>BSBK01001725.1:1312500-1954999 GCA_027943335.1 Chamaecyparis obtusa
ATGCTAATTTACTGTCTGAGTATCATTTCCATCTACATCTCTAATTTTCTCAGAATTCACTTCAAGCAATCACAACTCTGATCTTCACCTTCAACCTTCTACTTAGACTTATCAATCAACAACATCAACACCACCAACATACTCTATAACCTCACCATTAGGTTTCCTTTATACCTCTCTAGGTAGATAGATCTGTCTTTTGCCTCTTAATCTCCTCTGTAGATCTTAGGTTAGGTCAGATCCATCGGATCTTTCCATCATTTGAGTTCTTCACCCAACCTTCTAGAAACATCTTCAATATCCTTATTGAATCCATAGTAAAATGATTAACCATGCATTAAATTCTCCATATAATCAATTAATAAAGTCAACACAATTTACATAACCCAAGAATTCAACTAAGTCAGCTAGAAAACTGAATTCTTCCTCCAAATGTAAATTGCTGACGCTCAGTCAATACCATGTTCATCTCCTTGGTCATCACTATGTAACTTGGTCATCTCTACAAACTATCTTCCTCAGCTAACACTGTCTTGCTCGATAATTTCTTGTCTCTTGGCATAAACTGATGTTCAGTTAACACTATATTTACTCGACATATGCTAGTGCTTGGTTGACACTAAAATCACTCAGCTTAAACTAGATTTCTTCACTTTTGCTCGGTTAAGTCTACTTCTTCAGTCTTTCTTCTTACTTAGATAAACAATACATTATCTCATCATAGTGCCAAATAATCAAGTACTCATTGAAGTATCAAATAACTCAACCTTTCCTTAGGTGCTATTGTTATCTCTCTTGCCCTAATCATTTTCATCAACCAATAGATATAGTACTTTCTTAGATAGCAGCTGTCTTACCAGTTAAGGTTTGACATCAATGACAATACAACAATTGTTTCAATTGCAGTTTCCAACAATGGATATATCTCCTATATTCAATATTGTTGATTTGCATAAGTATCATGAGTTAGATGATGAGGTTTTTATACCATATGATTATCCTAAGAAGCAAGTTGAAGAGGTTGAACACATATTGGATCAGAGGATTGGTAAAAGCACAAGAGGAAGAGATTATTATGAATATTTGGTGAAGTGGAAGAATAGACTAGTTGAAGATGCTACATGACTATATGGATTTGTCAATCTGAGTTGGATTCAACTCGGGTTGTGACATCTTAATGATTAAGGAGAATCATTTCTTTCAACCTCGGTTGTCTAATGTAGGAGCATCCTGGGTTGCCTTGCTATCCTGCTCATTTTGTTCATTCTTCTAGTAAGTGCTAAGTTGCAATCATTGCCGAGTTCCAGTATTTTTTGAGCGTTCCTATGTGCCGAGTTGTCTAGTGTTGGCCAAGTGTTCCTATGTGTGCTAAGTTGTTCAGTGTTGGCCGAGCATTCCTTCCTGTGTTGAGTGAACCTATTATTTGCTGATGCTCGATCCTTCTTTGACCGAGTTTGTTTGTGTTTGGTTCTTAGTTAGAGTTGACTTATGTATTTAATTTAGGTAGTGAATTTAATGTTTGGATCTTGTCTTGGGATGTGTGCAAACCATTTTATGGTCAAGCTTCTATTATGTAATGATCTAGAATCTTCTGTAAGTCATTTTGGCTAGTATAAATAAGGATGTTTAGATGTAGACAAAAGGGGGGCATTAGAAGAGGTAGTGAAAAGCAAGAGTCTAAGTTTGAATTTTCATAGATTTTGTTGGTCGTAACCAAGAAGGCCTCACAGTCGGACATGTATGCGGTAATTGGATGAATTAATAAAGTGTTTTTTGTTCCTTCTCTCGTTGGTGTTGTTCTTTGTGTTGTTTTCTTTCATTGTGTTTACTCCATAAGGTGGACAGATAGTTAGGGGTACACTTGGCCTTAGCTATTCTCCCATCCCTCCTTGCACCAAAAAATATCATAATGATTATTGAGTGGTAGCTAAGAAAAAAAATGAAGGATCTAATTTCATTAATAGATCATGTGCTAGTTGTCTTCTTTTCAGAACCAATGATGGAAATCTTAACTTCCTGGCCTAGTGGAATGTGTCGTGTGTCCCATTTCTAAAACCACTTTCTATTAGGAGTTAGGCAGTGCCTTAGCTTATAAAAAGAAAATCTTTGTATTGTAAAGGATATCATTTTGGACATGTGTTTTATAGAGATTGAATAGCTACTTTTTGCAAGCCTTGAACTATGTTTTGTATATTTGAATCAAAGAAATGTAATCAATTGTGCAACTAGCCCTTTGGTTTTTCAAGATTCATTGTTCATGTATGTTTCTTTTCTATTTTTGTAACTTTAGTGCATGCATTTTTTTATTTTTGTTGGATAGATTATGTTGTAAGCTTCTCTATTTTGTGTTTATCATTATATGGTTCACTCTATGTCTTATGTTAAAGAGTTTTTCATATATATGTGATTGTGCTTGAAGTATAGTTGTAGTAGGGTTCCTTGAGATTCCTTTTCTTGGAATAGCTTGTGCATTTGAGTCTTAAAGTGTTCCAAAAACTTGGCATATCGCCTTAGAATAGAGTGGTTATACTCATTTCCCTTTTCCCTCTGCATAAAAATGAAGAGTCAACTTCTAAAATCTCAGAAGTTGCTTAGTGAAACACATAAGGTCCCCATTCACTAAGCTTCCCATAGGTTGTATATCTAGGAGTACTTTTAGATATCAACAATATGAATATTGCTTTCACAAATTAAACATAAATTAATCATTTTCATATGCAAATTTGGAACATCCTCGATGATACTTTGATGATCATGTCCTAAGATGAATTTGCACATTGTTATGAATTAACTCATAAGAAGCAAAAACAAAATATCATGCTCCATCATTGCTTCTCTAGTCTGAAGACATCCTTGAGTTTCTAAAAAGACATGATCGCAAAAATCAAGAAACAAACACTTGAACATATTTGCCATTGTAATTTGATCCATAGTTCCAAAAGAATTCATCCCTTGTCGATTTTGGTTTTTGATGTCAAGTTGATGTCATGTTTTGTTGTTTGAATGTTCAAAAGTCATAAGTCTTGATCTCAGGTTTGGGTGTATTTATTGAATGCTTGTATGTCTGATTTTCCTAGTTCAATGATCACTCAGTTCTAAAATTTGGATTTTGCTCCCAAGTTTGACTTGACTAAGCGATGATGGACACATAATTTCCAAACCATGATAAAATATTTATTGCATGACTGAGATATACAAATGGATATCTCTTATGGCTATGTACAAGGATGACAGAATGCAGATGGATATGTACAAGAATGACGAGATGCAAATGGATATACAATGTGGTGCACTTGATAGATACAAGAGCTAACCTAAGATTTTATGTTTTATTTTTGGATTTTTAAATATTTTATGATTCTTTTGCATTTATTAAGATTTATGATTGTTTTTGGATTTTTTAAGATTTTATGACTTTTTTGGCTTTTTTAATTGATCACTAATTCTCAAGAATGATCATATTTTTTTTCCCTTGATATCTAGAAAAGTGTGGGCATTATGAGTGGATGAATGATTGGATTGGATTAGAGTGAATATGAAAATGATGGAGGAAGTTTGTGTAATGTGACCCTCAAGAACTGTCTCATTTAAGACTACCCAAGCTAAGGAAAAAAGGATATGACATGATGCAAAGAAAGGCATGTATGGTCTAAAGGAGTATATGTGGATAGGATGAAGCTCAAATGTGATAAGGGATGATGGAATAAATGGTTAAGATAAGAAAGATCACGATAAGGTAGCATTGATGAAACAAGCGAATAAGAATAAGCTAATGGATAGGATGCTTGATGTTCATGAAAAATCTCAACGTTGTCAAGATCAATGGTGAAAAAGGGGATATGTATGTGGATAGGATAAATGGAAGATAATGTATGGTAAGGGATATGATGGATAATGTAGGATACAATGGCTAAGATGACATAGATGGAACTTTCCCCCAAGTGTAGAGTACAATAAGATCAACTATGCATGATGCCTGCTTGCTAGGTTTTCATCATGGTACTTGCCCAAGGCACCACAAGAAGTGGTTTTCACCATAGGAATAATTATTTCTCTTTACTTTTTTCATTTTTTCTTTTTCTTTTTTGACTTTTTGTAAGATAATGAGCTTGTGTCGAAAAATGGAGGGACTCAAGCATCTTGCTCTTTCAATAGTACTCCTTTGAAGGATATGCTATAATTGACCATGGCCATTGAAAGTATGCTCAAAGATGTTGATAAGATGATGGTAAGGGGATGATATGGAGGATAAAGGTAGATGGTGATTAAGGATTTATGTATACAATGTGATAAAGGGGATGGAAGTATGGAGAGTAGGTGGTGGATAATGGATGAGATATTTGAAGGTTTGTATATGTGTGGATAAGAATGTTGGTAAGATCAACTCTAACACACACCTCAAGGGGTGGTGAAATGATGGAATGAAAAAGGATTGGTAAGCTTTAGATTTTAATGGATAAAATAATGTGGATTTTGGTACACAAGGACCCAAAATGGATGGAGGAGGTAATGGTGTACCTAAGGTAGTGGATTTTGGGACATAGGGACCCAAAGTGGATTTGGACAATGAAAGATGTTTAGATGGAGGTTTAGTGGAATCCTTTGGAAGCTTGAATGTCAAATTTGATTTTTCTTTTATGTGCAAGTCTTATAAGAGAAACTTGGGAATCTGCATAGTCCTTGATTTTTCTTCTTCCTGTGATGTTTTAGAACATATTTCTGTAGTGAGGGATTTAGGAACCCATATTATCTTTGATTCTTATTTTTTCTTGATGGACCTTTGTGGCCTTTTAGATATTTTTTTTGCTTTGTATTCACATGCTGATTATATTGGACATGTTGATCTTTGAATGTATGTGGATTCTCAAATTTATGATTTTTATGTTTGAGATTCAAGTTTATTACTAAGGTTTTTGGGGTTATGGATGGATATGAATAATATCGAGGGTTCATATGGATACGTGATTGGAAGTTTCTCAAGTATGTGTGCCTTTGTTGATCTTGATATATTATAGGGTAAGTGGATGGTGAGCTAGGAATGACAGGAATGGTTTATGGAGGGATATAAGGACCCAATATGGATGGAAGGGATGAAGACTTTATCTTTGGAATATAGGGACCAAAAATGGATTTGGAGGATGGAGAAGGTATATTTTATGTCTAAATGAATGGCTATAAGATGTAGAAGGATATCAACATCTTTAGAGTGAGCTATATCACCAAGACCATCATCTTTAAGATTTATTTTTATATCAATGGGTGTATCAATAGCTTTGATAGGAGAAATTAAAGCTTGAGGAGATTTAGTATCATGAGTAGGGTTAGGAGGAATGATAGATTTTTTGAGGTAGATATGGAGGATCACAATAAGGAGATGATGGGATGCTTTGATCTTAACATCAAATAAGATCATTGGATGGTGTAGAAAGGGTACTTTTCTTTTGGTTTTCAATAGGCTCACTAGAAAGGGTGGAAGGGATATCCCAATCTTTCTTAGGAGGTGGATAAGGTGTGGAGATAAAGAAAATCAAAGACTCAAAAGTGAGGAGGAAGAGATTAAAGTTTCTATCAATGAAATCAATAGAATCAGGAAGAGGAACTCAAAGTTGAATGATCAAATTAAAGAGGATAGTAAAAAATACAAGAAGACAATTATAAACTTAAAGACTCAAGCTGAAGAAGCTAAACACATTGAGGATGTCTTGAGAGAGCAGATAAAGGAAAAAAAACATGGAATGTGAGAAGCTTGAATCATAGATCATTACCCTAAGGAAGGAGAAAGAAAAGACCAATGAATCACAAGAGCTGGTAAATGTTAGAAGATCTCCCTAATTCACAAAGATTGCCCTTTGTCAAAAGTGGTCTTGTTTTCTCTTTTTCCAAATTGAGATATTTATTTCAAATAGTTTACTCGCAAGGAGATTATGAATTTTAGATTATAGTAAGATAATGTTTATTGCAAGATTGAAGAAATGTTTACATCACAATCATTCTTACATTCATAATTCTCCTATAAATGAATTATACAAAGTATGGGATTTGAAAACTAAATTATTGATCATATTAGTAGAAATTTATAATTAATAAGCATATGAAAAATTTGACTTTCATTAGAATAAAAATAAAATGTTCTAGAGTAAGTTATTCCAGATTTTAGTTGTCATAATGGACAACATACAATCTTCATATATTAAGCTCCAAAATTCTTTCAATAATCCTTTGAATGTCATGAAATTAAGCTCTAAAATGCAATCTTACTGCTATAGTCTATTGACTATCTTCACAAGGAGAAAACTCTATCGATAGGAATGTAGTGAATATAAAATGAATCCCTATGTGATGTGAATGAACTAGTACCAATGAGGAATATCCAAAATATTATTAATCAATTATGCTAAAAAAGACCACTAGTGATTGACAACACTTTTCTATTTGGTAGATACAAGTCGATAGATTTAGTAAAAACCTTAAGGTCTTCATTGAAGGGGCAATAAAATACCACATGCATTCATATTGGGGGGGTTTAAAATGGAAAAATAAAGGAGCAATTTATTGCCTAAATAGGTGGGAGGGTGGTTTTTTTTAGGGGGTGGGGAGGGAAGGTGGGGGTTTATATAGGAAAATGGGTGTGGGGGGTAGTGGGTGGGTATTGGAGGGGGTGACAAAAAAGGAGTTTGGGGAATTTTTTTTTTTTTTTTGTAAATAGGGGGATTCTTTAGTATGCAATGAATGTAGGTGCTATGATTCAGGTTCACTAGTGAATCCCCCATGGTAAAAAAACAAAATATTTTCTCACCACATACATTCTATCATAAATCTATAGCATTGACTCATTGAACACACAACCTGTGACAAATTAATATTAAAATATCCTCACAAGTTTGAATTTAAAGTATATTTTAATCTCTTTAATATTAAAATGATTACTCATAGATGATTGGATAAGGATGAATAAACTCAAGCTAGGAAGATTCAACATTGTTTCATTATTTTTGAAACCACAAAAGTTAGAAATTTCCCATGTAATGCACAATGAAACGAATAAGAGTTGCAACCCAAGAAAAGAGTGTACACACCCCCAAAAAAATAGTCATGATATACACGCAACGACTTTACCATTTTGTGCCAAGGTGGACATCTCACATTGTCGTTTTAGCTTGATACAAGTATGTTGCAATAAACCAAAAACCCAAAAGGGAACACACAAAAAATTCCAATGATTTCCCTTAGTCTTGTATGCATCTCAATTATGAAAAAATATCACAACTTGGAAAAAGAAACATGATTCAATAGTGATAAAATTAACACCTCGAAGATTGATTAAAATCTTGAAACAAATAACCGTGTTTCCTTATAACTACACAAGAATAAGATTACTTATATTTAATGAAAATGCATTGATCCTTTAATTCATTATTCTATGCCAAAATTATAACATTCAGACTTATTTTCAACTCCAAAACAATATGTTTAAATATTATATTACCCTAAAGATATCTTCCAATCCTAAAGATAATGTCCCCTGAAGAGTCTGTGTTCTTTAGAAGCTGAAGGCAAACTACAAACTGCAATATTCTCATTTGATAATTAGATTTCAATCTACCCCCTAAATGAATTTCCAATCCCCCTTTTACCTTACCTCCAACATAACCTCTAGGAGGTTCTTTAAATTCTTTAATTTTTAATTCCTCAAACAGACATAAGATAAAAAAGGAATTTGTCACCCTTTTCTAAACTTTATATATGTGCAAGTGAAATATTTGATAAGTTTAACTCTGATTTCATTATAATTAAATGCTAGTATGGGGATATGGCTCATCATTTAATTAGATATAAAATATTAGTCTCACTATCTACAAAGGGACATTACAATCGTCCTTTCCCAAAAATTGCTTGTCCTCAAGAAATTTTAATTATGAATGCCACAAAATCTAATCATTTTCCCACGTTGCATCCTTCATCAACAAATTCCTCCACTTTATCAAGTATTCTCTAATTACTTATTTCCTAAGAGCATGCTCGGTAGTATTAATAATGGCTTTTGGAATTAAAATTAACTTCCCTTCTTCATCCAAATGTGGCAACATGTAAGAGGGAACTACATTGTGACTGAACACTTTTTTCAAATGAGAGACATGAAAAATGTGTACCTTATTAGTTGCTAACAATTTCAATTCATATGTCACTTCTCCAATTCTCTTGGAGATTCAAAATGGTCCATAAAATTTGGGCTTGAACTTCTCTAAAACACTCTTTTTAAGAGAAGATTACCTATAGGGTTGTAGTCTTAAATAAACCAAATCATCAATCTCAGAATGTCTTTCAATTCCATGTTGATCTGCATATTGCTTCCATTGATTTTGGGCTTCTTGGAGATTTTCTTTCAAATATTTCATAACATCTTATATTTGTTGCAACAAATCCTTTTCCTTAGGTACCCGACTATTCCAAAACAATAAGTCCATGAAACTTGATTAAGTTCATACTCATAAAGAACCATAAATGTAGACATTTTGATTAAAATTTGATATGTAGAGTTATACCAATACTCACTCAAGTGCAACCATTTGACCCACACTTTCTATTGCCCTAAAATGTAATTTACCAAATAACCTTCCACTCACTTGATAATAGTTTATGTTTAACCATCGGTTATGGATGGTAACTAGTGTTTGAAGTGAGTTATATCCTACTCAACCAGAACAATTCCAACCAAAATAATCTTAAATTTTTTTTGTCCCTATCACTAACTATATTTTTGGGTAACCCATGGAGTCTGATTACCTCCTTTAAGAATAAATTTGCAACTTGAGTTGCTATAAACACTACTAAAATTGCAAATAAATAGGAAAATTTAGTCAACCTATCAAATACAACATAAATGCACTTCTTCCATTATACATTAGGTAATCTAATAATGAAGTCCATTGAAATTATTTCCCATTTTTTTAAATTGTGAATTGACAATGGTTGCAATAAAACAACAGGATATGTATGTTCATATTTATTTTGTTGGAAAGTTGGACACTCTTGAACATACTTTAAGAATTTATTTTTGAGTCCTTTCAAAATAAACTTCTCCTTGTTTTGCTTATATGTTTTAAAGAATCTGGGATGACCTACAATCGAAATGTCATGAAGAGACCTTATGAATAGTATTTTAAATTAATAATTGGATACTAAAACTATTCTAACATTATAAATAATGAGCTCATTCTAAATTGTATATATTCCATCATGTGTAGTACCCCTCAAAATGTTGGAAGCCTAAAAATATTTTTCTTATTCAACTAATATTAACTTCTTCCAATTTTCTATAATTTCAACCAAGTAACATAAATGAGGCCTCTTATACAATTGCATCAACCACTATGTTCTTTTTTCCCTTGACATAAAGTATGTCAAAATCATAAGGTAGTAGTTTTCTTACCCACTACGTTGTCTATCATTCAAGTCTTGTTAATTCAAAAAATATTTAAGGTTGTTGTGATCAATTTTGACTATGAATTTACTTCCCACAAGTTAAGGTCTATATTTAGCCAATGCATGCATTATTGGAAACATTTTCTTATTGTATAATTGAATTTGTTTTTATCCTCTTAGTTTCTTGCTTTGATAGGTAATAAGATGTTTGTTCTATATCAAAACAACACCTTTTCCTTTAGCAGATGCATCACACTCAAGATCAAAAGGCGTGGAGAAATCAATAATAGGTAACCTAGGACATGTACTCATTAATTTCTTAAAGTGGTCAAACCATTTCTGTGTTGAATTAGATCATACAAAAGCCCCCTTCTTTGTCAAATCAGTAAGTAAGGTAGCTACTTGTGAAAAAACCTTCACAAATATCGTATAGAAACCACACAAACCAAAAATTCCTTTAAGCCATGAAAGGTTGGTAGGTTAAGGCCAATCAATGATCACTTTAATTTTCTTAAGATCAACACCAATATCTTTGGAGCTAATTATATGACCAAGATAAATAAGTTTTGTTAATCTAAATTCACATTTTGATTCTTTAGCGAACAAATATTCTCACTCAAGAATACTTATCACTTCTTCCAAGTGCCTCAAATGATCCTCCCAAGTCTTACTGTAAATCAAGATATCATCAAAATATATATGATCAAACTTACAAAGTTTCTTATTGAACACCTTGTACATACAAGATTGAAAGGTAACTATAGCATTAGTTAAACCAAACAACATGACTAAAAAATCAGAGTGTCCAAAGTGGCAGTAGAAGGATACTTTATCAACATCCTCCTCATGAACTCTAATATGATGGTAGTCCGATCTTAGATTAATCTTGAAAAAATAACAAGTACCGTGCAACTCATCATTTAACTAGTGAATGCATGGAATTGGATTTTTATTTTTTATGATCTTCTTATTTAATGCCTTAGAATCAATGCACATTCACATTGTTCCATATTTATTTTTAACCAAAACCCCTAAAGAAGCAAAAGGGCTCTTACTTGGTCTTATATATCCCATCTCCAACAATTCATTAATAACCTTTTCAATTTCATCCTTATGTATTTCAGAATGTCTGTAGGGAGTAGTAATAATTAGTCTAGCTCCCTCCTCAAATTATATAATATGTTCAATACCGCTATTGGGAGGTCTCCCATGTGAAATATTGTTGAGCACCTTGTTGTATTTAGTCAACAAAAAATAAACATATAGATGATAAGTCCTCATTTGTTGTTCCAAATTAGAAGGTACAATAACACATTCAAATGCCCACTCTACTTGGTTGAGTCTAATAAATCTCTCCATCCTTTTGAATGATACTAACCTTGGTCCACCATTAGACATGCCCCTAAGTAGACTATTCTTACAACCTTCTTTAAATTTCATCTCCATTATTTATAAGTTCATTCTAAACTCACCAATAAAATACAACCACTTAATACCAAGCACCACATGTGTATCACCAATTCACAATATATAAATAATCTTTCAACTCATACTCTCCTAGATAATTACATAAATTTGAGATCTTCCTAGTACAAGTGAGAGTGAAACCATCTGCAACCATTACTTCAAATCCTTCATAAACTTTTGTTTTCAATCCTCTTCTTTCCACAACACCCTCATCAATAAAATTATGTATTGCACCTACGTTAATGAGTGTGACTATTCATTTTCCACACAATACTTATCTAACTCTTAAAGATCCCATTTTTTGCAAGATAAAAAATTAAGCTAGGATATTTCCACTTTCTTGTTCTTTTTCAGATTCTTCTGATGAAGTTTCCTCCTTACTTTTCTCCAAATAAGTTTACTGGTCTAAATTTTGTGAACCCGATTAAGGGGATGTAAAGTATTTAATTTGTTTGGCCTTTATTGCACACTTGTGAGTTGGATCCCATGGTTCTATAGATTATAAACACATTTTTTTCCTCCTAAGGTCATTGAGTTGATCATCATAAAATATAGGTAGTATCTTCTTCTTCTGATTTGAATTTTTTTGAATGTGTTTCTTTCATTTTTTTTGTGAAAAATTCTTGACCGGAATTTACTTCTAGAGATATAAGTTTCCATGTCCCTAGCTTTTTTAATTTATCCCTCCAAGGTTGATGGGTTGAAAGCTTAAAGCTAAACCCCTCAAAGGTTCTAATAATCCATCAATAAAAAGACAACCAATCTTCTTTTTGATATGTTAGTTACCATCATTGAAAGTTTCTAAAAATCTATAATGTATGAATCCATTGAACCCCAATGTATGTATAACTCTAGGTCTTTTTTTCTCAAACCTGCCAATAAGCCTTTCTATAAAATTTTCATGTGACAAAATATGATCATGGCCTAGATAAATCAACCCATGTTATAACCACTCATGAGCACTACCCTCTAAATGTAGGTTTTCATATTTAATACCTTCATCTTCAACCATGGATTTGAGTTGAAAATAGGTATCTATTTTTTGAACACACGATCAAGTAGTAACTTTACCTGAACCATCACAATAAGGAATGGTTAATGTGCTAACATTTTTGTGAAAATATAATTTTTAAGTCTACCACCACCTCCTTTTTTTAATCTATTCCTTTCTCTGAAAGCTAGATATTCCAAGAAAGACATTTCAACCTCAAAGTTATCACCAAAGCCTTGCCAATTAGCCCAAACCTACTTATGATACTCTTGTTTAGTTGATTTATTTTCAGTTGGAGGAGTATTCACTTCGTTAAAATTTTTCATAAGTGGTTTTGATTTGACTATAGAGATAAAAATGTTGGCATGTGTTTGTCACCGATGTCAAATAGTGAGTTAATTTGTTAAAGGTACTTGGAGCAATTGACATGTGTTAGGGTTTTATTGGCAAGGAATATGTTGTGGAAAGGTTGATTTTATGCAATTGTTGTGTGTTAGTAGCATCCTATCAGGATTGGAAAGTCAAGGTTTGGTTATCAAGACTTTATCATATCAGGATTGGAAAGTCAAGGTTTGGTTATCAAGACTTTATCACATACTTGAAAAATTTCTTTGAAAGCAGTTGAATGTGAAATTGCCCAAGACATTTTATGGAAATAACCTCTAAAATGGATGTCTTCTCATCATTAAGGATGAAAACTAAGTGAAGATGACAAAGTGCATTATTTTTAAATATTTTTGATGAATGACAAAGTTCATTTCTTATGTTAGTGGTGTGTTTCCTTGAAGTTATAATACTGAGAAAGTAGTTAGGGTTTGGTGACTAAGAGTTTACAATGTGAGTTTCAATCATGTCTTCATGGCAATAGGAAATTCAAGAAATATAATAAACATTAACATAACATTGAATGAAAATATTATTAATAATTAAAATGACTTCTAAGGTCACATTTTAAGGTCAATGTTTCATCTTTCAAAGGTGTGAGAATGAAGATCCAAATGGTTTTTTAAACATGTCAATGATTATTTCCTATGACAAAACTTTGAAGGGTAGTTACGACTTCTAATATGCAAGTAATTGATTTTGCTAACTATTGTTGTAGCAATGGACTTGGTGATTTAAACCAAAACCTTTTTCTCAATGGAGGTTAATAGAATGAGGATGAAAAGGAAAAAAAACAATTTCTCTTCTTGAAGATAGTTAATGAAGATAAAAACATTATATTAATGTCATGTTTATTGTTGTAGATAAAATAAGGTGATCAATGAGTTGTATTGAAAATAAAGTAACCCTCTATATTATATTATATTTTAATTTATATTAATATTGATATAAATGGAGTATTGTGATTCGTATTGAGTAGGTTCTCTTATTGCTAGTGAGGCATACATTATCAGTGAGATTGTAATAAGTGAGATTTATAACCAGTGAGGCTTAATAGTAATAATATTTATATTTGTTTTTTTGCCTTTTAGGGTTTTTCACTCAAACATTTGTGTCATGTGATATGCATATGTGATTCTTATCTTCTATGGATTGATATATACCTTGGTTCTATTGTTTTAAGCATTTACTTGTTAAATGGATTAAATTTCATTGATCATTAATACGCCCACCCCCCCTTCCCCCCATCCTTAGTAGTTTAGAGTATTCCAACAAGTGGTATAAGAGAATTTAGGTTCCTTATAGAGGTCTAATAGACTTAGGTTGATCCTGTTAGTGAAATACTAGTATTTATGGCATAATAATATTCTTCATTTGTAAAAGCACCTGTATTCGATGGTACTGATTATGCCTTTTTGAAGGTTAGGATGCAAACCTATCTAATTTCTCTAGGAGTTGTTGTATGGAGTTCAATTGTAAATGGATATTGTGTTCTTGCTACTATACCCAATGATGTTTTTGGTAAAAAGGAATATGAAACTAATGCCAGGGAAAAACATGTTATACTTTGTGGCATGTCTAAAGATTTTTTTTGTAAAATTTATGCATTGTATGTGTTAGAGTAATAAAGTGTTTTCTTATTAATTGAATCATATTGATTTAATTATTAAGTCATTGATTACCTCTTTCAACTTAAGCTAAACTTTAGGCATATAATAATTAATTGTTTTATTAATTATTATTATGCAACCTAGGGTTTTACCTTTTTAGGTTTTTTGATCTCCTTTTATAAGGATTGATCTCATAACACTTTGTAACCTTTTTTGACATTTTATTATTGATTGCAACTTTTGTTTTTGCACATCAAGGATTTCTCCTCTGTCGTGGATCCACGTGTTCAGGTCTCCATAGCCATTTGCTTCTCTCTGTTTCTGTGATAGGTGTTTGCGTGTCGCTGTTCTTGGGAGCTGTGGGTTGTTTTTCATCAACTCCAATAGTATGTTTTCATAGGAGGTTTGTGATAAGCTAGATAATATTTACCATGGTAATGATAGAGTAAAGCATGGCAAAATAAAAACTCTTAGAGAAAATTTTGAAGGGTTGTAAATGAATGAGGAAGAGAAGATAGTATATTACCTTCTTAGAATTGATGAAATAGTCAATGTTACTCATGGCCTTGGAGAAGAGGTAGAGGATAAAGATGTAGTAAAAAAATCCCAAGATCTCTATCATCTAAGGATGATTCCAAAATATCTATAATAGAAGAAGCAAGGGATATGAACAAGTGCTCCATGGATGAATCACACTATGCTCTCACAACATATGAAATGAAAAAAATATAAAGAAGAGTCTTCTAATAGAGAAATATCCTTCAAGATCATGAAAAAGGAGAAATAAACTGATTTTTACTCTAAAGACATACATATAAAAGAATCTAACTTTTTTAGGAAGTTGAAAAAGGGGCCAAGGAAGTATAGAGGGAAATTTCCATTCAAATGTTTCAACCATGGTAGAATAGGACATTTTGCAGTCAAGTGTCCTTACAATGAAACCAATAGCAATGAAGAGAGTGTTGAAAAATAAGGAAAAAATATTATTTTATGATAGAAGAAAGCACTCTTATAAGAAGAAAAAGAGTTTATATATCAAAGATCATGATGTATCTGAGATAAGAAAGATAAACATGAGAATGAAAGTGGACCTGAGGTTATTGATTTTGAGCTCGAGGATGAATTGATTTGTGCCCTAGAGGAAATAAAGAGATTGAAGGAGACTTGCATATAAAAAATCAAGCCATGAAAGAAAGTGAAAATCTAATCAACAAAGTTAAAAGATTATATCAGTTGGTTATTTATTTGAAAATTCAACTTGAGGAAAGAAATAGGGTTGAAGAAGTGACCAAGGTAGACTTAGATTGAAAATTAGAAGAATGTAAAAACTTGGAAGCAAAAATTGTCTTCTTAAGAAAGAAGCTAGAAAGAGATGAAAGAACCAACAATTCGAATGATTTTTCGAGCAAACAAAAAGGGTATGAAGTAAGTCAAAGTTAAAATTTGTCATCAAAAACTAATGACAACAATCCAAGACAAGATTAGTGAAATTATAATCATAAAAAAGAAACCAAAGGTTTAGATGCAGATGGCCAAGTAAATAGCAGAAACAATGTGTAAACAATCATGAATTACAGATAAAAGGTTCCAATTTAGGTCCATTTCCTATTTCATTGGCTATTGTTTTTATTGTAATCAATATGGTCATAAGATTAATGAGTGTATATTTTCTTTAATAAGAAGATTGAACTTTGTTGGAAGAATTCTCTTGACATAATGAGTAATTTGAGATGCTATAATTGTAATAGTCTTGGCCACATAGTCAAGTATGACAAATTTAATTTTGATAAACAAAATGAGAAATATAATGCTAATCTTGAGAAGAACATTAGTTTTATACATTTTTATGTGAAGAAGAATAAGTATAAATCATTTTGGAGACCAAAGGAAGTCAAACATGTTGAAAAATCAATGTTTGTTCAAACTACATTTCATACTAAAAATAAATACTTGTGCTTGATTGATATTGGTTGCTTAAACCACATGACTGATGACTTGGAAAAAATCACCAAATTTAAAGAATATAATGGAGGTTTTTTTGTCAAGTTTGGCGACAACACTTCCAGACAAATCGAAGGCTTAGGAACTCTATTGCTAGATGACTATAATGTTTAAAATATAACCTATTGAGTGTTAGTTAGATTTGTGAAAATAAATTCAATGTTTTGTTCAATGCTCAAGGTTGCGAGATAAAGAAAAGGTTTGAGAAGACAATTGTAGTAGGTAAGAGGACAAAAGAAAATGTATACAATCTAAAAGACATCACAAATAATAATAAACATAAAGATATCTATTTTAGGGGATAAATTGAAGAAAGTTGGTTGTGGCATAAAAGGCTTGGACATCTAAGCTTTGATAATTTTGTCAAATTGAGAAAAAATCAAAATGTTAGAGACATTCCACTCATTACTAAACCTACCAAAAATATTTGCAAAGAATGTCAATATGGAAAGTAAAGTAAAATTAGTTTCATGTCAAAAGAAAAATTAAGTACAAAACCATTGTAGTGAGTTTATATAGTGTTATCATAACTGATAATAATGTTGATGATTGATTATCTGATGGAGTTGATGATGAAGAATGACCAATATCAGAGGTATACATGATGTTAGTAGAATGATTAGATCATTTATAATCTTTTCATTGATGTCAAGTAATTGATTTCTGATTTATATTATGTTTCCATATCATTCAGCAATGATAGAAGAAGAATGAGTTAAGGAGAAGTGGAAATGAGAAGTTGAAAAGTTGTAGAGCTTAAATGGGAAACTGATATAGATTGGACAATGATTTGATTATGTTGGTATGATTGTTTTCTACTTGACATATTATTATGTTAAGTTGGTAAAGTATGGTGATAAAGATTTGACAACTTGGTAAGAAAAGTTGTTATGGCTACCGAGATGGAAAAGTCACTTGGTAAGGTAAAGAGAAAAAGTTGGTCACTCAGTAAAGAGGAAAGGTTTAGGCACCGAGAGATGTAACTGAAATTCTAAGTGAGGAACACTGAGCAAGAAAAATGTATTAAATATAGATGGACTCGATATTTAATGAGTATCTATGATGAGTTGGATGATAAGGATGATGAGGAAAGTTAGTTACAGTGATCTACGGTTATGAAAATTCAAGATGAAGATCTATGGCAAGATCTAAGCTGTAAAAAGAAGTGGAACAAGTTTCAAGAAAATTTCAAGTTCCTAGGTGAAAAGGAAACGTGTTACCAAGATCTAGATCTAATGAATAATGAATTGAACAATCAAGATTGATTAAAGGAAAACGTAATAGAGGAGATTAAGAGGCAAAAATTGCCTATATAAAGGATGATATTTTATGGACAATTGGTTGGGAAACTGAATAGTTGAAGGGATACTAACTATTGCAGAGGTGAAGAAACAATGAGATTCTGAGTAGGAAAATAGTGATTTGATGAAGTGTTGATGCCAATGGAAGATGAAGATTGAAGAATGCACAAGGATCTGATTGAGAAAAGATAGTTGCATATCTACAGGTCATTTTTATTACTGTTACTTACTAGAATTTGTAATAGTCAAAATCTCTTAATAGGGTGGACTTAACAGTCTTATTTTAAATCCTTGAGAAAGGTGACATTCCAAAAAGAGTGTTTAAAGCCCCTTTACAAGGCCACTCCTAACAGGGTGAAGATCCTAATAGATCTGAGGTTAATCCCTTAACCAAGTCACACCTAACAGTGTGTATTGTAATCTTTAACAAGATTGGCTCTTAACTGTGCATACTTCAGTAGAGTATATTTCTTAGTGGGTGACAATTCCCATAATGGTTTTTTCCATAGCTGGGTTTCCATGTTAAAATATGTGCTACACATTGTGAATGATTTGTGAGATTGTTTTACTGATTGATATAATTTATTTACTGTTTTCGGTAAATAGATAACTATGTTTCTACCGAGTAGTTATCAAGTTAATCAAAGAATATATTTTAAGGTATTTTGTGATCAGGATTACTGATTCACCCTCCCCTCTCTATAATCCAACAATTGGTATCAGAGCTAAGTACTCTAAAGAGAAGTTTAAAGACTTGAGTAAAAGATCTGAAGATGTATAGGAGAGAGGTACCTAAGTTTAACAAGGAAAGTTTCTCTACATGGAAAAGCATAATGAAGTTGTATCTATCTAGGATTGGAGAACATGCCCTAAACTTATTTCAAAATGACTATACTCCCCCGACCACCTGACCCATGACAATTGATGAATTGAAAGAAAAGCAGGAACATAACTCTGTTATGATAGAGATTGCTTCTTCTCTATCTGATGTTGAATTTAATGATATCAAATATTGTACTACTTAAAAAGAGATGTGGGACAAGCTCACACTTATCTATGGGGAGATCTACATGTGCACAAAGATAAGGTTGACAACTTGAGTGGAAAATATGATGAAATGAGGATGAAAGATAATGAGAATATCACTCAATATAGTGGTAGAATCAAAGAAGTTGTTAGTGCCATCAGAGGTGCTCGAGGATCTTTGACTAATGAAGAAGTGGTAAGTAAAATCTTGAGAATTATGTCTTCTAAGTATGCTATTAGAGTGTCTTCAATTCAGGAATTGAGATCTATACGGAATAATATTGTTACTCTTGAAGTCCTAATTGGAAAGTTGACTACATTTGAGCTAAGTAACTTTGATAATAGTCTACCGACTATTGAGGTAACCTTCAAGTCATAAATGAGCATTAGAACATCTAGAAAAGAAGGAGACAATCACTGTACATCACATGGAAATGAGTATGACAATATTCTGATTGAAGAGGAAGAGCAAGAAGAATTTGAAGCACTACTGGCTAACTGACTACCTAGAGGCAAAGGAAAGTACAAAGGTAAATTACCATTGAAATGTTTCAATTGTAATAAGATTGGACATATTGCATGTATATGTCTTGACAATGACATAAATAATAAGAGTGATAAAAGAGACAATCAATACCGAAGATTCAAAGACTTTAAGGATAAATGAAAGAAGTCTTGCTACCTAGTTGAGGAAGGTATAACTGATGATGAATTTGAGGATACCGACAAAAAATATGAAGTTGTTTTTGTTGTAGTAAAGAAAGAATCAAATAAAGAAAATGTTGAAGATGAAAAAGCACTTGTATCTCATGTAAGTAAACTAGACCCTTGGATTATTGATAGTGGTTTTTCACATCACATGACTAGTGATATTGACAAGTTTGAAAATCTAGAAGAATATGACGAAGGATTTGTCAAGTTTGGCAATGATGCTCCATGCCTTGTGAAAGGTAAGGGATCTATTGTATTGAATGAGAAAATGAAATGTAATGATGCATATTGGGTTAGAGGGCTGAACTATAATATTTTGAGTGTTGCACAACTGAGCAATACTGGCCATCGATTGGAATTTCAGAATAAAAAAGTTAAAATCTATGGCACTGATGGAGATCTATTGGAACTGGAGGACAATCAAGAGGTAATCTATTTAATCTTGATAGTGATGTGCAAAGAATTGTTTATTTGCTAAAACTAAAGATGTATAATTATGGCATAAGAGACTGTGTCATGTAAATTTTGATAACATGATCAAAGTGAGTAAGAACAATAGAGTAAGAGGTATACCAAGATTAAGCAAACCTGATAAAGCTATGTGTAAAGAATTTCAAGTTGGTAAAATGACCAGGTCAAGTTTTCTAAGTAAATATTATTCTACTAATGGTATTTTGGAATGGTTCACACTAACCTTTGTGGTCCTATGAAAGTTCAAAGCTATTATGGAGATCGGTACTTTATTTTTGTTGTGGATGATTATTCAAGAACAATGTCAATAATGTTTCTAAAAGAAAAATATGATGCATTTCAAATGTTTAAGTGGTATAAGGATAGAGTTGAAAAAGAAATGGGTAAATAGTTGAAGTGCCTGAGATCTGATAGAGGAGGTGAATTTATCTCTAATGAATTTACTGTCTTTTGCAATGATAATGGAATTAAAATATAAATGTCTGCAATGAGGACTCCACAATAGAATGAGATAGCCGAGAGAAGAAACAAATATATTGTTGACTGTGCTAGGAATTTTTTGATTGATAAGAAGGTTGCACAAACATTTTGGAGAGAAGCTATAAGCACTGCAGTTTACACTCTCAACCGAATATAGTTGAAGAAAGGTACAAACAAGACACCTTATGAATTATGGTTTGGCAAAACACTGAATATAAGCTATTTCAAAATCTTTGGAAGTAAGTGTTATATATTAAAAGATTCTAAAAATGGAAAATTTGATTCTAAAGGTGATGAAGGAATATTTCTTGGTTATTCTTCAAAGAGTAAGGCATACAAATGGTTGATCAAGGATTCTAACAAAATAGTTGAAAGTGAAAATGTAAGAGTTGATGAATTTTTTGAAAAGAATGCAGAGGATAGCGAAAAGGAACTTGAGGATTATGACAAAAAAAAATGTACAAGATGGTAATTCGGTTGACACAAATGAGAAGAAACCAATAGGAACTGAAGAACAAAATGAACCTCTACCGAGAGATGAGAACAATGATGATCAGACTACCAAACCTGTATTGGCAAAGTATGTGAGAAAATATCACTCACCAAGTAGAATTATTGGAGACAAGAATGTAGGAGTATTGACAAGAAGTAAGTTAAGAGGTAATACTTGTTTGATTTTTGAATTTGAGCGTAGACTGGTAAAAGATGCACTAGAAAATGAAGATTGGATGAATGCTATGAAGGAAGAGATTGATCAGGTTGAAGAGAATAATACATGGTCACTGGTACCAATACCTAAAGATAAGAATGTGATAATAACAAAATGGATTTTCAGAAATAAACTCAATGAGAAAGGAGATGTGACAAGGAACACAACTAGACTAGTCTACAAAGGGTATGCACAAGAATAAGGAATTGACTATGGTGAAACTTTTGCCCCTGTTGCTAGATTAGAAGGAATAAGGATATTACTTGCATATGCAGCTTATAAAGGATTTAAATTTTATCAGATGGATGTTAAATCTGCATTTCTGAATGAAATAATTGAAGAAGAAGTCTAAATTGAACAACTTGAAGGATTTATTGATAAGAACAGTAAGAACATGGTTTGCAAATTGCATAAAGCTTTATATGGATTGAAGCCAGCTCTCCGAGCATGGTATGAAAGACTGCACTCTTATTTAGTTAAGATTGGATTTGAAAGGCCTAGTGATAACAATAATTTATACCTGAAATGTGATAAATCTGATGAAATTTTGATTACTGAGATATTTGTTAATGACATTATATTTGGTGGTAATGAGATAATGTCTAAGTCATTTAATGAGAAAATGAGAAAGGAATTTGAAATGTCCATGATAGGAGAGATCAAATTTTTTCATTAGAATTTAAATACAACAAGCTAAAGATGAGATCTACATCACTTAATCTAAGTGTATCAAGGAGATCCTGAAAACATTCAATATGGAAGATTCAAAACCAGTTGGTACACTGATGGGTACTGGTTGTAAATTGTCAAAAGAAGATGATACTAAGGATGTGAATGAAACACTTTATCGATCCATGATTGGTAAGTTACAGTATATGGTACACAATAGGCCTAACATTGCACATTCAGTTGGTATTGTTACAAGGTTTTAAACAAACCCCAAGGAGACACATTTGTCTGTAGTTAAGAGGATATTCAGATATTTAAAAGGGAGTGAAGATTTTGGCCTATTATACACAAGGAAAGGAAATTTTGATCTTAAATTTTATACTGATGCTAATTGGACAAGAAATATTGATGACACGAAAAGCACTAGTGGTGGAGATTTCTTTTTAGGAGAAAGGCTAGTGACATGGTTAAACAAGAAATAAATTTGTATTTCACAATATACTATTGAAGCTGAGTATGTTGCAGGAGCTATGAACTGTTCTAATATTGTATGGATCAAACAACTACTGAGAGGTATGCATGAAGAGATTATTAACCCTATTACAATATATTGTGATAATACCAGTGCTATTAATATATCAAAGAATCAAGTGATGCATTCTAAGACAAAGCATATATCTATTAAGTATCACTACTTGAGAGAGAAAGTACAAGATAATCATGTGACATTAGAGTATGTGAACTAAGGAGCAGATAATATCTTTACAAAACCATTACTGAAATATGCTTTTGAGTATCTCTGAGGTAAGTTAGGGGTTTGTCCCCTATCCAATATACATTACGGAAAGATGTAAGCTGCATCAATTCAAAGACTCAATAGAATATCTATCTTGTGAGTTGATGCTAATATTTCACTCTTTAGGTCAAGCCCGAAGTTGTGACAAAGGATGTTTTTGAATATAATGAAAAATCTATATACTTTAGGTATATCATAGATATTTATATTTCTTTGGCATTGTTGTCAAAGATGAATATGTTTACAAAAATTTAGAAAGAGGGAAAATATCAAGGATGCAAGATGAAGGAGATGAGAGATGATTAAATAACAAAGATCCAGATGATAGAGGGAGAATACTGAGATATGGATAGAGTAATTCAAAATAATGAAGGTGATTCAGTATATGTCAAAGATTGAGAAGATTAGAGTGGAATAATAATATTAGGGAGATGAATACAATAAGAGGGAGACAAATTAGAAAGAGAAAGGCTACATATGAAAGATCAAAAGAGAAAATTTATTACTTAGAGGGAGTACATAATATGAATGATAGTGAAGTGTACCATCATCAATAGAATATTGAATTTGTCAGTGTTGCCATCAATGCCAAAGAGGGAGATTGTTATCATAATTGATAATAATGTTGATGATTGATTATCTGATGGAGCTGATGATGAAGAATGACCAATATCAGAGATATATATGATGTTAATAGAATGATTAGATTAGTTATAATATTGTCATTGATGTCAAGCAATTGATTTCTGATTTATATTATGTTTCCATATCATTCAGTAATGACAGAAGAAGAATGAGTTAAGGAGAAGTGGAAATGAGGTTGAGAAGTTGTAGAACTTAAATGGGTAACTAATACATATTAGACAATGATTTGATTATGTTGTATGATTGTTTTCTACCTGACATATGATTATGTTAAGTCGATAAAGTATGGTGATAAAGATTTGACAACTCGTAAGAAAAGTTGTTATGGATACCGAGATGGAAAAGTCACTTGGTAAGGTAAAGATAAAAGGTTGGTCACTCGGTAAAGTGGAAAGGTTTAGGCACCGAGCGATGTAACTGAAATTCTAAGTGAGGAACACTAAACAAGAAAAAGGTATTAAAAATAGATTGAATCGATATTTAATGATTAGCTATGATGAGCTGGTGATAATGATGACGAGGAAAGTTAGTTACAGTGATCTATGGTTATGAAAATTCAAGATGAAGATCTATGGAAAGATCTAAGTTGCAAAAAGAAGCGGAACAAGTTTCAAGAAAAGTTCAATTTTCTAGGTGAAAAGGAAATGTGTTATCGAGATCCAGACCCAATGAATAATGAATTTAATGGTCAAGATTGATTAAAGGAAAATGTAGTAGAGGAGATTAAGAGGCAAAAATTGCCTATATAAAGCATGATATTTTATGAACAATTGGCTGTAAAACTTAATAGTTGAAGGGATACCGACTATTGCAGAGTTGAAGGAACAGTGAGATTCCGAGTGGGAAAATAATGATTTGATGAAGTGTTGATACCACTAGAAGATGAAGAATTGAAGTAAAAATTGAATAACGCACAAGGATCTGATTGAGAAAAGATAGTTGCACATCTATAGGTCATTTTTATTACCGTTGCTTACTAGCATTTGTAACAGTCAAAATCTCTTAATAGAGTGGACTTAACAATCTTACTATAAATCCTTGAGAAAGGTGACATTCCAAAAAGAGTGTTTAAAGCCCCTTAACAAGGCCACTCCTAACAGGGTGAAGATCCTAATAGCTCTGAGGTTAATCCCTTAACCAGGTCACACCCAACAATGTGTATTGTAATATTTAACAAGATTAGCTCTTAACCAGACATACTCTAGAAGAGTATATTTCTTAGTGGGTGATAATTCACACAGTGGTTTTTCCCATAATTGGGTTTCCATGTTAAAATTTGTGTTACACATTGTGAATGATTTGTGAGATTGTTTTACTAATTGATACAGTTCATTTACTGTTGTTGGTAAATAGAGAACCGTGTTTTTGTCGAGTAGTTACCGATTTAATTAGAGAATATATTTTAAGGTATTTTGTGATCAGGATTATTGATTCACCCCCCCTCTCTTTAATCCAACATATAGACCTATGTGGTCCTACTAGGACAAGATCCATTAGTGGAGAAAGATACTTCATGATTTTCATTCATGATTACACAAGGATGGTTTTGGTGACTTTTCTAAAACAAAAATCAGAGGCATTTGATAGATTTAAGGTGTTATAAAGATTATTGAAAACTAATCATATTTGAAGATAAAGTGTTTAAGGTCATGTGTGAGTAATAAGTTATTTTTCTTATTAATTAAATCATATTATTAAGTCACTTATCATCTCTTTCTTTTCTTAAGCTAAACTTTAGGCATATAAAGATTTATTCTTTTATTAATTATTATTATGCAACCTAGGTTTCCTTTTAGGGTTTTGATCTCCTTTTATAAGGATTGATCTCTCTTGTAATCTTAACACATTCATTTTATTTCATTGCAACTTTTGTTTTTGTAAAAATAAATAAATTAATCATTATATGCCTAAAGTTTAGCTTAATTAAAGAAAGAGGTAATAAGTGATTTAATTAATAAGCAAAATAACTTATTACTCTAACACCCCCCTTAAGATAAACTTAGGGATATTATGATAAATTATTTTATTAATTATTATTATGCAACCTAGGTTTCCTTTTAGGGTTTTGATCTCCTTTTATAAGGAATGATCTCTCTTGTAATCTTAATGCATTCATTTTATTTGATTGCAACTTTTGTTTTTGCACATCAAGAATGTCTCCTCTTTCATGGATCTTTGCGTTCAGGCCTCCATAGTTTTTGCTTCTATCTTTCTGTGACAAGTGTCTGCATGTAGGTGTTCTTGGGAGCTGTGGGTTATTTTCTCATCAACTCCAACATGGTATCAAAGCTTCAGATTTTCATGCCCCTATTCTCTTCCTGAGAGATTTGGCCTTGTTCGTTAGATCTACAATTTTTCTGAGGATTTTTTATCAGATCTAAGGGGGACCTTTTTTTTTGGTCACTTTGGGCTCAAATGAACCTCACCATTGAGCTTGTAGTGCCCAAGAAGCCCTATTTTGATATAAAATACATCCGATTTGGATAATGTTACAGGGAGAGGCAAAAAAATTTGTAATAGGGACGCATTATGGCCCTAACATGCTTCCCAAGGCATGGCCCAACAAAAAAAATCATGGGTGCACCACCCAGAAGCCACTGAGTGGCAACCTTGGTCGGCATCGTAGTCACCACCCGTGGTTATCGCTAGCAGGCCGCGATGATGTCACAGTCACCGTCGACGTTACCACCAAGCGGGCCACGATGATGCCACATTCACCACTAAAATTATCATCGAGTGGGCCACGGTCACCGTCGGTGGTTACCACCATGGTGATTGGTGGTTAGCCAAGGTTTAACCTCTCTCTGCAGATCCTAGGGTCATATGAAAGGATCGAGAGCCAACCGCCTAGCTCCCTGGTCCTATGGTGACTAGGGGCCCCAAATTTTTGGCCCAAGGGGCCTATTATTATTTTTTACAGTGAAGACCATTTAGCTGTCAAATTTAGCCTCGTAAAGTGCTGACATCAACACAATCAACACCATTTGCACACCATTTTGGGCCCTCTGAAGTACCTGCTAGTTTTTTGCTCATAACTTGAGCATACGGTGTCAAAATTGGGCAAACAAGATATCGTTGGAAATCTTGTTCTGAGCTTTATCTAGATAGGGAGGTTTGAATTTATTATTTTTCTTTTTTGATGATGTTTTTTGCTATCAAATCTAGAAGTTATTTTTTAGCACTCCGGGAGCCATATCTTGCGCATCCGGACTCCGTTTTGGGAAAATGATATATCATTGGAAATCTTGTTCTGTGATCTTTCGAGTGTTGTGAATCATTTTTCTAGATTCTACTCCAGGTATATTTTATTCAGCTTTTTACATTTCTACACTCTGGTGAATATCTTGGATGTTTCAGGTCCTGAGATCTCTTCTTTGTAGAGATGACTCTTCTTTGACTATTCTTCTTGTTTTAGCAACGTGAGCTCTTCTTTGAGTATTGTATACATCATTTGTAAGCATTCTTTTATGCAAACACACTGAGATAAAGTGTCATTCTATTGCATGCTTGAGATCTTGCACATGTGTGTGCTTTTTGTACTTGCACTCCATTATAAAGTGCCATGGGGGGTTTGATGTTTGCCTTTGTTTGCCATCTACCTTTTTTGCATGAGTGTTCCTTCCACAAAAATAGTCTTAGGATGTCTTTATATGTGTTTGTAGTTTCTCTGCACCTTCGATGTTCCTGGTTCTTCATGATGTAGTTCTTATTGGCAATCCTTTTCAGTGTACCTATCACCTCTCCCTTGTCAGCATTATGGGGAGGGGGGGGGGGGGTTCTACTGCTGGTTCTTCTTCTTCCTTGGTTTGATGGAGTGAGCTATGTATTCAATATTTTTTCCTATCACTAATCAAATTTTGCCCAATTTTTGACGCGCGTTCATCATTTTTGTAACTCAAAAACTAGAATATTCGACGAATGTGTACGTCAAATTTTTTTTTTTTTGTCAAAGAGATCGATGACCAATATTGTAGCTATAATACCAATGACGTAGCCATTGAAAGAAATGGACTGGGTGGTCAAGAATCTAGTTGAACTTATGACCAACCCATTCCACCATTGGACATTGAACTTATGATCCACTTACGACACAAACAATAATAAAAAATGATGATGATGCTATATAGGTGACGCCTTCATTGTCAAAAAGCTATAAAGTATGCACCAAAATTCCAATGACTAAGAATCCAAAGACCATCAAAATATATATGAAATGCTTTTTTTTAAATAAATTTTTATTGGGACCATTAGGGTTATTAAATTCACAGTGATATGCTTATCCTCCTATATCAAGATCCATTTCATATAATACAATTAGTATAAAATATAAATGCATGCAAAGCTTCCATAAGTGAAGAATTAAGGCAATAAGCAAAACCCTGTAGGTTATCTAGAATTAAACATGCTGAAAAAAACTCCAAACAAACATTTTCTGAAATATAAACTTTGACCAACAAATGCACGCTGGTAGAATATCTTTTAGAGAAAAGGAACACATGTTTGATGTCAAAGCAAAAAAAAAGGTTTGATGTCATTAACAATGGATAGAATGAATACTATATAGAAATATACAAATGAGGATAGTCAACTATATCAAGGATGAATACCTTTTCTTTTTATTTGCCTTTATTTCTTCACGGCTACATTCTCCAACCTCATCTTCAACATCATCAACAATAAGAGAATATGAGCATGCCTTTATCTTCAACTTCAACCGTCTGATCTATATCAAAGGCATTCTTGATAACATCAAGTATGACTTTGATATAGACAATCGTTGCCCCTCCTTGAACTGTCACAACTTAAAGACTCAAAGACTTCTAATCAAAACAATTGAGACACATTAGAAAATTTGGTGTTTCCTAGCTATTTTGATTTGAAGTCTTCAAGGCTTTAAGCCCTTATAATGTGCACATAGACAATCATTTCCCTTAATTTTGGTGTAGGAGCACCTATGAAGACATCCAAGGACACCATGGAGCCAATCAAAGAAGGTGGATTTAAACCATCCCTTACTGTAGTTTAGGAAAGCCTTGAATAGGATAGGGACAATCACAAATTTGCATATTAACAATAAACACAATGTGAAAGATAGAATTCCATAATGTTTTTTGGGTAGATGAAAAGACTAAATGTAGTGGATGTGATCTACAGTTGGTGTGTGTAGGCAATAGATGCAAGAATTTGATGTAGGAGCATTAAAATAAGGATGGAATCACTAGGGGTCACTTATGGGCCTAAAGAGGTTTGAGGATGAATAAGGAATATTAAGGTCACTTTTATTTGTAATAAGACCAATCAGGTCATTTTGAAATGTTCTCATGGCCAATAGAGCCATTTTAGTTTAGTTTTGTATCCTTTTGTCTCATGTTGCCCAAGTTGATAATCGCAGAATCAGAACATAGGGGAGAAGATTGTGGATGGAAATGGCAGTTTGAAGCAATGGGTGATCACAACGAATTTGGAGAATAGAGGAAGAACACACGGGGAAAATAATAAAGGGATCTACGTACAACATCAATAACAAGAGAGAAATAGATACACATCAATGATAAAGAAAATTATAACTTCAGTGCTCCATATAATCAATTGTGTTTGGATTTCAATTAGAAAGGAAGTATTATGGGAGAGACTCGGGATGGTAACCTAGTAAAAAATAGTAATGTAAAATCGTCATTTGGAAATCTTACACAGTTAGGAATTAGAATATTATTGAGTGTGTCTGTAGTTGTATACAAATTGGTGGGATTAAAGGACTGCCTCTATTCTTAGGTAAGAATTATATTCGATTACTCAACTAAGATTGTTGGAATAGATTATTGTGAAGCATTTTTGGTATTTGAAATTGGAGAGAATCAAAAGGCAACCTTGATGGACAGATGGAGCTTTAGAATTTTTATCTATCTTTAAGCTTTGAGAAGAGACTATCTCCCTTATCGTAGGCATGGTAGGTAACTTTTTAAAAAATTCAATTGAATGTTTTCATGTCACATGGAAGTATGATATACCAAATAATAGAAAGCATATGTGTAAAAAAGTATTTAGGTTGTGTACCTTGACGTTATAATTATAAAAATATTGTGATCACAGTCGGTGCATTATTCTCTTCTGAAGGAAAAAGATATGTATAATAATATATTGTTGAAACAGATAAGAAAGTTAGAAATGGAGAATGAATTGAAGAACTAAAAATAAATTGTTGAATCTAAGTAGTTTGTGAGATTGTTTATGTCTCAATGAAAACTACCTCACTAAATATTTAGTAGCAACTTGCAAAAGGTTTTGTAATGTGTTACCAATGATTTGATAAATACTTCAAGCATGAGACATAAAAAAATTGATTGAAATATTTGAGAGTCCTAGTTGTTGTATAGTTGTAAAAGAATCGAAAAAGACATGTATGCTTAAAACTAGGTGCGTCTATTTAGCAAAGGAAACACATTTAACTGATATAGCGAAGAAAGCATTTTTATCTTGTCACTGACTTGGTAAATTTTATCCACATGTAAGATGAAAATATTGAGTTGTAAAATAAATGAAAAGCACATGTATATTCAAAACCATGTGTGTCATCATAAAGAGAGAACATGTTACGAAGATTGTAACATACATGTTCATGAAAAGTTTGTTAAAAAAATGTGAAATAAGAGTTTTTAGCTTTTGTACCTTGAATATTTTATTGGCATAAAAGTGTGATTATCTTTAACAAACTTAATAAATATTCACTAGAAACTTGAAAAATGTTCTGTAATGTGTTACCACTAGTTTGGCAGATAGTTTTATCATGGGACATGAAAACATTGATTGAAATATTTGAGAGACCCAACTGCAGTAAAATTATAAAAGAAGGGCAAAAGACATGTATGCTTAAAACTATGTGTGTCTATTTGGCAAGGGAATCACCTTTAACTCAAATAAAGAGGAAATCATTTTTATCTTACAATTGAATTGGTAAACTATATCCAAATAAAAGATGAAAATGTTGATTTTTAAAAGAAATGCAAAGCACATGTATATACGAAAGCATGCATGTCATCATAAAAAGAGAACATGTTACAAATATTGTAACAAACATGTTCATGAAAATTTATTTAGAAAATAAGTAAAGCAAGAGTAATGTAAAATGTTTATCTTTTGTACCTTAAAATTCTTATTGGCAAAATATTGTGATTATCTTTAGTACATTATTGTCTTCCAAGGAAAAAAGAGATGCGTGAGAACAAGCAGTGTAAACAAATAAGGAGCTTAAAAATGAACATCAATTCAATATTGGGACTGAGAACATTATGAAGCTTGCAAAAGGTTTTACAATATCTTACTAATGCCTTGGTATACCATACTTGCATGTGACATGAAAACATTCGATTGAAATTTTTCAAAAGTTTAATGTTTTGGTTTTATTTTATGCAGGGGTATTGAATGATCTTGTAAGGATCTAGCATTGGTGGGAAAATACTAGGGGAAGTAGGGAAGGCATCCTAAGATTCACCAAAGGATACTAAGGTTAGTGAGGGACATTGAGATGACTGTCTTGGGAGATTGGTATGTGACTGTTCCAAAATTAGAGTTCAGACAGTGAGTTAAGGTTTGTGTTTTGCTAGAGTACTGAATGAAGGGTCCTTGTGTGGGTGTAATCCATGTTACAAGGTGTTGGAAAAAATAAGACCAAGTGGAATCCAATCTAAGACTTGGGGTTGGATATGATAGATGTTGAAGAGAGAGAATTGGTGAGGACAGTCACAAGTATTAAGACAATGGACAAAATGATGTCATGAAGATTTGGAATCAAGTATGAAAAGTGTGTGTAGAATCAATGGTCATGGAGTTGGTTGAGTTTAGGCCAGAAGAATAAGCCTAAGGATTGGTGATCCTAGAGTGAGTGAGATCTAGTGAAGTGTGTGTACCTAGGAACGGGTACTGATCCATTTGGAATAAGACTAGTAGGTGTGTTTGACCATTGAATTTACATTGGTTTAGTTTGAGCTTCACTTGGTTTCGAGAATAGTTCAATATTCTCTACTTAACAAGGCCAACCACATGAAGGTGGAAGCTCATTTCCCCCCTAACATCATTCTAAATTCCCCATTAACATCTAACATTCATTCATTCATTCATCCATTTATAAAATATAACACATAAAATTCATTTATGCACAACATTCATCAATAATTCATTAACACATCATTCATCAACATTTACCAGAGCAAAATCACATAACATTCATTAACACATAAAATTCATTTATGCACAACATTCATCAATAATTCATTAACACATCATTCATCAACATTTACTAGAGCAAAATCACATTCATTCAGACAACGTTCTTTCATTATCAAAAAAGTTTTATTACAATCATTTCTTTTTTGGTTTTTTCTTCAATTTTTGAAGGTAACGGCTAAGCGGAGCATCAATATCTTTGTCATTTCCCTCCTCTTGTTCTTGTGATATCAAGAAATGCCTCCTACTGTGTTTAGGAGGAGGCTGGTGCGCCAAAGGGGGGTCCACTACAATAACAACTAAATGGGTTAAATTCACAACATTTTATATTAGTGTTACAAGTATTTCATTAATTAAAAGAACATAACAACCATTCACAAAAAAAACTAAAAGAACATAACATAGATTTTCTTTACCTGACAGTGCCACACCATCTACAATAACATTTTGTTCAGCCCCAAAGTCAACATGGTGAACACTTGGATCATCCTCCATTCGTTCACCATGATGTTCTGCATGCTCTAAAATATACACAAAAAAGGTTACACCAATTTCAATTTAAGATGTTAAATTATATTAATAATTCATAATTAATTTTCAATAGCAAATGAATACCTCCATCACTGCGATGCACATCAATGCCTTTGTCATGTGGAGGTTCTATGCTAGGATTAGAAGGCTACATTGCAATGTCACGCACATTGTTATCATTGTTTGCTTTTTAAAACAAAAATAGTCAATTTATGTTTGAAATTAACATCAAATAGATTATTGCTTAAGTATTCAATTTGAAATATTTTTCATTTGGCCTATTTACCTGTGTGTGAACTGATGCAACAGAATATTGGGTTTGGCCACATGAAGCTTGGCATAGGCGTTGAGCCATGACTTTATAGCCTTCATCGAAGGCAATCTTTTTGTCTTCTTCCATTAACGCTACATTAAAATTTGAGCCCTGCATTTTTGGCTTAATATTGTCAATTCTGTAGGTATTGTTTGATTAAACAAAATTGTTTGCAATTTATAAAAAAATTGATTCAAAATTTCATTTACTGCTACTTACAATTTGTGCTTGAACTTTCAGATAACCACCAAAGCCAAGTTTGTGTTGGCCATGCTTTTCTATTTTGGCCTTTGTAGCCTTTGATGTGTCCTGCAGTCTATGAAAAGTTTGAAATATGTTAGATAATATAAATAAAAAGATCACTAATTCATGCATAATTACATTCTACTTAATACTATCACATACCTTCTATTGTCATTTGGTGGTGTAATTCCTTTTTGACTTTGCACTTTCTCCCTTGCATCCAAAATGAATTCCCTCCACTGCTTCTCTAGAATCATGGGAGGACGCTTGTACTCTGGGTTGTTCACTAGATTCCTTATGTATGTGTCCCTCATAGTCTTTAGATGTTTGCAAGCTCTCTGAAGAACTTTGGTGCTGTCAAAAATGTTCCAAAGATCTCCTCTAAAGAGTTTATGATTTGATATTTTAATTTTTTATGTTGTAAATTCCATCTTTTAAGAAAAAAACAAAATTGTTAGATAAAAAAATTAATTGAAGTTGCGTACCTTGAATATAGTACAAGAAATGGATGAAAGGAAAAATATTCTAGTAATGATACGAAATCAAAGTAGTGGGATAGGGTTAGTTCACATATGATATTCCACCTTGTACGTATGGTGGGCCCAAATAGCGACAATGTCATCTCATTAAGCTTTTCATAAAAAAAACATTGTTCCCTGCAAAAACATCAAGGGATCATCAATCCAAAATGAGTTATGAATAAGTAAATTAAAATTAGAATATAAATAATAATAATTTTAAAGTACCTAGAAGCTTAGGTAATTTTAAAGGAATCATATCTTCGTCGGTCAAGAACAATGATGTCTGCTATTTTCTCGTACTCGCAATACGGGTAGACTCAGGAAACGATGGTGAATTATCACTAGTACTGGTCTCTGTATCCTGATGAGGTGTATCTTCTACTCCACAAAATTAACCCACTATGAAATGCACCCAAGATTAAAGTACACATCAGATCATAATTAACACATAACCGAATATAGAAAAACAAGGATCTACTAGTTGTAGATGGTGCAAACATGGATGTTTGCATGCTCCTTGTTGCCAAAATTGAAGTCGACACTGTCAAATTGTTGGTCCCTATAGCAGTAGGTGTCTGCACTTGATGACCTGAACAATACGTTGTTAGAAAAGACATTCTAAAATAATAAAGTATGAGTAGGTTTTCAATAAAGTTTGAGTGAAGATTTTCTCAGAAATTTTGAATTATTTGTAACTGTACCTTTTCCTCTAGCTATTTCTACACACCAGTCATTGGTATTTGAAATTTTGTTGCCTGTTTGTGGATATTGTTTACTAATTTGACAATTTGGAATGCTAGTGTAATGAATGAACAAGGTTTGGAATCCATTTATTGTATATGCTATGAAGTATAGAGGCAAAACCACTAATGTTTGTATTTACTGTTATGAAACCCTCAATACCAGAGTAGTTTGAGAAGGGTTGGTATTATCTTATAATCTGACCGATGGAAAATTATTATGTTTGTTTTATGTTGAACTAGAATCAAGTACCTTTCACATGCATGAGGTTTTATAGCAGTTGGAGTTGTGTAATGCAAGAAACACAGAGCTAGTGTCTCGAGTCAAGTGTGATAAGGGGGTGTGTGTGATGCATGAGTATCATGGCTTGGTAGGTCATATTTTGAAGGCAAAGAAGCATTGAATAACATAAAGGAGTTTAGTGTAATCAATTGGAACATTCTAGAGCCTATTATGGCCTTTAAGGTCAAGAAATGCAATAAGATTGTAACGAATCCTAAAGGGCCCATAAAGGACCTTAGGATCACAAATAAGATGTAATAGGACCAATATGTAATGTAAGTGGGTCAATAGCACCCTGGGAGTCTAAATAGGATCTAGAGAGAGTCTAGGGGGTTTATACAAGTTTAATAAATCATTTGGAATTAGTAAGAGTCAAGGGTTAGTAAGTTTTAATCAAATAAAGCCATTTTGTTCAATTTGAGAAATTCAAATATTTAAATACAAATGGCTAGTTGGTATTTGGAGGGAATTTCATTTTAGAAGAGTTTAGCCTTAAACAAATATTCTAACTAATCCAAATTGGTTGGGGAAGTTAGTAGGGAGGCTTATAAGTTTGATTCTAATCATTGTATGACATAGATTTGCCTGGTGTATGGACTGTGGCTAGAAACTTAATGAAAACACTATATTTTCTAAATTTTCATGGTTTATTTGCATTTTAATTGATCATTGAGAGTTCCAATGTATTAGGAATATCATTATCATTGTTTTAAGAGTGAATTGAATTTTCTGAGAATCCATTTGTTTTAGATTTACACCATTTGGGTTGATTGTCATTTAAAGTTTATTTATTTTACATTAATAGTTTGGTTTTTCAAATGAAGAGGGTCATTCCATGAATGATAACAACCTAATACTCATGGAATTATGCCTTCATAACATGTAAAATACATCCCTAACATGATCTTATGAAGATAGAGTGTGGGAGATAGGTGATCATCGAGAGGAGTATGAGAAACTTGAGGGATTTGCCTGGATAGGAGCAACAACAAGAAATATGGTTGAATAAGGGGTACATTTTATGTTATTAAGTGTCTTTTTATGTTGTATGAATGGTTAAACCATTGCTGGTTGAATGAGGAAGTGGTTGGAGGTCAGACATTAGAAAGCCCCAGGGTTAAGGGTTTATGTGAGGTCAGTTTGGGGATTTTATGTTTGAAAAGACTATAGGGTCTAATTGAATTGAGATTATTTTGTTTTAAGTCATTTGTGAAGACTATTGAAAGACTTGAAGTTAGGGGATAAAACTATGTCGTGGTTACTTTGTTAAATGATCACTTTTTGTACTTAAAACATGGTTACAGTATGAGAATCAATAGGTTTGTCCAAAAAAACCTATTTAAATATTTGGGTATGTTATTGTATGGTTTAATGGGTGTCTAAAACATAAATATTTCATTTGGTGTTTTAGAAGTTTTACAGAGAAATCACCCATTTACCTCGCTAGAGACCTACTAGAAGTTTTACAGAGAAATTGCCCAATTACATCTACTTTCATTTAGGAAGGGGTTGTTTTACACGTGTTTTTTTTGTTGCCTTCTCTCATGGGCTTGATTTGTAATAGGTTTGGGACCCTTGTTTCCCATTTTTTCCTCATTTCTCATGGTAATTGTCTCATTTGCCAATGGGCTACTTTATTGTACAATTCAAGCACTTCAAAACCCACTTTTATTGATTTGAATTTTTTTATGTTTTCCAAAGTTTTGGATTCCTTCTTGATATTGTCTAGAGGGTCAACAATTTTCATAAATATTTGGTATCACAATGGTTTTCTAAATTAATAGCTAGTACAATTCTATTATTGATTCAGAATTATGTTTGTTCTCCATTTATGAATTGTCAATGGATTTGCAACACTATGCACTTGTTTTGGATCTAGATGATGACTTCATATTGGTGTGTATGCATTTGTTATTAGTGGTTGTATATTTGATTTCAGTACAGATCCATGGTTGGTCATATGACTCATAGTTGTTGACACTTGTTGAGTAATTAAATTATTTATATTGGCAATAACGTTCATTTGTACACCTAACAGGTTATTCTCTTGAAGATTATTATTTGAGAGAAAATTGTATAATATGGATGATGTATGGTTAATATTGGGATTAGATATGCATTTACCATTAATTTTGTTGATGTTTTCCAAAGTGTGTTTAGAAATGTCACTCACCAATAACTTTGTGTTTTCCAACCTTCTTGACAAGTCCTAGAGAATCATTTTTTACCACATATTTGAGATTATGATGATGTTATAGATTTGTAGCTACAAAGTTTAATTCTTGATTTAGAATAAGATTCAGGTTACATTTGTGGATTGTTAATGGATTTGTGTTATTGATCACTTGAGTGGGTAAGATATTGTCTGAGTGAATCAGATGATTTTTAAAATGCATCTCAACATTCGTAGATTGTGTGTTTTGATTGGAAATTATGCATCTAGATGATGATTGGATGTTGGTTTATATACATTTGTTAAGTCTTTATATATCTAACTTCACATGGTGGTTGATGATATGTTTTTGCCTTCCTTGTTATATTGGACACATTTTAAGGTACTTATTTTAAGGGATCTATAAGGGTTTGCATTATGCATTTTTAAAAATGTCCAAATAGCTTACTTTGGAGGCTTGTATTTTGTGACCAGTTGAGCATGTTGATGAAAAGGTTGTTCTCCTGTATTGTAAACATACAAGTAAGCCTCCATATCCATGTTTAGACCACAATGATTTTATTTTCTAGGTTTGTCATGCCAAATCCATATGTAATTTATTCATCTCATACGAAACAAAGAAACTATACAAGGGGTTGAAACAATAATTGGGTTACTCGAATTGAAAACTAACACCACTTCCTAACCCATATTATTGCAAATGGATAGATAGTTTAATGGATAAACACAAAACAAATAGAATGAGAACACCTATAACCAGTTTTCCACAAATTCCAAGCGAGGGGAGGAGGAACAACCAACAAACATGAGTAATAGTGTCTCCTGCGGGGGCCACTTCATAACATAAATTGAAGAAAATAATTGCTCACAAACATGGACATTTGTATTCAAAGATGCACAATATAGAGAATTATCATGTATGTTTAGCAGTAGAGTGGCATGTTTAGTATTGAATACTAAGGGTCGAAAGTCTAAGATTCTTGTGGGAGATGAGTAAATCAATGTCAAGGAATTTTGGTATAGAAATTGCAAAACCCAAGCGGCCTACATCAATGACCATCCCAAGTTTGACTGAAGGAAATAATATTATTAGTTTATAAAGGATTCATTGATGCCAACCTGATTTGGTGTAATTCTGAAACAAATCTGCAATCTAAATGTATCTACAAGGCATTCGTTCCCTCCTTCAACTCTTCTTTACCGCACAACATAATGAATTAAATGAAACTTTTTAAAAAAAAGTTATACCCATGTTCATCTCAATTACGACAAAATGTCCTGGTTGTCGTAATTCTGACCAACACAAAAATGGATTAAAAAAAATCAAATTTTTCTGTAAGCTAATATAATTTAGTGAGCTATTTGTAATCTCTCTCTGACATACCTTCAAGACAAAAGCACAAGATAATTTCATTCAAGGGAGAAATAACTTGATTCTTGCAAACAAATTGATGATTGAGACTAGATGCAAAGAGAGTCTAATATTTCAAAAGAGGTTAAGAAGTTGATAAACTTGAGCTTTAGAGGGAGTAGATGGTTCAGTCAACTTGTGACAATCTTGATCATATTGATTGAGAGGGAGTTCACTATTGAAGGTGAAACATTTATGAGGTAAACTTGATATAATTATTTATTATACTTATGAATTATGAATATTTTTAATGGGCCTGCCCCCTGTGTAAATCATGAGGAAGTGACAACTTCCAAATGATTATCACTTGTATTTGTAAAATTTATTGTAAGGTGATGATCTTACAATAACTTGACCTTCTATTGTAATAGACATCTTGTGATGGATGAAACTGATCATAATAGATAGAACTTGTGGATAGAATTGCCGATGGAGGCAATCCACTCTGAAGCTCATGAGTTTGTGGATAGAATCGCCGATGGAGGCAATCCACACAGGAGCTTGTGGATAGAATCGTTGATAGAGGCAATCCACACCATAGCTCATGAGTTTGTGAATAGAATCGCCGATGGAGGCAATTCACACAGGAGCTTGTGGATCGAATCACCGATGGAGGCAATCCACTCCTGAAGCTCGTGAGTTTGTGAATAGAATCGCCGATGGAGGCAATTCACATAGGAGCTTATGGATAGAATCGCTGATGGAGGCAATCCACCTGAGAGAATGTGGATAGAATCACCGATGGAGGCAATCCACACGAGAGCTTGTGGATAGAATCTCTGATGAAGGCAATCCACATATTGAGATTATGTTTCTATTGACTACATCTTGAGGATGATTCCTTTATTGCTTACATCATATGATTGATGTTGCCAAGTGTCATAAGTGTTGACATTGGATTGATTTATCCTCCCTAGCTAAGAGGGAGTGTTGATATTTATAGCATCGGTCAGATAAATAATATTGTCTATATGATTATTATGAGAAATGATTTATTATATATATATATATATATATATATATATATATATATATATATATATATATATATATATATATATATATATATATATATATATATATATATATATATATATATATATATATATATATATATATATATATATATATATATATATATATATATATATATATATATACATTGATATATATGTATATATAAAGTTAGATTATATTCTCATAATAACTAAAAAGTTAAATTGATAAAATATATATTATTATTATGTAAATATTAGAGAAATTAATATAATACTCAAGAGATATTATATATACATATGTGTGTATATAATCATAATTGTCATTATATTAATTACATAATAATGAATAGACATGTCCCATGAAGGGACGTGTCTCTTCTTGGCTCATTCTCTATATAAATGCTAGAGATTGTTGCATTTGAAAAACACATACAATGAGATAGTGCTATTACATTTGCAATAATCCTAAAACCTTAACATTTTCCTTATATAATCTGACCAAACAAAACCATTTTAATGCTCTGTTAGAAATGTTGGTCGATAATTACGGTCAAATGTACTACTGTATGTACTAGGCGAATGCAGTGGCTGGGTACCTATGCATTCGAGTGAGATGGATCATTTACCATATGGACACTCTTTCATTCCTATTTTTTGGAGGTATTCTTCCATCTTTGATTGATTATCTCTTCAGGCTATGGTGTTTTATGCCATCTATATCTTCGAGCTCAATTGTTTGCCTTTGTTTGCCTCCTGATTTAAGCAGTGTCTTTTGATGGAACTCATGTAGATTTCAGTCTTCTCTACCTGGTCATGTTCTATTTCAGTGGAGGATCTTCAGATCAAAAATTTCTTTCTGACAAAGTTTGCAGCTTCTTGCTTCAGTGATGTTCTGCATGTTCATTCAGTGTTCTTATTTTCTGGAACATTCCCTAGTTTTGGAGGCTTCTTCAGTCCTTCAAACTAGTCTTTGTCTCTTTTTGCAGTAGAGTTTTTTCCATGTGGTTTTCTCTATTTCTCCACTTTATAGAGACTCTCTTTTGTACTTGGGTACCTGATCAAGCCTTTGTTGCCGGGACCCATTTACTTTTAGTAGTAGTTCTAGGTTTTTAGCTACTCCCTAAGTTTATGTTAAGGGGGGGTGTTAGAGTAATAAGTTATTTTTATTATTAATTAAATCATATCAATTTAATTATTAAGTCACTTATTATCTCTTTCTTTTCTTAAGCTAAACTTTAGGCATATAATGATTAATTCTTTTATTAATTATTAATATGCAACCTAGGTTTCCTTTTAGGGTTTTGATACCCTTTTATAAGGATTGATCTCTCTTGTAATCTTAACACATTCATTTTATTTGATTGCAACTTTTGTTTTTGCACATCAAGAATGCCTCTTCTTTCATGGATCATTGCGTTTAGGCCTCCATAGATTTTTCTTCTCTCTTTCTGTGACAGGTGTTCTTGGGAGCTGTGGGTTGTTTTCTCATCAACTCCAACAAGCTAAAATTAGGGATATAATGATTAATTCTTTTATTAATTATTATTATACAACCTAGGACTCACCACCCTTTTAGGGTTTCAGATATCCTTTATAAGGATAGATCTCCTTTGTTTTCATAACAAAAAAAACATTCATTTTTAATTGATTGCAACTTTTATTTTTGCACATCCAGAATGTCTCCTCTCTCGTGGATTCTTGCATTCAGGCCTCCAAAGCTTTTTCTTCTCTCTTCTATGACAAGTATTTACATGAAGGTGTTCTTGGGATCTGTGGGTTATTTTCTCATCAAGTCTAACATGCCAGACAATGGAGAATATAATTCAAGAGAGTTTGACGATTATTGTGAACAATATGGAATCAAAAGATATTATGCTACTTCAATAACATGTCAACAAAATAGGGGTGGTAGAAAGGAAAAATAAGATAGCTAAGGAAATGGCTAGAGCCATGCTTGATGAAGCCAAGTTTTTTGACATTTATTGGAAGGAAGTTGTTCATACAATTGTATACACACTAAATAGATCTCAGTTAAGAGTCAAAACTAAATATACACCTCATGAATTGTGGTATGGTAAGTAAGCTTCTATCAAGTACTTTAGAATTTTTGGTAGTAAATGCTACATTAGAAGGGATAAAGAAGGTTTGTGGAGTTTTGATCCAAGGTGTGATGAGGGAATATTTCTCAACAATTACACTCACAATAAGGCATATAAATATTTCAATAAAAGGCCAAAAAGGATAATTGAAAGTTCTAATGTAAAGTTTGATGAAAATTTTTAGGCTAATAAAAACAATTTGGAAGATATTGAATAAGAATTTGAATCTAAAGTTGAAATATGATCTCCAAAAGAAGAAGAGATAACAAGAAAATCAATGGATCATATGGTGAAAAATCCTTCAAAGACACTACCAAGGAATCATCCTTTAGAACAAATAATAAGAAACAAAGATGCAAGAGTTAACACTAGAAGAAAGGCTTCATTATTAGGTGAACAAGTAGATTTTTGTTTGTTATTAGAAGTAGAGCCTAAAAACTATATTGAAGCCAAAAAGGACGAGTGTTGGATCAAGGCCATGGAAGAAGAGTTAAATGAAATTGAAATAACAAGACTTGGGAACTAGTCCCTAAGCCTGAAGATAAAAATGTTATAGGAGCAAAACTGGAATATAAGAACAAGCTAGATGAAAATGGCAAGGTTGTGAGAAACAAAGCTATACTTTTTTGCAAAGGGTACTCTCAAGTTGAGGGTATTGACTTTGGTGATATTTTTGCACCTGTGACTTGAAGCCATAAGAATATTCTTATCATTTTCAGTTTACAAGAATTTTGAAATTTACCCAAATGAATGTTAAGACAACCTTTCTAAATGAGTATCTTGATGAAGAAGTTTATATGGAACAACCCGAAGGCTTCAAATGTGAGGAAAATATTGATTATGTTAATAGGTTGAAAAGGTCTATATGGTTTGAAGCAAGCTCCTAGAGCATAGTACTCTAGGTTGGATAAACACCTATTGCCAAAAGGGTTCACTAGAGGTGGTGTTGACAACTATCTATATGCCAAGCTAGAAGGTGAGGATGTACTTGTCATGTTGGAGTTTATGTAGATGTTATGTCCAAGATTTTTTCTAACCTCATGCAATTATAATTTGAAATATCTATGCTTGGAGAGTTGTCACTTTTTCTTGAGTTACAAATCTCACAACTTGACAAAGGTATTTGATATTTTTTTGTTGTTGGCATTGTTGTCATTGGTGTCAAAATCTTCATACCAACATCTTGGCGGTATCAATTGGTTGTTGATAGTTTTGGTTATGTACCTATTGGATGTCGATTATGAATTAGAGGCTTAGGCTATATATATAGGACAGGTTTAAGTACATGCAGTTTGGTGTTCTATAGTAGGTGTACTTGGTTCTAGTAAAGGATTGCATGCTTTGGTATACTTGTGTGCTTTTGGTATTTAGTGGTGCATAGTATTCTCTGTTAGTTCCTAGTGATTACTATGCTTACATTGTTGCTCTAGATGTTCCTAATATCTGGAATTTCTTGTAGTTCATCAGTCGGATTTTGGTATCGCATCTTAGACATGTTCAATTTTGTTTCACTTGTACCTGTTAGTTCAAAAGTTTTACTGATGAAGTCATGGACTTGGTTGTGATGTTCCAATAGTTTCTTTAAATGTGATAAACATTGTAAACATCAGGTGCAACCTATATTTGGGTCCTATAGTAGTGTGTTATAAAATATTCTTAAGTGTGTCCCAAATTTAGGATAAGTGGTAGTGCATCAAATGTAATTGTAATTTATCTTTTTGATTTGAGGTTGACATAATCTTTCAGTGTGGTCAACATGTGTATGATCTAATATCTATATTAATAAAGAAAAACCTTTTGTATCTAATGGTCTGCACGTGGTGTAAGAGCAGTGCGAGCATATGTGATAGAAATTTGAAGTTGAAATTCATTTCGGTATATTGAGTAGCAGAGTGGTTGGAGCTGAGTATTACAGAAAAATGCCTTATATGTTGAGTTGTAAAAGATCGATATATGCTATCAAAGGATCTATTTTTAGATCTTTATTATCAATGATCTGTGTGTTATCAATTGTAACTATTTCATGCATAGTTGGATGCGATTCTATCAGTTCATATTCTGTTAGTAAATTTTGTATTGGTAGTTAGCCATATTCATATTTCAGGGTAGTTATCCTGGCCAATAGTGAGCCAACCACAGTGAGAAAAGAAAAGTGAGCAAAATGGTACTGAGCCTTTGTAAAAATCACTTTAAACAATGTCACCTTAACTAGTATTTTATTTCATGACAATTAGCTTCTCTGAGTTTTTTCCCAGTTTGGGGTTCCACATAAATTTTGGTGTTCTTTGTGTTGGTGTTTTTGTATTTGCATGTTCATATCTGTTATAATTTCTTATCGGTAGAGAAAAAGTTAATATTGATATAATTGTCATGATCATTTACATGATTTGTGGGTTTACCAACAGATTTAAAGTTTTAGAAAGTGTTTGGGAATAACTGATTCACCCTCCCTATCAGTTATTTAGCACGTTCAACAGTATTTTCCTATCTCAAATCAAATATGCGAGAGTGATGCTTAAAAGGTTTCATATGGATGAATGTAGACCACTTAGTACACCCATGATAATAGGTTGCAAGTTGAACAAGGTTGATGATTCACCTGATGCTGATCAAACTAGATATAGGTCTATAATAGGAAACTTACTATATCTCACAACATCTAGGCATGATATCATGTAGATAGTGTGCTTGGTAACAAGATTTTAGTCTTTCCCCAAAGAGTCTCATGAGAATGCAACCAAGAGGATATTTAGATATATCAAAGGAACATTAGACTATGGCTTATGGTACCCAATAGATAGTGATAGGGAGATCTTCTTCCAACTAGTCCTATTCCTTTTAGGACTTAACTAGGCCTATCCTTGACCTATCTTAGGGTTCTCTTAGACCCTTCTCACTGAGGGATTCTTGCTAATATCCTCTACTACTCAAGATCTCACTACCAAGAAGTTCAACTCAATCTTGTTCTCAATACCCTTCATATGAATTCAACTATGGAATTCATCCTCTCATCCAAATACTCGATTCCATGTAGCAAGTATGAGAGAAGACTCAATTTGTATTGTTTTGTTACTTTTGAGGTGTTCCACCATATATCTTCCTTCTTCCACAAGACAATCTCCAAAAACTAGACCAAAAGACTACTAGGTCCTTGTAGGTTTTCCAACACACCTTTTAGGGCATAACTTCACAACTTTCCACACAAGGTGTTAAAAAAAATCACATATGAAGATACCCTTTTTGAAGTTACAAAGTATTTTTGACTTCTTAAGTTTCCAAGCCCTCCGTACAGTGCCTTCCTACAATCAAGCCTAGATTTTAGGCCTAATTAGGCCTCACTAGTTTTTAGTGAGGGTTTGATGATCACACTTCCTTCCAAATTGGTCAAAGGCTCTCCTTCTTAGGATTGAGTCTTTGATCACTGTCAAACACTTTTTTGCAAATGGATTGACTCCTTTAATCCCCGAGCCCTCTCTCATTTGCTGGATCAACTACAAGCTTCCTAACCGAGCATGCTCTAGCTTGCCTAGGGCTTGTCTTTAAAATTCATTCCCATGAAAAATAGACCATAAAAATACATATATACAAAGAATGTAAAATTCCCTAACATATTCCAAGAGGCTGTACAAATCCATCTATGGAAACTTATGTTAGAGCCATTTATTCTACCTCTACTCTGAACAATCCAGTGAACTGGTCACAAAGGAGGATTTAATTTGCAAAGCCAAAAGAAATCTATCTATCTAAAATAAAACAAAAATCTACATAGGAAAGCATAAGGAATAATCACATGCAAAGATATCCTCAGGTCTAATCCATGATGGAGGATAACCAAGCTTTCTATTCACTGATAAGCAAATACAGTCACACCAGTCCTCTAAACTGAAAAACACAAACTAAAATATGAGATCCAACCTTATATCTTGATAGGAAAAAGACATTTATAGGTTTAGTCAATCAAGTTTGGTCGGTTAGAACCTTCTAACTAACTCTGTCCCTTAGACAACCCCTTAGACAAATTGTTGTCATGACAACTTTGTAAAATTGCAAAGTTGTCATTGACAACTTTGACAAATTGTCATGACAACTTACTTAGGTTGTGTCAATAGGCCTAAAAAGACCTCTAAGGATCACCTAAGACCTCTAAGACCTTTATCTCATTCATTTTTCCTTATTTAACCAATTTTCACAATCAAACCACTACTTTGGCTGACTAACAACATCAAATGGCATACAAGCCCTATCTCTAAGGTCCACTCTTAGGCCTAATAAAGCCTTCTCTAAGACACCTAATTATCTTCCTTAAACATATTGGATCTCCAAACATACACACACACTATGGACACATTAAGTCTTTATTGGATAGTGACTTGGCCAAGGTCACTACAAGCCAAAACTAGGAGCTAGGTTGGCCAAGAACCTAGGTGCTCCTGCACTATACTCCCCTGCAAAAAGAAACTAAGTCCCATTAGGAGACAAGAGTGTCACATCAATACCTAGCTTCATGAAGCTATTCTCTTCAATCCATTGAGCCTTTGATTCAGGTAGAGACTTCCACTTCACAAGGTGCTCCATGTAGACCCCATGCCTAGTTTGTTTCTTCACCCTTGAGTCTAGTATCCTCTTAGATTGAGGCTTCACTTGTACTGGTATTTTTAGATCTATAAAATCAGCATGGAAATCTATACTTTTTTCTTCTTCCTTCACATCATGTCCTTTGTATCTAACCAAATCTTGAACATTGAAAACCAGAGAGATAAATAGTTCACTAGGTAGGCCTATCTTATATACATTTGAGCCATATTTGGATAGAACCTTACAAGGTCCAACTCTCCTCATTTGAAGCTTGATGGGTATGCCAAAGCTTGGTCATACTAAAATAGGCTGAGTTGCCACTCTTTGCTTCAATTTATCAAACCCTTCTTGAGCTACCTTGGTCCACACAAACTTGATTTTAGCTCCACCTTTGATAGTATTGAGCATGGGTGCACATATTTCACTAAATCCTCTTATGAAATTCCTATAGAACTAAGCTAATCCATGGAAGCTCCTCACTTCTGTCCTTGTTTTAGGAGTGGGCCAACTTAGTATGGTTTCCACTTTACTTGGATCCATCTTAAGGTCACCTTGAGACAACACAAAGCCTAGGTACACTAGTTCTTGTTTAAGGAATTCACTCTTCTCTAGATTGATGACTAATTTATTCTCATGTAACCTTCTTAGGACAACCTCTAGGTGCTGCATGTGTTCCTCCTTGGTCTTGCTAAAGATGAGAATGTCATCTAGGTACACCACAACAAAGCTACCAATATAATCTTTTAGGACTTCATTCATTAGTCTCATGAATGTACTAGGTGCATTTGTAAGCCCAAAGGGAATGACTAACCATTCATAAAGACCCTCATTAGTTTTGAAAGTTTACTTCCAATCATCCCCTTCCTTCATCCTAATTTGGTGATACCCACTTTTAAGATCAATTTTGTTGAAATGTTGAGACCCCCCAAGACAATCCATAAGGTCTTCTATTCTAGGGATAGGAAATCTATATCTAATGGTAATCCTATTGATTTCCCTTGAATTAGTACATAACCTCCACTCACCTCCCTTCTTTGGTGCCAAAACCACTGGGACAACACATGGACTAATACTTTTTCTTATCAGCCCTTTATCAAGAAGTTCTTGAATCTGCCTTGCAATCTCTTTCTTCTAGTCCGGGGTCACTTTATATGCTACTTTGTTAGGAAAAGATTCTCTAGGTACAAAGTCAAATTGATGAATGATTTCTCTTTGAGGAGGAAGAGTAGCTAGTGTCCCATCACTTATTATATCTTTAAAATGGTCTAGTAGTTTCTACACTTCCTTTGGCAATGTAGAGTGTAGGACCTTGGTCTCCTCCTTGGGTTTTAGGACTATGGCTAGCCCTACTCCTTACTCTTTCTTGAGTTCATGCAAGAAATCCTTCTCAATAATCAAGAGTACATTAGGATCAACTAAACTTGCAGCTCTTTCCTCCACAAGTGACTAAATTTTATAAGTCACTCCATCTTTCTTGAATTTATACACATTCTTCTTTCCATGGTAGACTACATCCCATTCATATTTCCATGGCCTTCCTAATAGAAAATGGAAAGCATCCATTGGTAGGATGTCACATAACATCTTGTCTTGATAGCCACCTATCATGAAGTCCACCCATGCTTGTTCATTCACTAGAACATTCTGCCCCTTATTTAACCAAGTCACCTTGTAAGGATGTGTATGAGGTATCCTTTCAAGCTTGAGCTTTTGGACTGCTTCCTCTGATATTATGTTATTAGCTGAACCTTAATCAATGATAACCTTAAAAACTTTTCCAAGGACCTTGCATTTACTCCTAAAAAGAGCCCTCCTATGCTTAGGTTTTTCCTTGATAGGTTCCTTGAGTAGAAATCTCCTAAACATAAGGTTCTCACCATGTTTAGAATCCAAATTTACTTCCGGTGACTTCACACTACTCTCTTCCTCCTGGGCATATGCTATCTTCTTCTCTCCTTGGGAACTAGAAGCTTTGTTAGGACACCTATAGGCAAGATGGCCTAGCTGTCCACAATTGTAACACTTCATGCTTGCAAAGTGTGACCCTCTACTAAATCCACTTGATCTTCCTCTACCACTTTGGAAACCTCTACCTCTACCATAATTCCCTCTTACACTTGGCTCACTGATTTGTTATAATAGCTTGGAGTATCCTTGAATTCTAGGTTCATTTCTCCTACCACCATAGCCACCTTTATGTCCTCTAGAGTCTCTCCCTCTACCTCTACCTTTTGGGTTAGAGTCTTGCTTCTTCTTGTTATTTTCTTCTACCTTTAGTGCTAATTGGAAGCACTTGCGAATAGTAGTAGGAGTCCAAAGACTAATATCTTCTTGGATGCTCCACCTTAATCCATCCAAGTATCTAGCAACTCGGATACTCTCCTCTTCTTACACCTTGGACCTTAAATAGAGTTTTTGAAACTCCTCGGTGTAAGAAGCCACATCCATCTCTTTTTGTCTGAGATTTTACCTCTTCTTATGCATTTGGATCTCATGATCCTTTGGTAGATAATTCTCTTTGATCTTTGTGACCATAGCTCTCCAATTTTCTATGGGTCTTTTCCCTTCTCTTTCCCTCTCTTCTTAAAGGAACTTCCACCATGTTAGGGTTGGTCCCCTTAGCCTTGATTTAGCCACTTTCACTCTGTGTTCCTCTGAGACACCTTCACATTCAAAGTGATTCTCCATCCCTTCAATCCACTCCATCACTAGCTCCAAATTCATCTTGCTAGTGAACAGGGGTATCCCCTCTAATGCTTTACCTCCCAATGCCTTAATGGCTTTTAGGAAAGGTTCTTCTTGAATAGGTGGATCTGGTTCAGGGACATAATCTTCATCAGCTAATGCTTTACCTTTTTCATCTTCTACTTCCATCTTCTCTTTCATTCTACCAGCGGTCACTACCACTTCATCAAGCTTGTCTTTCAAAGCTTCAACAGTCTCCTCCAGGAGTCTATTACTTCTCTGGCCAATTCAACATTGGTCACCATTGTGCTATCTCCAATGGATTCACTTCTTTCTGACATACACCTTTCACTACCCAAGCCTTTCAATGGCTTTGATACCAATTTGATAGGGAGATCTTCTTCCAACTAGTCCTATTCCTTTTAGGACTTAACTAGGCCTATCCTTGACCTATCCTAGGGTTCTCTTAGACCCTTCTCACTGAGGGATTCTTGCTAATCTCCTCTACTACTCAAGATCTCACTACCAAGAAGTTCAACTCAATCTTGTTTTCAATACCCTTCATATGAATTCAACTATAGAATTCATCCTCTCATCCAAATACTCGATTCCATGTAGCAAGTATGAGAGAAGACTCAATTTGTATTGTTTTGTTACTTTTGAGGTGTTCCACCATATATCTTCCTTCTTCCACAAGACGATCTCCAAAAACTAGACCAAAAGACTACTAGGTCCTTGTAGGTCTTCCAACACACCTTTTAGGGCATAACTTCATAACTTTCCACACAAGGTGTTAAAAAAATCACATATGCAAATACCCTTTTCAAAGTTACAAAGGATTTTTTACTTCTTAGGTTTCCAAGCCCTTCGTACAGTGCCTTCCTATAATCAAGCCTAGATTTTAGGCCTAATTAGGCCTCACTGGTTTTCAGTGAGGATTTGATGATCAAACCTCCTATCAAATTGGTCAAAGGATCTCCTTCTTAGGATTGAGTCTTTGATCACTTTCAAACACTTTTCTATAACTGGATTGACTCCTTCAATCCCCGAGCCCTCTCTCATTTGCTGGATCAACTACAAGCTTCCTAACCGAGCATGCTCTAGCTCACCTAGGGATTATCTTTAAAATTCATTCCCCTGCAAACTAGACCATAAAAATACATGTTTACAAAGAATGTACAATGCCCTAACATATTCTAGGAGGCTGTACAAATCCATCAGTGGAAAATTATGTTAGAGCCATTTATTCTACCTCTACTCTGAACAATCCAGTGAATTGGTCACAGAGGAGGATTTAATTTTCAAAGCCAAAAGAAAGCTATCTATCTAAAAAAAAACACAAATATACTTAGGAAATCATAAGGAATAATCAAATGCAAAGATATGCTTAGATCTACTCCATGATGGAGGATAGTCGAGCTTTCTATTCACTGATAAGCGGATATAGTCACACCAGTCCTCTAAAACTGAAAAGAACAAACTAAAATATGAGATCCAACCTTATGTATTGATAGGAAAAAGACATTTATAGGTTTATTCAACTGATTTTGGTCAGTTAGAACCTTCTAACTAACTCTGTCCCTCGGACAGCCCCTTAGACAAATTGTTGTCATGACAACTTTGACAAATTGTCATGATAGCTTACTTAGGTTGTGTCAATAAGCCTAAAAATACCTCTAAGTCTCACCTAAGACATCTAAGACCTTTATCTCATTCATTTTTCCTTATTTAACCAATTTTCACAGTCAAACCACTACTTTGGCTGACTGGCAACATCAAATGGCATACAAGCCATATCTCTTAGGTCCACTCTTAAGCCTGGTAAAGCCTTCACTAAGACACCTAATTATCTTCCTAAAACCTATTGGATCTCCAAACATACACACAAAATAGGGACACATTAAGTCCTTATTGGACAGTGACTTGGCCAAGGTCACTACAAGGCAAAACTAGGAGCTAGGTTGGCCAAGAACCTAGGTGCTCCTGCACCAGATAGTAATTTTACTTTAACTTCCTATATTAATGCTTAATGGGTAGGGTATCTTGATGATAGGAAACACTCTAGTGGTGTGACCTTTTTCTTGGGTGATAGGAATGTGGCATGGCATAGAGAAAAATAACAATCATTGTCTCTGTCAACAACAGAATCAAGTGTATATTGCTACTGCTTGTTGCTGTACTTAAGTCTTGTGGATGGTACAAACTCTCTTAGAAATGAAGGTAGAAATCCCTAAACCTATTTCAATCTTATCTAGTAACACTAGTTCCATCAAAATATCTAAAATCATATTATGTACTCAATAAATAAGCACATTATAATTAAATATCACTTCTTCAGAGAGCAATTCATAGTAAACATAGTTACCTTAAGTTATGTTGCCAGTACAGACCAAGTAGTAGATATTTTCACTAAGCCCTTAGTAAAGGATATTTTTGAGCATACAAGACAAATTAGGTTGGGTGCCTTACCCTTCTCTTTTGTTCACTAATCCATCAAATAAAATTCAATTTTAGGGGGATCACATGTTTTTATGTTTATCTATCTGAAACTTAATACCTCTCTTCATTGTCATTAATGTCAAAGGGGGAGATGAGTATAATAATTGATTGTTTACAATTGCAAAGTTTTGAATGTGTTGGTGTTTGATTGAAGGGAAGTTACAAAGTTTTACATGTGTTAGTATTTGACTCAAAGGAAACATACAAAGGCTCGTGTGTATAGTCTTTATGAGTATAATAATTGTACTATGAAGAGACTAAACTTTACAATAATGAACTTTTTAATAGTGTGGATAGTACTGAGTTTGTGTTTGACAGTGCAAAATATAAAGTGCAAAGAAAGTTTAGTGTATTTAGACAGGGGGAGTAAATTGAAATTACTATCAATATTGACATCAATGCTGAAGGGGGGATTTGTTAGCATGTGTTTTTAATTGATGTCAAATGGTGAGTTTGTTTGTCAAAGGCACTTGGATAAATTCACATATGTCAAGGTTTCATTGGCAAGGAAGAAGTTGTCAAAAGGTTGTGTTTATGAAATTGTTGTGTGTTAGCAACATCCTTATCAAGATTGGAAAGTCAAGGTTTGGTTATCAATATTTTATCACTTACTTGAATAATTTCTTTGAAAGCAATTGAATGTGAAATTGCTCAAGATATTATATGGTAGTAGCTTCCAAAAATGATGTCTTCTCATCATTAAGGATGACAACTAAGTCAAGATGATAAAGTACACTATTGAAAATAGGTTTGATGAATGACAAAGAGCATTGCTTGTGTTAGTGGTATGTTTCCTTGAAGTTCTAATGTTGAGAATGTAGTAAGGGTTTGGTGACTAAGGGTTTTCAATGCGACTTTAAATCCTATCTTCATGGTGACAAGAACTTATCATTAGTGATAAGAGCTTCAAGAAATATAATAATTAGCATAACATCAAATGATAATCTTATTAATAATTCAAAAAACTTCTAAGGTCATATTTGAATATTGATGTTTCATCTTTCAAAGTTGTAGGAATGAATATCCAATGAGTTTTTTAAACATGTCAATGACTATTTCCACTTACTAAACTTTGATGGGACATAGTTACCAGTTCTGTTATGTAAGTAATTAGATTTTGCCAAGTGTTGTTGTAGCAATGGACTTGGTGATTTATACCACAACCTTTTCCTTGATGGAGGTTGATGGAATGAGGATCAAAAGACAAATTTTTTGTTATCAACTTCCTATAGATACTTAATGAAGATGAAAGCAAGATATTAATGCCATGTTTATTGTTGCAGACAAAATAAGGTGACTAAGGAATTGTCTTGAAAAAAGAGTAATCCTCTATATTATATTTTTATTTCTTCTAATATTGATGTAATGGAGTATTGTGATTCCTATTGAGTAGGTGCTCATATTTCCAATGAGGCATACATTGTTAGTGAGACTGTAATAAGCGAGATTCATAGCCAGTGAGGCTTAATAGTATTCATTATTATAATGGTTCTTTACTATTTTAGGATTTTCCACTCAAACATCTATGTCATGTGATAGGAATATGCAATATTTATGTTCTATGGATTGATATATGCCTTGGTGCTATTTTTTAGGCATTTACTTGTTAGATGAATTGAATTTTATGGACCAATGGTTCACCCCCTCCTTAGTAGTCTAGAGTATTCCAACAAAAAATTCTCTATTATCCATACCTATTATTTGTGTAATTTTGACCATTGTTCCTATTATTATAATTATTTCTATTTGACCTTGTATTTCCATTATTACCATTATTTCCATTTGTCTTTGTCTTCACATTTTGTATAAGTTGAGTGACCATTTGTGCCATTTGTTAGTGTGATTGAGTCATCATATTCATCAGTTCCCTTTGATCTCTAGGAAAATCACTTAACATATTATCAACATTTCTTCTCTATGCTTCTCTCACTACCTCCAAAAGGATCTTTACTATTACGTTCATCCCTATTGTACTCCATTGTTCCTTTAAAAGTTTCAACCCACTCAATCTCTGGTTGGTTTTCTAAATTTTTGTTTGATTTGTTCCTTTTGAGATAATAATTATCAGGACTAGGGTGCATCACCTTATTCCAATAGGCTGCAAGAATCAATATTATTCTCTAATAGCACTATTGCTTATTAATTTCACTCCAAATTTTCACTTTTTCCAATTGGGGTATTTTGTTTTATAGTTTTCTCGCAAGGAGATTATGGTTTTTAGATTACAATAAAATAATGTATATTGTAAGATTAAAAAAAATGTTGACATAACAAACATTCTTACATTCATAATGCTCCTATAAATGAACTCTACAAAGTTTGAGATTCAAACATTGAACTCTTTATTACATAAGTAAACATTTATAATCAATAAGCATAGAGAAAATCTGACCTTCATTAGAAGAAAAAACCCAATATTCCAGAGTAAGTCATTCTAGATTTCAGTAGTTATATTGAACAACCTACAATCCTCATATATTATTTTCTAACAATCCTTCAAATGTCATGAAATTAAGCTCCAAAATATGACCTCACAGTTGTCGTTTGTTGACTGTCTTCACAAGGAGAAAACCCTACCGATAGGGATGTAGTGAATACACAATGAATACCTCTGTAATGCATACATATAATTGGTCCTAATGAGGAGTCTCCAACATACTATGGCCATGAAATTTCCTGATATGCCCTCTTAATTATTTAACCTTTTCACAATTGTAATTCTTTCATCTACAATCTTGCATGATCAAGATATTACTATTGTTAAGGCTACGAATCATGTGGAATGACTAGAAAAAGGAAAAAATATTTCATTGTTTCAGTTGAGATTATCTTACCATAAAATAGTAATTTGTGAGATATTATCTCCAAGGCTATATTCTTGTGTTATAAAATAATATTATTTGTGAAGACATATAATTCATGTCAGATGTATAGGATATGGTGAATCTATTTGTCATTGAGATAAAATAGTGAGAGTTTCCTAACATCTTTTTATTAGAACATCCTTGATTTTCATCACCAATAGGCTTCTAAATTTATGATCAATAATTTTATCATCTATGGTTTACGGATATTAGAAGCAACTACTTTGTTCTTGTTATCACTAATAATTCCATATTAGTGGTTTTATAAAATCAATAGAAAGGGGAGTACCTAGTTAGATACTATTTTAGATGTTCTATTGTTACCCTGACAATATTTTGATAAGTAGGAGAAATCTTTTAGATCAAGTCAAATTGTAATATTTCTATCATGATTCAATTGTGTAGGTTGTTGTGATTATTCTTTAAAGGGTGCTAGCTCAATGGAAGAGCACCTGCTTTACAAGCAGGAGGATGGTGGTTTGATTCCATCGCGCCTTAATTTGACTAAATAAATGACTTAATATACATGACTAAATTAATGACTAAATATATGACTAAATCAATGACTAAATAAATGACTAAATTAATGACCAAATCAATGACTAAATTAATGACTAAAATAATGACCAAATCAATGACTAAAATAGTTTAGTCATAAATTTGGTTGTGAGATAAATGACCGACAATAAACTACTAATGGTCACATGACCAAAATTAGTCATGTATCTACAATTTTTAGTAGTTTATTTAGTCATATATTGTTGTTTTTGTACTAGTGGTAGTTACCGGTTCTATTCTGTAAGTAATTGGATTTTGCCAAGTGTTGTTGTAGCAATGGACTTGGTGATTTATACCTAAACCTTTTCCTTGATGGAGGTTGATGGAATGAGGATCAAAAGATAAAGTTTTTGTTATCTTCCTACAGATACTTAATGAAGATGAAAGCAAAATATTAATGCCATGTTTATTGTTGCAGACAAAATAAGGTGACTAAGGAATTGTCTTGAAAAAAGAGTAACCCTCTATATTAAATTTTTATTTCTTCTAATATTGATGTAATGAAGTATTGTGACTCCTATTAAGTAGGTGATCTTATTTCCAATGAGGCATACATTGTTAGTGAGACTGTAATAAGTGAGATTCATAGACAGTGAGGCTTAATAGTATTCATTGTTATAATGGTTCTTTACTATTTTAGGGTTTTCCACTCAAACATCTATGTCATGTGATAGGAATATGCGATATTTATGTTCTATGGATTGATATATACCTTGGTGCTATTTTTTAGGCATTTACTTGTTAAATGAATTGAATTTTATGGACCACTGGTTCACCCCCTCCTTAGTAGTCTGGAGTATTGCAACAAAAAATTCTCTATTATCCATACCTATTATTTGTGTAATTTTGACCATTATTCCTATTATTATAATTATTTCTATTTGACCTTGTATTCCCATTATTCCCATTGTTTCCATTTGTCTTTGTCTTCACATTTTGTATAAGTTGAGTGACCATTTGTGCCATTTGTTGGTGTGATTGAGTCATCATATTCATCATTTCCCTTTGAACTCTAGGAAAATCACTTAACATATTCTCAAAATTTCTTCTCTATGCTTCTCTCACTCAAAAGGATCTTTACTAATATGTTCATCCCTATTGTCCATTATTCCTTCAAACATTTCAACCCACTCAATCTCTTGTTGGTTTTCTAAGTTTTTGTTTGATTTGTTCCTTTTGACATAATAATTATCAGGACTAGGGTGCATCACCTTATTCCAATAGACTGCAAGAATCAATATTATTCTCTAATAGCACTATTGTTTCTCTTATTAATTTCACTCCAAATTTTCACTTTTTCCAACTGGGGTATTTTGTCTTATAGTTTTCTAGCAAGGAGGTTATGGTTTTCAGATTACAATAAAATAATGTATATTGTAAGATTAAAAAAAAATGTTAACATCACAAACATTCTTACATTCATAATGCTCCTATAAATGAACTCTACAAAGTTTGAGATTCAAACATTGAACTCTTGATTACATAAGTACACATTTATAATTAATAAGCACAGAGAAAATATGACCTTCATTAGAAGAAAAAACCCAATATTCCACAGTAAGTCATTCTAGATTTCAGTAGTTATATTGAACAACATACAATCCTCATATATTATTTTCCAACAATCCTTCAAATGTCATGAAATTAGGCTCCAAAATATGACCTCATAGTTGTAGTTGGTTGACTGTCTTCAAAAGGAGAAAACCCTACCGATAGGGATGTAGTGAATATACAATGAAGACCTCTATAATGCATACATATTGGTCCTAATGAAGAGTCTCCAACATATTATCAATCAACAAGGGCTGTGTGCAGCTGGAGTCCCTGCCTAAGGTGAGAGAGGAGTAAGTGTGAAGCCATTATCTACATGGGCCACTATGCATAAGAACCTTTGGCGTATTCAGAATTGGAAGATATAGGATGTATTTGTTAGATGTCCAATCACAACCAGATTTAAAAAAATTCAGACATTATTTAGACATTTATTTACCTATGGAAAATCAGTCAACTTTGAATGCGTGCATTCTTAATACATTATCATCTCTTACAAAAATGTCAATTCTGAATATAGTAATGGACTTTGAATTCAATAACCTTTTTAATAACCACAATAATTCGCTTTTAAAATAATTCTTTTTATGAAATCCTTATAAATGATTTTCTACAATACAAGTCAAACTTCAGTATTTTACTATGATAACAATAGCTGTGCGCAGTTGGAGTCGGAACAACTTCAAGGGCAAAGAGACCCAATGTATTCTAAATTTCATTTACAAAAATGTGTTTGATATTATGGATCTATTTTGACCTGCACCTGGCACAAAATTTACCATAGTTACACAAATGCTATTCATTCCTTTCAATCCCCAGGTGAACAGAATGTAATGAAATTCCTATGAAGCCTTCAGCGGTGAGAAGATTCAAAAAAATGATATGTATAGGACAAATGAATTTATGAACTACTCACAAGAACTGAGATTTCGACCCTACAATATACAGATGAAATGGAAAATAATGAAAAATACAACTGAACAAAATGTAGAGGGTAACTCCATTGGATCTTGACTTCTAAAATCTACCCACTTGTTTTGGTGCGTTTGGCGTTGCAGGCATTCTTGATGAACTCAAGACACAGTCCGAAACTTCAAATCTGAAACAACCAGTGCAGTCAATACACATCTCAGAACAAACATACCACTTTAATAAGATAGTCACTGGGAAAAAAGAAACAAAAGATTTATATGCCACTTTAATAAGAAATTTTCTAAGACCATAGATTAAACAGATGTTGCACCATTTTCGAGAATCAAACTAATGCTGAAATTTGCAAGTGAAAACTTTAGTCTCCTGCTTAATGGCAGCGACTAATAATGCTTAGAAAGACCACCGATGATTGACAACACTTTGCTATTTAGTAGATATAAGCCAATAGATTCAGGGAAAAACAAAATACATTCTCACTACATACATTCTATTGTAAATTTGTATCATTTTCTTATTGACCGCACATCCTGTGAGATTTGAATATCAATATCTTCTCACAAGTTTGACCCCAAAGTCCATTTCAATCTCTCTAATCTTCAAATGATCACTTCAGACAATTGGCAAAGGATTAATGAACTCAATCCGGAAAGATTCAACATTATTCGATTATTTGTAAAACCGCAAAAGTCATAAATCTCCCACACAAGGCATAATGACTTGAACAAGAGCCATGACCCAAGGAAAGAGCATACACACCAAAAAATTCAGCCACAATATCCATGCAATGACTTTACTGTTTTGTGCCAAGGTGGACATCTCGTTATGGTTTTAACTTGAAACAACTATGTTACATTGAACCACAAACCCAAAAGATAACACACAAAAAACTCCAATAATTTCCCTTTCTCTTTTATGCATGTTAGTTATGGAACAAGCTCACAGCTTGGAAGAAGAAACACGGTTTGATAGTGATAAAATTAATGCCTAGAGATTGATTAAAATCTTGAAACAAATAACTTTATTTCCTTGAAACTTCATGACAATAAGATTATTTAAATTCAATGAAAAGGTATCGATTCTTTAATTCATAATTTTGTGCCAAAATTATAAAATTCAACCTTATTGTCAATTCCAAAATAATATGTTGAAATATTAGAATTACCTTAAGGATATCTTTCATTCATGAAAATAATGTGTGTTCCCTTGAAGAGTCTGCAGTCTCCAGAAGTTGAAACCAAACTACAAACTACAATATTCCTGTTTGATAATCTGATTTCAGTTCCCCCTAATGAAACACCCAATCCCCTTTTACCTGACCTCTAACATAACTACCAGGAGGTTCTTTAAATTCTTTAATTTTTAATTCCTCAAACTTTCATAAGACAAGTTAAAATATTTAATTAGAATATTTCACCATTTTTTAAACTTTAAATATATGCAAGTGAAATTTTTGAATAGTAATTACATGCTAACATGGGGAAATGACTTAGAATTTAATTAAAATAAAAATATTAGTCTCATTATTCAGGAAGAGACATTACAATGGCCATGGAAATGAAGGAGGAAGCTCCAAGGTGTGAAGACAAAGAAAATGAAAAACCAGAAAGTGAGGTGTACACTATAGTGGGCCATAAGGAAGAACTTAGAATCGCCATCAACAAAATCAAAATACTTAGGAAGATGAACTCAAAGTTGAAAGATCAAATTCAAGAGGATAGTGAAAAACCCAAGAAGACAATTATGAACTTCAAGGATCAAGCTAAAGAAGCCAAATGCATTGATGATGTCTTGAGAGAGCAGCTAAAGGAAAAGATCATGGAATGTGAGAAGCTTGAATTGGAGATTATTTCCCTAAGAAAGGTTCTAGAAAAGACCAAGGAACAACTATGAAGAAACATAAAATTTGAAAAAAGCTCAAAAATGTTAGAAGATCTTATTAATTCACAAAGATCACCCTTTGTCAAAAGTGGTTTTGGCTTTAACAATGAAAGTTAGCAATCCAAAAAGTAGTCAGAAAGTAAGAATTATGTTGCGGCCCTCAAAATTTCAAACAAAGAAGTAAGAAAGAAAGTAAACAAAGAAGAAAGCAAGAAGGAGAATAAAGCCCCGTAGTCCCAAAGACCCAACAAAGACAACCTCAAATGGAAATTCTCGAAAAGAAAGCCACGCACTATTAGATTCAATTATTCCTTTTATGGATATTATTTTTTATGCAATCAATATGGTCATAAAGCATTAGAGTGTAGAGTGAGTGCAATATATGATTTCAAATTTTCAAAAAGGAACTTCAACTAATTTTTTCCTCTAATGGATTATAACATCATATGTTGTAAGTGTATGAACTTTGGACACATAGCTAAGTTCCGCATAAGTGCCTTTGTTATGCTGTCAAAACAAAATAAGAAAGAAGATGCTTGTGAGAAGGATAAACCAAACATTTTTTGGAAAAAAAAGGAGCAAGAGATACATTAAATTTCTATGCTTGTACAAGTTGCTTTAGATGCTCAAGATGCGAGAAACCAATGGTATGTTAATGGTGGATGCTCAACTTACATGATTGGTGACAAGAGATAATTCCTCTCTTTGAAGAAGGTGGATGAAAAAATAGTAAAATTTAGAGATAATGCTACAACAAACATAAGAGGAAAAGGTATATTGAGTCTAGACAATGAAAGAACCAAAACAAAAGATGTTTTATACATTGAAGGACTAAAACATAATCTGCTAAGTGTGAGTCAAATGTATGATGAAGGGCACATCTTTACATTTCATTTCGGAGGAGGCAAAATTGTGAGAGATGGAAAATGAATAGCTGATGCCTACATAACAGATAGAAATCTCTACATTCTCAATGAGGTCATAAGTGAAAATTGCTAACAGGGGCAAGAAGATGAAAGTTGGATGTGGCTCAAGAGATTGGGATACCTAAATTTTGACAATATCAGGAGGATTAGTAAAGACCAAGCTGTAAGAGACATTTCAAAAATAGAAAAGCCATCAAGGACCATTTGCAAATAGCATCAATATGTGAGACAAGGAAAAATTTCAAATCAAAGGAATTTTCCACATCAAAGCCTTTGGAGCTCATTCACACTGATTTGTGTGGGCCTACAAGGAAAAAAAGCTTACAAGGCAAGTGCTATTCCATGTTGTTAATTGATGATTATTCTAGGATGAAATGGGTAGTATTTTTCAAATAAAAATCTGAAACACTAGAGAAGTTAAAAGGAATTCAAAGCCTTAGTCAAGAATGAAATAGGGTTTAATATCGAGTGCCTTAGATCCAACATAGGAGGAGAATTTATGTGAAATTAATTTGAGAAATATTGTGAAAGACATGGGCTAAAAGATAATATTTAGCCACATGAACTCCATAACAAAATAGAGTAGTGGAGAGAAAGAATAGAACCATCCAAGGTATGATGAAAGTCATGCTCAATGAATCCAAGATAGCTGACACATTTTGGAAAGAAGTAGTTCATACAAATGTTTACATTTCTAGCCAAGCTGAAATTAGGGTAAACAACAAAAAGATTTTGTATGGATTTTGGAAGGGAAGGCTTGAATTAGTAAAGTATTTCAAGGTATTTGGAAGCAATTGCTATATAAGGAGAGACAAAGAGGATTTGGGTAATTTTGATTCTAGAAGTGATGAAGGTATTTTCCTTGGATATTCCACAATAAGAAAAGTGTACAAATTTTATAACAAGAGATTACACAAAGTTGTTGAAATTGTAGTAATGAAGGTTGATGATGAAGGCATCCAAAGGAGATATTACAAGAGATTGAGTATAAAAAGGAAGAAAATTTCAAAGAAGAAGATAGAAAGACTAGATGTGAAACTGAAGAAGATGAAGAAGATGATACAATAACTTCATCAAAGGGGCCACCCAAGACACCGTCTTGATTTGTTCAAAAGAACCATCCTGAAGACTTGATCATCAGAGAAAAGGACACAAAGATTCAAACAAGAAGAAGACTTGAAAATAGGATAGAACATGCAAATTTGTGTTTTCTTTCCAAAATTGAGCCAAATTTTTTTTCAGAAGTAAGTGAAGACAAACATCAGATCAAGGCTATGGAGAAAGAACTAGATCAATAGAGAAGAATGAGACTTGGGAGCTTGTCCCAAGGCCCAAGGACAAGAATGTTGTTGGAAACAAGTGAGTTTTTTGTAACAAGTAAAATGAAGGTGGAGAAGTTACAAGAAATAAAGCAAGGCTTGTGTGTAAGGGCTATGCACAAATTGAAGGAATAGACTTCAAGGAAACATTTGCTCGTGTTGCAAGATTAGAAGCCACTAGAATGTTCATAGATTTTGCAAGTTTAAATAGCTTCAAATTGTATCAAATGGACATCAAAATATCTTTTTTGAATGGAAATCTTGAAAAAGAATTGTATATTAAGCAACTCAATAGATTCATTCTATCAGAAAATGATGATGATTATTTGAGTAGATTTAAGAAACTTCTCTATGGATAAAGCAAGTCCAAAGGGATTGGTACTCAAGGTTAGACAAATATCTCCAAGAGAAATGCTTCAGAAGAGGAATAATGAATAACAATCTATATATCAAGAGTGAAGGAGATACATTACCGATTATTTTTTATTGAGGTAAAAATAGGTTTTGAAGGGGCCCCAAAACCCTGTACAAAGATGAAACTTAAGATTAAATATTAAGAGTCCTTAACACACAATAGACTAGCCAGAACAAAGGCCAGAAACCCCAAGAAACACAAAAAAAACATTGACAAGAAAAAAGTAGCCTAGAGAAAAAACGTCCAAACCTCAGCACTAGATTAGCCATTCGAGATCATTAGATGAAGGAAATGGAGCTAACCTTATGATCCCTTCTTATGGGACCAAAGGGTCATATCAAAGGAAGGGGGGAACTTATTAGAATGTTTTCCTTTAACAGTGATCAAACCTTCTTCAACTCTAGCAACCTCATCCATCCTCATTACTGATTGTTATATGTCGATGATATCATTTTTGGAGGTGACATTGGTGAAATGTGCCAAAATTTCACTTCAATCATGCAAAAAGAATTTGAGATGTCAATGTTAGGTGAGCTATCTTTCTTTCTTGGTTTGCAAATTTTCTAATTAGATAAAGGAATTTTCATTTCTCAAACTATATATGTTTAAAAAAATGTGGAAGAATTTTACAATGGTGGAGGATTGTAGTTTAGTGAGTAATACCATTGTTATTGGTTGTAAGTTGAGCAAAGATGATGAATCTCCTACAACAAATCAAACCTTGTGTAGATCCATTATTGGAATCTTTCTATATTTGACTGCTACGAGGCCCAATATTATGCAAGTAGTTGGTTTAGTGACACGGTATCAAGCAACTCCAAAAAAAAGCCACGTTAATACAGTCTAAAGATTATTGAAATATTTGAAGGGGACTATAGGTTTCGGATTGTGGCATCCAATAGGTGAATATTTTAGTCTTAAAGTATACACAAATGTAGATTGAGATGACAGTATTCATGATAGAAAAAGTATTAGTGGAGGTGCATTATTTCTTGGAAGTGTCTTGTATCTTGGCTTAGAAATAAACAAGCATCAATTTCACATCAGAGAATTATTGTACACAAGTTCTATGGATGAAACTAACATTGAAAAATATTAAGGTTGAGTATGGGCGCCTCATTCCAATACTCTATGATAATACAAGTGCCATCAACATATTAGATAATCTAGTAATGCACTCTAGCACAAAGCATATTCCAATCAAGTATCATTTGTTGAGGGAGAAAGTAATTGAGCAACAAGAAAAGTTACAATATGTGGCTACTAAGGATAAGATTGCAAATATCTTCAAAAAGCCTCTTTTGAAAGAAACTTTTGAGTATCTAAGGGAGAAATTGGGAGTAATGTCACTCTAATCTATTTGCTAGAATTTTTTTTAAAAAGCATATGTTTAGGGTATAGTTATTCATTGTATTATTCAGTTAGCTTTGTTTACCCTTTGAAATTGATGTCAAAGGGGGATAAGTCAAATAAGGAGGAGCCTTACACTTAGGGGGAGCATTTTAATTGACTTACTTCTTTCAACAAGATTATTCTTACAAGGGTTACCATCAATGACAAAGGGAGGGATTGTTATAATATTATCATTGATGTTAAAGTAAAATTGTTTTTTAAAAGCAACAACTTAAGGATTAGATTTAAATAAAGAAGAAGAGTATAAAAATTGATGCCATTATATATATATATATATAGCATCATGACTGACCTGATATTTTAAAATGCAATTAAACAAAAGATAATATTCCATTGTTAAGAAGGCCAACCTCATGCCCTTTGAGTGCCTATAATGAAAAATTCTAAGTTGGTTGAACTATGTTGGGAAAAAGTTTTATTTTTCTTAAATAATATAACATTTTTTAATTGATTTTGTCGACCTTGGTTGAAGATGATTTAATGCTTAATAGTTGTCTGACCTCATTGAAGAGGCATGACTCTTGGTATGAAAGGGCACATTGGAGGGTATAAATGCAAGCTGTCTTGAGATCTTTAAGGCAGTGATTTCAATTGAAATATCTCCTCTAATCAGAATAGACTAAAATCATAGATAAAAAACATATAAGGAAGTAGATTTATGGAGAAATATCAGAAATTCAAGAGAAGATTATGAGAGAAAATAATCAGACATAAATAGTAGATTTGGAGTAGGCATAAAGAGCTGAAAAGAGTAGATCTATGTAAGAAAATCACCCCAGCATATCAGCGGATTTATGAGATTAATTCAACGTCATATAGAGGGTGAATTTATGAAAGCAACTTTAGAATGATTTGTGAAGATTATAGTAGACTTGGTGTAGACTTATTGTGAAGAAGAATATCATAATTATAAGCACAATATAGAATACTACTTTTCAAATATGAGTGAGGACTTTGGGAAAGATTCTCAAAAAGGAGTGGACAGATTGTTGAATATTTTCAAAGGATCTAGGAAGATCCAACAACATCATTATCATCCTACATCTTGAAGGTTGGAGCCTTCTACTTGGTAAGATATGAGGTTGAAGCCTCTTATTCAAGAGATGGAGTCTCTTTTTGAGTTGGAGTTGAGGGGATTGGTGTCTCCTATGGGTTGGTGTCTATTTATTTGTAAAAAGTTTCACACAAAAAGAAATAGTATGCCATGGTTTTCTCTCACAAGGGTTTCCATAGATTCCTGTGTGCATCCTATGTTTTGATTTTCTAGATCTTACATGTGTGGATGTTTTTCTTATTGATCAAGATTGCTAAAGTTATAAATTGAAAAATTTGTCCTTATACTGAGTCAACTCGCCTCTCACTATGTGTGTGTGTTTTCTTCAAACTAGGGTTGTTAAGGGGTTTTACCACAAGGTCTTTGACCATATTTTGCAAATAGCACATTAGAATTTACATGAAAAATGAGGATATCAAAATGAGAATACCAATATTGGAAACAAATAAGATAAAGGAGTAGCACCATCATTCATTACATAAGTCACTAATAGGATTTTCAACATTGACACAAGTTCTTATGATAGTATTTAGTCATGACTCATTCTTGTCAAAGCCACCACATCATTTTTCTATTAGCTATAAGTTGTAAACAAAATATTACATTGTTAACTATTTAGGATTGATCAGATTACAAAATGGTTCCATCACAAAACTAATAGTTCATACTATTACTTGACTAATCCAAAAAATTGAGTGCAAGTCTATACAATAGGTACAAACAATTGTAACCATCTACTAAATAGTGTGGATCGGGACCATTCTGTTCCTCACTTGGTGAATTTTGGGAGCTTGTGTGTTTGCGCGGAGGATGAAGCCACAATATGGACTTCTGGTTGTGGTGTAGCTGCAACATTCTTTTTCCCTTTGGCTTTATCATCTCTGATCTATTGGAGTAGTTCTCTTTGTGTGATGTTGAATTCATCCTTGTCTTCAGTGGTTTTGAGGGTGGTGCATCCATAGGAAATATATTTCTTATGTACTTTTGTTGTTCCATTCATTAATCAGCTTCAAGAACCTTTCCTCTTTAATCTTAAGGATGACAGTAAATTGCATAGAAATGATATGATAAATGAGTCCCTGGAGAGACTCAGTAAGATGCCTAGATCTACCATTAAAAATATCATCATTACGCACCTTCTAGACTTGCCAAAAAATATAAATAGATAAAGTAGACCAGAAGAGATTGCTATTTTTGTTGCTGCTTAGGAGGCTACCAGATAAGACATTTAAGAAGGTAAAATAAATGTTCACAGTATGATGCAGTCAAGGATGGTGGATCCAATTAAGGACAATCCAACCTTGTAGCCAAAAATCAACACAATGGAATACTCAACAACACAATACAACAAGATATGTTTCAAAGCAATTTTCCATTAACATGCCTGGCTGTAAGAACTTCTGGGTTAGGGCCAATTACAATTAGAAAAAATTATGCAAGATCTTCAAGATCCATTACAACTCTAGCTAGCTCAGTCCTGAAAACTATCAGCAACTAATGGAAACCCTAAGACAAATCTAAACTTGATCTTGCAAGCCTCCAAGCAATCTCCTTGTCTCCAAGTGTGCAAACCACTAGCTTTGCAACTACAAACTATCAGATAACAATCTGATCTGCAAGATCTTGTAGGATATTTTCCACAACTTCACCACTCCAATTCTCCTAGATATGCTTCTTAGAACCCCCAATTTGATGCCTAAAACAACTACCCAAACACCCCTTAAATACTAATCATCAGCCACAAGTCAGCTAGATGAAACCCTTAACTCTTACAAACAAATATTAAATGCCATACAAGTCAGCTTTGCAATAGCCTTACAAACATTTAATTCAACATGTCACCTATAAAAATAGCTACCAGCAATAAATGCACCAATTCAGCCCAAAAAATCACACAGAACTCTAGTCGGTAAACCAGAACTACCGAGTGCCAGAGAAACAACTGAGCAATAGTGAAACAATTGACCACGCTAAGCAACATCGAGCAACACAGGCATTACTGAGCACTAGTTCCATTGAGCACCAAAGGTTCCACCAAGTTCCTTCAACAACTGAGCTTCCTTCAATGACCGAGACCATCGGTCAAGGCTACAATCGAGTAACACTAGCCAAATAACAAACCACCATGCAAATTCACTGACCAAGAATGCCCCTGCATCAGACACCCTAGGTTCAAAAATATGTTCATATGTGAGAAGAACATCTTCCAGGATTCAACACATAAATACCGAACTGGTTCTTCACATACAAGTCCTCCATCTTCTCACTTTGCATACTCTTCCACTTTAGCTTCCTCTGTCTTTTCAAGTCTTTTCTTAACAACACACAGGTCTATTCTCCAAACTAATCATTCATTTTCTCAGGATCCACAAACTCAACTTAGCTACCAATACTCAGGCTTCTCCTACCGAGTGTTGTATCCAACAAAGGCATCAGGGAAAATGTCATATCAACCTTCTCAATAGTAAACACATTCTTGACACAATCATAGATAGCTCTGTAATCAAATTACCGAGGTCTATCGAGAAATATATGACAACTGTTCATCTCCACAATATCACATAACACAAGATCCTTATACTGGCCAATCTGAACATCAACAAAGCATTGTTCTCTTACTTCTAGAGCATGATCATCTTGCAACCAGAAAATCCTATAAGGATGTGGATGTCTCATCCTATTAAAACCAAGTTTCTAAACCATGTCCTCAGCAACAAGGTTATCAGTACTACCACTATCAACAATAACATCATAGAGTTTACCCCCAGACTTGCACTAAGTCCTGAACAAGTTACTCCTCTGACAAGGTTCCTCCTTTGTACCGAGCAATGTTCACCGAGCTGGCAAGTTGTCAGATTTAGGTTCATTCTAAATGTTCTCATTCACCACAGCAGTCCGTTGGTCACCAAGATTATTTTGTGTACACTCAAAAGAACAATGTCCTTCCTCTCCATAGTTATAACAAGTACCCTTAAAGATAACTATACCTATCTTCTTCTTTAGTTCTACTGGTTTCTGTTCATCTTCTTCATCAGTCAGTTTATCCTTCACCAAGTGATCAATCTTTTCCTTCCCTCGAGAGTTACTATGTTGTTTCCTCTTCAACTTATCTTCTGCCTTTAGAGCATACTAATAAGCATCTTCAACAGAATCAATCTTCAACATACTAAGCTCATCTTGAATATTGAATCTCAAACCATTCACATACTGAGCTACCTTTTCCTTACCAAGTTCTCTGTGTCCAGACTAAATAGTAAGTTTGTAGAAATCCTCGGTATAATCTTCAATAGACAAATCCTTCTGCTTCAGATTCTACAACTTCTTAAACAAGTCAAGCTCATAGTCAGTAGGTATGAACTTAGCTTTCAACTTAGTCACCATCAACCTCCACCGATTGATCTTCATTTCACCTTCATCTTCTCTATCTCTTTGTAATTCTTTCCACCAAAGAACAACATGTCCTTTCAACTTAGTCTATGCCAATCTCACTCGAAGAAGATCTTCAATTTCTTCCAGCTCAAAGAAATCTTCAAGTTCACCAATCCAATCAATCAAGTTCTCGGGTTTCAAGGTACTAGAGAAAGTAGAAACTTCCATTCAGTAACTATTACTTAACTGAGCTCCAGATCTATGCAACCGAGTAGTTCTATCTTCACCAGATCTATCCCTTTGGTCATCACCACTAGATCCAACAGCTTCAAAGTCTTCAACAACTTCCTCAGTACCAACATTCTGAGGTACACCAACAACAACCCTCATGATCTCGACGACCATGTCATTCTTCATCAACTCCATCTCAGATCTGATATCCAATCTGACCTTCTCTATAATCTTTGATTCCATAGCATCATAGAGATTTTCAATAGCTCTAGGGTCCAATCTTCTTGGAGGCATCCTTAAAGATAAGAAAACCCTTTGCAACAAACCCTACATTGACCACCTTGTGACAACCTCCAAGTTGTATGCAAGTTAGATCGCAATCTACCACATTGTAAACAACTAGGGCATGATTCCACAAGTTCAGCTCCATGGATCTGCAACACATATCATATGATCTCTTCACTAGCAAGATTAACTTTGCAAGATCAGCCTTGCTAGGTCAACCTTCTCTCCACAAGATCAACTCATCTCTAATACCACCTGATGCAGTCAAGGATGGTGGATCCAATTAAGGAAAGTCTAACCTTGTAGCCAACAATCAACACAACGGAATACTCAACAACACAATATAACAAGATATGTTTCAAAGAAATTTTCCATTAACATGCCCGGTTGCAAGGCCTTCTGGGTTAGGGCCAATTACAATTAGAAACAATTCTGCAAGATCTTCAAGATCCAATACAACACTAGCTAGCTCAATCCTGAAAACTATCAAAAACTGATGGAAACCCTAAGGTAGATCTAAACTTGAGCTCGCAAGCCTCTAAGCAATCTCCTTGTCTCCAAGTGTGCAAACCACTAGCTCTACAACTAAAAACTATCAGATAACAATATGATTTGCAAGATCTCACATGATCTTTTCCACAACTTCACCACTCTAGTTCTCCTGGATCTACTTCTCAAATACCCCAATCTGATGCCTAAAACAACTACCCAAACACCCCTTAAATACTAATCATCATCCACAAGTTGGTTGGATGAAACCCTTAACTCTTACAAACAAATATTAAATGCTATACAAGTAGGCTTCCCAATAGCCTTACAAACATTTAATTCAACATGCTAGCCTGTAACAATAGCTACCAACAATAAATGCACCATGTCAGCCCAACAAATCACATAGAACTCTAGTTGGTAAACTAGAACTACCGAGCGTCGGAGAAACAACTGAGCAATAGTGAAACAACTGACCATGCTAAGCAACACTGAGCAACACAGGCATTACCGAGCACCAGTTCCATCGAGCACCAGAGGTTCCACTGAGTTCCTTCAGCAACCAAGCTTCCTTCAATGACTGAGACCATCGGTCAAGGCTGCAACCGAGTAACATAGGCAAAATAACAAACCACCATGCAAATTTAATGAGGACCAAGAATGCCCCTGCATCACAGTAAGACCAAAAAAAACCCACATCTCTTTTGGAAAGCAACATTCAATGAAGATATGATACACAGACTCACAACATCTACATACAAAACAAATATTAAGTTCCCCATTAGGTTTCTTGATAGGTAACCTCTGCCAAAAAAAAACACCACATGAAACAAGCCAACTTGGGTTCAACTAGGCTATGTCATATATGCATGAGATGTCTAGATTAGGTGTGAGGATCAAGGTTAATATTCCAAGTGAGGTTAAGGTGGTCAAATATAGCATTGGAACATATAAGGATATTGTAAATGTACTTAGCTTTGGTCAAAAGGAAGAGAGTTCCATCAGACCATTTAAGTTGGTCAATTCTATCAGCTTCCACACAACAGTGCCTGGGAAGATTAAGGGGATATAAAATCTGCTCACCAACTCATGCCATGATACCAAGTTTCCCTCCTGAATAATGTCAAAAACCCTCCTAATGCCTTTGGTAGTCCACTTCTTGGTTGAATAGCCTTGCAAAAGAGCCAAAGGCCTGTCCCCATGAAGGAGATTCTGCCATATAGATCTCTCAACATAGATTTTGTTATTGGAATAGAGGATACTATTATTGGACACCAAATGCCTAATACTACTCTAGCTCTTCCAAATGGCCTTGAAAATGTTAGATCCAACAATAGTGAGATCTAGGGATCACTTAAGGGTTGTCATTTATGGAAACACTTATGTTGCTAGAGTGATCGCATGTAGAGATTTTTGGTACTGGAGTCACAGTCATGAAAATGACTAAGTATAGAATTAGGACATCAGTGTACTATGATACAATTTTGATCAGCGATGACCATAAATGATGTACTATGGCTTGCAAAGATAGTAGAAGGTATTTTGGGATATGTAGGACCTTCTGTTAAGATTGCATGTATTTTGGTGATTAGATCTATGAGATACAATGATATGAAGGTATGCCAAGATAGAGAATCAATGTAATAGGGAACACAAATAGTTGCGATGATTGAGAGAAGGACAGTGGATATGGTAACGTACTAAGTTAGATGGATAAAGTATATTGCCAAATATTTGGTAATATAAGATCGCCGAGTCTATGTTTATCATTGACATAATTTATTATTATGTTTTGTGAAGTATTTTGAGAGCCGACTGGATGACTGATTTTGTATAAGTATAGAGTGTTTTGTGGAAGCGATAAATATGTACAAGATGATGATGTGATGATGTGAATATGAGAGCAGAGAGCAGATGCGAGATCAGTATGTGACAGAGCTATAATCATAACTATCTAAGCAAAGGAAGTGCTTGTATTGTTCATTTTTGGAGAACTCTTTGAGACAATTTTTAATTGTAAGAGTTGTAAGCTCACCACCTTAAACTAGGTGTTTTGTATCCCCTAACAAGGTTTTGTATTCCTCTAACAAGGAAATTTACTATGTAACAATCAGATCCTAACAAGGCTAGATCTCCTAACAGGGATATAATATTTTAGTGCATAGTTGTGGGTACCATCCCCATCAGGGTTTTCCCTTGGCCAAGGTTTCCTCGAAAACAAATCATGGTGTCATGAGTTATGTGTTGTGCTTATATGTTATTTTCATTTCAACATTGTTATGGTTTATTTATAATTGGTTGAAGTTTAAACTAAAGTGCATTAATACTGATTCACCCTCCTCTTAGTATTACCTAATCCTAACAATTGGTATCAGAGCTATTGACCTTTGGAGAGAAAGCCTAACAAATTAAGGGAGATCAGAATGGATTCATAAAGTTTGCAAGATAAATTTGAAGTAGCACTTGAAGATTTGGAAAAAGAGAAGGTTGATAATGGTGTATTGAAATTCAAATTGAGAAGAGCAGAAGGTTTCATCAGGAAACTAAAGGAACAACTTGAAACTTCAAGAAATAAGAAACAAGATCTTATGGACAAAATCCAAGAAGATTCAGACAATGATACATCAGATCAAGTGAAGAAGCTGGAACAAGAAAAAGAGAAAATCAATCTTCTGATGATAAAAGAGATTCAACATGAAAAGGATGCAAGGAAGAAAGTTGAAGAATCACTAAAAGAAGCAAATGAGAAGATAGGACAAATAAAGACTGAACTTGACCACTACAAGGATAAATGTCAGGAATTGGAGAACTATAATCAGATCATAAAAGGAGAACTCACTCAATCCAAATTATATATTGAGAAGTTACACATGAGTAGTGATAAAATTGATGAGCAAAGAGAAAGACGGAAACCTAAAGGAGACATGACTGGAGTTGGATTCAATGAAGTAGAATTTTCTAAGACCAATGAAGAAGCAAATAAAGAAAAGAGTGAAGAATGACCTACTCATGATGAACCTAAAGAACATATCAGACCTTTCAAGAGGTAGATGCTTTGGATGCAAAAAAGTTGGACACATGAAAAGAGATTGCAGAAGTAAAGGTACCTCTAAACCCTTTACCAATTATTGTTATAACTATTATGATTATAGACACAAGAAAGTAGATTGTAGAAAACCAGATCAGTCTAGGTATAAACAAGATTATGTCAAAGAAGAGTCAGTAGCCAAGGTTACATGTCTTAAATGCAATACCTTTGGGCATACTGCAAGGTATTATAAGTGACAAGTAAATCAGGAAAGAAGGAGACCACCTACATGTTACAAATGCAACAACCTTGGACTCATAGAGAAGTTTTGCAGATACAATGGAGAGAGAAACATAAGAGGACCAAGAGAACAAAGAGGACCACCTCTTGTGGTTATAAGGAGGATTGTTGGTGACAGTCGTAAAAGTCTTAATGAGTACATGGATGAATTTGAGAATCATTTCAAGAAATCAGAAAGTAAAGAGGATGACAAGATATGGAAGGTGAAAGAATTCAAGAAGGCATTGGTTTAGGGAGAGACAATAGATGATACTATGTCTTCGCATGATGAATTCTTTGAGACATCAACCTAGAAGGTTGCATAGCCTTAGGGGGAGCATTGGATGCAGATTATAGAATATATTCAGCCCCTATATATGTGGAGTAAGCTCATGAAAGCTTAGGTATGGTATGTATAGACACTATAGAGTGTGTGGTTGAGAGCGTAGCACCTAGAGATTCATTTTCCATGTTGACGAGTTTTGTGTTGACTGGACAACATGCAAAGTTGAGCTACCAGTGTTTAATGCACTTACTCAACTTGTGAAGGATAAAAGAGCTTGGAGGATATCTTTTATGCACTATTTGATAATCAGCAACTAAGGAGAGAAGAGTTGTGAAGCATTGCAGTCATCTAGCAGAGAGATTCCATGATCGCGTGAAGCAAAGTGCTAGATTCAAGCATGTTTAAGGTATTTAGACTTATACTCATTGAGAAGCTATGGATGTACCAATTATATTTGATGTTGTGGATAGACCTAGGTATAAGTTTAAGAGACATCCATTTAAGTCTTGTGAGGATGATCTGGAAGGAGCATTTTCACAAACCCCTATTGGCGTATTACATGTAGAAGATATTAGGGCATATATACATTGAAAATATGAGATCATAGGAGATGTGAACATTTATAATGAATTGGATGCCATGATAGAAGCTGATGGATCTATGGTAGAAGAGTTCAAACACCTCGAGGATCAATCTATCATTAAGTTAACCCTACTAGCTGAATTCACGTAAACAAAATGGTTTAAAATAATTCTTAGTAGAATCCATGATCAGTGTTAATCTCTATTGAGCATTTAAGGTTGTCATTAGTATCAAAGGATAGTAAACAGGTCGGTCGGTTACTTATATTGAGTTGGTCGGTAACTAGAAGTAAGACAGAGTAGTTGGTAAAGCCTTTACACCAAGCATCACACAGTTAACCGAGCACCAGTGACACCGACACCGACACCGATGGTCAGTAAACACCAAGCATTGCAGTATACATCGAGCAGATTATACAGTGTTTACCGATGATCACAAAAAATGGCATAGTAATCTAAAATGACACATTATTCTATGTAAATGGTTATAACAGATCATAAAATGGTTTACCAAGATCAAGGAGCATTTATTGTAAATAGATACTCAATAAATGTAATGTTTATCTTATTGTAATAGTTGATCTAGGTTATTTTGCACCGTAGATCTTAGGGTTATGATTATTTTTGTAACCTAATTTTTGCTTAGGTGGAAAAACATAACACTATATATTTTGTATGTTCCCACCTTTTTTATGAGGTTGGGTGAACTAATATATATGAATCAAGGAGCACTTGAAGACATTGCCTATCTTCAAGACAATCAGTTTACCGAGTAGAACAGAGCACATAAGATATCAAATTGAGCAGAATCAGAGAAGGCTAATGAGCACAACAAAGAAGAAAACCATCATAGATAAGGTGATATTTTCATGAGCATTTATAGATCTATTTTAGACAAGTGAGTTGTCAACTAGAAGATAATTACCTATTACTTTTTGACAATTGTGATAGAGTTTTTGATAAATCTCTTAACAAAGCAGACTTAACAGTCTTATGTAAATCTCTTAACCGAGTACACACTTCATTAGTGCTGTTTAAATCCTATAACTAGGTAGATCTAGCTGATCTAATATGTTACTCCTAACAGGGTAAGATCACCAGAAGTGATCAAAACTTGTAGCCTTAACAAGCAAACCTTTTCTATCTACAGTAGTGAAGAATTTGTGGGTGTCATCCCCACCGTAGTTTTTACCTTCTAACAAGGGTTTCTATGTTACCAAAATACTTGTGTTATGTGATTGTCATATTGATTTCATGTTGTTTACTTTCTTAAGTTAACTAGATGATTGATTTATACAATTGTATTCAAGTTATTTTGATCGGTTATCACAGTATTCAGTTATAGATCAGAAAGGTTTTACAAGTAAAAGTTTTGAAGGCACTGATTCACCCCTCCTCTCTCAGTACCTATCTCTCCTAATTCCAACAATTGGTATCATAGCACAATTCTCTTGTTGAACAGTCTAACCACTGAAGGGTAAAGATCTAAGTCATGGAGAGATACAAACTTGACAAGACTATTGAGAATCATAAGATACAAATACAGATGTTTGTGGAATAGTATAAACAAGCCAAGGAAGAACTGAAGAAATTACTGGTTGATAGGAAGAACCTTGCAATTTAGCTGAATGAAATTAGTTATCATGGAGAACCTATTGATGAAATATTTGATCATATTGGATCAAGCTCTGGAAGCATCTCTGACGGATCCGAAAGCATAATCTCTGAGTTAGCTGAAAAGAATTAGCATCTATCTAAGCAAGTGAAAGCACTTCAAATCGGTCATGAATCTCAAATGGTGAGAATGGTGGAAATCATGAACAATTCTAGACAAGCTGAACAAGATCAGAATCTGGCTATTGAAGACCGAAGATTGATGACTGACCAACTTCAAGAAAAAGAAAGTGAAATATAGAGACTCACTGATCATCACTTCCAAGTATCAAATCAGATGATGACAGTTAATCAAGAAATGAACCAAGTAAATGGAGAATTATCAAGAAGACTTGAAGATGTTGCAATACTCAAAGAAGATAATGAAAAACTAAGAAATGAAATAAAGACACAAAAGAAACACAATGAAATGATGAAGATAGTTGAGGATAGTTCTAAAAAGATTGATGATTTCCTGACTAATCAGAGGAGATTCGAAAGCAGAACCGATATAGGCTACACCGGTGAAGGAGAAGCATCACAACAAGATGAAAAAGTCAACAACAATCAAACTCAGAAACCTAAAGTGATGACATGTTACCACTGTGGAAAATCAGGACATACATCTAATGTGTGCAGAAGCAAAGCACAAGGTAAACCTCCTGTCATTCCAAAATTCAATGGATATTGTTATTATTGTGGTAAGTTTGGACATCCAGCTTATGAATGTAGAGCTAAGAAGAATGGCATTGCTAATAATACTACTGAGGATAAAATATTCTATACTTGTAATAAGCATGGACACACTGCAAGGGACTGCAAGGCAAAAATGACACAACTCTAGACTCCTAAGGAGAAATTACAATGAAAGCCATATCAACTGAAGAGACAAGGTAACTCATATGTTTGGGATTATAATACATGGACTAATTGTACTATATGTGGTCGGTATGGACATATTGCAGCAAACCGTTACAGAAAGAATCGGATTGGACAATCAAGAAATTGGACAAATACAGGAATGGCATGAATGCACTGTCACAAGGTCGGTCCTGTCAGTGAAACCTTGTCCAATGGATTGGGTGACATCGATACCTCCACTTAAGATGACAAAGGTATGTATGGAACTGACATTTTAAATGATCACATTTTACATACAACTCCTTATCTATGATGTACAAATACCAAATCTACATGAATAAAGATGCACCATGGTTTAAGTGTTATAAGTTTACAATTGTTATATAGTTGGTAAAAGAAGAAATGTGAGTTGGTTACTCGTCGGTAATCACTATACAAGGTTAACCGACAATAGTGCAAACTGATGAAGAAATTCTATGTTAACCAAGTTGACAACTATTTCGTATCAAAATTTAGGTCACACATTTAATGCATCAAAGTTTAAGTGGGAATACCGAAAAGTCTATATATACACGAAAATAGAGTTCATTATTACATTGCAACTTCAAAGAATAGTGTTTTTACAGAGAAGAGTTCGAGCTAGATATTTTTAGAAAAGATTCCAAGCTAGTATAGATCAAACTGTTGAAAAATATTTGATGATAATGAGTAAGTTCATCTACCTATCATACATTGGTTATCTATTGTTTGCCGAAACCCTAGAAATAATTTATGGCATCGACATCGACTACAAGAAAATCATAGAACATTGAGGAGGAAGTGGAATTAATTGTAAGGGCACACTTTGCTAAGGAGAAATTCAAACCTCATCCCAAGGTCGTAGCACAAATAGATGATATGGGTGCATTTTCAAGTATTCTAGATAGGGTTTTGTTAACAGAAGACGTTAGGGCTTACATTCACTACAAGATTAGTGAAGTATGTGATTTTGAGACCATTGCTTCTTATTAGCAAGTCTGTGGACCGGATGGTAAGATTAAATCTAAATATAAGAAGATTGAGGAGTCAGGGTTATGGTGTTTCACATTCTTCCTGCAATCCTTCCACAATGACTGGATAAGAATCGTACTAAGAAGATTTCATGATGGAAAATTTTGGTTGGATAAACCTATTGAGGTCACTAAGAAGATTATCAGTAGGGTTACTGGATACCCTATAATCGACAAAGCCAAAGCATTTTGAAGTTCGTCTCGTCCTGACGTAGAAAAGAACACTGGAGCTCAATGGGATGGTAGGGCACTGAAAATATCAACTATCAAAGATCCAGTAGTAAAATTCATAGCTCATGTCATTAGGTACAAGATATTCCAATCAAGCAGACCAAACAATGTACCCTGCAGCGCTGTGGACATGGCTTACAAAATTGTGAAGAAAGATCACCAAGTTGATCTTGCCAAGCTACTACTACACCAACTGCATGAAAATATGAAGACAATAAAATAAAATAAATCTAACACATGTAAGTACAGATCACTACTTGTCTATACCTTTCTATATCTACAAAAATATGTATCAGGTATCGGTAAAGTAAACTGGCAATCGGACAAACCGATAACTGCTCAAATCGGTGAAATGATGAAAAGTTTAGGAGATAATTTGAATAAGGAATTCAATGCATATTTCAAGGAATTTCAAACAAAAATGCAACAAAGGAGTAGAATTCCAAGGGAATTAGTAAGTAAATTTGAAGATGACATATGCTTTGTGGTAAGCACAGACCACTCAATGATAAAGGCAGTAGAACTGAGAACAAAATGGCTAGCACCAATGGGATATGAAATGAGTCATGATTTTGCTTTGAAATCTATCAATGCATTTTTGGCATTACCGATAGACATCACTGCTAGTAGGTTTGGTGTATATGAGGAAGCTAAGTCTAGAATCACAACAGACATAGAGATCAGTAAAATGTCAAGAAGGGAAAAGAAAATGAGGAAAGATCTCTCAAAAAAATATGGAAATGTATCTGACTCACCTAAGGAGTCACCGATTGATGAAGCAACTGAAGGTCAGTTACAGTTGGCTGACAAGCCCTATGATAGCGAGGAAACTGAGTCAGACAAAGAAAAGGATCACACACTGGTTCCTCCCACAATTGATGAACAAGATATGCAACTACTAGAACCTAAAGGAATGAAGACACGATCATCAATTGCTGCACAATCCATTGAGCAAGCAGAAGTAGTAAAAATAGCAAAAAGAAGAGAAGCTAAACCTACCAAGAAATATGTTAAGAGAAAGACCAAGAAAGTAGCTGAGCCATCAAAGAAAAAGAGGAAATACATAAGAAATAAGGAAGATCTAGAGGATACAGAAACTAAAAATGATCCTGATCAATTCAAGTTAGTTCGTAATAGGGAAAGTACTATAGAAGAAATAATTGAGGATATAATTGAGAATGAAAATCTTACAGATCCAGGCATAGGCAAATTTGACAAAATGTCAATTGAGGACAAGACAAAGATAGAACATGCTATTGTCCAAATGATGATAAAATTCAAGAGAGTACTGATGGAATTTGCATGTCAATTGCCAAAAGAACTTGATGAAAAAATAAGTGAGAGATGGGATATTGCACTAGATACAGAGAAAAGGAAAAGAGAACGGTCACTAAGCCATGCAACCTCACACTTTAGCTATGCTATGGTAAGTGAATACATGACAAATTATCAGGCTAGATTTCTAGTCAAGAATAGAGCAATGCAGATCATGGATGAGAATGTGGATGATATGGATGTCATATGTGATTCTCTATGGACATCAATTTTGAAAGCAGAAGAGAAAGTTGAACATGAAGCTTTCCTGAAACTGTCTAAGAAGAGATACAGTTCAAAGGATAAAGGTATTTTCATTGATGATAACAAAGGTAATAAAATAGAGGATACCGATATATTAGTTACCGAGGTAATTGATATCACCGAACAAAAGGAAGAAATCAAAATTTCACAGGATGCACCAGATCAAGTTAAGATCCACTTGCAAAAGAAAACTGATGATGATGCACTCATTGAGGACATCACTAACAGTGATCCTAATGATGAGGATGATGAAGATGTGACAATTGCACCATACAAAGAATATGAAGCATTAGACACTGCTAGTGTGCTCACATTACTATCAGGTGAACTACCTGTACTTGCAGAGGTAGTTGAAATAATTTCACAAGTACAACCTGATGTGTCTCATCCTAAGCCAAATAAAGATACCAATGAGATTCAAGCACCCAAGCAACCTGCAGATACAAATGAGCCTAACAAACTAGAGGCACAATCTACAAAAACAAAGGAACCAGAAGAAACATAGTCAACCGAGGTGAACCCACCTAACACTACAACAAAGACTCCCACACAATCTACCGAGGAGCAAAAGAAGGATGATACAGTGTCAACTGGGAAGGATACTATGATAAGTGAAGAAAAAGCTATTGTCATAAGTGAGAAGAAGTCACCTCTTGCCCAAAAGAAGAAGAAGAAGAAAGCCAAAGGGCTGGTCACCATTGATGAAGTTATCATTATACCAGAATGTGACTTGAGAACCCTAAGCCCTAAGGAACTAAGTAGGTATGGGGAATTATGTTCAAGGAAAGTGGCACAAGAGAAGTTAAGGCAAGAACATAAATGTAAAGAAGTGTTAAATGATGTACGAGATATTCTACAACAGATAGTACTGGAAAAAAATATTGATGAGAATACTCCCATCTTAGATCAACTTGCTACACTCGCCAACAAAATCAATGCCCCTGATACAGATGCAAACAAAAGAATAGAAGAAAGAGCAGAATCAAAGATTCAGAACAAATTGGCAGAAAAGATTAGCATAGAAGTGGCATTAAACAAGGTAAAATTATTTGAGGTCATTACCGAGGTAAAATCTATCACCCAGATAATCTGTCAACTTCTAATCAAGCTTTGTACTTCAGACACCTTCACTGTAGAAGTCAGTGAAAAGATAAAAGGTTTAGAAGAAGAGATAAAGTTAAGTACACAAGCAGCTATCACCGAGCCAACTGCTTTCTTAAAGCATATTAACCAAGTTTAGGAACTCTGGTAGCTGATAGAAGACTTAAGGAAACAAGAAGCACACATCACCGATCAGGTTACAAAGTTACAAAAAGAACTCACTCCTTACCTGAAAATTTTTGAAGCACACATTGTCAAAGATGAACAACTCATGGAAACACTAGAGATTTTGGTGTTGGATAATATCTTTGACATGCATGCACAAGTCGGTCTTGAGCATATTGCTCTTACCAACTTGAAAGAGGAATGAGACAACCTCTTGGAGTCTGTAAAGAAAACCCATCCACACATTTTTGATAAGATGTAAGTATACATTATATATATATATATTTTTTTCATTTGGCATTATTATCAAAAAGGGGGAAAACCATGTATATGCCAAATAAGTATAGTTTTGCTATGTATATTACATACTACTGGGAGCATGCATCGAGGGGGAGTACTCTGTACTTAGAAGTTTTTTGTTGTGGATATGTATGTGGCAAAGACATAAGGCATCTATAGAAACATTTTGTCTATATACATTCAAAGTTTTGATACTAATGCCAAAGGGGGAGATTGTTAATCTCTATTGAGCATTTAAGGTTGTCATTAGTATCAAAGGATAGTAAACAGGTCGTTTGGTTACTTATATTGAGTCAGTCGGTAACTAGAAGTAAGACAGAGCAGTCGATAAAGCCTTTACACCGAGCATCACACAGTTAACTGAGCACCAATGACACCGACACCGACAGTTAGTAAACATTGAGCATCACAGTATACATTGAGTAGATTATACAGTGTTTACTGATGATCACAAAAAATGGCATAGTAATCTGAAATGGCACATTATTCTATGTAAATGGTTATAAGAGATCGTAAAATGGTTTACCAAGATCGAGGAGCATTTATTGTAAATAGATACTCATTAAATGCAATGTTTATCTTATTGTAATAGTTGATCTAGGTTATTTTGCACTGTAGATCTTAGGGTTATGATTATTTTTGTAACCTAATTTTTGCTTAGGCAGCAAAATAGAACACTATATATTTTGTATGTTTGCACCATTTTTATGAGGTTGGGTGAACTAATATATATGAATCAAGGAGCACTTGAAGACATTGCCTATCTTCAAGACAATCAGTTTACCGAGCAGAACAAAGCACAGAGGATATCAGATTGAGCAAAATTAGAGAAGGCTACCGAGCACAATAGAGCAGAAAACCATCACAGATAAGGTGATATTTTGATGAGCACTTATAGATCTGTTTCAGACAAGTGAGTTGTCAACTAGAAGATAATTACCTATTACTTTCTGACAATTATGATAGAGTTTTTGATAAATCTCTTAACAGAGTAGACTTAACAGTCTTATGTAAATCTCTTAATCAAGTACACACTTCATTAGTGCTATTTAAATCCTATAAGTAGGTAGATCTAGATGATCTAATATGTTACTCCTAACAGGGTAAGATCACCAGAAGTGATCAAAACTTGTAGCCTTAACATGCAAACCTTTTCTATCTGCAATAGTGAAGAATTTGTGGGTGTCATCCCCACCGTAGTTTTTACCTTCTAACAAGGTTTTCTGCATTACCAAAATACTTGTGTTATGTGATTGTCATATTGATTTCATGTTGTTTACTTTCTTAAGTTAACTAGATGATTGATTTATACAATTGTATTCAAGTTATTTTGATCGGTTATCATATTATTCAGTTATAGATCAGAAAGGTTTTACAAGTAAAAGTTTTGAAGGCACTGATTCACCCCTCCCCTCTCAGTACCTATCTATCCTAATTCCAATAGATCAGTTCATATGGATTGGAGAACAACTAATGAGGATATGTGCACAGATGATTTATGATATAACATGTCTAGATAATGAAGGAGCCCTTCCTATAGTAGAAAAGAATATAAGGAAATAGGTGGAAACCCTAACCCACTCAAAATGGGATAAGAGGGAAATGATAGTCAATGAAATCTTTTAGCAAGATGTTAGATTGGTGGCAATGATATTAGGCTACAAATTATATCATAGCAATAGACTTAACTCTGTATCTGCTGGTGTTATCATGATGGCCTATAGGATGGTAAAAAAAAAACAAGAAGTATAACCTTTGCGAAGTACTTGCACAATAGTTCCTAGAAAATTTAAAGGTCCTAAAGAAAGATAGGACTAAATCATTTAGGTTTGGGTCTTTTTTGGTTCACATGTACATTCATATCATTCACAAGTTCCCTGGCATGCATGCTAGGGCATGGAAAGACAATATACCCACTGGAATTCAGAATTTAGAAAGCTACCAAAGACAAGATAAGAACTAGGTAGATGAAGAGTTATTTGGTATGATTAAGATTCTAAAAAGGTAGATGAAGGAAAGGTATAGGATACCTAAGGATTTAGTTGAAAGGTATAAGGAAACTATCTGTTTCATGGTTGAAATTGATTGTGTATGTTTTGAGGCTGTAGAACCAAGTAAGAAATGGTGTTACCCTATGGGGTATGAAGTCAGTTCTGAGATCTTAACCATGAAAGTAGATCATGTACTGGCAATAGAGATAGATCCTATAGAAGAAAGATGGGGAACATATAGGGATAAATCTGAAAAAGTCACAGAAGAACAAAAAAAGGTAAAAAGGAAAAGGAAAATCAGTAAAATTATGGAAGACATCACTACGAAGGTAGGAATTACTTAGGAGCAGTTGAAGAACATAAGAACTAAGATGTCTGAGGCATCTTCCAGCATGGCTATTGATGCACCTACCCCTTTTGAGGAAGAGAAACCAGTAAGTCCTAAAATAGATATAATTGACCTATCACCTACACAAGAGGAGACAACACAATAAGTTATGCCTGTGAACATTCCTAGAAGATCTACTAAGCAGAGAAATCCTAAATAAAAAGAGGTAGAAGTTGAAATGAAGAAGAAAGAAGAGAAAGTTATTGAGAAAGAAGAAGAAAAAGAAGTACAGAGGGATCCAAAAACCCTATGGAAGCTAGACCTTAAATCACTATAGAAGAGAGTGATAAAAGATGGAAACTTGAAGACAGTGTACATATATTATGAGAGATATGATTTTGAGAATCAGGCAATCATTAAGATACTATCATTGAGTATCTATTTGCCTTTAAGAAAAATCTGTTAGAGATTGAAGGAAGCATTCCAAAGGAACTGTATAGTAAACTAGAGATCAGAAAGTAGTTGGCATAGTCACAAGATGAGAATATAAGGAAAAAAGATATAGAAGACATGCTACCTATTGTCTCTATACAAGAAATGGAGAGGATAATAAATGAGCTAAAACCCTTGTTGATGAAAAATGCTAGACTAGTAAAAATTATGGCTAGAAAATATGATGAAGTGATTGAGGACACTCAAAAGGCATTAGATCAAATCATTATGAGTGATATTCCAAAGAAAACCTCACCTCCTAAGGTCACCAATCCTACATCTTTGGGATTAGGAGAAAGTTCAAAGGTAGCATGCAACCAGGCTTTTTTTTTGTCTTTGGTGTGCCTGTGACCCTTGACACTTCGCATGATGTAAATGATCCATTTTTTAACTTCGACAGTGTGATGGAAGTTGAAGATAAAGGACATTTAGAGGAAGAGAAAATAGAGAAGAACAAGAAGAGAAGTTATAGGAAAAGGAAATTCAAAAAGAAGAAAGGAAGGTAGAAGAGACTGAAATAGAGAAAGTAGTTGAGGTTAGAATGGAACAAAAGCTAGAACCTGACACCTCCTCTACTTTATTGTTGGCAAGTATGGCCAAACTAGTGAGTGCTGATGTAGATAGCATGGATGAGGATGATCTTATGAGGCTATCCTTCATGGCCTTCGCTAAGGCTAAGGAAATATCAGTACAAAAAGGTGATAAAAGAGTTAAAGTGATGACTAGGGCTGTAGAAACAGTAAACAAGTTACTTCCTACACCTATTAACTTTCAAAGTAAGGATGAAGTAGAGAACCTAGGCATGGCACTAGATAGCTTTGAAATTCATTTTGAGTCATTGCTGAAGACTATAGAAGAAAAGGTAGAGAAGAGGTTCTTGGAGAAGAAATTGAAAGAAGTCTGTCAAACCATCTCATGGGACTTAGACATTCTCAAGGCTACTACTCTTAAGGCTAAGAGTTGTGTAGAACAAGGCAGAAAGATTTACAATTACTGCATAAGTCCTTGCAGATATGTAAAGAATATTGAGGAAATTAGAGCTTCAGATAGGGCTACACTTGACAATCTGATGGACAGTTGTGAATCATCTTCACTAACTATGATTGAAATGGATAAGAAAACATCCAAGCTGTTGGATAAAGTTAGTGCACTAGAAACAAAGAAAGGGAGAGTGGTAGACAGATTTGGCTTGTTGAAGAGCCTATTAACCCCTAAGCTTTCAATGCTTGAGACACAACTATCAAAGATGGAAAAGGTTGAAGGATCAATGTCTAAAGCTATACCTATTAAGCTTAAGGCAGTAGAGACAATGTCATATGCAATGAATGAATTGATCCATGTTAGTTAGCTATTGATCAAATCATGGGCCGAGGAAGTGAAGACCTTGTAAAACTCTTTCCAAGATGACTTAAATCTGGTGAGTAAGCACTAAGTACTTTGGTTCTTAGAAAGGTTTGAAATTTATGAAATTACCTTTGCCATTGATGTCAAAGGGAGAGGAAGAGAAGAGAAAAATGAAGAAGAGGAAGGGTAGCAAAGAGAGGAAGAAAATAGTAAATAAAATAAAAAGAAAATAAAAGAATAAAAAAAAGAGAAAAGGAGAAAGAGAACAAAAAAAGAGTTATGTATATAGTAGAAGGAGATAATGCTTAAACACTTAGTCATTTTTCACTTAGTGTTGCCATCAATGCCAAAGGAGAGATTGTTGGAAAGTGGTGTTTTGGGGCACTAGGGATCACTTAAGGGTTGTCATTTATGGAAACAATTATGTTGGAGTGATCACATGCAGAGAGTTTTGGTACTGGAGTCACAATCATGAAAATGACTAAGTATAGAATCATGACATTAGTGTATTGTGATACAATTTTGATCAACAATGATAGTATATGATGTATTATGGCTTGAAAAGATAGTAGAAGGTATTTTGGGATATTTAGGACCTTCCATTAAGATCACATGTGTTTTGGTGATTAGATCAGTGAGATACAGTGATCTGAAGGTATGCGAAGACACAAAATCAGTGTAATAGGTCACACAAACAATTGAAATGATTGAGAGAATGATAGTGGATATGGTAACGTACTAAGTCAAATGGATAAATTATATTCCTAATACTTTGGTAATATAAGATCGCTGACTCTATGTTTATCATTTACATAATTTATTATTATGTTTTGTGAAGTATTTTGAGAGCTGACTGGATGCCAGATTTTGTATAAGTATAGAGTGTTTGTGGAAGAGATAAATATGTATGGGATGATGATGTGATAATGAGAATCTAAGAACAGAGAGAAAATGCAAGATCAGTATGTGACAGAGCTATAACCGGAACTATCTAAGCAAAGGAAGTGCTTGTTATTGTTCATTTTTGGAGAACTCTTTGAGATAATTTTTTATTGTAAGAGTTGTATGCTCACCACCTTTAACCAGGTGTTTTGTATCCCCTAATAGGGTTTTGTATTCATCTAACAAGGAAATGTACTATGTAACAATAAGCTCCTAACAGGGCTAGATCTCCTAACATGGATACAATATTTTAGTGCATAGTTGTGGGTACCATCCCCATCGAGGTTTTCCCTTGGCCAAGGTTTCCTAAAAAAAAATCATGGTGTCATGAGTTATGTGTTGTGCTTATATATTCTTTTCATTTTAGAATTGTTATGGTTTATTTATAATTGGTTGAAGCTTAAACTAAAGTGCAGTAATATTGATTCACCCCCCCTCTCAATATTACCTAATCCTAACAGGGGGGTCTTCCCACCCTTGCATGATTGATTTTGGGAGGGATACCTTGCTACATGAAGTAGAGAAAAAAATATCTAACTTGTCCATAAGATTTTGGATATTCTATTCTACCAATGCAATGATGATTGCAGTATAATCAATGAATTGTACATTGTATAATTCCTCTTCATTAGGCAGGTTTATGCCATTGACTTTAGGAGAGATAATGTTGTCTCTCAATAGGTAGTAAAGAGCATAAACTGCTAACACAAATAAGGTAGGTGCAAGAGGGAAACCTTGCCTAATCAATCTAGATAGCTTAAATTGTGAGGACCTAGTGCCATTAATCTCAACTGAAACAGTGGAATCTTTCATCAAAGTCATCACCATTTGACAGAATAGGGGAGGGAAGCCCAACCTATCTAGCATCATGAAAATGAAGTTTCATTCAATCTTTCCATACACTTTTTCATAATCCAATAAGATCATACAAGCTTTTTTCCCTGAGTCCTTAGCCCAATCAAGGGCTTCTCAACAGGTAATCATATTTTCCAAGATATATCTCCCTTTCAAAAATCCTGTTTGGGTATGGTTGATTACATTAGATAGAATCTTTTCCACCCTCTGGCTAGTAGCTTAGCCAAAACCTTAAGTAATGTGATAAGCCTCCATTTCTTAATAAGTGTCTTATTCCCTTCTTTAGGTATTAATTTGATAAGCCATGCATTAATCTCAGATCCAAGAGACTTTTGTTGAATAGCCTCATAATACACTACAAAAAAATCTTCCCCTATCCATTCAATTTTACTCTTATAAAACTCCACTGGGAGACCATCAGGGCTCGAGGCCTTGCCGCAACTCATACTAAGGATAGCACTCTTGATTTCATCTATAGATATAGGCATGTCAAGTATAGTTGCATCCTCAATTGACAATTGTTGGGGAATAATGTTTTTGATACTTTCTCTTTCCCCTTCCATAGTTAGACCACCTCCTCTATGGTAAAAGTTTTAGTATAATATGAGGCAAAAGACTGCAAGATATCTTCTTGGAAGTTGATAGTATTTCCACCCTCACACACACAGTGAATTATAAATTTAGCTTCTTTCTGTTTAAGTAATTGGAAGAAATATTTAGATCCTCTATCCCCATGAGACAACCAATTAATCCCGGCTCTAGTTTTAGCAACCATAGTTTTAAAATTCTGCACTCTCCTCAGCTCATCTTTGGCTTGGGTTAAGGATTCTAGGGAAAAAATGTTGGATGGATCCTATTTAATGGAGGTTTATGCCTCACAAAGCTGATCATGTATCTCGGTTTCCCTCCTTCTGCCATCTTTGGCAATCTTCTTATCCACCGTCTGAAACAATTTCTTCCAGCTACTCACATTCTAGGACCATCTATCTATTGTAGAGTTATGTCTTGCAATACAATTGTTATACCGACTAATGACACTCATAGTCGAGAGCATACCCTCTTGCTTCAAAATTTGTGTGTTTAAAGAAAAACCTCCACCCTTTTTCACCTCTTTCTGAGGCCTATCAATCTGGAAAATGGAGAAAATAATTAGATTATGATCAGATAGGTGTTAGAATGATTTAGAACAATAGAGAGGGGGGGTGAATCAGTTGTTCTTAGGTCCAGATATAGCAATTGAACTTTTTAGTACTTCAAAAAACTCAAATCTAATCAGCAATTCAACTCGGTCTCTATAGCATATATCAGAAACATATAACATGCAGTCCACTATCCAAAAGTAATTAACTTGTAGAATATAAAACTTTCAACAACATCCACATCAAAATCATTCACACAAGTTTAACACTAGGATTTATAGTGGAAACCCAATTTGGAAAAAACCACTTTGTAACATGCTATTGATATTTCACTCTTCTAAAGTGAGCTCCATGAAAATCCAACCCTATTAAAGGTTTACATACACACTGTTAGGTGTAACCCTGTTAAAAGATTTAAAATAATCTGTCAAAAGTGGGCTGGTTAAAGGATTTAAGAACATTCCATTAGAATGTCACCTTGATTAAAGGATTTATATAATGACTGTCAGTTCAACCTTGATTAAAGGATTTATATAATGATTGTCAGTTCAAACTTGATTAAAGGATTTAGACTGATACAATGTTTAGAAAGTAACAGTAGTTTTTGATCTAAAAAACATACAACTCACTTTTGTAAATATAGATACACTTCACTCATATGCTGGCACTCATATGCTGATTTACTGACTGACCTTCATTTCCATCTCCATCTCTGATCTGCTCAGAATTTTCTTCAAGAAATCACAACTTTGTTCAACTTCTTCACAATTTCACCTTCAGCCTTCTTCTTAGACTTATCAGCCAATAACATCAACCTCTTCTTCATACTTTGTAACCTCACAATTAGGTTAATCTTATACCTCCTTAATCAGGTAGATCAATCTTTTGCTGCTTAATCTCCTCTGTATATCTTAGGTTTAGGTCAGATTCATTGAATCCTTCTATCATTATTTTCTTCATCTTTCCTTCTAGATACATCTCCAAACTTCTCTTTGAATCCATAAGAAAACAATTTACCATGCATTAAATGCTCCATACAATTCATTTATAATGTCAACACGATTTACATATCCCAAGAATTCAACTATGTCAGCTGGGATTCTTAATTCTTTCTCCAAATGTAAATTATTGACACTCAGTCAATACTGTGTTCATCATCTCGGTCATCACTGTGTATCTTGGTCATCTCTACAAACTATCTTCCTCGACAAACATTGTCTTTGCTTGGTAATTTCCTGTCGCTTGACATTTATTGATGTTCGATCAGCATTAGATTTACTCGGCATATACTAACACTTGGTCGACACCAACATCACTTGGCTTAAACTAGATTTCATCACTTTTGCTCGATCAAGCCTACATTTACAATCTTTCTTCTTACTTAAATAAACAACACATTACCTTGTCAATGTGTCAACTGATCAAGTACCCATTGAAGTATCACATAACTCAACCTTTCCTTAGGTCCTATTGTTATCTCCTCTTTTCACATCCTCTTCATCAATCAAAAGATATGGTACTATCCTAGATAGAAATTGTCCTACCAGTTAAGGTTTGAAATCAATGACAATATAACAATTGTTTCAATTGTAGTTTCCAACAATCTCCCTCTTTGGCATTGATGGAAACACCATATGAATAACACATGATTTACCAAACAATAAAAAATCTTTGTGCATCCAACTTTTATTAATATCCTTAGCTTCATTCCAATTCACAACTTTTGCCTTGCCTGACTGCTTGCTCAATTACTCCCTCTGAATTTTTTTTGTATCTCTCCCTCAGGTTTCATTGAATCTTCTCCCTCTTAGTGCTATATCACTCCATTTTTTTTCAATGAATCTTCTCCCTCTTTGACAACAATGCCAAAGACTTACATCTCTACTATGTAGATGTCTTCATGTCAGTTTTGTATGTTGTATACTCCCTCTGTCATCTTTCTTATGAATGATTATTATCTCTACTTTACTTCTCACAACTCTAGGAAACTCCTAAAGTGTGACCTCTTTTGCATCAATTTGTCAAATATTCTGATAAGCACATTTGATGCAGTGCTCCTATTTTACTAGGTAGCCTCAGTTAGGGAAATCACCCCTAGTTTACCTCTAAGATATTCATGAGCATCCTTAGGTAAAGATTTTGTGAATATGTCTGCTAATTGTTCCTTTTTATTCACATATTCCAATCTCACTTCTTTGTCTTGAACTAGCTCTCTCAAGTAATGATACTTGATAGAAATATGCTTAGTCTTAGTATGCGTCACTAGAGTCTTTGATATGTTAATAGAAATTGTGTTATCACAAAAAATAACAACCAGCTCAATGATTTCTTCCTTCATACCTTTTAACAATTTCTTGATCCACACTAAATTTGAATAACTTACTGTTGCTGCTACATACTCAGCTTCTGTTGTAGATTGGGAAATGCAGTTTTGTTTCTTGCTTGTCTAGGAGACTAATCTCTTTCCTAGAAAGAATGCTCCACCACTTGTACTTTTTCTATCATCAAAATTTCTAGCCCAATATGCATTAGTGTAAACTATCAGTTCAAACTTTTCATTCTTCTTGTAGTATAATCCATAATCATCTATCCCTTTTAGATATCTCAATATTCTTTTCACTGCCATCATATGATTTTCCTTAGGACTGGTAGAAAATATTACCACAATCCCAATTACTAGGGCAATATCTGGTCTGCTATGAACAACATATTGTAGCTTTCTAATCATAGATATATATATATATATATATATATATATATATATATATATATATATATATATATATATATATATATATATATATATAAGGTTTGATTCACTTAAGTAGTATCATCATTTTTAGATAGTTTTTGTCCAGTAGCCATAGGTGTACTTACTAGTTTGGAATCCTCCATACCAAAAGTTTTCAGTATCTCCTTGATGTATTTAGATTGAGTAATAAAGATACCTTTCTTCATCTGATAGACTTGCAAACCAACAAAGAATTTGATCTCACCAAACATAGACATTTCAAATTTAGTTTGCATCTCATTTGAAATTTTTTGACATAGGTCATCTTGTCCTCCAAATATGATATCATCAACAAATATTTCAACTAACAAAATCTCTTTACCTTCTTCAGTCTTCATATATAGATTATTGTTGTCATTTGTTCTTAAAAATACAATCTTTATCAAATAATTATGCAGTCTCTCATACCATGCTCCAGGGTCTTGTTTCAATCCATACAATGCCTTGTGTAACTTACAAACCATATTCTTCTTGTTTGGGTCAAAAAATCCTTCTAGTTGTTCAATGTGTACTTCTTCTAATATCCCATTCAAAAATGTAGATTTGACATCTATTTGATATACTTAGAATCCTTTATGAGCTGCATATGAAAGTAGAGTCCTTACTCCTTCTAATCTTGCTATAGGGAAAAATGTCTTCCCATAGTCTATTCCTTCTTCTTGTGCATACCCCTTACATACTAATCTGGCCTTGTTTCTTGTGACTTCTCCATGTTCATTTAGCTTGTTTCAGAATACCCATTTTGTTCCAATAACATTCTTGTCTTCTGGTCTTGGAACTAGGGTCCAGATATTATTCTTTTCTATTTGCTCTATTTCTTCATTCATGGCTTGTATCTAGTCATCATTCTCTAAAGAATCTTTTACTATTTTAGGCTCAAACTCACATATTAAGAATGTATGATATTTAAAATTACTTCTTGTCATGACTCCAGATTCTTTATCTCCAATGATTTGTTCAGGCTTATGATGTCTTCTTACATACTGTGCCAATGTAGGTTCAGATTTCTTTTCTCCTTGTCCTGGATCTTCAGATTCATTTTGAAAGTTATCTGCTTCTTCTATGGATTGCTTGACAGTAACCTCTTGATGCTCGACAGCATCCTTCGGATGCTTGACATTACCTATCTGTGACTCTACATTTGGTTCAGGTGTATTACTTGCCTCTCCTTCTTCCATGTATACAAAAGATCTGTAATCTTCAGGTTCTTGCTTGCACTCAACTTTATTTCTTTCTGCATATTCATCAACTCTAACATTTTCACTTTCCACAACTTTTTTGATTTGTACTCGGTTTAATGTATAAACAATTGTACTTACAATTTCTCTCTAATACTTTTGTGCAATATTCTTCTCAATCATCAGTGTTCTTGCACAATCCATAATTAATATGTTTCTTCTTTCTGCTATACCATTATGTGGAGTTGTCTTGGGTGCAGACATCTGTCTCTTGATTCCTCTATCATTGTAGAACAGATTGAACTAATTTGATATAAACTATCCACCTCTGTCAGATCTCAAACATTTCAAGCTTCTACCTATTTCTTTTTCAACTTTTCCAAATACCACTTAAACAACTAAAATGCATCAGATTTCTCTTTTAAAAACATAACAATCATCATCCTAGAATAGTCATCAACAAACATAATAAAATACTTATCACCAAAATAACTTTGTACACCCATCGGTCCATAAAGGTCAGTATGAACCAATTCCAAAATATTGTCAAAAGTATATGTCTTGCTCTTAAAACTAGACTTTGTCATTTTTCCCAATTGACATTGTTTACACATCACATTATCAGATTTCTTGAATCTCAGAAAACCACTAAGTTTCTTCTTTTTACTAATATTTACCAGATTGTCAAAGTTCACATGACACAACCTCTTATGCCATAACCATACATCATCAAATTGTGCAAACAAACATATTTCTTCAGATAGGTCTAGATAGAACAAGTTACCTCTTGTATGTTCTCCACTTCTAATTAGTTCACCAGTGGCATCAAATATTTTAGCCTTTCTGTGATGAAATTCCACTTGATTACCAGTACTGTTCAACTGTGTAACACTCAACAAGTTATAGTTAAGATCTTCAACCCAATATGCATTTTCACATTTGATCTTATCAATCAATCTAATTGATCCTTTTCCTTTCACAGGACATGGTGTATCATTACCAAACTTAACACTTCTACCTTTGTAATGATCTAGGGTTTCAAAATTAATTTTATCACCAGTCATGTGATGTGAGCAGCCACTATCAATAATCCATTTATCACCTTTACTCACATAAGAAATAATTTCAGTTTTCTCATCTTCATTAGAATCATCCTTCATAGCAACATAAACAACTTCTATATCACATTCATTAGATTCACTAGTGTCATTGTTAGTTTCCTCTTCAACAATATAGCATGATTTCTTACCTATCTTTATAGTTTTTGTACCTTTGGTGATCTCTTTCATTTCTCTTGTCCTTTTAATTTCTTTCCCTTCTCTCATCCTTGCCTGTCTTTTCGGGGCATCTTGCTGCAATATGGACAACTTTGTTACATAAAAAATAGATTATAGGGAGTTTACCTTTATATTTAACTTTTCCTCTCTTTAGCCTTCTAGCCATAAGTGCCTCAAGATCATCTAGTTCTTCATTAGAAGTGTCACTATCACTGTCACTGTCACTATCACTTTTCACACACTTTTATTTTTCTCTCTTAGACTTATGCATAACCATTTGTGACTTATATGTAGATTCAACATTAGGAACAATTTAGTTATCATAATTAGATAGCTCAAAAGCAGTAAGCTTACCAACAAGACTTTCCAGAGTTAGAACATTACTAGGGTTACATCTTGATTCTTGTATTGCAAAAATTCTGATATCATAGATAGGAAATAGGGTTCTCAATACTTTACCAATAATAGTTTCATCATCAATATTTCCATTAGCTCCTTTAATAGAATTCACTACCTCCTTAATTCTTCCACAATATTGAGAAATATTTTTACATTCTTGCATTTTCATTTCATCAAACTTACCTCTCAGGCTTTCAGATTTGGCTCTTAGTACATTTGTATCTCCACCATAGATAGTTGCAAGAGTATCCCACATTTTATTTGCATTAGTACAATCCTTGATGTCTTCAAATTCAGGATAGCTTAGGGCAGATGTAATCTCCAACATTGCTTGATTGTGCTCTTGTTTTGCTTTCATCTCCTTGGTAGTCAAAGATGTAGCAGGTATAACATACTCATTTTCCACATAGTACTTTTCTGAATCACCAATACCAGCTAGATGCAATTTCATCAGACTTTTCCATGTAGGGAAATTCTTTGTGTTCAACTTTGGTACCTCCTTTTTGTACATATTGATCATTAGCTTCAAGTACCTTTTAAATTTTCTCTATAAGAACTAACTACTCTGATAGCAATTGTTAGAATGATTTATAAAAATAGAGAGGGGGGTGAATCAGTTGTTCTCAGGTCCAGATGTACCAATTGAAATTTTTAGTACTTCAACAAACTCAGACCTAATCAGCAATTCAACTCAATCTCTATAGTATATATCAGAAACATATAACATGCAGTCCACTGTCCAAAAGTAATTAACTTTCAGAATATAAAACTTTCAACAACATCCACATCAAAATCATTCATACAAGTATAACACTACGATTTATAGTGGAAACCCAATTTGGGAAAAACCACTTTGTAAAATGCTACTGATATTTCACTCTTCTAAAGTGAGCTGTGAAAATCCAACCTTGTTAAAGGTTTACATACACATTGTTAGGTGTGACCCTATTAAAGGATTTAAAACACTCTGTCAAAAGTGATTTGGTTAAAGGATTTAAGAACATTCCATTAGAATGACACATTCATTAAAGGATTTATACAATGACTATTAGGTCAACCTTGATTAAAGGATTTAGACTGATACAATGGTTAGAAAGTAACAGTAGTTTAAGATCTGAAAAACATACAACTCACTTCAAATATAGATCCACTTCACTCATATGTTGATTTACTGACTGGCCTTCATTTCCATTTTCCATCTCTGATTTGCTCAGAATTCTCTTCAAGAAATCACAACTTTTCTCAACTTCTTCACAATTTCACCTTCAGCCTTCTGCTTAGACTTATCAATCAATAACATCAACGTCTTCTTCATACTCTTTAACCTCACAATTACGTTAATCTTATACCTCCTTGATCAGGTAGATCAATCTTTTGCTTCTTAATCTCCTCCTTAGATCTTAGGTTTAGGTCAGATTCATCGAATCCTTCCATCATTATGTTCTTCATCTTTCCTTCTAGATACATCTCCAAACTTCCCTTTGAATCCATAAGAAAATGATTTACCATGCAGTAAATGCTCCATACAATTCATTAATAATGCCAACATGATTTACATATCCCAAGAATTCAACTATGTTGGCTGGGATTCTTAATTCTTTCTCCAAATGTAAATTACTGATACTCAGTCAATATTGTGTTCATCATCTCGGTCATCACTGTGTATCTCGGTCATGTCTAGAAACTATCTTCCTTGACAAACAATGTCTTTGCTCAGTAATTTCCTGTCACTCGGCATTTACTGATGTTCGATCAACACTAGATTTACTTGGCATATACTAGCGCTCGGTCGACACTAACATCACTCGGCTTAAACTATATTTCTTCATTTTTGCTCGGTTAAGCCTACATTTCTAGTCTTTATTCTTACTTAAATAAACAACACATTACCTTGTCAATGTGCCAAATGATCAAGTACCCATTGAAGTATCACATAAGTCAACCTTTCCTTAGGTCCTATTGTTATCTCCTCTTTTCACATCCTCTTCATCAATCAAAAGACATGGTACTATCCTAGATAACAACTGGCTTACTAGTTAAGGTTTGACATCAATGACAATATAACAATTGTTTGAATTGCAGTTTTCAACAATAGGGTGTAAGGGATGACAAAGACACCTACCCCATTAGAGTCATTCAAGAAGCTAAATTTGTCCTTGTTCACATAGAAACTATCAAGTCTGGAGTAGAATCTTATGTCACCCTACTAGAAATTAGACCAGGTATACCAGATGCCCTTGAAGCTAGACTTGTTTCCAGCAAGGGGGTCAAAGAGTCCAAGTTTTTTAATTCACTTATACAAGTAGAATCTCTCATACCCTCTCCATTCAAACTTGGCACCCCCTAATTTCTCTTAAAATTATTCAATCATGTTAAAATCACCTCTTATGAGTGAAGGTATGTCCTCTAATTGACACATCCATTTCCACAATTCAATCATTTCCATGTGATCATTAGAGGCATAAACATTTGCAATCCCAATCTCATAACCTTGGTGTTTTAGGGTGATCTAAATCAGTTTGCTGCACAGGAATTGTCCCCAATTAGACACTATATTACTCCATTTAGGGCCCACCAAAAATGGCAGCACCCCCTCTTCCTTTCTGATGATTAGTATAGAATGCCTTAGCATCCCTCCAAATACATTTGAGACTACTATCTAGAATAAAGCCAACAACTTTAATTTCTTGAAGGAGGCAGCCTATCTCTTTTTGCATCTTGAGAAACCGTTTGAAAATATTTTTTTTTTTCTGGGGACTCTAGTCCCCTGACATTCCACTAAGAAAATTTCAAATCTGTGAATAACTTCATGATTCATTGACAATTGGAGCTTTAAATCCCTTGAAGCAATTTGGGAGTTTCTTTCTAGGCTTCTTTGGACCTGGAGACCTCCCTCTTTTTCTTTTGGGTGGAGAGACATCATCACCACTCAAGAAAATCTTAGGGTCCTCATCCTTAGTGCTCTTATCCACATTAGGTCTCCTCTTCTTCTTTTGTGTCTTAAACATAAAAGCATTGGAACCATCATCACCAGTTCATGAGGGGACAACAACAAGGTTCTCAATTTCCCCTTCTTCTATCCCAACCACTTTATTAATCACATAAGGTCCACTATCGGGTTTACTAATCTGGGCAGAGGTATTTTCAATCTTAGAAGTGACATCTATGTTGGGAGAAAGATGAAAAAACTTGGGGGGGGGAGGTAAGGAGGGTGGAGAAAGAATCACAACTAAAGATAAATCTTTCAATTTATCACCATGACCATAGGCCATCTTGAGGGCATTAAGTCCATCAGCAGGAGTAATAGAGTCAATACCAACAACATTACTCACACCAGTCACTCCAAGGTCATCCATGACCTCACCACCAGTGGTGCCATTGAAATTCTTGGCCTCACCTTTGCTTAGAGTAGGTAAAGGAGAACTGGGGGCCTACTGTGGTTCCTGAAGAGGGGAGATGGAAGTCTGCAAGAAGGTATTTGGTCAGGAGGGAGTTGTATTTTTCTATATGATCTCCTCCTAATTTTTTCCAGTGCAAGTTGCTAGGCATTAAGCATCCTATGCTTGGACTTAGAGCTCTAATCTTCGATGCCAAAATTTAGAGAGGAAGCTTGATAGAGATCGTGAAGACCGCTCAAATTAGGATCAGTAGAAAAAGGCGGTTGGTTTCTATCAAAGTTAAAGGAAAATATTAAAGAATCAAGGGTGAAAGCAATGGCAACCAGGGTCTCAAGAGCAGTAAAGACCTTCATGAAGGAAGGAACAATCTCAATAGAGTTCTTGGTTGGGGATAACTTGTCTACAACATTGGGGCTAGAGTTCAGAATAAGAGAGAGGTTCAACTTCTTCTTCAGAATAGGGCAGGCTTGTCTCAAGTGACCCTCTCTTCTACAGAGGAAAAAAGTGTTTATACCTCCTAAGAAAGTAACCAGGCACGAGACCCCATTTTCTTACAGGTAGAAATATATTTCTTCAGGCAAGTTGAGACCAGGGTTTATAGTGACTAGGACTCAAGCATCTAAGTGAGGAACGAGACTATCAATTTAATCCTGTTATAATTTCTAATCTTTCCTTGGTTGTATTATTTAAATAAGGATAAACCAAAGTATCCTTCATGTATTTTTGTCTTCTAGTCCAAGTGGGAGGACAACCCATATTTGTAATTCCTTTAATATCTATTGTAAGTTTTTTCCATCGTTGCCATTTATCTATTCTTATTGCTGCCTTCTACTCATTTTGTTTGTTATTAACGTTTCTTCATTCATTTAAAATCTGCAAATTATTATTGGTTTACTTCTAGTCATTTCTCCTCTTTGACTTTTTTCACCCAATTTTGGGATTATCTTTCTACGTTCATTATGTGAAGTCTCTTAACCTCATATTTTATATTCTTGCTTTTGTCTTATCTTACTTTATGTTGGAAAAAGATTTTTTTTCAAAGCTATATAATTTTCTTAAAAAATGAATGGTCTATGTAGTCAACTAATTTTTTTTAAAAAATTGCTATGAGTATTTCTTTAAAGATTTTAAGAATATTTTTTTTATATTTAAAGCTATTGAAGTTTTATTCTTTTTAGTTTTCTAACATTACCTTTGCATATTAATTATTATTTTTGTTTGTTAAATGTTTGAATATTAATTATTGATGTTACATTAGTTGCGTTTGCATATTAATTACTTGTTGCATTAATTGTTTATCAAATTGAGTTCATTTAAATCAAATAAATTTCTTTATTTAGAGATTCAATTTTCTATTTATCTTTTTTAATTTAAGTTATTTGACCTTGTTTATAACCTTAAAATTTAAATTTATTATTATTGTTATTTTAGCAAATACAAAATTTTAATATTTTTTTTAATCAAAAGTTCTTTTACATTAAAAGTTTTTCACAATTTATATCTTATCAGTTTCAAAATTTACAAGTTTTCACAATTTGTATCTTATTAGTTTCAAAATTTACAAGTTTTTAATTAGTTCTTTTACATTAAATAATTTTCAAAAAACTTATTTAAATTATTATCAGAACTTTGTTAAACTCAAAAAGAGTTTTAAGCTTTCAAGTTTTTTTTATTAAATTTTTTCTTTATATATGTTGTTTCATTTAAATTTTCAATTATTATAGAAGTTTTTATATCAAGAGGGTATTTTTTTTTCTTTAAAAGTTAATCTATTGTTTAAAGGTTTTATAATTATGTTAACTTTAAAATTGAATTTTATAAACATATGTGTCATTTGGTTGATTCAAAGAAAATAAAGTTATTGTTAATACTAATTTATAATTTGATCAAGTATTATGAGTTATCTAACAAAATTGTCTTTATGAGTATTATGATGAGTTTAGGTGACTCCTTGATATAAGTTCAATATAGCTTGATCATAGCTTTGTCTTATAATTTTTCGAGTGTATTTCAATATGGTTAAAACCCAACATAAGTTATAAATGAATAGTGTTTATTGATTCAAAACTCAATATGATTTCATGCATATGTAAAACATATTTTATGATGTTGATGCTATGAGTTGTGATTATATGCATTAGGTTGGCCACGTGTCACCCGAGGTCATATGTATCCTTGAACTATGGTCTATCAAACCTTTTATAAGCTTCTCACTTACTCCTTGTTTAACATTCTATTAAACTAACTTGCTTGTTAAATTGATTTTGCACTTTCAACAGTCATGCACTTTAAATGGATTCACACTTTAAACTGACTTCACTATTGCTAATTGATTGCTTGATCCTTTCCTTGTTCAAATCTCTCTAACCTCTTTATTCATTTATTTAAATTTTTTTTCGTCTTCATGATTTCATTCTTTCGAATATTTCCATGGTGGGCCCATCCTTTCAATATTCACACTTGTGTTCACCTTGCATGGAGATTTTAACCGATATCAAATAATTTATTCTTATTTCTCTTCCAAATATTTCTTATTTATCTCAAATTATTTGGGTTTATGAGTTATCTTACACTATTGCCTTCATTATTCAGTAATTTGATTCAATTTTACTATGTTCTATTGATCTATATGCACATAGTTGCAGTTTTATGGTTTTATAGCATCTCTTTATGCTCATGGTAGCAGTTTATGGTTTTATACCATTGGTTTATATGAATTTTTTTGATCTTGTGTAAGTTGCATCGGGAGCCAATTTTTCAAGGTTAACTATGGTGGACCCGACAGTTTTAACTGACTCATAGTTACCTTATCTGGCTCATGGATTATCCCTCCATCCTATAATTGGTGTGCACTTATGTTTGTTCCACTTTGAAAGTATTTATTTGGTTCTATTTTGGTCCACTTTGTTCCTCAATGAGAGGATGATATTTTATGGAGCTTTCCCCTCCATTTGGTTCTACATGTGAAGTATGATATTTCATGGAGCTTTGTCCTCCATTTGGTTCCATATATGAAATTTAATATTTATGAAAGTTGATATGACCCATCTTGATCTTTTTCCTCATGGTAAGGATATTGCTCTTGAAATACCTTTTGACCCATGATGGATTTCTTATTTGAAGGCAATATGTTGTTTCTCCTCATAAACCTTTCCTTGATCTGCATCAATAATCATGCTTGGCAAATCAGAATCTTGAATTGATTTAATGCTTAAGGCACATGTTCTATCATTGTCTCTCTTATATATCTTTGATAATTATACTAATGTGATAATGCTCCACATACTTCATTGCCTAGATCATGATTCATGCAGGTTGTGGATTTTCTACCCATTTACTTGCAGTGATATGACTCATTAGTGGATTGTCTATATCTATGTGATTGACACAATTTTGATGTGGGTTTCATTAGTTGGCCTTGTCTGTGGTCATTTGTGCATTAGTATGTTCCTTTTTATGAGAGCTTTATTATACCTATCATGTTAATTTTGAGCTTATGATTTATTTTAGATATTATGTTAACTCTATTGCATGTTGATGAACAAGTACATTTATGCTCATCTATCTTAGTTCATCTATGACCATTTCTTATAATTATTAAAACAACAAATATAAATACTAACTTGACTATATGATGTAGTTCTACTTGTGGATCAGTGCCTTGTTTTTTGTTCTATGTCTCTTTTTTGAGGTGATCCATCAAAGCACATTCTCATTTTTTCACAAATCTTATGAAGATGTGTCTATGCTTCCACTTTATCACATTCAAAGGACTCATGTAATTCTCTTGGATCTATAAAAGTACCATATGAATTGAAGACAATCAAATTACTTCATCTTGAAGAACAAGTTGCAGATTTTTTGAAAATTGGGTTTGATACCCCTTGTTGTAAAATCCACAAGTAAAGATTAAAGGGGGGTGTTAGAATTTATAATCTTTCCTTTTTTGTATTATTTAAATAAGGATAAGCCAAGGTATCCTTCATGTATTTTTGTCCTCTAGTCCAAGTGGGAGGATAACTCATATTTTGTAATTCATTTAATAAGGAAATTAGTTTATTCCTCCTTAAGAGGATATTGACACTTCTCACACACACTTATGAATGGTGGCATTCATAGATTGAGAGTTACATTCTAACTCCTCTCTCTCATCTCTATTTAAGGGATGATACTCTCTCATTTCTCATGATGAAGTTATTGTAATGAGCATATTACTCTATTTCTCTTTTCTCTCTTTTAGGCTATGGCCTCAATCATAATATCACAAGGGGTTTTTCTTTGTTTTTCCCCTTTCAAAATATCTTGGCTCATTGTTTGGATCCTTGGAGAATTCTCATGGTTATGGTGATTGATCTTAAAGCTATGTCTCACTTACATTGGTTATGGTAAAATACCTTCTTGCATTACACTTCCTTGGGTTCTTTCCTTAACTTCTTTTCATTTGTTCATACTTCTTACAAATCCACCCTTATCACCTTCCCAATTGGTTCTAGAGCTTGGGGAAGGAGATTCCACATGAAGCGGGGAAGATTACCATTTGTTAGCCATTGGGGAGAGGATAGAGCCAAGATTTCTTTATGGGTTTCCTTGGGGGACCATGGTGGGATGGCCCTGAAGTTACAAGAACCAACCCTCTAGAACTATCTCTTTACAATTTCAGCCTAGCTGCTAGGATTTGCAAGAAACACAAAAAAAATCCCTTTTGTATCAGGCAAAAATAAGAGAAATGAAAAACCAATTTTGTACTCCAGACATCATGCAACCAAAAATTCAAAAATTCCCTAGATGGTAGTTTAGAGACCCCCTGAGCAACAAGAAAAATGGATGTTTCTTTCAACCTACTCTTTTCTATTTCAATAGCCAATGCCATTTGGGAGTTGGGTTCAATGAAAATTCTTTTGGTATATAGGGTCTTACCTTGAGCTCCTGATTCTTGTGGGTTGAAGCCTACATGGGTCTATTAGATGATGAAATTGGCACCTTCTGGGAGTTGCTATACATTTTGTACCACCTCCTTGAAAGTCTTAGGTTGTTGCACAATCATTTTCCCTTGGTTGGTTGCATAAATCTTAGAACCGTCGTTCGTTTGCAAAGATGGAACCATCTTGTACGAAATCCTTTGCCTCATGTTTGAAGTAATGTCTAGGGATTTCGAGCCCATAAGTGCAGAATAGGGATTTAAGTGATGTAATAAATGTGACCAACTCAGAGGTAGGCCTTTCTTGCATGAGGAAGGCCTCCTTGAAATGCCTGTGTATGGAGCTACAGAGCGAGCTAGTAGAAAAACCAATTTCTAAAATCAAAGCCACCACATCATTAATACTACCACCTTAATAATATAAACATGGAAACAAATAGAAAACCAAATTTTAACACAAGCCAACTTGACAAAAATGAGAAGTGTGACATTGATAAATCATGCTCAAAGTTTGGCCTCATTTCCATAAGAATTTTAATGACCTGGATAGGGGTTTTTCTACACTATAAAGACCATCAAGTTTCTCCATCTCCGCATGGGTCACTAATTACCCTTTTAAACCTCTAAAATAGGCTCTCACTAATTTTCCTTATGATTTTAAATAATTTCTCATGAGTAAAAATTCCAAACTACCATTTTCAACCAAAACAAAACAAGGATTCACCATTGTCTATGCACACTTATATTTATGAAACTGTCATTGGTGCCTATCTATTTTAAGAAGAAACTTCATATATGCACTATTGGATATTCTTGTGCACTTGAAATTTGATGATTTTTTAAGACCAAACAATCATTTCCACACCATCGTCAATCATCATGGAGACAATTCCACATGAGACTACTCTGCCATAACATCTCTAAGGCATGAATCTAAAAGAAAAAACATTGCATCTATAAATTCAATGAATGATTCATGATGAAGACTAAACATAGAGGTGTTAGAAGTGTCATAAATGTTCTTGTAATCTTCCATTGAAATATTGTAATAAGAATACGTAAATGTACTTAGCGTTGGTCAAAGGAAAGAGAGTTCCATTAGGCCATTTAACTTGGTCAATTTTGTTAGCTTCAACACAACAGTGCCTGGGAAGATTAAGGGGCTTACAAGCTTCCAATAGTAGGGAATAGGTCCTCCAATGAGTGCAGGGGATATCAAATCTTCTTGCCAACTCATGCCATGACACCAAGTTTCCCTCTTGAATAATGTCAGCAAACCTCCTAATGCCTTTGGTAGTCCACTTCTTGGCTAAATAGCCTTGCAATAGAGCCAGAGGGATGTTCCCATGAAGGAGATTCCACCATATAGATCTCTCAACACATATTTTGTTATTAGAATAAAGGATACTATTATTGGACACCAAATGCCTAATACTACTCTAGCTCTTCCAAATGGCCTTGAAAATGTTAGATCAAACAATAGTGAGATCTAGCTTGCCTGAAAAAAGGTCATTGATATGAAGAAACTTCCAAAATTTAGCCTTGAATGGGGTGACCCTAGTGATATTATTTCTAATTAGGAATTTACAAGGCTCTTCACCCAATGAAGCCTTTGTAATCCATTTAATTTCAAGAGATATATCTTGGAATCTCAGGTCTTTTAGACCCAGCCCACCAAGTTCCTTACTAATGGTGCACCATTGTCAATTGACCGCATGCCTCTTCTTATTTCCCATGCCATCAGACCATAAAAAGTCTCTAATTTCTTCTGCACATATTTGATCTGGGCCCGGTTAAATAACCAAGCAAATGTATAGTATATTGTATATGAAGAGAGAAATTTATGGCATACCTGGAACCTGCAAGCCAAAGAAAGGTATCTATTATTCCATTTATCAAACTTAGTGTCAATCTTCCTTTTAACCCTCTCCCACATCTCATTAAGATTGGGACAAACTGAGAATGGGATGTGATGCCAAGATATCTAACAATATGGCTAGGTCCACCTCAGGCAAGGAACAATTTGTTGCTCCATAAGAGGGGGGGGGATCTTCCCACCCTTGCATGATTGATTTTGGGAGGGATACCTTGCTACATGAAGCAGAGAAAAAAAGATCTAACTTGTCCATAAGATTATGGATATTCTATTCTACCAACTCAATGATGATTGTAGTATCATCAACAAATTATACACTAGACAATTCCTCTCCATTAAGAAGTTTTATGCCATTGACTTTAGGAGAGATAATGTTGTCTCTCAACAGGTAGTAAAGAGCATCAACTGCTAACACAAATAAGGCAGGTGCAAGAGGGAAACCCTTCCTAATCAATTTGGAAAGCTTAAATTGTGAATACATGGTGCCATTACTCTCAACTGAAGTAGTGGAATCTTTCATCAAATTCATCACCATCTGATAGAATAGGGGAGGGAAGCCCAAGCTATCTAGCATCATGAAAATGAAGTTTCATTCAATCTTTCCATACACTTTTTCATAATCCAATAAGATCATACAAGCTTGTTTCCCTGAGTCCTTAGCTCAATCAAGGGCTTCTCAACAGGTAATTAGATTTTCCAAGATATATCTCCCTTTCACAAATCATGTATGGGTATGGCTGATTACATTAGGCAAAATATTTTCCACCCTTCTAGCTAGTAGCTTAGCCAGAATCTTATAGAAAAGATTAAGTAATGTGATAAACCTCCATTTCTTAATAAGTGTCGTATTCCCTTCTTTAGGTATTAATTTGATAAGCCCTGAATTAATCTCATATCCAAGAGACTTTTTTTGAATAGCCTCATAATACACTACAAACAAATCTTCCCCTATCCATTCAATGTTACTCTTATAAAAGTCCACCGGGAGACCATAAGGGCTCAAGGCCTTGTCGCAACTCATACTAAGGATAGAACTCTTGATTTCATCTACAGATATAGGCATGTCAAGTATAGTTGCATCCTCAACTGATAATTTTTGGGGAATAATGTTTTTGATACTTTCTCTTGCCCCTTCCATAGTTAGACCCACCTCCTCTATGGTGAAAAGTTTAGAGTAATATGAGGCAAAAGCCTACAAGATATCTTCTTGGGAGTTGATAGTGTTTCCACCCTCACACATAGTCAAATATAACTTTAGCTTCTTTCTGTTTAATTAATTGGAAGAAATATTTAGATCCTCTATCTCCATGAGACAACTAATTAATTATGGCGCTAGTTTTAGCAACCATAGTTTTGAAATGTTGCACTCTCCTCAGCTCATCTCTGGCCCAGGTTAAGGATTGTAGGGTAGAAATGTTGGATGGATCCTATTGAATGGAGGTTTATGCCTCACAAAGCTAATCATGTAGCTCAATTTCCCTCCTTTTTCCATCTTTGTAAATCTTCTTACCTGCCGTTTGAAACAATTTCTTCCAGCTACTCACATTCTAGGACCATCTATCTATTGTAGAGTTATGTATTGCAATACAATTGTTATACCAACTAATGACACTTATAGTTGAGAGCATACCCTCTTGCTTCAAAATTTGGGTGTTTAAAGAAAAACCTCCACCCTTTGTCACCTCTTTTTGAGGCCTATTAATCTAGAAAATAGAGAAAACAAAAAGATTATAATTAGATAGGGTGTAAGGGATGATAAAGACCCCTACCCCATTAGAGTCATTCAAAAAGATAAATTTGTCCTTGTTCACATAGAACCTATCAAGTCTGGAGTAGAATCTTATGTCACCATACTAGAAATTAGACCAGGTATACCAGATGCCCTTGAAGCTAGACTTGTTTCCAGCAAGGGGGTCAAAGAGTCCAAGTTTGTTAATTCACTTATACCAGTATAATATCTCACACCCTCTCCATTAAAACTTGGAACCCCATAATTTTTATTGAAATTATTCAATCATGTTAAAATCACCTCTTATGAGTGAAGGTATGTCCTTCAATTGACACATCCATTTCCATAATTCAATCCTTTCAGTGTGATCATTAGAGGCATAAACATTTGCAATCCCAATCTCAGAACCTTGGTGTTTTGGGGTGATCTAAATCAATTTTATGCATGGGGATTGTCCCCAATTAGATACCATATTAATCCATTTAGGTCCCACCAAAAATGGCAGCACCTCCTCTTCCTTTCTAATGATTAGTACAGAATGCCTTAGCATCCCTCCAAATACATTTGAGACTATTATCCAGAATAAAGACAACAACTTTAATTTCTTGAAGGAGGCAGTCTATCTCTTTTTGCATCCTGAGAAACCTTTTGAAAATATATATTTTGTCTGGGGACTCTAGTCCCCTGACATTCCACTAAGAAAATTTCAAATCTACGAATAGCCTCATGATTCAGTGTCAATTGGAGCTCTAAATCCCTTGAAGCAATTTGGGAGTTTCTTTCTAGGCTGCTTTGGACCTGGAGCCCTCCCTCTTTTTCTTTTGGGTGGAGAGACATCATCACCACTCAAGACAGTCTTAGGGTCCTCATCCTTAGTGCTCTTATCCACATTAGGTCTCATCTTCTTCTTTTGTGTCTTAAACATAAAATCATTAGAACCATCATCACCAGTTCATGAGGGGACAACAACAAGGTTCTCAATTTACCCTTCTTCTATCCCAACCACTTTATTAATCACATAAGGTCCACCATCAGGTTTACTAACTTGGGCAGAGGTATTTTTAATCTGAGCAGTGGAATCTCTATTGGGAGAAAGATGAAAAAACTTGGGGGGGGGGAGGTAATGGGGGGTGGAGAAAGAATCACAACTAAAGATAAATCTTTCAATTTATCACCACGACCATATGCCATCTTGAGGGCATTAAGTCCATCAATAGGAGTAACAGAGTCAATACCAACACCATTACTCACACCAATCACTCTAAGGTCATCCATGACCTCACCACCAACTGTGCCATTGCAAGTCTTGGCCTCACCTTTTCTCAAAGTAGGTAAAGGAGCACTGGGGGCCTACTGTGGTTCCTAAAGAGGGGAGATGGAAGTCTGCAAGAAGGTATTTGGTCGGGAGGGAGTTGTATTTTTCTATATGATCTCCTCCTAATTTTTTCTAGTGCACACTACTAGGAATTCAACATCCTATGCTTGGGCTTGGAGTTCTAATCTTTGAGGCCAAAATTTAGAGAGGAGGCTTGATAGAGATCGTGAAGACCACTCAAATTAGGATCAGTAGAACAAGGTGGTTTGTTTCTATCAAATTTGAAGGAAAATATTAAAGAAACAAGGGTGGAAGCAATGATGGCCAGGGCCTCATGAGTAGGTAAGACCTTTGTGAAGGAAGGAACAATATTAATAGAGTTCTTGGTTGGGGATAACTTGTCTACAACATTGGGGCTAGAGTTTAGAATAAGAGAGAGGTTCAACTTCTTCTTTAGAATAGGGTAGGCTTTGTTTCCATGTGATGTTTTGGAGCACTAGGAATCACTTGAGGGTTGTGATTTATGGCAACACTTATGTTGAAGTGATCACATGTTGTGGAGATTGCCACTGGAGTCATAGTCATGACAATGACTAAGTCCAAAATCAGGACAACAGGGTACAGTGCTATAGTTTTAGTCAACGATGAAGATATATGAGGTATTATGGCTTACGAAGTTAACTAGAGTTATTTTGGTATGTATACATGCTTTAGTTAAGAGCACATAAGTTTTGGTTACCAGATCTATGAGATATAGTGTTCGGAAGGTATGCGAAGATAGTAAAACAATGTAACAGAGTATATGAATAGTTGTGAAGATTAAGGAGAGCATAGTGGATATGATAACATGCTAAGACAAGTGAATAAAATATATTTTTGAATCTTTGGTAATGTAAGAGCACCAACTCCATAAATATCATTTTCATGAGTTATTTTTATGTTTTGTATGGTAATTGTGAAGCCGACTAGAAGGCAGATTTTTTATAAGTATAGATTGGTTTTGTGAAACTAATATATGGTATGATTATGATGATTGAGTAAATTTGTGAATATAAGAGCAGAGATTAGATGTGAGATCAGTAAGAGGCTGAGCTATGACTGGAACTATCTAAGAAAGATAAGTCCTTGTATTGTTCCCCTTTTGAGAACTCTTTTGAGACAAGTATTGATTGTAAGATCAGTGTGCTCACCACCCTTAACCAAGTGTTTTGTATTCCCCTAACAAGGTTTTGTATTCCTCTAATAAGGAAATGTACTATGTAACAATCAGCTCCTAACATGGCTAGATATCCTAACATGGACATTATGTTTTAATACATATTTGTGGGTACCATCCCCATTGGGGTTTTCCCTTTGGCAAGGGTTTCCTTGAGAACAAATCATGGTGTTATGAGTAATATGTTATGCTTATGTTATTTTCATTTCTGCATTACTTTGGATTGTTTATAATTACTTAAATTTGAAAAGATCAAAGTTCTGTAATATTGATTCACCCACCCTCTCCGTATTACCTAATCCTAACAATTGGTATCAAAGCTATTGGCCCTTGGAGAGAAAGCCTAACAGCTTAAGGGAGATCATAATGGATTCAAAATATTTGCAAGTGAACTTTGATGCTGCTCTTGAAGATCTGGATAAGATGAAAGTTGAAAATGGAGAATTAAAATTCAAATTAAGAAGAGTAGAAGGTTTCATGAGGAAACTAAAAGAACAAATTGAGATTGCAAACAGTTAGAGACAAGACCTTATGGAGAAGATCAAAGAAAGTTCAGACAGTGATACATCATACAAAATAGAGAAGTTGGAATAGGAAAAATGAAAACTTAATCTTGTGATGATTAAAGAGATTCAACATGAAAAGGATGAAAGAAACAAAGTCGAACAATCACTAAAAGAAGCTAACATACATATGGGACAAATGAAGACTGAACTTGACCAATACAAAGATAAATATCAGGAATTGGAAAAGTACAATCAGATCATCAAAGGTGAACTCACTCAAGCCAAATTACACATTGAAAAGTTGCACATGAGCAGTGACAAGATTGATGAACAAAGAACAAGATAAAATCCTAAAGGAGATATGTCTAGAGTTGGATTCAATGAAGCAGAAAGTTCAAAAACCCAAGAAGAAGAAAATGAAGCAAAGACAGAAGAGAGACCTACTCCTGAGGAGAAACCTACTCATGGAGAACCTAGAGAACAATTCAGACCCTTCAAAGGTAGATGTTTCAGATGCAACAAAGTTGGACACATGAAAAGAGATTGCAGAAGTAAAGGTAACTCTAAGCCCTTTACTAGTTACTATTTTAGTTGCTATGAATATGGACACAAGAAGGCATATTGTAGAAAACTTGATCAGTCCAGGTATAAGAAAGACTATATCAGGGAAGAAACAACAACTAAGATCACATGTCAAAAATGTAATAACTTTGGGTATACATTAAGGTATTGTAAATTCCAGACTAATCAAGATAGAAGGAGACCACCTACTTGTTACAAATGAAAAAATATAGGTCACATTGCAAAGTTTTGTAGATATAATGGAGAAGACAACAGAAGAGGACCAAGAAGATCTAGTGAACCAAGAGGACCACCTCCTGTGGTTATAAGGAAAAATGTTGGTGACAGTATTAAGAGTCTTAATGCGTACATGGATGAATTTGGGAATCATTTCAAGAAATCAGAGAGCAAGGAGGATGATCAGATTTGGAAGGTGAAAGTTTCAAACAAAGTAGTGGTCCAGGGAGAGACAATTGATGATGCTGTGTCTTCGCATGATGAGCTCTTTGAGGCATCGACCTAGATGGCCACATGGCCTTATGGGGGGCATTGGATATGGTAATTAGAAAATATCCAGCCCTTGTATATGTGGGGTAAGCTCATGTGAGCTTAGGTATGAGGTGTATAGACATTGTAGAGTTTGTGGATGGGAGCACAACACTTGAAGATTCATCTTCTGTGTTTGCAAGTTTTGCAGCGATTGGACGACATGCGAAGTTGAGCTACCCATGTTTAATACACTCACTCAACTTGCGATGAATAAAAGACTTGAAATACTTCATTTTCACACCATTTGTTGATCAGTGACTAAAGAAACCAGAAATGTGAAGGCAGAGTAGTGATCTAGCAAAGAGATTTTGTGTTCATGTGAAACAAAGCATCAGATTCAAGCGTTTAAGGTATTTAGACCTAATCTTTCATGGAAGTTATGGATGCACTAGTAATATATGACATTATAGATAGACCTAGGTATAAGTTCAATCAACATCCATACAAATACTATGAGGATGATCCAGAGGGAGCATTTTCTCAAACCCCCGTAGGCATGTTACACGTAGAAGACATTAGGGCATACATTCATTGTAAATATGAAATCATTGGTGAGGTTAACATCTATAGTAAATTGGATGGTATGGTTGAAGAAAATAGAACCATGGTAGAAGAGTTTAAGCACCTGCAAGATCAATCAATCCTGAAGTTAACTCTACTCACAGAGTTCACAGAAATTGAATGGTTTAAGATCATTCTTAGTAGAGTTCATGACCAATTCTTGTGGATTGGTGATAAAATATGTGCGCAATTGATACATGAGATCATAGGGCTAGATAATGAAGGATCCCTACCTATACAAGAGAAGAACCTAAGAAATCTAGCTGAAACCCTAACTCATTCAAAGTGGGATAAGAGGGAAATGATAGTAAATGATATTTACTTACAAGATGTCAGGTTGGTAGCAATGCTGCTAGGCTAAAAATTATTTTACAGTAGTAGATCTAATTCTGTATCTGTTGGAGTCATCATGATGGCATACACAATGGTAAAAGAGAACAAGAAGTATAATCTTTCTGAAATTCTAGCTCAACAATTTTTTGAGAATGTGAAAGCCATAAAGAAGGATAAATATAGGGCATTTAGGTTTGGCTCATTACTAATTCACATGTACATTCACATTATTCACAACTTTCCTAGCATGCACCCTAGAGTATGGAAAGTCAATGAACTCACTAGACTTCAAATATCAGAATACTATAGAAGACAGAAGAAGGATTGGGTAGATGGAGAATTGTTTGGCATGATCAAGATACTATAGAGGTAGATGAAAGAAAGGTACAAAATTCTTGAGAATTTAGTGGAGAAATATTAGGACACCATCTATTTCATGGTTGAAACTGATTGTCTACTTTGAGGAAGTTGAGCCAAGAACCAAGTGGTTCTATCCTATGGGATATGAGGTAAGTACTGAAGTCCTGACTATGCAAGTATAACATGTATTAGTAGCAGAAAAGGACCCTACCCAAGAAAGATGGGGAACATATAGGGAGAAGTATGGGAAAGCCAGAGAAGAGAAAGAAAAGGTAACAATGAAAAGGAAATTCAACAAGATTGTTGAAGAAATCACTGTGATGGTGGGTATCAAAAAAGTGCAGTTAATTGATATAAAAAATAAGATGGAGGCATCTCCTAGAATTGCCACTGATGCACCTACTTCTTTGGAGATAGAAAAGAAAGTAGCTCCTACTATTGATATTGTTGATTTATCAACCTCTCAAGAGGAAGAAACACAAGAATTTGTGGCTACAGTTGTTCCCAGAAGGTCCACAAGGACAAGCAAGCAGGTCATTCCTAAAGAAAAAGAGACAGAGGTGAAGAAGAAGAAAAAGGAAGAAGAAAAAAAGGAAGAGAAAATGACTCAAAAGAATCCACAAACCTTGTGGAAACCGGACCTAAAATCTCTACAGAAAAGAGTTATCAAAGATGGAAATCTATTAATAGTGAACAAATACTATGAAAGATATAACTCTAAGGACCAAGAAATCATTGAAGATAATATTACTGAGCATTTGCTTGTATTTAAGAAGAATTTGTTGGAAATTGAAGCAAGCATTCCCAAGGGCCTTTACAGAAAACTAGAAATCAAAAAATAGTTATCACATTCGGAGGATGAGAACATAAGAAATAAAACAATTGATGATATGTTGCCGGTTGTGTCAATTCAGGAAAGAGAAAGAATCATAAAAGAACTAAAACCCCTATTGAGGACAAAAACCAGAATAGTCAAGATTATGGCTAGGAAGTATGATGAAGTGATTGAGGACACTCAAAAGGCATTAGACCAAGTTCTAATGTATGACATGCCTAAGAAGGTTTCACCTCCCAAGGCCTCTAAGCCTATATCTTTGGGTTTAGGAGAAAGTTCCAAGGCAGTAAATGAAAGTGCTCAAGTTAACATGCAACTAGATTTCTTTGTCACTGGTGTGCTTGTTTGTCTTGACACTTTGCATGATGTAAATTATATGTTTTTGGACAATGTGGATAGTGTGATGGAGGTTGAAGATCAGGAGCAGATAGAGGAAGGAAAATCAGAAGAGAAACAAGAAGAAAAATAATAAGAGAAGGAAATAAAGCAGGAGGAAAAGCAAGAAGAACAGTTAAGATCAGAAAATGTTGTTGAGGTCAGATTGGACACATCTTTATTGTTGGTAAGTGTGGCCAAACCAGTGAGTTCTGATGTGGACAACATGTATGAAGATGAGATGATGAGACTATCATTTATGGCTATTGAAAAAGCTAAGGAGAGATCAGTTTAGAAAGGAGACAAAAGAGTTAAGGTAATGGTCAAGGCTGTAGAAACAGTGAACAAGATACTCCCCTCACCAGTTATCTTCAAAGACAAAGATGACGCTGAGAACCTTGGTACAATATTGGATAGCTTTGACAGTCATTTTGACTCATTGCTAAAGACAAAAGAAGAAAAGGATGAAAATAACTTCTCAGAGAAGAAGTTGAGTGAAGTCTGTAAATCCATTTCATGGAACTTAAATATTCTTAAGGCTACTACTCTTAAAGCCAAGAGTTGTGTAGCACAAGGTAGGAAAATTTATAGCTATTGCATAAACCCCTGTAGACATTTAAGGAACATTGAGAAGATCATAGCCAAAGACAGGTCTAATGTTGACAGTCTAATGGACAGTTGTGAATCATCTTCACAAACTATGGGATAAATAGATAAGGAAACATCCAGACTATTGGACAAGATAGGAGTATTGGAAACAAAGAAAGGGAGAGTTGCAGATAGATTTGGCTTATTGAGAAGCCTATTGACTCCTAAGCTTACAATGTTGGAGACTCATCTTTCGGAGATGATAAAAGTTGAAGGTTCAATATCGGTATCTACTCTTACTGAGCTTAAGGCAACATAGAAAACATCATATGCACTGAATGGATTAATCCATGTTAGTGAACTGTTGATAAATTCATGGGTTGAAGAAGTTAAGACCTTGGAAAACTCTTTCCAAGATGTCTTAAATCTAGTGAGTAAGCACTAAACCATTTTGTGCTTAAGTTTTGAAAATTTTGAATGCACCTTTTCCATTGATGTCAAAGGGAGAGGAAGAGAAAGGAAAAATGAGGAAGAGAAAGAAATGTGAAGGAGAAAAAAATATAGGAAAAGAAACAACAAGTAGAAAAGAAAAAAAAGAGTTGTATTGTGATACTTCGTCATTTTTCTAAGTGTTTCCATCAATGCCAAAGGGAGAGATTGTTGGCATGTGATGTTTTGGAGCACTAGGAATCACTTGAGGGTTGTCATTTATGGAAACACTTATGTTGAAGTGATCGCATGTTGTGGAGATTGCCACTGGAGTCACAGTCATGAAAATGACTAAGTCCAGAATCAGGACAACATGGTATAGTGCTACAGTTTTGGTCAGCGATGAAGATATATGAGGTATTATGGCTTGAGAAGTTAACTAAAGGTATTTTGGGATGTAAAAATTCTTTAGTTAAGAGCGCATAAGTTTTGGTTACCAAATCTGTGAGATATAGTGTTCGGAAGGTATGCAAAGACAGTAAAAAAGTGTAACAGGGTATATGAACAATTGTGAAGATTAAGGAGAGCATAGTGGATATGGTAATGTGCTAAGACAAGTGAATAAATTATATTGCTGACTCTTTGGTAATGTAAGAGCGTCGACTCCATAAATATCATTTGCATGTGTTATTGTTATGTTTTGTATGCTAATTGTGAAGCCGACTGGAAGGCAGATTTTGTATAAGTATAGATTGGTTTTGTGAAAGCGATATATGGTATGATTATGATGATGGAGTAAGTTTTTGAATATAAGAGAAGAGATTAGATGTGAGATCAATAAGAGGTTGAGCTATGACTGGAACCATCTAAGCAAGATAAGTCCTTGTATTGTTCCCCTTTTGAGAACTCTTTTGAGACAAGTATTGATTGTAAGATCAATGTGCTCACCACCCTTAACCAGGTGTTTTGTATTACCCTAATAGGGTTTTATATTCCTCTAACAAGGAAATATACTATGTAACAATCATCTCCTAACAGGGCTAGATCTCCTAATAAGGATATTATATTTTAGTACATATTTGTGGGTACCATCCCCACCGGGGTTTTCCCTTTGGCCAGGGTTTCCTTGAGAACAAATCATGGTGTTCTGAGTAATGTATTATTCTTATATGTTCTTTTCATTTTTGCATTACTTTATATTGTTTATAATTACTTAAATTTGAAAAGATCAAAGTTCTATAATACTGATTCACCCCCCTCTCAGTATTACCTAATCCTAATAGGCTTGTCTCAAGTGACCATCTCTTCTATAGAGGAAAAACACATTTATACCTCCTAAGAAAGTAACTAGGCATGAGACCCCATTTTCTTACAGGTCGAAAGAGATTTCTTCAGGAAAGTTGAGACCAGGGTTTATAGTGACCATGATTTGAGCATCTAAGTGAGGAAGGAGACTATCAATTTAATCCACCCTTATCACATTCCCAATTGGTTCCAGAGCTTGGGGAAGGATATTCCACACAAAGGGGGGAAGATTACTAGTTTTAAGCCATTGGGGAGAGGACAAAGCCAATATTTCTTCAAGGGTTGTGTTGGGGGACCATGGGATGGCCCTGAAGTTACAAGAACCAAACCTCTAGAATTGCTTCTTTACAATTTCAGCCTAGCTGCTAGGATTTACAAGAAACACATAGAATAATCCCTTTTGTATCATACAAAAATAAGAGAAATGAAAACCCAATTTAGTACTCCAGACATCATGCAACCAAACATTCAAAAATTCCCTAGATGGTAGCTTAGAGACCCCCTAAGCAGTAAGAAAAATGGATGTTTCTTTCAACCTACTCTTTTATGTTTCAATAGCCAATGCCATTTTGGAGTTGGGTTCAACGAAAATTCTTTTGGTAGATAGGGTCTTACCTTGACCTCCTGATTCTCATGGGTTGAAGCCTAAATGGGTCTGTTGCATGATGAACTTGGTGCCTTCTGGGAGTTGCTATACATTTTGTACCACCTCCTTGAAAGTCTTAGGTTATTGTGCAATCATTTTCCCTTGGTTGGTTGCATAAATCTTAGAACCGTCAGTCAATTGCAGAGATGGAACCATCTTCTACCAAACCATTTTGCCTCATGTTTGAAGCAATGTCAGGGGGTTTTGAGCCCATAAGTATAGAATAGGGCAATAAGTGATGTAATAAATGTGACCAACTCAGAGGTAGGCCTTTCTTATGTGAGGAAGGCCCCCTTGAAATGTATGTGTATGGAGTTACAGAGTAGGCTAGTAGAAAAACCAATTTCTAAAATCAAAGCCACCACATCATTAATACTACCACCTTAATAATATAAACATGGAAGCAAATAGAAAGCCAAATTTTAACACAAGCCAACTTGACAAAAATGAGAAGTGTGACATTGATAAATCATGCTCAAAGTTTGGCCTCATTTTGACGCAAAGGAGGCGAGGAGGGGCCAAAACAATGGCACACCCTACCCAATCCACCTTGCTCAACAACACGTGGAAGCAACAACAACACAGTGAGAGAGAGAAAGAAGGATCATTCATATATTCATTCATTCAAATTGATTCATACATGCCAGGTTGTAAGGCCTTCCCAGTTACGACCACATATTACAATGAATTACAAAAGTCCTCAAACATGCGAGGATCTGCAAACAATCTTGATTCTACTATCTTCTATCTTCTATCAAAATTGACTCTCTAAACTCTAACCAAACAACTGTACTTATACAAGAGGCTACTGAACTGAGTCGGCCTCCAGATCCACAATCAACAGAAAGAATGGTCAGATTTGGGACCACACGCTTTCCAATGATGGATACCAGCATTAAATCTGTGACCCAAAATCAATGCACAAGTCAGCCTCAACAGAAACTCAAAATAAACTACTCAGTAAGAAAGGATGACCGAGCAACAGACAAGCATCGCTGAGCGCCAGTGAAACAAATGACCACCCAGGAGATAACTAATCACACTTAGTAACCAAAGGAAATTGACCAACTACCGAGCCAACTCGGTGAAAGAAGGAACCGAGCAACACAGACAAACTTCAAAACCATTTTGGTGACACCAGATTGCAAAGGACCCGAGATACTCCTGCATCAGACACCTGGGGTTATTTAGAAATGATTCTCTGAATCATTTAGTAGGTATGATCTGAGCTGCATCCAACTCAGATTGTGAAATCCATGAATTGTCTTCAATTGGTCTATTCTTCCACTTTACCAGATATTCCATATACTGTTTACCTCTTGTTCTTTTGCTAATTATTTGCTCCAAAATATGCTCAACTTCTTCATTCTATTTCTTAGGCTATTCCATCGGTACTGTCATGTCTTCATCAGGTTCATGATACTCACACAAATCAGAAATGTTGAAAATCGGTGATATGTCCATGTCATCAGGTAACTCAATCTCATATGCATTTCCACTGTCAAATTTCTTCAAAATCTTGTAAGGTCCAAACTTCTTCATCTTCAGCTTCCCATATGTTCCAACAGGAAATTGACCTTTCTTCAAATGAACCATCACTTCATCACCAACATCAAAAGTCTTATGTCTCCTTGATCTATCAGCTTTGTCTTTGTATTTCTGATTACTCTCTTCCAGCTTGATTTTCACATCTTCATGCAATGTCTTCATGTACTCAGCAAACTTCACTCCTTCAACACTTCTCTTACTTTCATCAGCAACATCCCTTAAATCAGATATACCTCTCGGCTATATGCCATTCACAATTTCAAATGGTGTTTTTCCAGTACTCCTATTCACTAAATTATTGTATGCAAACTCTGCTTGTGCCAACACAAAATCCCAATTACTAGGTGTGTCTCCAACTAAACATCTTAAAAGATTTTCCAAACTGCTATTTACAACTTCTGTCTATCCATCAGTTTGTGGGTGAAATGTAGAACTATATTTCAACTCAGTACCAAACTTTCTCCAAAGGGTCTTCCAAAAGTATCCAACAAATTTACTATCTCGGTTAGAGATAATAATCCTTGGTAACCCATGCAATATGACAATTTCCTTAAAGAAAAGATCTGCTACATGTACTGCATCTGATGTCTTTCTACAAGGTATAAAATGTGCCATCTTTGAAAATCTATCCACCACAACAAATATAGAATCATTACCTCTTACTGTCTTCAGTAAGCCAAGAACAAAATTCATACTGATGTCGGTCCAAGGTTTCTCAGGTACAACAATTGGTATATACAATCTAGTATTATGACTTACCCCTTTTGCAACTTGACAAATTCCACAACTTTTCACAAATTTTTGAACATCTTTATACAACTGTGGCCAAAAGTATTTCTCCTTAAGTAAATTCAAAGTTTTATCAATACCAAAATGTCCAGCCAAACCACTACTATGTTTCTCCTTTATAAAATTAGTTCTCATTTGTCCTCTCGGTATACACAACTGAATACCTTTAAACAACATACCTTCTTGAATGAAATATTCTTCCCACTTTGTACTTGGTTGATCTTGAATAGGTGCTTTGCACTTTCTCCATGGCTCAAAAAAATCAGGATCAGTTTCATACAAATCTCTCATCTCATCAAAACCAAGAACTTCAATTTTCATCTTGGTCATCAAAGATCTTCTTCTACTCAATGCATCAGCAACTCGGTTAGTGACTCCACTTTTATGTTTGATCACGAATGTATAACTATGCAAATACTCAACCTATTTCAAATGTCTCTGATTCAACTTATTCTGACTACCCAAATACTGTAAAGCCTTATGATCAGTATACAACACAAATTCACTCGGTATCAAATAATGTCTCCATTTCTTCGGTGCTTGAACAATAACATAGAATTCTTAATCATACACAGAATATTTCCTTCTATCATCATTCAACTTTTCACTAAAGAAAGCAATAGGTTTACCTTCTTGACTCAACACAGCTCCAATTGCACTACCACTTGCATCACATTCCACTAGAAATACCTTATTGAAATCAGGTAATGCCAAAAAAGTCAATTCAAGAACCTTCTACTTCAGAGTCTCAAAACTTTTATCAGCTCTATGTGTCCACTTGAATTATCTTCTATCTCCTCTCATAGTCTCAGTCATAGCATTACAAATTGAATTGAAATTCCTAATGAAATTTTGGTAAAAACTTGCCAAACCATGAAATGATCTTACCTCACTAGCATTCACAGGTGTAGGCCAGTTTAGAATAGCTTCAACCTTTTCAGGATCCATCTTCAAACCATCAGCTGAAATTACAAATCCCAAATACACAATCTCCTCTTTCATGAATGAACACTTTTTTAGATTTATCAGCAACTTTTCTTCTTTCAATCTCTGCAAAACTTGTCTAACATGCAACAAATGTTCTTCTCTGGTCTTACTGAATATCAGAATATCATCAAGATATACAATCACAAACTTACCCAAGAATTTCTTCAAAACTTCATTCATCAACCTCATAAAAGTACTCAGTGCATTAGTTAAACCAAAAGGCATAACAAACCACTCATACAAACCTTCTTTTGTCTTGAAAGCATTCTTCCACTCATCACCTTCTCTGATTCTGATATGATGATACCCACTTTTTAAATCAATCTTTGTGAAATACTTTTCTCCAGTCAAACTATCCATTATGTCATCCATTCTTGGTATAGGAAACCTATACTTCACTGTTATCTTGTTGATTGCTCTGGAATTAGTACACATTCACCATTCTCCATTCTTCTTAGGTTTCAATACCACAGGTACTACACAAGGGCTCACACTTTCTCTGATCAAACCTTTCTCCATCAATTCTTGAATATGTCAGTTCAATTCCTGATTCTCAGTAGGTGTCAACCGATGAGGTGCCTTGTTCAGTAAACTAGCTCCATGGATTAGATCCATGCAATGATCAATGCTTCTTTTCAGTGGCAAACTATCAGGTACATTATCAAAAATGATTTCACTATACTTGGTGAGTAACTTATCAATCTCCTCAGGGACATTATCCTCTATTTTCTTACTCAGTTTGTTAGGAATCACAACAAAACATACATCATTCTTCTTCAAATCCTTAAAAAAATTTCTTCCTTCCATCAAACAAACTTTCACAGATGTGCAAACATTACTAACAGGTTCTTCCATCAAAGGTAACAAGATTTTTTTCCTTCCATCAGACACAATAGTATACTTATGCAATCTCCCATCATATATATCATGTCTATTATATTGCCAAGGTCTACCCAACAAAATATGACAACAATCCATAGACATGATATCACATAACACCTTATCATAGTACTTTCCAATTTTCAAATTCACATAACATTGTTCACTTACCAGGAGTGTATGGTCATCTTTGATCCATGAAATTTGATAGGGCTTCAGATCTTCCAACCTTTCCAACTACAACTTTGTGACCATGTCCTCAAATGCCAAATTCTCCGAGCTACCACTATCAATGATTACCTTCCAAACTTTGTCAGAAACTCTACATCTGGTCTTGAACAAACTTTTCCTTATCGGATCTTCCTTTTTACTTTCATTCCATAGTGCTCTCCTTACCATCAAGTTATTTTCCTTCTCAGGTTCATTTGGCGACTCCTCTTGCACGAAAGCATTTCTATTGCTACCAACCTTCTTACTAGCATGTGTGCATTCAAAAGATCTATGTCCTTCTTCTCTACAATTGTAACAAGTTCCTCAGAAATTACCTCTGCTATAACCACCTCAGTAGTTACTGCCTCTACCTCTAGATGAACTTTCACCTTTCCACTCGGTCTTGCCTTTATCCAGATTTGTCTTTTCTAGTTCAGATCTACCATTTTCACCATTAGATCTTCCTCTTCCTCTAGGGAATCTACCACCTTGACCTCTTTGTCTCTGCTCATGTCTCTTGTTCAATTTCTCCTCAGCCTTCAATGCAAATTGATAAGCCTCTTCAATGTTCTCCAATTTGACCAAATTGATTTCTTCTTGGATGGAAACTCTCAAACCATTTAGGTATCTAGCAATTATTTCCACATCATCCTCATCATGTCCAGATCTGATATCTAATCTATAGAATTCCTCAATATACTCTTTTACCAAGCTATCTTTCTACCTTAAATTTGCATTCGCCTAACTAGGTTAATTTGATAATCACAAGGTAAGAACTTTCCTTTCAATTTATTTACCATCTTATTCCATACCTTGATTTTGTCTTTGCCTTTCTTTTTTCGATCCAATTACAGATGTTCCCACCACAAGGATGCATGACCTTTCAACTTTGTGCCTGTAATTTTCACCTTCTTTTCCTTAGATATATTGTCATACTCAAAATACTTTTCCATTTCAGTGATCCAGTCTATCAATTCATCAGAATCCAAATTCCCATTATATTCAGGAGGATTGAAATGTGGTGTCGACTTCAAACTTGTCAAAGCCTTCAAGAATCTCTCTTCACCCTGATCCATCACAGGTGCAGGTTATGCTTCACCTTGTTCCACTTCAATTTCATCATCACTAACATCTTCAAGATGTCTGCCTCTTCTCTGGGTTGTTTCAACAACTTCTAATCTGGCAGCAAGTTGTCTCAACATGCCTGCGAATCTTGGATCCGCTTCTTGCCTCCCACGAACCATCTTGAAAACCGTCTGCAATTGCAGGTCATATCGCAATCTGCCACTCCACAAAAATTCAACTAGGGCTTTGCAAGAAGGAACCTACAAACCTAGATCCACAGACCTAGATCCAGATCTCACCTTGCTCTGATACCACCTGATGCAAAGGAGGGGAGGAGGGGCCAAAACAATGGCACACCCTACCCAATTCACCTTGCTCAAAAACACGCGGAAGCAACAACAACATAGTGAGAGAGAGAAATCAGGATCATTCATATATTCATTCATTCAAATTGATTCATACATGCCGAGCTGTAAGGCCTTCCTGGTTACGGCTAGATTTTACAATGAATTATAGAAGTCCTCAAACATGCGAGGATCTGCGAACAATCTTGATTCTACTATCTTCTATCTTCTATCAAAACTGACTCTCTAAACTCTAACCAAACAACTATACTTATACAAGAGGCTACCAAATTGAGTCAGCCTTCAGATCCACAATCAACGAAAGGAACAGTCAGATCTGGGATCACACACTTTCCAATGATGGATACCAGCATTAAATCCATGACCCATAATCAATGCACAAGTCAGCCTCAATAGAAACTCAAAATAAACTACTCGGTAAGCAAGGATGACCAAGCAATAGACAAGCATCATCGAGTGCTAGTGAAACAACCGATCGCCCAAGAGATAAACGATCACACTCGGTAACCAAAGGAAACCGACCAACTACCGAGCCAACTCGGTCAAAGAAGGAACCAAGCAACACATACAAACTTCAAAATCTTTTTGGTGACATAGGATTCCAAGGACCTGAGATGCTCCTACATCACATTTCCATAAGAATTTTAATGACTCAGATAGGGGTTTTTTACACTATAGAGACCCTCAAGTTTCTCCATCTCCACATGGGCCACAAATTATCCTTTTAAACCTCTAAAATAGGCTCTCACTAATTTTCCTTATGATTTCAAATAATTTCTCATGAGTAGACCTTCCAAACTACCATTTTCAACCAAAACAAAACAAGGATTCACCACTATCTATGCACACTTATATTTATGAAACCCTCATTGGTGCTTATCTATTTTAAGGAGAAACTTCATATATGCACTCTTGGATATTCTTGTGCGCTTAAAATTTGATGATTTTTGAAGACCAAACAATAATTTCAACACCATCTTGACTCATCATGGAGACTGTTCTACATGAGAGTACTCTACCATAACATCTCCAAGGCATGAATCTAAAATAAACAACAATGCATCTATACATTGCATGAATGGTTCATGATGAAGACTAAACACAGAGGTGTTAGAAGCCTCATAAATGTTCTTGTAATTTTCCATTCAAATATTGTAATAGAACAAGCCACTATGATATCTGGCAAACTCATGGAAAAGAGACATAAAAGAATAAAAACTCTAAAGATGCACAATCTCTTCTAATGAAACTCAAGCTTCTTTTGAAACATGGACTTTACTTTTACATGCAATGCATGTTTAGTGAGATACACATGGATCTTGAAAATGTTTGAAAAGTTTAAGGTTACTAGAAACCTTTTAATACCAAGGTAGGACTCTGAAACATTACTTGAATCTTTGGAAAATAAACAACATGCATTATTTAAAACCTTTTCCTTGTTTAAAATCTTGGGAAAAGACCAAAGAACCTAAGTTTCTCTATGCGACTATTAGACCAATGGGAAAACGATAGGCTAACATTTACAACTTCAAAATATATCCAAGAAAAATGTTATGGCCCTACTTTAGCTTCAACAAATTCAGTATTAGGTTAATCATCTCCATAACAATTACAATCTTGACCTATGTAAAGTTTTGTAGCATGTTGGGTGTATATTTTGCAACTGACAATTTTGGGATCAATTGCAAAATAGTGGTTCCAACCACACTTTGTGAGACAGTTTCTCCTACTTCTAAGGGAAGGCTCCCCCTTCTTATTGCTATCAAAATCAACTAAACACTTAACTATTTCAATTTACAATAAGCTCAATTAGGGTGAGATATTCATCATATTCTCTTATTTCACTATAGATGTTACCTTTACAACATGATCTTTAATCATTGGTGTAATTCACTTACAAAGTATTAGTTGAAGCAATAATCTTGATAAATAAAAGATTAGATGTAAGAATAACCTTCAATGTACGAGAAAATTTTAGTAACTTATAAACTCACAAAAGATCAAAGTCTTTCCATGACGCCTTTGTGAATTCAAGGAAAAAGATAAAAAATACATGCAACTCAAAGTCTCCAACATATTTTCACCTTACAATACAAGAACATAAAATAAGAGCAACACAAATTTTGAAAGTTATCTCCTCACTTGAGCATTCTACACTAGTTTCAAACATGATAAGCAACTCAAAGTATGCAAGATCAAGTTTGAGAACCTAACTAAACTCTAAACACAATAAGCAACTCAAAGTATGCAAGATCGAGTTTAATCCCCTCTTGAACAAAATAACAACACTCACAATCAATATCTAGAAAATGTCATCACGTCACAACTTGAATCAGCACAAAGTCTGAAAGCAACTTGCCTCTTTTATTGAAAGTAATTTGATTTATATCTAAGCTCCAAGTCTTAGAGTGCTCAATAAATAGGCAGAGTTTTAGTGCATTTCCAAAAGATGCTTGTTTACATTGAGCCCTCTTGTATTTATAGAAGAGAGGCTCAGAGAAAAGGGTGGAAAAACTAACTCATTGGTGTTGACTTATTCAACATTGCAAGTCCTAATCTATTTTAAATTGCAATTTGATTACATGTAATTACATGTTACAACTTTGCATGTAATGTGATCACATGCAATTACAATTTGTGACTTCACATGTAATTTGTCAAAACAAAATTACATATGCATAATTGAAACCAAACTAAGTGTCTGACAAGACACGACTCTTATTACAATATCCTCTGTCAAATCTTCAAGCTGCTACATGACACTGATACTTGAAGTATTTAGATTTGGTGAAGGTACTTTGTTTAGGAGCGCCAACTTGGATCTTTGATGAAATGCCACCTCATCTTCTTGTATGGGGTAATACTGGTTCTTCAGGGGAAGTTCTCTTTGAAGTTGAGGTGAGAAGCCCAAAGTGTTATACCATCATCATGTGTTTTTGGAGAACCCATGACACTTTCTTTAGACTAGAGGTTTTGCAAAATAAGGCTCATGCCTTGATTTATCATAAGAGAGGAACATGTTTACAAATGAGACTAACAAAGAAATGATAAAAATGACACAAATATGAGGTCATGGTTGAATTTTGGGTCTTGGAAGTTGGATACAAGTGGGGAAGGGCATAATGTTTACTTGTAATTGGGAAAAATAAAATTACAACTTTGTGTATGCAATAAAAATGTGCGAGTTTGTTGTTGTTATTAGGTCCTTAAGACCCAATTACAAGTGATTGGTAAAGCATTTTGAGGTTGCAATCGAGTCTTAGAGACCTGACTGCAAGTGAAACTTTATCACAAACTTGCAATCAAAAGTTTTTATGTTGATTACAAGTAAGTCACCACTCATAATGTAAGTCAAGAGATTTAAAGCCTTTTGCAAGTAAGTTTAAAATCAAAAGTTTGGATGACATTTACATGTGAATCAAATATCACTTGTAAGTCGGATCCTAGGACCCAACTGGCAAATGATCTTTACTTGTAATAACGCGTATTAAACTCGACTTGACAAAAACACTTGAAAACCAAAAGACTTTACTTGTGGTTGGGTTGGATCTTAGAGACATGAGTACAAGTGCAACCTAAATGGACTTACAATTCAAGTCCTAGGACCTATATTTCAATTTTTCATAAAATACAACTTACCAAGGATATGACCGTGCAAGTCAGGTCTTAAGACCTAACTTGCAAGTTGTAATACAACAAACTTGTAGAAGTAGCTTAGAGACCCAAATTGCATGTGTAGTTAGGGTCTTGAGGCCTGAATTACAAGTCACAATGCACATGACTTACAGTTAGGTCTTAAGACCTAACTTGCAAGTTGTGATACAACAAACTTGTAGAAGTAGCTTAGAGACCCAAATTGCATGTGTAGTTAGGGTCTTGAGGCCTGAATTACAAGTCACAATGCACATGACTTACAGTGATGGGTCTAAGACCTAATTTAACATATTATGCACTCTTGCACCGGTGGCTTAGAAACCCAACCCAACAAAGGGATGAGTGCAAACACTTTTAAATTGGTGGGTCTAAAACCTGACTTGACGTGCATGACAAAAAGATTAAACAAAAACATGAAGGACTTTGACAATTTTAAGTCTCTGGAAGTTGATTACAAGTGCAACTTAAATGAACTTTCCAAGTTGTAATACAATGCAACTTGTAGTGATAATATAGAAGCCTAATTTGACATATTGAAGAGGTAAATTACTTGTAATGCCAAGTCTTGGACTCAACATTGCAAGTTGTAATGAAAGTTACTTGAAATGATGCCTCTAAGACCCGAAATTATAGGAAAACCTAGCTTTAAGTCATCGAAACTTAACAAAATGAAGACCAAGGACTTTTTTCTTTGTCAATAAATGCCATGGAGATGGAGATGCACCTCAAAATGCATGCTGAGAGCCTTAAAAAAATGGATAAATTTTAGAAGGGTGCTGAAATTGGGGACAACAATTGGCTCCAATTGGGGAACTACCTTTGGTCATGGAAATGATTGAAGGTAGTAGAATCTAGAATCTTAGTGCCTTAGTATCCATTGGGTTATTGAGTCTAGCATAAAAAATATAAAATGAAAAAAGGGATGACATGACTAACACAAAACAAAACAACCTAAGATAGGACACAAAATTGTGCAACCACACTTATTGGAAATGTAAACCTACCTATCCTAACTAGCCAACAATGGAAATCTTTCAAATGAAACCTTTCACTGGCTCAACAAAATAGCTACCTTTGTTCAGTAGCTTGCAGTACCTTGTGTGATTATTGATTATCACATTTAGATGAAACAAAAACAATTGCAACATGGCTTGATGTATCACACCTTAAAAGAAAAAAAGGAACTCAGTTGCTTCCTCAAATGGATCAAAAGTACTGATCCAAATGGACCCATGAATTTAGACTGTTCTTGGTGAACTACAAATGCATGTTTGATCTCTTCCTCAAGTGTATCTTTAAGATGAGGTACAAGTGGAACCTCTATCTTCCCATTGGCCTCTAACCAAGTAAGATGTCTTATGGGACATCCCCTTGATAGGACAAAGGCTAAATTCTTCTTGAGAGATATAACTTGAACAATCGATTCATCAACCATGGCAACCTCAAGCCGATTGGAACGATTTTGCTAATGTGATTCAAATGAAAATATGACTGCATTGCATACCTTAGTATGTTTTTCACAACCTTCAAACTAGGGAAAGTCTGAATTTTTTATGAAAAGATCTTCATCATGCCTTTGGGAAGTTCCTTCATGCATAATGTGTTCAAGTTCATGACCTTGAAACACATATGCATTCTTTTTAGGTTGGCTCTTCCATGGTTCCTTCTTTTTTTTCAAAAAAAAATTGAGACTCCGTGAATTAGATATGGAAGTCACCAGCTATGTCTGCATTTGTTTCCTAGAAGGGATTAACAATATCACTTTGTTTGGTTTTAGAATCTTTCATTGCTGAATTTTATGATGGTGCCTCAAGACAAAGCTTCTTCAGTGGTGAAGATAACTTATTATGATTCCCAAAAATAGAACCATGGACAGTATTTGGATGCAACCTTCTCAGAATGCCCTTATAAGGAGAAGAAAAAATATATTGAGCTATTTTCTTTTTGAGGGTAAGCAACTCATTAACCAACCTTTGCACCGTAGGATCCGTTCTTGTGATGGAAGAGAATGGATCCAAAGAAAAATTTTCTTCGAACCTAGTTTGTTCTATTCTTATTTGTCTAGCGAGAATGAGATCATCTTCAATCTCAGTTGCCAAAGTCTGTGCAACTACAAGAGTAGCTGGAGTTTCTCTTCTCAATAGAAAACTGACCTCAGGGCTTGAGCATTGACAAAGAAACACTTCGAATTCTCAACTGTAGGTTGAGCAAGAGTTGGAATTCTATGTGTTAACTTGTTGAAGTGAGAAATGAATTCAAGCATAGGCACATGATATTCCTTCTTCAATTGGGTAAGTTGAGCCAGAAGAGCGTGTGCATCTTTTGGAGGCTTGAATTGTTCTTCAAACTTAGCTTTGAGAGTAGCCCAATTTGCGATAGTTTATGGTGCGAGATGGTAAAACCAATCTACAGCCACACCTTGGAGATTCTCAATGAACAACCTTACAAATACATCATGTTCAACACCATGAACTCCACAAGAAACGTAAAAAATAACTGTATTCATTAGGGTGATGTTGTCCATCATCGAAGAACTTGGGAAAGTTCTTTCATGAGTCATCAGGAAGAGCAGGTAGAGGTAGAGTCAGATTCAATGGACTGAAAGTGTTTCCCCAAGGACCTTGGACAACCATTTACATGTCCTTGGTAAAAGCTTGAAAAACAACAAAAACATAAGTTACAATGAATAGGATACCAATATACTTCAAACAAAAGTGTGAGACTTTTGAATGCGTATTGTATCCCTAACAAAGTTGCCAAACACTGTTGGGTGGATATTTTGCAATTGATAGGTTTAGGATCAATTTCAAAATGGTGGTTCCAACCACAATGTGTGAGTAACAATCTCTCCTACTAAGGGAAGGTTCCCCCTTCTTATTGCTATTAAAATCAACTAAACACTCAAGTATTTCTATTTATACTTAGCTAAAAAAGGGTGGGACATTCATCATATTCTCTTATTTCACAATAGATGTTACCTTTACAACACAATCTTTAATCATTGGTGTAATTCACTTACAAAATATTAGTTGAAGCAATAATCCTGATAAACAAAAGATTAGATGTAAGAATAACCTTCAGCGTAGCAACAACTTTCAGTAACTTAGAAATTCACTAAAGCTCAAAGTCTTTCCATGGCTCCTTTGTGAATTCAGGAACAAAGATGAAACACACATAGAGCTCAAAGTCTCCAACATATTTTTACCTTACAACACAAACACAAAAAATAAGAGCAGCACAAAGTCAACAAGTTATCTCCTCACTTGAGCATTCTACACTAGTTTCAAATGTGACAAGCAACTCAAAGTCTGTAAGATCAAGTCTGAGAACCTAACTAAAATCTAAATACAATAAGCAGCTCAAAGTTTGCAAGATCGAGTTTAAATCCTCATTGAACAACAAAATAACACTCGCAATCAATCTCCAGAAAATGTCATCACATGACAACTTGAATCAACACAAAGTCTGAAAGCAACTTGCATCTTTTATTGAAAGCAATTCAATTTACATCTAAGCTCCAAGTCTTAGAGTTCTCAACAAATTGGCAGAGTTTCATTGCATTCCCAAAAGAAGTTTATTTACAATGAGCCCTCTTGTATTTATAGAAGAAAGGATTAAAGAAAAAGGTGAAAAAACTGACTGTTGTTGACTTATTCAGCATTGCAGGTCCTAACCTATTTTAACTTGCAATGTGATTACATGTAATTACAAGTTATAACTTTGCATATAATGTGATCACATGCAATTACAATTTCCAACTTTACATGTAATTTGTCAGAACTAAATTACATATGCATAACTTAAACCAAACTAAGTGTTTGACAAGACATGACTCTTATTACAACATCCTCTATCAAATCTTCATGTTGCTACAGGACGTCGATACTTGAAGTATTTAGATTTGGTGAAGGCACTTTGTTTAGGAACATCAACTTGGATCTCTGATGAAATCCCACCTCATCTTCTTATGTGGGGTAGTAATGATTCTTTAGGGGAAGTTCTCTATGTGAATTTGAGGTGAGAAGCTCGAGTTAGAACATCATTGTGTATTTTTGGAGAGCCCATGACACTTTCTTCAGGCTGGAGGTGTTGGAAAATAAGGCACAAGCCTTGATTTATCACGAGGGAGGAATGTGTGTAAAAATGAGACTAATAAGGAAAGGCTGAACACAACACAAATGTGAGGTCGTGGCTGAATTTTGGGTCTTGGAAGTTGGATTACAAGTGGGGAAGGACATGAGTGTTTACTTGTAATTGGGAAAAATGAAATAGAAATTGTGTATGCAATAGAAATGTGCAATTTTGTTGTTGTAATAGAGTCCTAGAGACCCAATTACAATCTAGGAACCTATTGCAAGTGATTGGTAACACATTTCGAGGTTGCAATTGGGTATTAGAGACCTAAATGCAAGTGAAACTTTCTCACCAGCTTGCAGTCAGGATTTTTTATGCTGATTACAAGTAAGTCACCACTCACAATGTAAGTCGGGAGTTGTAAAGCCTATTGCAAGTAAATTTAAAATCATAAGTTTGGATGACATTTACAAGTGAATCAAACATCACTTGTAAGTTAGGTCCTAGAACCCGACTTGCAAATGATCTTTACTTGCAATAGTGTGTATTAAACCTGAATTGACAAAAATACTTGAAAACCAAAAGACTTTACTTGTGGTCGGGTCCTAGAGACCCGACCACAAGTGCAACCTAAATGGACTTAATAATTTGGGTCCTAGGACCCGAATTGCAAGTTGTAAAACATTACAACTTACCAAGGAGATGAGAGTTGTAATGCAACACACTTGTAAAAGCAGCTTAGAGACCCAGATTGCATGTGTAATTCAGGTGTTGAGGCCCAAATTATAGGTTACAATGCACTTGACTTGTAGTGATGGGTCCAAGACTCTATTTGACATATTATGCATTTGCAATGACAACTTGTAAAACTACTTGCATTGGCGGCTTAGAAACCTGACTTGACAAAGGGATGTGGGCAAACACTTACAGTGGCGGGTCTAAAACCTGACTTGACATGCAAGAAAAAAAGCTTAAACAAAAACATGAAGGACGTAGACAATTTAGAGTCTTTGGAAGCTGACTACAAGTGCAACTTAAATGAGCTTGCAATTCAGGTCATTGGATATGAATTGCAGGTTGTAATGCAATACAACTTGTAGTGACAATCTAGAAACCCGATTTGACATTTTAAAGAGGTAAATTACTTGTAATGTCGGGGTTTGGACTCGACAATGCAAGTTACTTGCAATGATGCCTTTGAGACTCGAAATTGCAGGAAAGCTAGCTTTAAGTCATTGAAACTTAACAAGACTGTATACTTTGTCAACGAATGCCGTGGAGATGGAAATGCACTTTGAAATGTGTGCCGAGAGCCTTAGAATGCAAAAATAGATAAATTTTTTAAGGGTGCTGAAATTGGGGACAACACAACACAAGTATTAACCCTTTGTTTCTTTTGGCTTCTCCCATTTGTTGGACATTGTTATCATAAAATTTTTGTGTTCAATGATATTCTTTGTAATCTTGCTTTGTTCAACATAAAAAAATGTCATTTTTTTTAATAAATAATTAGGAACACTTTAAAGTTGATCTTAACATTTTACTAGTTCTTTTTGCAAGATTCTCTATGTTTGTGATTCATTCAATCAGGTTTGGAACAACCATTTATGCCTACTAATATAGATGCGTGCAGTCTACTAAAGTTAAATAATTCTAGCATCCCATTTTACAGATTTCCGATTTTTGAATCTTATAACCATCTTTATGACTTGGAAGACTTTAAATCACAAGTTAATGAATTGGCAAGAAGGAAACAAAAAAAATCATTTAATCAACACAAGTTAATGAATTGGCAAGAAGGAAACAAAAAAAATCATTTACTGATTAAATTATGTCCATTTTCATCTTGCCTTTGCCCAAATATATCATTTATGGTTCTTAATCGCAAGAAACTGGTTATGCAAACTTTTTGGAAGGGCTGTAGAACAATCACTTTGCATTAATAGGCTGTAAAATACTTCAAAAAGTAAAACATGAGAAAAAGAAAAATCTAAAATGAAACAGCAGCAACAGTACGTCAAGTATGCAGCTACTCATCAGAAATAACAATTAGCCTCTCAAGTATTGTCTTTGGTTTAAATGTTTACCAAAGCAGTAAGAGAAAATATTAGAAGTGGATCAAGTTATGAGAATTCCTTCATTTTCGTATAAAAGGAAAAACAACTGTTTGTGCAAATTCTCATATTAGTTGGTACCTTTTACACACTGTTCTAGCGCAGTATAAATGGAATGTACCATCAAATAGTAGTGTGTCTGCATCTACTATTTAATTTCAGAAAGCTAGCAAGAATACTAGAAGTGCTATCTATTATGAAGGATATATGCCCTTGTACCAAACTAAAATGTCGTTCAGACATGTAACTGGAACAAGAACAGGTAAAACCCAGATGAAGTAAAGTCATACATAAAATAATTTAATGTCCCACTTGCAAACCAGATCATACAGGTCCTCTTCAATCACCATCCCAATAGTTGCATATTCTACAAGCAGCCAATGAAAACGCAGCAAAACTAAAACAGAAATTCTGGTGTGGAAGAACTTATTACATTCATACGAAATTAATAACCTTCACCAATCTTTAGGTGAAATACTCAAATATATGATGCCTTTTCCTAGACAGCTGCTGCTGATGTTGATGGAGCTTCTGATGTTGATCTAGCTATTGTGCCTCTACTTCCATTCAAAACAGTCACATTCCCTTCCTTATTTACATCAACTATAGCTGAATCACCCTCTTTGATCTCACCAGAAAGCATCTTTTCGGCCATACTGTCCTCTAACAATCTCATAATTGCTCTGCGTAGTGATCTTGCACCATAGCTGGGACTATAGCCTTCATCTACAACTCTGTCTCTGAAGCGATCTGTTACTTGAAGTTCAATTTCTTTGATTTTAAGGCGGTCAAAGACTTCTTTTAGCATTATATCTGCGATGTCTTTCACCTCCGACTTGGTGAGCTGTCTAAAAACAATTGTCTCATCTAGTCGATTCAAGAACTCGGGGCGAAAATACCTCTTCAGCTGTTCCAAGACAAGGCTTTTTATTCTTGAGTAGCTGCGATCTTCTTCTGGTTCTTCATCTTCAAAATCAAAAAGGAAACCAGATCTACGAGGTTTCACCCCACCCTCCAGAATAATTTTACTGCCAACATTAGAAGTCATGATCAAGAGAGTATTCTTGAAGTCCACAGTTCTACCTTTGTTATCTGTGAGTCTTCCATCTTCAAGGATTTGCAGCAACATGTTAAAGACATCAGGGTGAGCCTTTTCAATTTCATCAAAGAGGATAACACTATAAGGGCGTCTCCTAACAGCCTCAGTCAACTGGCCCCCTTCGGTGTATCCGACATATCCTGGGGGTGAACCAATCAGCTTGGAAACAGTGTGCCTCTCCATGTATTCACTCATATCCAGCCTTATCATTGCCTCCTCAGAACCATAATAGTATGATGCCAATACCTTTGCAAGCTCAGACTTGCCAACACCTGTAGGGCCTGAAAATATGAAGCTTGCAATTGGCCTGGCTGGGTTCTTCAAGCCAACTCTTGCACGGCGAATAGCTCGACTGATAGCTTTAACAGCTTCATCTTGCCCAATTATGCGTTGATGGAGTGATTCTTCCATCTTCAGGAGTTTGTCAGACTCATCAGGTGACACCTTCTCAACTGGAATGCCTGTCCATGCAGATACAATGTGCTGAATATCTACCTCAGTTACAACTGGACCCCCATCTGCTTCATTCTCAGCCTTTGATTTCTCTTTTCCTTTCTTTGTTATAGCTGTTATTTGTGCCTTGAGTTCGACCTCATTATCGCGCAGCTGTCCAGCCTATTTAGCAGAGGATGTGTTCCAATAAGAAAACAGTGTCTTAGAAATCACCGTACACTTTGGAACTGTCAATTTATGCAATTTTACAAAAATGTATAAACCCATATAAGGAATGCAATGTTAAAAACAATTTCCAAATATATGTTCTCAGATACATGTTTCAAATATGAGAAACTGGGGAAACAATCTTTAAAATTTAATATCTAATACCTTTTCAAAATCTTGGCCTCGAACAGCTTCATTCTTCTCTTTTGTAATCTGCCTCAGTTCTTTGTCAAGCTCTTTGGCTTCTTCAGGAAGCTGTTCCAGTTAAAAGGGGTTTTAAATTTTAATAGAAAGAATAAATTTCAACACAGCTAATCTGATAAACTATTCTTCTTTAAAAAATTACGACATTTTACATGAAATTTACAATACAAATGACAACAAACCTGTGTATAACGAAGATGCACACGGGAGCCAGCTTCGTCAACTAGATCAATTGCTTTGTCGGGGAGGAAACGATCACTTCATAGAATGGACAACATTAAATACAATTTATGCATTTCCTAGGATACACACACACAAGAACCAAAGAAAATCAATTGAAATTTCCACAGATTGGCACGAAAATACACAGATAAAACAAGATCCATCAGCAAGATGGAGCTGTTGGGAAATCACTTACCTTTCACTACCTCAGAGCTCTTAAAATGCACATGCAACTAATAACTATAAAATCACAAGTAGTATACACCTGATGTATTGATGTGACAGCTTGGCAGCACACTCCAAAGACTCATCAGAATAACGTAGCTTATGATGAATCTCATATCGTTCACGTAGACCTGCTAATATCTGTATTGTCTCATCCACAGTTGGCTCAGGCACTTGTACAGGTTGGAATCTCCTCTCTAGTGCAGGGTCCCTTTCAATGTATTTCCTATATTCATCCAAGGTGGTGGCCCCAATGCACTGGAGTAGCCAATATATCAGTTCTTCAAAGATAAAGTATATCAAAACATTAATAGATACAAGTCTCATTTTGGGAAGTTAAGAAACAAGATTATTGCGAATTCAATATTTTCATAGTAGAGGCCAGCTAAAACACCTGTAGTTCTCCTCGTGAAAGAGCTGGTTTTAGGATATTGGCCGCATCGATCGCCCCTTCTGCTGCACCTGCTCCAATTAGAGTATGGACTTCATCTATGAAGAGGATAATCTCATCACTCTGTTTGATTTCATCCATTAGCTTCTTTAATCTTTCCTCAAACTCTCCACGATACTTAGTACCTGCAACAAGTAGCCCCATATCTAAAGTAATAACCTGCATCAAGCAATTATTTTCTATCAGTATCCTCTAATTCTAGGCATGGACTTATTGAGAAACAGGTTCCTAATTGATTCCTAATGCATCAAGAAAATTGTAGAATTTATATTTTATAAATTAGCATTTCAGGAAAGCATTGAAGCTTTACACAGCATAGGCAATAATTATACCGTTTTACCCTCAATTGTTTCTGGAACATCTCCATTAGCTATTAGCTGCGCTAATCCCTCAGCAATTGCTGTTTTTCCTACACCAGGATCACCAATAAGGCAAGGATTGTTCTTTGTGCGGCGCCCCAGTATTTGAATAACTCGCTCAATTTGTGGCTGCCTTCCAACAACTGGATCAAGCTTTCCCTGAATGCATGGGAATAGGTCAATTGTTATCAAGGGCTTATAAACATAATACGGTGTGAAAACAAAGAGCTATCCTAAAGCATACCTCCAGTGCAAGTTTTGTCAAATTACTTCCATATTCCTCAAGTGTTGGTGTCTTGCTGCTGCTGCTAGCACCTCCAACTCCAGCACCGACAGCTTCTGAACTTTCACCAACCATTCGAATTACCTGTTGATAAATTACAATAGTGGATGTAGAATCTAGATTAGCAAATAATAAATTGGAACTAAATCATCTCCAGGGGTTACTCTCACTAGTGTCACCAAAGCCATTTTACTACTCAACACAGTTGATCATGTTCTTTACATACTTGGGTACGAATATTGCTGGGGTCAGCTCCAAGTTTCTCAAGAACACGACCTGCAACACCTTCACCTTCACGCAGCATCCCTAAAAGTAAATGCTCAGAACCTATGTAGTTATGTCCTGCAATATGAAAAAAACAATGACATTTTCAAAAATTTTGGCATTAGAGTGCATGTGGTTAAATCTAGGAAAGTAACTCATCATCAACAATGTTTGTCACTGCAAAGTTGAGATTCTTATAAGCCATAATGACAAACCAAGTTGTCGAGCTTCCTCAAGTGCAAGTTCTAACACACGCTTTGCTCTTGGAGTGAAAGGAATCTCCACAGCAACAAACCCACTGCCTCTGCCAATAATTTTCTCAACCTCTAAACGAGCCTCCTTTAAATTGATTCCCATGGATTTCAAGACTTTTGCTGCAATACCAGTCCCTTCACCAATAAGACCCAACAGAATCTGCTCTGTACCTACATAGTTGTGCTGGAGGCGTCGTGCTTCCTCTTGAGAAAGCATTATTACCTTGATGGCCTTCTCTGTAAACCGCTCAAACATACAAGTAACCACCCCTTTCCTTGATTTCCTTGCTGAAGAAGAGAATGCTGCAGATACTTTTGCATGACCGTTTGTTGCAGGACTTGAAACTTTACCTAGGCCTGTTACTTGCCCGAATTGAATATAATTTTTAATTCTAAATGAATGTGATTGCATATTGCACATCATCTTGGTAACTCCTTGCACTGTCATAGAGTTCTGAATCTGAACATGACTTGTACTGATTATTCTATAAGGTGGAGTTGCAAACTGTGCTAGTGTCCCCATCATCATTACACGGATCTTATGACCACTCAAACAACTAGGTCACGTAGAGAACACCTGCAAACAAATAACAAATATTACTGTCAGGTTAGATGGTATTCAACGTGAAATATAGATTCTACAGGTAAATAAAATCAATATATTTTTTCTGAGAGGCATATAAAGCCTTATCAATCAATGCAGTTAGGATGCATCATAGTTTCTAGGGTATGTGGATGTCAGAGTAAGCAAGGTATGTATTATGTGATACACAAGATGCAGGGTAGACTACCAAATCTTCTGTACGTGGATATTATTACATATAAAGACAAAAAGTAAAACTTAATAAAAATAAAAGAACAACCATACATTAATAAAAAGAATTTTCAAAGCTTTCACAATAAAAATCTTACCCAAGGCCAAAGAAATCATCCAAGAACAATAAAAACATAATAATTTCCAATCTCCTTAAAACTTTCAAAGAATTATTTTATTATTACCTTTCCTTAAATGCTCCTCATTAAGAACCTATAATTTATAAATAAGTGCATTAAGCACATAAAAAGTAACAAGGGTTTCTATTTATCGTATGCTATTATTATAATTGTGCATGTTTGGCAAGTCAAGTAATAAAGAATGTTCCTATATAACTTTGTGTAGCAACTATCTTCTACCTTGTGTAATATCTTTGTATGCTTCAAATTGTTGCTTGCTTTCAATATTGTTCTTCATCAACTGTTGTTATTAGTATTGTGTTTCTTGTTCATACCAATCCAATTGCTACGTGTTTCTATTGATCTTTGTTTTAATCATTGGAAAGCATTAGTGTTCAAATTCGAGATGATGTCGATTGAGGTATAGTGTCGTGGTTTAGTGATTTCGTTGGTGAGATGACCACCAAGGTTCAAACTCTCTTTGGGCCACTGAGCTCACAAGCCTTGTGCTTTCGCTGGGCTGATGTGCTCGTAGGATATGTGCCTTCGGTGGGCAGATGTGCTTGTAGGCTGTGGGCCTTTGCTGGGCCATTGAGTTTGCGGATTTGAACGAGTGAAATGTGTGTTAATTTGGACTGATGACCCCCTCGAAATGGCCTCGTGGAAAGAGATCCTCCTTAAGTGGTCTCTTTGGGCTTGTACTAGGCAAAAATCCTGAGTTTCCCCAACCAAAAATAAAATTCAAGTTGTTGTTTGGCTGTGAAAAGATAAAATCTTGTGGTGAGATCACTAATTTCAGTCTTGTGCTTCTACATTTTGAGATCAAAAGATAAGTCTACATTGTTTTTAAAGAAAAAAATGTTTACATGCAAAACCTCCCCAAATAGATTACTTGTTTTAGATTTTCGGAATAGATTAAATCAAGGAGCTTCCCTTGCTAATTTGAAGAGAGGAATTCCTCATACATTATTTCATTCTATGTTGTTACGAAAGTGACAAATCAAAACTCCAACATATCTTCATTGTTGATTGGCTATGACCAATATAGGCACTTGCATCCTATATTTATCGATCTATTGGGTCTATAATGATTGCATATCCTATGAAACCCTCATCTATAAATTTCATTTTCTTCTTAGCTTAGTAGAACAACTTAATTTAATGGCACTCAAAACAATCTGATAGAAGCTTAAATATTACCAAGATGTAAGCATAATACATATAAATTGTAGACTATATGACAGGAATGGCACTAATAATACACATTTTCTTTCCATTACTATTGTTTGAACTTGACATGAAATGTTCTCATGCCCTATCGCCAATTAGCAAACTGATAAAATGAAGAAAGAATGATTGTAATGGGCTCCAAATCTCCCAAGGCTTCTAATACCTACCTTTCCACTTTTCACTAAAGTTCTACAAAAGCACTACAATACACAAACATGATGATGCAGGAGCATCTTGGGTTCATGGCAATCCTGTATCTCGGTAGCTTGTTAGATGTGCTCGGTAACTGCTTTGGAGTTCTCGGTGGAGTGTTCCTGTTTGTTCACTGACAAGCTCGGTTACCGCTCGGTGGTGTGCTGTCTCTACTCGATGGTGCCTTTCACCGAGTGGCTTTTCTGTGTTCTGTTCTACTCAGTGGTGTTCTTCACCGAGTGGGTTCGGTGTGATCTATGTTGCTCGGTGGCTTAGATCACCGACATGTTTTCTTTTGGATCTTTTGTCTAGGCCGACTTATGCATTAAATTTGGTCATGATCTTAATGTTGGGATCGCTCATTGGGAAACATGTGGACCTAAATTTGGGTTGTTGCTTTCTCCAATGGTGGATCTTGAAGATTCTATTGGGCCGACCTGTTCGGTAGTCTCGTGTATAAATATATAGATCTGTTCTAGGTTTAGGGAGGTGAGAAGGAACAAGGAGAAGGATAGGAAGCAAGAGATCGTGGATCTCGCATGCATGAGGATTGTTGTGTTTCTGTAATTGATTTATGTTGTATTGGCCGTAACCGGGAAGGCCTCACAGCCCGACATGTATCAAGTTTGAATGAATATATGACTATGATTTGCTTCCCTTCTCTCTTTTTCTCTGTTATTGCTTCCGTATTGTGGTTCCGCAAGGTGGTCTGGCAATTGGGTGAGCCTTTGGCCCTAGCTATTAACCCTCCTTGCGTCACATGATGACTTAGCTTGTACGTTATCTCATCCTAGAAACTAGATTGAAAGCCACCAAACATTACACAGTTCTGAAGAAATTGAGGTTATGCTATATATGGGGTCCTTACTAACTAAGGGACTTGTAAAAATCCAATTAAAATCAAAAGAACTAGGAAGGATGAGATCCTAAATTGTCTTAGCTCAATCATTATCCCTTGCCATATAATTTTCCCTAGTGTAGGATGAGACCTTAGAATCTAATGCCATAACACCTAGATCACCAAGGATCAAAAACATGTGACCCCCTACAAAACCCCCATCCTAATGTAGGAGCATCTTGCTTGCCCGCAACAAAATGGGAGAATCAAATAAAAAGGTATGGGCGTCCACCGAATGTTAATGTGAGGAATCATTCTTTGACAACTAGAATTGTAGAGTTACAAACCGATGCATAGGAAGAGAAACGACTATTTGTAAATACAATGCAAATATAGGACTATGCGTAGAATTAATGACAAGCAGTTACAAAGATAATAACATAGTGCATAAGAGAAGACAGTTGGGTGATGATTGCAGAGAAGAAGAGTATCACACCATAACTAGTCCAAGAAGGAATGCAATAGTGCAATTATGCACAAATATTGAGTTGGTAGATGAAATGGTAGAAGCGGGGAAATAAAAAAGACAGATCGAGCCATTGGATTAATTAGAGGTGGCCCAATGAGGCATGGAGGTATCGCCCAAGACAAGGGAAAAGGTGAGCGCTAGATCGGGGAGAAATTATATGGGTGCAGAGATGTGAGGAAGGGAGGTGTGTGTGGGATAGAATTCACAGGGTAAAAGTTGCACAGAGAGAGTAAGAGTGCAGTGGTTGCATTGTGTGAGGACCAACTTAGGAAGAGATTGTAATTTCAAAGAAAAACATCTGAAGGGTATGGAAAGATTGTGTTGATTTTGTGTTTAAAATAATGAATTGTTATGCAGATTGTAATTTTGAGATTGCAGATTTGTAATGAATAAAGTTGTGTTTATTTATTGCAATCTGATGTTCAAGTAAAAACAGTCTCTGTAAATACTATGCCAGTAAAGATTTTGTGTTTTAGTGTTTTCTAGTAGGAGGGATTTATTCATCCCTTGCGTCAGTGGTATCAGAGTGGGTTGATTATGAGTGTGCAGGCAGATTCGCCAGAGGTAAACGGTCTACACTAGGACCTGAAGGTGGAGAGTGTGGTTTTTGCTTGTAGATGCATGCACAAGTTGTAAGAAATTTTTAGAGGGTTTGTTGAGCAAAGGTTTGTGAGGTTGTAAACAGATCGCCAAATGTGAGGCAATTTGCAATAGAATTAGAATGATACACAAATTTGTGTTGAGGCTTTGTGAGCCCTAGAGTATGGAAAAGAGGAAGAGGAAAATTGTTAGTATATTTCAGATTCTAGCAAGGAATATATCAATCTATAGAGATCTAACAAAACTAAGCACAAGATATGATAAGAGATCTATCAACATTTTTTTCTAAATCAGATTGATCTTGAATCTAGATGTAGCAGCTGATCAGAAGAGTTCATTTAGTCAAGAGAGTTTGGCTATCTTGAATGAGGTTTTAGATGATCGTGACTGTGCTCATGTGGAGAACGTGGATGGTGCACACTGCAGAAGCATCAGCTTCCACTTTATGTTTCTAGTTATGGTTGGCTTCAAGGCTATTTTATTCTCCAATTTTAGCAAGTAGATTTCCACAATCCGTAAGTTATCTGGATGTTGTTTCTGGATTTGATTGTGTAAGCATTTTTTGCATCAACGTTTTGGATCACACTCCATGATCCATCATTAGGATGATAGAGAGCATTGGGAGAAAAATAGGTTTTGGTCTGCAACTATTCTATTTTTCTCCTAACGATGGATCACGGAGTGTGATCCAAAACATTCAAGCAGAAAACACTTACACAATCAAATCCATAAAAAGCATCTAGATTCTCCAATTTTGTTTGTATATGATAATATGTATCTAAGACCAAAAATTTGATACTTGGGAGAATTCAAGAGTAACTAGCAACATTGAATCTTTCTTTGTGTCTTCTAATTGAAATTTGGACTTTGTTTCTCAATCTGCTTACTCTAATTGGCATGGAATAACAATAATAATTTTGTTTTCATGTTTTTATGAGTATTTTAGCAATTTGCCGTGTTTCTCCCATTTTTATTTTGTTTTCATGTTTTTAAGAGTATTTTAGCAATTTGCTATGTTTTTCCTAAGTTGCCATATTTGTCCTGGCTATCCCGAATTCGGCATTTGGTTCGGTTAGTATTCGAATTTGAGATTTCTCTGTGTAATTAGCCAAGAATTCGTAAAAACGAACCCTACCCGAATTTGTGCCATGTTCCAGCGAATTTGGATTTCGGTAAGTGAACCCAGGCCGAATTTCAACCAAATGTTTTCGAATTTGACTTTTCAATGCGATTTTTTAATTTTTAAAATCATTTTTTTTATTGCTTTCAATTTTTAAACCCTAAAGTTCCTATCGCGTTTTATTGTTTTCATTGCTTTCTTTGTTTCGACTGCCGCTATCATGTTTCATTGTTTTAAATGTTGTCATGAGCTCCTTCCTTCCTTCCACTGTGTGAGCTCCTTCCTTCGACTGCAAGAGCCCGTGAGCTCCTTCCACGTGTTTCCTACCTTCCACTGCGTGAGCTCCTTCCACTGCAAGCTTCTAGTTCTCAAGCTTCCACTATCGTGCAAGGAAAAAGGTATAACTATATCTGAATCATGTGTTCAATCTGCTTTGTTTAAAAATTAAAGAGTTTAATCAAGATTGTTAGATAGAGTTTAATCTGCAAGGAATTTAACAATAACTACATTCGAAATGGAATTTTCAATCAAAGCAAACAGATGTATCGTCAAAGAATGTTTATTTTGAAACTGCACACATGACAGTCATCTAAGACAAAAAGATAAATTTTAACAGATCTGTTGTACCATTGAAAAGGCTAAAACTTTAACTTCAAAATTTAAAATTTTATACCATGCAATGAGGTATTTCTGCACACATCCTTCTCCTCTTGTAACTATTTTAAATTTATATTAATATTTGATTTGTTTGTTGTTTATAGATTCTGATTCATCATTCAGACTCAAAGAATGGCTGCAAGTGCTTCTAGCACTGAAAACTCCCGCTTCAAAATAGACAGACGCTCTCCACTATGGAAATATGTGGAAATGGTTAAACCAATGCCAGGTGGAGGAGGTTATGTGTGGATTTGCAGCCATTGCAAAGAGGAATCTAGTAGCTCTTACAATAGAGTGAAAGCACATTTGTGCTTTATTCCTCAACAGGGCATTAAATTTTGTACAGGGAGACCAAGAGTTAATGGGGTACTACCTAAAACCCTTCTTCCAAACCACATTGTGAACAAATATATTCAAGAGCAAAAACAAGTAGACGAAGCAGTTGGGAGGTCAAGTTCTCATCCTTTGCAAAATGCTAGGAAAAAAACAAAAAATATCATCTATGTCTTCAACTTCCACTCCCAATGAGCCACCCGTAGAGGGCCATCCATTCTTGTGTGGTCCTCAAGAACTAGTACAAAAGAGAGCAATGGGGCCCTTGGAAACATCATTTCAAAATGAAGCGAGAGACATTGCTGAGGAAGCCATAGCGAGATGTGTCTATGCATGTGGATTGGTGTTTAATGTTGTTCGCTCACTATATTGGCAAAAAATGGTGAGATCAATTAATGAGGCTCCAAAGGGGTTCAAGGGCCCGGGTTATGAGAAGGTGCGCACCACTTTATTGGATAGGGAGGTGATCAATGTAGAGGCTTTCATGCAGCCCATCAAGGATTCATGGATCGAAACAGGTGTGACCATAGTATCAGATGGATGGAAAGATGCGAGAAATCCTCCTTTGGTCAATGTGATTGCAGTGTCCACAAGAGGTGCAATGTTTCTAAAAGCTGTGGATTGTGAAGGAGAGGTGAAGGACGGTCCTTTCATTGCAAACATTCTCACCCAAGCCATTGAGCAAGTTGGCCCTAACAATGTTGTTTAGGTAATAACCGACAATGCCAAGAATTGTAAGGCTGCCAGCTTATTGGTTGAGGAGCGCTTCAAACACATTTTTTGGACACCTTGTGCTGTGCACTCACTCAACCTAATGCTGTGAAAAATTGGCACTAAGATTGAGTGGATTAAAAAAATGTATGAAGAGGCACAGGAGATCCAAATGTTTGTCATGAACCACCATATGACTCAAGCCATATTTAGACAATTCTCGAAATTGGAGCTCTTGAAGGAAAGTTCAATTGTTTAAAATTTGAACATCTTTTAGAATTGTAGTCACTTTAATCTTGATCTTAATTTTAATTATTGTTTTGAATCTTTTGATCTTAAAATAGGTTGCCGAGACCCGCTTTGCCTCCAACACTATTGTTTTGAGACGCCTTGTCAAGGTTAAAGAGGCATTGTCTAGAATGGTAATCAGTGCTAATTGGAGCATATAGAGACAATCTAATAGTGCCAAGGCAGCTGCCATTAAGGCATTGATACTAGATGACTCCTGGTGGGATCGTGTTGAGTACCTTCTGAAGTTCACCGAGCCTATTTTGAGCATAATCCGATACACTGACATGGATAGGCCTTGCTTGGGTGAGATATATGATGGCATTGACTCCATGATTGAGGATATTAGAAATATCATAAATGAGAAAGAGGAAGATCCAGATGAAAAGTTCTTCAAGGAGCTACAGGTAATCATGGTAGAGAGATGGAACAAAATGACTACCTCTTTGCATCTACTTGCCTTTGCATTGAGCCCTAGATTCTATAGCCAATCGATCGACAGTGAGAGTACCACTAGAGTTGCCCCATATAGAGATCTTGAAGTTGCTCAAGGGTACAAGGCAGCCCTTCAAAGACTCTTTCCCGAGCACCTACGACCTATAGTGAGGTCTGAATTCATGAGTTTCACGAGCACCAATGATTGTGGTCTTGAAGCTCTTGCAGACAAGAAAAATGTTGATGCTCATAAATAATGGTACTTCCATGGACAAATGTACCAGCTCCTGCAACCCATTGCCATCAAAATTTTATCACAAGTAAGTTCTTTACTCTTAAGATTCTAATTTCTATTCAATATTGAATTTATATTTTAAAAATTTATATTCAAAACTCTTAACTCTCTAATTTCAAAATTGTAAATATTGCTAGGTTGCTAGCTCATCATCATCTGAGAGGAACTGGAGCACATACTCCATCCACTCAATAAAACCCAACCGACTAAACTCCAAGAAGGCAGATAACTTGGTCTTTGTGCATTCAAACTTGAGGCTCACAACACACAGACAATACTTACAAAAAAAGGGGAGGCACATCATTGGGATGTTGAACCAGAGTCTATGGAGTTGGAAGCCCACTTTGATGCACTTGCAATTGATGATGGTGATCGTGAGCTACATAGTGATGTTGAGGCTGATCCTGAGGCTGCTAGTACTGATGCTACTGACACTGTTTGTGCTTCTAATCTGCAACAGCATAATGATGATTTGTTTGATGATTTTTGATGATATTTTGATCACTGATGAAGACTGATAGTGATTATTAATGTTGACGTTATTGTTTTTGAACCGAAACACTGATATGGTGGTGTATTTTGACATTTTGTTATGTCGTTTGAACTAAAACGACAATATATGTGGTGGTGTATTTTGCTATGTTGCTTTATTATTAGCATAGTAATGTATGAACTTATTTGCTGCTGCATATGTTTACATATAGATATATATATATATATATATATTTTTAAATTCTTGTACGAACGAACCCAAAACGAATCGAACCCAGCCCCAAAAAAATTTGGACGAATTTCGAACCCTAATCTCGAACCCGAATCCGAACCAGAATCCGAACCGGCAACTTAGTGTTTTTCCCATTTCAGAGCTGTTTTGCTGAATTCCATTTACACTTTCAGTTTGCCATGTAGTTGACACGTAAAAATAATGCTGCTATTGTTTCACCTGTTCCCAAACAAGATCAAAATGCTAAACCCTTTAGGGCATAAACCCTTCCAGATTGACCCAGCAAAAAAAATCCAGAACCACGGCTGACTTGAGAGAATATGTAGATAGTGAAAGAAATTTAATCTGTGGATATAGTCAAGCTGCAGGAAAGCAGCAAAAGCAAAACCTGTAATAGGGTTCAATAAAAAGGAAATTGAACAGCTCCGCCTGCTCCCAAAGAAATCAAAATTTTAAACCTCTTCAGCGTACAAGTCCTTCCCAGACGCCTCTTTGAGAGAATACATAGATAATGAAATAAACTGCAATATGTGGTTCAAGTACAGATAATGAAATAAACTGCAATCTGCTGTAGAAGTCCACCTGCATGAAAGCAGTATAAGAGGACCCTATAGTAGTGTTCAATCAAGAGGAGATAGAACGGTAAACTCAAGATTTGTCTTAGAAAGATACTAGGGAAGGAGATACTTTTGCTTTGGTAGCAGAGGCATGAATAACCAAGGGAGAAGCAGATATGGAATGGGAGCTTGAGGCAACTTCCAGGCAGTTTTTATCTTCAAAAAGGATAGAACCATAGCCTTTGATCCTTGTGAAATAAATTCGAGAAAATTCTAGCTTGTTTATGATATATTGGAATTTGAGTTTTAGCTTTGTGCAATATGAACCATTCGAGGCTCGGGGTTGATTGTGGTTCACAATATTCTAATTCAACTCTGGAGGGCATCATCCTTTATAAGATTTGAAATTCAGGCAAAGTGTGTGGACTCGGACACTATTAACAGGAAACAATTAACATATGCAAAAATATGTGTGCAGCTGATTTGAACAAAGTTGCAAAACCTAACCAAAGAGAATTTGACTGAAACCAAAAACTGGAACCATAACGAGAAGCAGATAAACCATGAGAATGTCCTATTCAGGCGTGTATTGTTTCATATTTATGGGCATATAGCAAGGGATTGCCTAAAGGCAATTGAGGTTGAAAAATTGGACAAAAAAGATGGACTCTAAACAAGCAGAAGGCAGCAGAAATTGCAGAACTAGGAGTAAGAAACTCCATGTAGAATAAACAGAAACCACAAAAAGATCTCCCTTCTAATTGGAATAGGCCTAGGCACTTTAAGTTCGAAAATAACAGAAAAGTAAGGCGAGGGTGCAGCTTTCTTCACTTGGATTATTGTGTCTGCCAACGCCAAATTGACGTCGCTCTCAACCGTAAGTAAATTCTCTCTTCAATGACGACCTGCAGACATCTGAAGCTCCTCAAGTTCAGGAAATTGTTGCTCAAGGAAACAAAGAATTAACTCCAAAAACTACAACCAATACTAAGAGGCGACCTAACATAGGGCAGGCAACAGGAGATGGGAAAGCGGAAGCGGAAATGATAAACAAACGAGGATAAAATTTAGTGGAAACAGATGTTCAATCTATTGAGAAAGTCTTGGAAGCGGAAAAGCGGAAGGAATAAATGATACAACACTTAGCGAAACTCTCAGACTATCCACGGCCTGAGAATAACAAAAATCAGACACAAGAGATAGAATTTAGGAGTAGAAGAAAAGGCGGACGAGAGTTAACCCATAGTATAGACTATATTTTATGTTCATATCGTTTCCTGGAAAATGAGAGGCATGAACTGGATTCTATAAACAAGTGAAATCCTCCTGTAGTGGACTATCAATTGTTAGATGCACGAATTGAATGGCAAGCGGTTTACATCAATTTAGTAAAAACCTGGATTTTCTTTTGGCGCCTCTGTTGGCGCCCATAATGGGATATGCTCAAGAGGTAAAAGAACTGAAACTTCCAACATATATACCCGAGTTCGAATTTCCAGGAGACATACCAAAAATGCTCAAAATTGGTTAAAATTCCACATCCAAAACATTGGGTACGGCCGCCAGAAATAGGCCCGCAATCATCAGTTGTAGCAGTTAATTCCAAGCTTTACCCACAAGAAGAATTGCCATATTAATACACATCCTACTGTAGTGGACTATAAATTGTTACATCAGATGTGTAAATTGAATGGCAAGTGGTTTACAAAGTTAGAAACCTTGAATTTCTTTTGGTGCTTCTTTATGGGCTCACATAATGAGATAAGCTCAAGTAGTAAAAGAACTAAAATTTCCAACATATATCCCGGAGTTTGAATTTCCAGGAGACACACTAAAAATGCTCTAAAATGGTTAAAATTCCCCATCCAAAACATTGGTACTGCTAGAAGTTAGGCCGCTGCTCCGCAGTTGCGACTGTTAATCCCAAGCTTTACTCGCAAGGAGAATTACCATATTAATATGAATAACTAATTTAAAATTTAGCATCTAAACGTTACAGGGAAAGCTGAAGTATGGAATGATCTCTAGTAACTTAAATTAGCCTCTGAAAATGGGATCTGGATAATTAAGGGGATTTCAGTTGCATGTTTCACTGTGCTGAATAATGGCGATCTTGGGTAGGCGGGAAAAATTATAACGACCTAAACCCAAGTCGGAAAAATCACAAAATTCAGCTGAACAATGAATGAGATTACCTGTACAGAGAAGTGGTGAATTGTATGATGCCTCTTGCTTTGTCGACAAATAAATAATGGATCCTACGTTCTTCAGCAAACGCAGTTACTCATTTTATATGACTACTGCCGTTGCGCGAATGAAAACGTGGATGCAAAAAATGTCTACCAACTATTTCAATCGTTATGTGATAAGGTTGATTGTGGCCTGCGAGTTGAACTTGCAAACATTTGAATTGAAAATTGTTTATTGATGGGTATCACGATATTTATTTCTCACTACTGTTCTATATGAGCTGGCATGTAAAATCTAAGTGTGGGTCCCTCTATGGTGGTGTGGGCCCACTAAGAGAAAATTTTGTATCCATTCAATAGTTTGGTGATTATAATACAATTTTGAGTTATATAATAGTTAATGTTTATATTTTCTATTGGGAAAATGTATATATAAATTAGAATAATATATAATAAAGGACAATGAGGAGATATTTATATTTGTGAGTTTAGATTTTTATAGTTTTTTAGTCTAGATATTTATAAAATTTTTGTCTAGGTATTATTGCTTGCATTTTTGTTTCATGTGGCTGAAAAGTTATCTAAATTTGGCGGCCATAATTGGATAAGTTGTTGGCCTTGAGAGATTGGCACGATCATGTGTTTCTGTTCTTAAAATCTTGTATACCACCTTAATGTTCTCTCATGCAGCTGGAAACTTTTGGAAACCTGGGGCTTACCCTGGAATGTTGTCTCACCCTGTCAGGAAGTTGTCTGATGGCGTGTGATGTTTTGCATGGAGAAGTTGTTTGAGGCCAAAACCTTATTTGTCCTTGTGATGGCAATTTTAATAATGGTGTGGATATTCATGGCATTCACGAGAGAATGAGAGAAGAATATAACTTGTAGATGTGAGACGATTTTTTGTTGCATAAGGGTGTTGTGAAGAGTTCAATTGTGCTTGTGATATCGATTTTAATAGGCTCTATGTGTTTTTTTGAGATGGCTCAATACTTGTTATTCCTTTGTGCTTAGTAGCATTTGTGTCCATAAGCTAGGAAATTTTTGAAGTTTCGTTGTGTTTTGTTATTTGTCAAAATGTTGTGGAGTACTCGACTTAAAAGAAAAATGTGTTTTAAAAAATGGAGTGTATACTTGCAATGTTGTTGAGTGTAACATATTGCTTTGTGCTTATTATCCTTTATGTCCGCATGCCAGGCAAGTGTTGAACTTTCATAGTCGTTGAGAAAACCATATGTCAGTGTGTATTGGTATTTGTTAAAATGTTGCAAACTACCCAACACAAATCAATTTTTGAGTTTTAAAGCCGCATTCATTCTGAGGTGTCAACAACTAGCTTGCATTAATAATTGGTGAGTTGGAGAAAGATATGCAAATATATTGGCATGATTTTATTTTTAAAAATGGAATGTACTCTGGCCAGGTAAATAAAATGAAATTATGCTATCATCCTGTGGGACTGTTTTCAATTTGATATGGTAAGAGAGTGATGTTTCTAGTTTTATGGTGGGGTGAACCCATAATAGTGAGTTGCACTTTTTTGCCTGAACGGACACTAAACTCTACATTTTGAAAAAAAAAATCAGATTCAGATGCATATTGTCGTTAAACCGTTTGAAATTGGAAGATGAAGTAAATTAGAGTCTTTTAGAATTTTCTATCTAGACTCTAAATATATTTTTGTATTTTATTTTTGAATTGATTTGAATGGTTTTTTCTTTCTCCCACAAAAACTGTTATGTTGCTAAAAATGTCATTTTCAAAGAGTTACATTATTTTCATAAAGCATAACTTTTTTCCTAAAATAGATATCAATGTGTTTCTTTGGAATTTAGTTTTGTAACATCTATATGGAGGGCATGCAATTGGTTTGATGACATTTTCAATTTGATATGGTAAGAGAGTGATGTTTCTAGTTTTATGGTGAGTGGAAAAATTTTAGGCATGCACTCAAATAGCTTTGGGTAAGGGTTCAGTCCATTATTTTACTATCCTTTTTGAATTACAAGAAAAGCTTCTTTAAGTCGTAGTATGTGTAGTGATTTTTCAAGTACCTCATCAGTCCATTTTGGGAAATTTTAGGGTATAGCCATCGTATGGTAAGCATAATTGCAGAACACTTGATCTTTTGCCTTTCATACTACCAATTTCAACCCCTAGCCTTTCTAATGCACTTGTTATAGAGAATAGTCTGGAAGGGATCAAAGACACAAAGTTACATGAGATGCATATTCGTAGCATTGTGAGAAGAATGAGAGAAGAATATAAATCTCTAATTGCTCAAAAATTTGTAGAGAGTGGTCTACTTGGAGCAAGTGGTTTCCCACATGTAGTTCCTTGTCCTAAATTCATTGTTTCTTGTTTCGATCATTATAACTCTAAGACCTGTGAAATTTGAACTTCTAGTGGTTTATTTTTCATTAAAATCGGCCCTGAAGTTGTGTCCCAAGCACTAAAGCTTCCTGAATGAGAGTCATTTGTGGATGTATCGATTAAGTTCAGTTTTGACTATTTTTGGAGAGAAAAGATTACTGTTTGATTCAAATTGCAAGTGCATGGTTGGGGGTTAAGAGGAAAGGAAAGTCTAAGCTTCTTTCAACTCTAAAAAGAGATCATTTTGTCAATGAAATTTCTAATTCAATCACCCTATTACACCATATCGTGGGAAATGTGGAGTCAAAGGAATTTTGTTTCTAGATGTTTGAGTTCATGATAACTATGTTTTATGATGATCAATAGATTAATTGTACAAAGATGATGAGCCATCATTTGCATGAGCAGATAGCTAGCTATGAGGATGGGGGGAGAGGGTTCAATATGTGTTCAATGTTGATATATGTGCTTGCTAGCAAAGAAGTTGTCTGCCCTAGTTTGTAAACCATATAATCCACAATGAGAGACATAATTGTGTATGAGTATTTTTCATAGTTGTAGAAGAAACTAGGGATTAAAAATTATGCTTGTGTGAATGATGTGTTTTTGTGGGTGGTTATTAAAAAGATTGAGGGATCACGAGAAAGAAGGTTTTCCTCTGAAGTTGCCACCTATGTAGCTCTATATGGTAGATATTTTATTCGGTTTGATAATTTCTCATATTTGAGAATTGGGGGTTTTGAAAATGCCCCATGCATATTTCCCAAATATATTTCTAATTATTTTGTGTTCCTAGAAGTATGTCAGAAGATGACAAAGGTGAACATTAAATATGTTGAAAAAATAAAGAAAAAGGGTTTGCCTAACATATTTTAGTTGTAAAAGCAATGAAGTTGCTAAGATGACAGAGAAAATTCTATCAATGTTTAATTTTTAGTTTTTATCATGAAGGGATTATTATGGTAGTAAACATTATGTCTATGGTGTTTTCATGGAGGGAAGTAATATCTCCATGATCCTTGAATAGAAGATTATTGGGAAGATTGTGTAGATATGAGGGAGGCCTAGATGAGAGATTGCATGAGGTTAACATTGCAAGAAGCCAAAATCCTTTTGAGTGGGCCTTTCTATTTCTAAAAATTTAGTTGACAATGGTTCATATATGATTGATGAGATCTATGACAACATTTCTCTCAAACCTATTCTACATAGGTCTATTTGTCAGATAAGGATACTTTTGATATAGCAAATATAACCTCGCATGTAGTGGATAGAATAAGGAGATGGCTTGAGAAGAGGACATAAGAGTATGGCACTTCTTTTGCATCAAAGGGGTTGGCAAGTGGAGAACAAAATACACATGAGAATCATCATCCAACTAGGAGTGGAGCCATTTCCATTTATGTTGCGCAAGTAAGTAATTGATAGTTCAGGGGAGATGGAGAGAAACCAGGTAACAATATGAAGGTGAAATTGTATGTGAGGAAGGTGCACTAACGTCCTTGAAACAAAGAGAATATAAGGAAACTTTTTTTCTTTTTTCCCTAACCCTCATAATTTGTCCCCTATTGTGGGTTCTTCTCAAGAAAATGATTGTTTGATATTCCAGTAAATAAGTGGAGATAATATTTTCAATGTGTTATTTGATAGCTCAGATTTATCCATTCTCAGTGATACTATTTTTGTTGCTTTGACACATGTAGCATGTAGCAATGTAATAACCAACATTTTCAGTTCATCTATTGTTAGTTTCCCTCTGTAACATAAAAAAATTATAGAGAAGAAAAATAGATACAACTCAATGCTCGATACAGAGGTGGATACAGTAGCTAAGTTATTGTAAGATACCACCAAACCCAAGAACACAAAGAGGATGTCAAGAATGATTGCTAACCCAAGCTCCAACTAGGCATTCTCAGAAATTGTCTATCCTATTCAAGACAAAGATGAAAGAAAAGTCACAGATCTTGACTTTAGCTTGAGTAGGGTAGATATGGGTCTACCTGCTATTGAGGGGGATATCTATCATACAAAATTTGGTGTGTGTATTGTCAAAAAGGCTTAAACTTGAGGTGCGTAAAAAATTAATGTTGTGAAGACAATTAAGCTCTTTAGCATCATTTATTTAGTACATGTTGGACATGACTTATTAGCCTAGCAATAAAAGCACAAGCTTCCCTATTAATGGGTTGGATCCTAATAAATCAAAATAAATGAAAAGGTGTCAATATGTTGCTTTGGTAGTGGATAAGCAACTCGATAAACTTCTAATTGATATGATGTTGTGTATTGAAGAGTTTATAAGAGTATACAGTTTAATTTCAAACAAAAGAAAAATATGAAATCATGATATGGAGACTACAAAAAAGGAGAGAAATAATTTCTCAATAATTTTCCATGAGTTACAAGATGTGTCAAAGTTACCTATGGATCTTTTTCTTAGTGAGGAAATAATTAACAATAAGGATGAGAATGAATCTAGCACATGGGTAAAAATACTAGAATGAAAGATCAGTGTAATGGAAGACCTAGAAAGTCAAATAACAATAGTTTTGGAAAAAGGGTGGTGGCACATCCAAGATCGAAAGAATAACTTGTCTACTCTAGAGGTAGAGTTATTTGAAGAAGATGAGGTTATGATATATAAGAGCAATAATGTTGGATAGTTTCAAGACAAGAATAGAGAGGGAGTTGTCTGCTAAAAAAGTGAATGAAGAGATAATGAAGATCTTGAAGAACCTGGAAACTAACCTCTCGATCTTTAGAAATGAAATTTGTGACATGTGAAGAACCATAGAAAGTGATTGAGAGTTATTAAAACATAATCTAAGGGTTAACATGACAATGATATCCAATGGTGAAGTTATATCACTGATCGTCTCCAAATACAAGTAATAGAAGGCAAGGATGTAGGCAAGAGAAGGAACTGGGAAGGATATTGTGAGCAAAGAAGCAGTTGGAGGAGGCAAAGCCAAGTATGGTGGGATTGTTGTGATCAATTAGATCTTGTTATTTTTTTTGTTTAAATATTTTCTTTCCTTGTTGGGCATTTAAAACTATTGTCTCATTAGATTCGTTTATTAGTTTTATAATTATATTGTGGATTTTCAAACTATGGGCTCAAGAGAGTCGTTTATTATTTTTATGCTTATGTTGTGGATTTTAAGTTACTTTAGAAACAATCATATTGAATAGGTTGTTACCTTGCAAGAGTGATAGAATGCTTAGATATTTATATATGGTATATCGATATCAATGGATGGATCTATTTGCTTCTTTTCTCAACACTTGACTATTTTAATACATGTACTAGAGATTTGTTGATTAAGAGTATGTAGATATTGTCATGAATGTTTTGGCTTTCAAGTGATGGAACAGTGATATTTTGAATCATAATGAATCTTGTTTGGATGAAATACAATCTTTGTTTTGAATATTGCAAATTTTGTTGTGTGGAAATATAGTGCTATTTGGATAATCTTTCCCTCATAATTGTTATATTATTTAAGTATGTGATATATAGACATTGTTATAAAAAAAAATTGGATTTTAAGAAATCTTAGTGATAGTTTGTTTCTTTTGAATGTGGTGAATTTTGTTGTGTTGAAATATAGTGCTATTTGGGTAAGCTTTTTCTAATATCTATTACATTGTTTAAGTATGTGATTGTAGACACTAAAAAATGGGCAAGTGCTTTAAATCATCAAAATGGCTCAAATTAATCAAAATACTTTAATTCTCATCAAAATGGACATTATTAAATCAAAATTGGACAAAATTATTAAAATCAAAGGAAAAATCAAATAATGACATTAAATAATTAAATACAAGCTTAAAGGGGTGAAAAGCACTATATAATTGATTTTAATCAATTAATTGTATAGTTCAAAAATCAAAATGAACCTATTCCTTACATGGCTAAATTTAATTAATTAATTGAATTTAATAAATCATAATATCTTTCAACAAATTGAGGAACCAATGAAAATTGAGGACAAAGAGACACAAATCACTCAAAAGAATTGAATCTCAATCACACAAATTCAACTTTCAATCTCATCCACTCAATTTTGTCTTTTTGTCCAAAGCTTTGAGACAAACATTTAAATTGTCCCCCCATTTATGAACATTGCAAAGTTTTTAACTCAACCAAGGCTAAATCATGATTTCTTCACTCTACCCCCTACCCTTGGAAATTTACTATAAATAAGAGGCATTTTGAGAGCAATAATATAGAAGAGAATTAGAGAGCAAAGCATTGTTATTATAGGCATTTTATGAGCATTTGATAGTAATTGAGAGCATTTAGCATTAGCATTTCAATTTATCATTTGCATAATGGATCATTGTGAGCTAGATTAAGCATTGTAGCATCATACTTTCTCATTTTAGAAGTGTCACTAGTGGAGATTAAGCTGAGAGCTCTACTTACCACATCTAATTAGAGAACCATGAGATGTCATGGATTTTAGTTTCATTTCTTAGTTAAATTTGCATTGTATTTGCTTTGAATTGATAGTTAATAATCCTAATTTCATGAAGATGAATAGCATACACACACAAATGGCACCCACTGTGGGGCTCTAGGCCTCATTTTTTACATTTTCATCATTTTTTTTGTGTGTTTTTGTTGTCACTTTTTCATGAATTTTTACAGGTAACAGGTAAAATGATGTGTATGAAGGATTAAAAGCTGCCTGTGATCATTATTTTGATGCCTGACAGCAAGAAACTGACGCCTGTGAGATAAATTGTGATGCCTGAGAAATAAATTGATACGCCTGAGACAGTAAAGAGATGCTTGAGACTTGAGAAGTACCACGTATTCACTGTCTTTTACCGCATGTGAAAAGATTTATGACGCAATTTATATCAAGCTGTGACACCTAGTATCTCTTAATTGACGCCTAGTATTTCTCAATTGCCACTTTAAATAGTTTATCATGCACAATTTTCAGTACCTTTTACACCTACGATATAAATTGTTACGCCTGCTACACTTTAAATGTCGCCTGTGTCACTAGAAAGTGACGCTTGTTATAGTTAAAGTTACGCTTGCTAACATTCTAATCACACGTATTAGCTGGACAATGATGCTTATTGTCTTTTATTTTAATTTGCTGTCAAATTAATAAATTCAGTTATCTTACTCTCTGTCTATTTTTTTACTGCAGATGAGCAAACACAGAAAGGTTCAAAAGCTAGAGAGAAAGTTCAATCAAGAAGGAAAGGCTTTGGCTAGGAAAATCAAGAAAGAAAACTTTGCTCACATCAAATCTGTTCTTGAGGAGTCACAAGGACAAGAAAATCAAGTATATCATAATGATCTTAAAATTGTAGAAGCTTACAAAACCAAATTCATATCACTTAATTGGATTTTTACTCCTTAGTTCAAGTTTTTCTTAAAATTTGCAAATAAGGTTTTTAAGATTCAATACATAAACTTTGCTTCTTCAAAATTTGATTTGGTTTCCCTCATTGTGATTGTTTGTGTTGACTAACTTATTGGTGGAAAAGCACATTTGGAAAGGAGCTATTGCCAAGGTAAAGTTGAAAAATGACAAAAATACTTAAAAATGCCCCTAGCTTATGCTAGCTACAAGGAGAGGTAAGCCTTAAACTAGTCAATATTTTCCCTTAGATTGTGGCATTGGTGCATTTCAAAATCTAGTAATTACAAAACAGCCTATCTTTGTTTGGAAAGTTTAGCATTTAGGCCTATGCTCTTCACTTCTTCTAGTGAATCAAAATGCCAAAGGTGTTGAACTTTTTGATTAAAAAGAAAGGTTGAGGAATCAAACACATAAGATCAAAGCCCCTTGTTTGTGGAAGAGAGTAGAAATACTCAAATCCCTATAGTTAGTGGGTGAAAGAAATTGAACATTGCTTATTGTGTTTGGGAAGTTGAGAAAAATTTAGGGATATGCTCTTCACCTTTTAGGTGAACCAAATTTCCAAAAGCTTACTCTTAACTCCATTTCATTGCTTTACATGAACATGCTAGAACATTAGTGGGCTTGCTTCCTGAGAAATTGCCTTAACGAGGCCAGTGAGAAGGAACGACCCAAGTGGGAGACAATCACCTTAGCCATGATATAATCCAACCCACTATAAAAAAAAATACACTTTTCCTTAAAAGGGAAGTGACTAGATTATGTGCAAATTGCTTCACTTCCTCTAGTAGTCCTTTCGGGGATTGCGCCAAATCGTGCTTTTGTGTATGTGGGAAGCCCGCCAGTGGGAAAAAGAATTTGGCATAGTTAGAACAGAGATTATTCATTAAATCCTCGATAAAATAGCAAGCTACCTTATAGAGCCAAACAATGTTAAAAGCCAAATTTGACTATAGGTAGACTGTGTGGAATACTTTCTTGTTCAGTACTTGTGAAAAACGACCGAGTACATACACTTTAGTGTTGTTTTAGGGACATGATTAAAAATTGATGTGTGTTGCGACTGTGTTCCATTTTCAAACAAGAAAATTCTATAAACCTGATCTTGCAATTTTTAAAATCTAAAATTCACAACCTGGTCAGCAAAGTGCTGCTTGTGCATAGAGAAGTAACGCCTGTCAGCAGTCAAGTCACGCCTGAGATGTATTAAGTGATGCCTATAAAAACTAGAAAAATGCCTATCAATAGTAAAGTGCCACTTGCACACCTACAGTGTGTCGCCTAAGTCAATTCCAGTCGACATGTATCATTCTTTAAGTCACACCTACACACAAGCAAGTGACGCCCAGAAACAAAAAAGGGAAAACAATGAGCATTTCCTAAGGGTTTCAAAAAAAATTGGTTTTAGATTCGGATACCCTTTTGGCTATTTTATTTGGTCCAGTACCCTGCTTAGTCAAAAATCTTGGTTCCGAGTAATTTTGAAAATTTCACAAGGATTCAGCCATAAACAAGCAAGATCAAGTCTATTTTCAAATGTTTTATGTTCATGCTTGCTTTTACTCAATCATATTACGTAAAGAAAACCTTGCAAGTAGACGGGACTTATCTGAGACAAGAGCTTCCTTACCTAGGTGATACTTCTACCACCCCAAGAGTACCCCAAGAATCACCCGTTCAAGAATCAGAAAACAACATGATGTACTACGGTGGCTTGGGTAATAACAACAATAGTGGCATCGATCCAAACAATCAAGGTGATGCCAATAATGGTGGTATGGACCCAAATAATCAAGGTAACACCAATAATGGAGGAATAGACTCAAATACTCAAGGAATTGATAACACCAACCCTAAGGCTAATGGTGAACCAACTGTCGAAGATGCCACTGATGAAAGGGTTAGTGAGGCTATACAAAGTCCTTATTTCTTGAAGCTTATGGAGAAAGAAATGGAAAGAGACAAAGAAAAGCACTTTATGGATCTAGCTCAAAAGGGACTTAAACTCCCTCGTGATTATGATGTTAATCAACTTAGACCACCCGAAGTTGAAGAGAGCCCGCTCGATGTAATGAATAAGCAATTTAAGTTATTTCAGATGCAATAGGACATGATAAAACAAAGTGGGGCTCCAAAGCCTTTTTCTATAGAAGCATTATGTCCATTTCCATTTGACAAAAGTCTTGTCATTGTACCATTCCCTATCAATGTAGTACTTCCCAAGTATGATAAGTATGAAGGAACATCAGATCCTCAAGATCACCTACAGGAATTTTGTGCATTGAGTTTGGAGTTCATGAACGATACCACTTATTTAATGAGATTATTCCCAAGAAGCTTAGGAGGTATGGCCATGGCGTGGTTTTTGAAATTACAATCCGACATTAAAACCTTTGAAGAGCTAGCTTCAAAATTTGTGGCGCATTACTCATACAACATCAAGCACGAGGTCACAATGATAACTTTATGTAATACCAAGCAAAAGGATGGAGAAGGATTCCTCATTTTCCTAGAAAGATGGAGGACGATATTTGCTAGGTATCCTAGGAGTGTACCTGAAAAAGAGAAGATGGATATCTTCATCAATAGCTTGAGCAATGAGATGAATTACCAGTTGAGAATGCAATGTCCTAAGACCTTCCAAGACCTTATCAAGAATGGAGTAACCATGGAAGAGGTATTAGTCAAGAGTGGAGAGTTAAAACTCTACAAAGACAATAAGAATTACAATAACAATACCTCCAATAACAACCAAAATAAGAAATTTTCTAATAACTATAATCGGTATGGGTTGAAGAACAACAATAAGGGAGTGGTAAATGATAGTTTTTTCAATTCTAGTAATGTAAAAGTGACTCCCTTTGCTCTTACAAGAACACCTAATCAAGTGAACAATGCAAATCAGGCTCCCAAAGTGCCTTACAACAACAATAACAATAGTGGCAATTCTGGCAATAATCAAGGAGGTAACAAATTTACCAAATTTTTGGTACCAACTCCCAAAAGGAACTTCACACCTTTGGGTGAGCCTCTCGAGAAAGCTTTGAGGACTCTCATTGCCACCAAGATCATTACTTTACCTAGCATTCAACCCTACGAGCCATAGAATAAAGCTAGCTGGTGGAGTGCAAATAGTCATTGTGAATATCATAGAATTTGAGGCCACCAAACCAATGAGTTCTTATAGCTGAAGAACGTGGTGCAAGACCTGCTTGATAATGGTACAATCACCATTGAAGGACCTTAAGGTAATGAGGATCACACAACATTTAAACAACCTTTTTATAATCATGACAAAGGTGAATCATCCAATGGGAATAAACAAAGCAGCAACAATATCAATTTTGCGCCTCATTATGACAAAGTTGTCAATACTTTATCTAGTCATGAGCATATTGTCAATACCATTGTGATCAAAGAACAACCCCAAAAGGAAATGTCTAATATTATCACTAGGGGGCAGAATTCAAGGATTACCCTACAAGGGGTTGATCCTAAACCTGTTGGCCCTTCGCAATCCAACATTTTGGCAAAGCAATTGGCTACAATAGCCAAACCATATAGTTTGGTGGATCGACTACAAAGGACTCCAGCACAAATATCCATCTTGGAGTTATTAAAGTTATCACCAAATCATAAGAAAATCTTGGAGAAAGCTTTAGTGGAAACTAATGTTCCTACCAACTTGGATGAGGAGAAGTTTCAGAATATGGTAGGCCATCTCATTGCTCCCCATTTCCTTTCATTTTTAGATCATGATGACATGTCCGTTACCCATCCCCAAAATCTACCATTGCATATAGAGGTCTTGATTGAAAGATAGAGAGTCAAGAGAGCTCTCATAGATGGGGGAGTTGGTCTTAACATCTGCACGTTGAGTCTTCTCAAATCCCTAGGATTATCCGAGTCATGCATTGATCCTACAAAAAAAATTACAATCAAGGCCTATGATGAAGTAGAAAGAGACTCAAAAGGCATGATTATATTTTGCATTCAAGTGGGACCAGTCAAAAAGGACACAAAATGACAAGTGTTAGATATGAAACTAACTTATAATATCTTATTGGGAAGACCGTGGATCCATGAGATGCAAGTGGTTCCATCCACGTATCATCAATGCATAAAATTTTCATACATGGGTGAGGAAATCATGGTTGGTGGGGATTCAAATCCCTTCCAATATTGCAATGCACTAAAACCTCTCCATGAACTATTTATCCCGCATAACAGAGAAGGGATTATCCAAAGGGCTACCATTGAAGACATTAAAGAGGATGATCCAAAGTTAACATTAAGTTCTACTTCTACATCAAATCCTCCTCAAACTAACTCAACTACATCAACTAAAGGAAAGGAGAAAGTGAGTTATGAGGGTCCAAGGTCAAATGAAAATTCAGAAAAAGCATCTATACCAAGGATAGAATTTTCAAAACCCACCAGAGAAGAAAATGATAAAGCTAAAGAGGATCATTACAAAAAAATGAGTGAGATGATGGATACATTTGAAAAACAATGTAAAATCAGTTCAAAGGGAGTAGGGGAATATTCTGTTTCCTTATGCGACTTGCCTACATCTCCAAGAACACATGGGAAACCATCCAAGGAACATCTCCCTCATAAATATAACTCTTATTTTGTAAGAGAAAGTGACAAGACAACATTTGACAAAGAGGAAGATGAAGTTCTCCAATGGCTTTACCAAGATGAAGATAATACCTCAAATACTCCCATGGAGAGAATTCAACATATTAATATTCAAACCGATCAATATGAAAAAGGATTTGAAATAATACAAAAAATGGGATACAAGGGAAGAAGACCCTTAGGAAAAAGAAATAGAGGCTTTCTAGAGCCTATTGAACCTTCTTGGAGGTCAAAAGAGGAAAAATCAGGGGTAGGCTACCAGCACAAAGGGGAAAGCTCTAGCCCCATGCATGATTTCTATCCTCAAGTGAATACGGTAGAATCTGATGTGGATAGTGATGATTCTTGGGACTATGAATGGGATACTTTATCCGAATGAATCATGCCATGATAAAGAAATCATCACCATACATACTTATGCTAATGTTCCAAGGCAACAAACTCCAAGGAGTGAAGACCCCATCATACAAGAACTCAATATAGGACAAGCACTCGCTAATCGACCATGGATAGAGGAATTTTGGGAACCCTTGGAAGAAGATGATTCGAACGTTAGGATTAATCCACGTGTTGTATTTCCCATGCTATTTCCCGTAGAAGTCATTGAGGACTCAAGTGAAGAGGACTTTGATCCTTCTTCCATAGACCGGCTCGAGGAAGCTTACGTCATAGACCTAAATGATGCAATGTATGAACCATCCAATGAGGTCATGTCCATAAAACTAGCTAATGATACTTTGCCAAATGAATCTGTATCCTTGATACGTCCTGACCTTATTAATTGAGACCTAAACGAGCCAAGTGACTTACTCTATTTCCCAAATGACCAAGCAATGACCCAATACTTAAACGCGATTGAGCCCTCTTTCACCAACGAATTTGATCTAAACATGATGAGAGTAGCAGGGGTCCAATCTCTTAATCCAAAGAAAAAAATGAAAAAAAATAAAAAAATGAAAAGTTCTAGTGATGAAAACCACTATGTGGCAGCACTAGAACCAAAAAAAGTAAAGATAAAGGATGTTTCCTATGGTGAAAACCCAACTATTGCCCCAAAGGAAGAGAGATTGGATACCCTACCTGAACATGAGGAAGAAAGGTCACCGATTCTCATAGAACCAAAAAAAAAGGCCAACATTGGGACATAATTGGATCTGAAATTCATACACCTAGCAGCATCACTTACACCTTTAGAAAGAAAGGATTTTATCAAGTTTTTTCAAGAACAACAAGTGAACTTTGCATGGTCCTATGCCAACATGCCAGGATTGGATCTTGGCTTCATTATGCACCATTTGAATGTTAAACCAGGGGTTAAGCCCATCAAGCAAAAGTTGAGAAAGATGCACCCACATGAAACCCTCTTAGTCAAAGCTGAATTGGAAAATTTGTTGAAGGTGGGGTTTGTAAGAGCAATTGCATATGCCGAATGGATCTCCAATATTGTACTGGTCATGAAACATGACAAATCCATTCGTGTATGTATGGATTTTAGAGACTTGAATCTTCCATGTCCTAAAGATGACTTCCCACTTCCAAGAATAGATGTGATAGTGGACTTGACAGTAGGTCACTCTATGTATTCATTAATGGATAGTTTTAGCGGCTACAATCAGATAAAAATTGCACCTGAAGACAAAGAGAAGATAGCCTTTACATGCCCTTGGGGTACCTTTTGTTGGAACGTAATGCCCTTTGGCCTTAAAACTGCCAGAGCCACATACCAAAGGGCAATGACAACTATCTTCCATGATATGATGCACACCTTTCTAGAGGATTACGTGGATGACATATTGGCAAAGTCACACAAAAGAGAAGATTACCTACAAATTTTGGAAAAGATATTCACAAGATTGGAACAATTCAAAGTGAGACTTAATCCAAAAAAATGTGCTTTTGGAGTTCAATCCGGCAAATTATTAGGCTATATAGTTTCAGCAAAAGGGATTGAAGTAGATCCAAAAAAGGTCTAGGCTATAATGGATATGGAGATTCCAAAGAACATAAGTCAAATGAGGTCTCTCCAAGGCAAGATTCAATCAATAAGGAGATTTATCTCTCAATTAGCCAAAAAATGTCATTCATTGACAAGGTTACTACACAAAGACACTATTTTCATGCGGGATGAAGAATGCGACAAAGCATTCACCTTGTTGAAGACTTATCTAATAAATCCACCAATCCTAATGCCATCAATCAAGGGAAAACCATTGTTGCTATACATATCCACCACCGAAAGATCTCTAGGAGTTCTTTTGGCACAAGAAGATGACCAAGGGAAAGAAAGAGAAATCTACTACTTGAGTAGAACTTTGATCAAGTATGAACTCAATTGCACATTCATGGAAAGAGCTTGTTTAGCGGTTGTCTTTGCATCACAAAAATTAAGGCATTATATGTTGATGCACAAGGTGAAACTTATTGCAAAAATTGATCCTCTAAAATACTTGCTAAGCAAAAATGCCTTAACGGGTAGGATAGAAAAATGGGTCATGATCTTAAGTGAGTTCAACATTGAGTATGTGGATAAGAAAGCCATAAAAGGATAAGTGATAGCAGATCACTTAGTAGAAAACCCATTGACTTCTACACAAACCATGCAAGTGGAGTTTCTGGATTCAACAATTGTCAACATAGAGGCCAAGACATGGAAGTTGTATTTCGATGGATCATATACACAAGGAGGTTCTAGGGCCGGCATACTATTGATTACCCCTCAAGGGTACACTATCCCCAAGTCCTACAAACTTTTGTTCCCATGCACAAACAACATAGCAGAATATGAGGCTTTAGTCATTGGCATTAAGATGGCTCTCGAATGGAACATCATCGAGTTACAAGTGTATGGAGACTCTCAATTGATCATCAATAAGATCAATGATGAATACAATACCAAAGATGAAAAACTAATGCCATACAAGACTATGATAGATGCTTGGAAAAAGTAATTTTCTTTGATAACATTTGAACAAATTCCAAGAGAGAAGAATAGAGAAGCTGATGCAATGGCGACCTTGGCTTCCTTACTTCAAAAACTAGATCAGAATGAGAAGTACAAATTCTTGGTGGAAGAGTTGGCAAAACCAGCATTTGACCTTCTCAACATCCAAATTATTTCCCTACTTCATGGACATGACTCACCTTGGTACGAACCTATCTATACCTATCTCAAAGACCAAGTGTTACCTATAGACCAATCTTGAGCCCAAAAATGAAATTTAATCTGACAATCAGCCTGTTACATAATCCTTTATGAAACATTGTATCGTAAGGGTCTTGACGGGATGTTACTTAGATGTCTAGAGGAAGAGGAGTCTAAGTTAGCTTTAAGTGAGGTTCACGAGGGCATTTGTGGGTCGCATTCAAGTGGATTAAACATAGCCAAGAAGATCCTTTGTATGGGATATTTCTGGAAAACCTTAGAGAAAGATGCTTGTCACTTTGTCAAGATATGCAGCAAATGTCAATACCATGGTGACATGATACATGTGCCGGCACAAGAATTGCACCCATTTGTTACACCATGGCCATTCTATCAATGAGGATTTGACCTGGTTGATGTAATATATCCACCATCTTCCAATGGGCATAAGTACATCATCACCGCTACAGATTATTTCACAAAGTGGGTAGAAGTCATTCCTTTGATCATGACTATAGGCAAACAGATTTCCATATCCATACTCAATCACATCATTTGTAGATATGGTATCCCTCATGCCATAATCACAGACAATGGAAAACAATTCAAAAACAAAGATGTGGATGAACTTTGCGGCACATTTAATATTACTCATCACTCTTCACCCATTTATTATCCTCAAGGAAATGGATAAGCCGAAGCTACAAACAAGAACATTTTGAAAATCTTGAAGAGATCAGTAAATAAGTTAGGAAGATATTGGCATGTGCAAATCAACCCGGCATTATGGGCCTATAGAACTAGCATTCGCACACCTACATGAGCTATGCCATTTTCACTAGTTTATGGGGCCGAAGCTATTCTACCATTGGAGGTTGAGATCCCATCTTTACAAGTATCATTGCAAGGGTTGATAATAGATGAAGACTATAGATTCACCCAGCTTCAACAATTAGTGTTGCTAGAAGAACACCAAACGCAAGCCTATGAACACCTAAAATTTTATCAAAATAGAATCTCAAGAAACTACAATAAGCATATCAAACCGAGAGTCTTTCAAGTAGGTGACTTAGTACTAAGAGAAAATCCTAAAAATCAAGCTGAAAGAGAGAAGAAGGGTAAATGGGAGGCAAATTGGCTTGGACTGTTCATCATTATTTCTTCATTTGGAATGGGAACCTATAAATTAGTAGATTGTGATGGAGAAGAGCTACAAGAACCTATCAGTAGCATCCATCTAAAGAGGTTCTATACATTAGGTAGATGAAAGAGTATAAAGAGTATCAGATGAGGAGCATCATATTTATTATACATAATCAAAAGAGGTCTTGAAAAAATAACAAAAAAATTGAAAAAATACAAAAAAATTGAAAAAAAAGGAAAAAAGAAAAAAGTGCCTTGGTGAAAACCTAGCAATAGGTGCCTTGGTAGCAAAAGAAAAGAGAAAAAGACCCAAAAGGTGAAAACTTGGTAATCAAGCACCTTTTGTTCCCTTAAGTCATTTCCTAGTTGCATGTGTACATATTGCATTCTTAACATCTCACTTGTAAATCTTCATTGCATCCGTTATTTGTGCATAGTCATAATAAAACCCGTCAGCTGCATTGTCACATTGTCTATTTTGCCCTAATTTTCTGCATGATCACATTTATCACTTGGGGGCAGGAAAGGATTGGATTTTTGGTACAAACGGATTCAATTAGTGCTACATTTAGTCACATCAGAGAGAGGATTATCAGAGCTTCAGGAGAGAGATTTTCGTTGAACCTTTGATGGATATCATTGTTCACACCCAAGTATTCCGATCCCACAACTTGATCCTTGAGCCTTCATTGACTTTATTATTTGGGATTAAAAATTGACAACACTTTATAAGATCAGAATGTTTGGAAATTCTATTTTAAAATCTTGATACATTGCAAAACACTTTGAAGCTTTCTTTTTAATGATCTTTATTGAAATGAATTTTATCACATTTCTTTAGCTAATCAATGATGTTTCGACTAGATTGGCCATGATGGAGACTTGGTATTTTCTTGCCTTTGAGTGACTATTTTGAGGAAGATCCATCAACTTATATGAATTCATCCAAAGACATGGTCATCAAAGAACCATCGAGGACTATCACATAAGATGAAGAATTGACCTTTTCTTGTTTACACAAATAGATACCTTGGTTATTTAGATCTTCCATATCTTAATACCAAAATCCACTTGCAACATTGAATCCATTGAAACCGGTATTCATACTCCCATTGTTGGTCATTCAACTAGTGAGGGTTGAACTAGTTTCCAAAAGGAGGTTACCAAAAGTGATAAAAAGTGGTATTCATATCATCATGATGTGGTTAGTGATGATTGTACTTGCTTTAATGGTCCTACAATGCTCAATGATGAAAATATTTCCCTATAGCATTTCTTTGCTAAAAATCTAGTGAAACTTAGTTGCATTGCATGTTCATTATTAAATTAAGTGCATTTTCATGTTAGATTAAGTGCATGTTTGTAGTTATTTTTCCAAGGGAAAAGGGGTTTAGTTAATCAGCTTGAGTAAAAACATTGAAAAGAGGGTTCAATTACATGTTTCATCCTTGATTCAAATCAATCATGTGAAATTATCTTTTGCATTCATACATAGCATTACTCATTATTCATTATCCATATATTCAGAAAAACAAAAGCAAAAGAGAAAAACATTCATTCATCATACATCATTTGCATACATCTAGTTAAGAATAAAATTGCATACATCGAAAAAATAAAAAACATAGGGGCATTCACATCCATATTTCCATTAAAAGTTTTGCATCCACACATGGCAAAAATAGAAAAAAAACATCATTGCATCCATCTATCTACATCATAAATGAGATACACTGCATCCATAAGCATAATCAAAGTAAATGCATCATAAAACATCATATAGCTGCATATAAAGATGATCTCACATATACACATCACAAGAGTCAAGGAAGTATATCATATATAAGTGTTCATAATATCAAATGAGCCACCAAATCAGTATAGCAAGATACAATGTCAACAGAGTGATACATCAAATGTTCTGATCAATAAACATGATACAATAGTCATCAAATCATCATGAGCCTGTAGTAGCACCCTATCCATCCCCAACACCTAATCCATCTGGACCCCTGTCAGCCTGTCTATCCTATGAAGGAGGAGCCTGAGAAGTGCTAGCCATACTGGGTCTCTGAGTCACATAAGTCATAAACTGCTGCATCAAAAGAGCTGCCTGGTCCAGTTTGCCCACAATAGTAGATCAGGGATTTTTTTAGTGGTGATTATTCGCCAATTGGAGAATATGTCCCGATCGGCAGATAGAATTTGGCGAATAAAATGCTCGTATAGTGGTTGACCAGTTCGCCTAGATTTTATAAAATGCTCATATAGTGGTTGGATTGTTTGCCACTATTTTTACGTAATCTTAGTACAGTAGTCGGGTTCTTCGCCCATATTTCTATTACTATTTCACTCTTATTCACCACGGATTAAATTGGGTGTCTTCATCAATGATCAACATTTGCCAAAGGCCCATTGTCCCAAGTAAAAATTTTATTTACACTAGGACCCAATTCGCCATGCATCATACTTAATTGTGTCCCAAATTCCCGCCCTATTCACCCAGTCAATTATTTAAAAATACGCAGGTTCACCAAATATTAGTTGTTATCATAAGCAATGGTCGGCCCCTTCGCCAAAATGGACGATGGATATTATGAGGCAAAATCTAATGGTTGATATGAAAACGGTTTACTTGTAGTTGTCTATTTAAGAGACATGAGTTTCATTATTGAAACATGCCGGAGAGAAGGAGACTTCAAGAGATTTAGTTGATTCTGAGCTCACAATTGCATTTGCGATCGGTAGCAAATGACTACCAGTCCATAGTATCTTATTCAAGTAAAATTTTATTTGCAGCCTTAATTTTTTGGAGATGTCATAGTCACAGTTAAACAGGAAGAGGACTATTACAGGTGGAGATGTCCAAGAGAGCCCGAGGCCAACGAAATGCAGAAATATATCTTCATACTTTGGTGTGGGAAAATGTAATAGTATTGGTCAAAGTGAGGAAGGTACATCATTAGAGGAACCTGTACAATTTCAAGGTTCTCAACCTACACAGGAGTCTAATGAACAAATTGGGGAGCCTAATAAATCTGGTGACGAAGTTGCGGAACCTGATATCTCTGATGAAGATGACCTTGAAGAAGAATTTCAAGTCAACAACTAGTACTAGGATGAAGTGATCGACTTCGGTGATGATGATGGTTCAATTAACAGTAACACTAAAGGAAAATCAAAAGAAAAAACTTATCGTCAATGGGAGATGTCGAGGAGATTTAAATTTTATTGGGTGGCAAAGTATCCATTCATTGAACCTATGGACAATCCAATTGTAGGTCAGCTGCCAGTAGAATGCAGATGTACGATTTGTAGTTGGAAGTATAAAAAGGAAAAGCGGTTGCAGCTTAAACTAGACACCATAGAGAAACATGTTGGTAAGGTTTACGAAACCTCAACTGTTGATGGAAAGGAAATAAAAGTGGTAAGATATAAAACAAAGGAGCAATGTCAACATAAAAGGAATGCTAAGGAATATTATTTGTTTCAAAAATTTAAGACAAAGCCTAGTGAAGTTCAAGGTTCTATTAATGTTATTTTTGCAAAAGCAAGTGAAGTAGAAGAACATGGAAAAGCTATTCAATTAAGTACTGTTTTCCATATTTTGAGCAGAGGGTGTCCAATGACAGACTATCTAGAAATGAGTGGTTTGTTACACTTTCTGAAAGTTCCTAACTATCCTATCACTCATTGGTCAATAAATAGTGGATGGGAATTGGCAAGTTGTATTGCCCAGGTTGAAATAGAGGATGTACAGAGAAAAATAAAAGATTCAACCTTTATTGCATTGTCCTTAGATGAAGTTACGACAATAGATAATACGTTGTGGGTATGCATGCATGTTTATACTATACAAAATAATTCCCGCCAACCACATCTACTAATTGTTGCAAAATTGAGGGACAATGCGACATCGGAAACTTTATTTCAATTAGTAAAGAACCAATTAATGGAATATGGAGGTATGGATGAATTGACAATAGCGAAGAAGTTGATCTGTGTTGGAGAGAATGGAGCTTCATTAATGCAAGGTCAAAGGAATGGTCTTTGCACAAAGATGCAAGCTTCTTTTTCACCATATGTTGTTGGCATTCACTATATGGCCCACAGAATGAATCTTGCTTTTAGAGTTGTGATGAAGTTTCCTTTAGTAAACAAGGTTGAAGATTTAGTAAGAGAGTTGTACTCATATTTTTGTCGAAGTCCCAAATGTTTTAGGGAATTTCAGCAGTTTGTTGATGGAATTACCAATGGAAACAAGCTTCTTAAAGATGTTGATACCAGATGGATCTCTTTGGATGGACCAACGCATCAAGTTTTTTTTTAATATCAATCTTTGATTGGACTGATGTATGAAAATCGGGACAATGCAAAAAATCAGAGATGTGGCGACCTGCTTCAGAGGTTAAGCAATATAGAGACACTTTTAACTTTAGCATCTCTTCTTCCCATGCTAGAAGAAATGACATTCATTATGAAAAATGCCCAGCAAAGAGCCATGTATATTGCAAAATATGCTCACTTGCGTAAAATGTCATGCCAAGCCCTCGATAGTCTCTATCGAAATGACCTAAATTTATCTGATGAAAGATTTAATCACTAGTGGAAACTAACAGATTTGGACAATCCTGATAATTATTTAAAGATCATTGAAAATGGGGATTTATGTGTTTGTGTAAGGGGATTTTAGATACCAATGTACTACAGTGCCCCAAAGAAGCGAGCTACAAGAGTTACAAGGGAAGAGTTTACCAAGATCATCGAGTCTATAGTAGGTAATGCAAGGGACATAGCCTATAAAGTTTCCTCTGAAATAAGATCCTGATTCCCATATGAACAACTCCTTGAGGCCATGGAAATTGTGTTTCCTCAATATTGGCGCTTAAACTCTAAGGAAGATTATCGTAATAGGCTGATGACTTTGATAAAGGAATTTTGCAAATCTGTAGAATTCAATGGAGTGACTATCAATGGAATTTTAGATGAGGGTGTTCTTAGACAACAATTAGGCACTTTTGCAAATACTATGAGGCATCAATATCAAGTAATGCATAACCCACATGAAGAGGGCTCAACAACAAGGATTTGGACAGAACTAAAACAGAGCACAATGTTGCGTGAAGAAATTTCAGAGTTCTTCAAGCTTGTTGATCTATGTCAGACCATGATATTGGGTTTAGTGGAGGATGAAAGAGTTTTCAGTGCTTTGGGCTTCCTAAAATCAAAGCTAAGAAACAAACTAGACAATAATTTGGAAACATGCTTGAGGGTCCACACATCTAGGTATGATGTCAATACTTTTCCTTATTAAAAAGCAATGGAAATCTGGAAGAAAAGATGCAAAAGAAGAGGGTTGGGCAACACCATTAACCAATCTCTGACAGTGACTCTGAGTGGGACAAGTACAGGTGGCGATGGGAGTCAGAGAAGTGGAGGTCAGAGTGAAGAAGGCACAAATGAAAATGAAGAGAACAATGAAGAAAGTGGAATACCAAAATTGGATGATGATGACAACGCAAAGATGAATTGGCAAATTTAGGAAATTTTTGCTAAATTAGCATTAGCAATCAATAGGTATTTTTAAAACTTATTAACTACTATATCCTATCATTCAATGTTCATTTTAGAAAAGCAAGAATGTATTATGTTTCATCATTAAAATTTGAGAACAAAGAGTATTATTACTGTAGAGTGTAGTTTGTAACTTTGTATCGTATCATCAATGATCATTCATATTTGAATTTGAAATTTCTGAATGAAATTTTGTATTCCAATAGCATATAATAGAGTAAATCAACTAAGAATAACTGAATAAAATAGAGTAATTCAACATACATTGGATTGGAAAACATGAAAATTAGATAGAGCACAATTTGTTTTGTATTCATTTGCAATATATTACAATTTACAGTAGTTCAAATTCAGAGCAATCTTTGTGTACACTATTAAAAAATTCACCACCAAATATCCATATTTTGAGATAATTCGCCATCACTATTAAAAATTTCCCCCCCAAAACACATGTGATTCGCCACAATTTTATACTTTTCGGGAGGGGGGGTTGCTTAAAGTTATCCCTATGGTAGATACATTTGTCCTCAATGACTGAACATCTCGTGCTACACTATCAATACTAAGAGCACCCTGAGATGACTGACCCATATCTTATGATCTAGGAACCTGTGGAGGCACCTGCTGTGCTAGAATATGATCCTGCTATACCTGATCCTGATCCTGTTATGCTGAGGCAACCCTTTGTAACTGAACCAAAGGATCCAAACCACCAGGAATCTATCAAGCAGCCTCCACATGTCCCCATCTCTGAGCCCTCTGGTGTCTCTTTCATCTCTCCTATCTATCACCTGCTGCTACTCTAGGACGTACAATCTTAGCTCCATGATCATCCCTAGCTCTATCCCTAGCATGTCCACCTCTCACCTATGGCCCATCTCATCCTTGCCCTATGACCTAAGGAGCTCTCTATCCTTGCTAACCTCTCTGTCTCTGACGTCTCCTCCTACCACCACCACCATCCCCTCCATCATCATCACCTTTGTCATCCTTTGATCTCTCATCCCGTCCAGGGATAGGCTTTGCTAGATCTGTAAAATGAAGAAACCTATTCTGAGCCCACCAGTTTTGATACTCATGTGACATACCAGCATCTGTAACACCACCAAGAAAATCCCATTTACAGTACACCAACCTAGCAATCTGATCACAGGCAAACTGATAATCAATCTAAGCACCCCACAAAGATCACTCTGCCTAGACTCTAGCATATAGGGCTGTACCCTGGGGCATATCCTGCACTCTACCATACTGTCGAGAGACTCGACCAAATTAAAGCCACTCGATAATAGTAGTAGCTCTACCAATCATCCACAGAGGAGCAAACATATATGGGAGCTCATCATCATCCTCCCTCCATCTCTCGCAACCTATATATGGATGCCACTGAACCTGATCAAGATCATCAATCTGACGGTGCCAATACTCAATTTTTCCCAGATGATGCTAGACAACCATGCCACCATATAGAAAGAAATAAGGAAAACCTCGACCCCAAATCCTATCTGATACTGGTCTAGTAGTGGAAAGATGCTCCCATATCCATAGCTGCAAGATCACAACACTTGCTGATAAAGACACACTCTCTTTGTATACAACCTCATGCAAATCATGATAAAGCTGAGCGAGAACACATGAGCCCCAATCAAACCTCTGAGGCTATCCAAGCAAGTCCTCAAGTAGCCTGCCCCATCCAACTGACAAGCCATGACCTCATCGGTTGGGAAGTAGTAATCCACCGATCAGAGCACCTAATACTACTGGCAATGTAGGGAATGAAGTGAACTGTGCCCATGTGATAGTATCATCATTGATAGTGTTGTCTCCAAACATTCATCTGCAGATTGTACTATCATAAATAGAATCGTAATATACCATCTCTCCTCGACAAGGAATACGTAACAATCTATACACATCCTCCAGAGTGATGGTCATCTCTCCAAAAGGTAGATGGAAGGTATTGTGGTCAAAGTGCCAATGCTCTACCACAGTGGTAAGTAGAACCCGATTCAACTAAAACCATGGGATATCAAGCAGAAAACTAAGTCCACACAACTCAATCACTCGAAACTCTATAGGAGTCAAAGTTTGACTTAACTCAATGACCCAAGAAGCTACGGTCTATACATACAACTTACGGAAATGTGCTTGTTTGGAAAAACCAAGAGAATCATATCAGTTTTCTATATCAAGTGAATCATTTCAAGTCAATCATTTCTATCAGAATCAAAGTATCAAGCAATCAAACCCAGTACCATTTGTTTGTGTCTCTATGTCTTGAGAATGAATTATCAATCATACCTATCAGTTTACCTACCTATTAGATTGACAAATCACATTCATTGGTACGATTAACCTGATATCCTAATCAATTAGTTTTTAAAACTACAATAGACCTAACTATCTGGGAAATCAATCAATCAGTCAGACTTACCAAATTTTTATCAGAAAATCAAGTTGGAAAATTCAAAAAAAATTCAGAAAAACCTGCAAGCGTCATTTGCCTATTACCATGCGGCATTTTACCTTACGCGGTGCAAAAAAGGTATTACACAATACTTTATCATTAGTACGCATGACTTAACATTTCAAGCGGCATTTTAAAATGCTAGGTGGTATTTTAAGGAGCCTAGGCGGCATTTTAAAGCTAGGGTTTTATACGAGTAAAAACATATGGAAATTGGCAAGAAAACTCTACTGCTACGCGACAACATATCAGTAATAGGTGATATTTAAAAATTCCTAAGTGACACTTTACTATGTGGAGGCGTGAGTAAAAAGTGTGGATGCGGCATTTTAAAGGGTTACGCGACATTTAATCTATCCTAAGCGGCATTTTATAAATTCTAAACTATGAAAGTAAGAAAAACATGCAATAAATACGAAAAAAGAGCTATAAATGCACAAGGAAGGTTAAAAAATGACTCACTGGAGGTTCATAGTCCAATGGCCTCTGATAGCGATGACCTCTCTCGAACCGGTGCTCGCAAATCGGGACAACCATCGTGAAAATCAATGAAGGATCAAAGCAAAATCTCAATAGTCAAAGTGAAAATGAATAGCAAATCTAGGTTTTTCAACCTATTTAAGCTAATTTTGACCTAATTTGGAGGTAAATTTTGACTTAATCAACCTATCAATCAAGCCGGGGCATTATTTGAAATTAGCATATCATCAATGTTTTTCAGAAATGAAAACATATTGAATCAATCAGTTAATCAATTTAAAACAAAAAAAAATTCAAATCAAGCGATCAATATGTTTCATTTCTGAGGGGGCATAAGAGTATCAAATTAGCATCAAACATCAGTGAATTAGGGGCATCAAAATTTTTGAACTATTATCAGTGGGGCACATATCATATCATTTTATCAAATCAGATCAGAGGCATATCATATCAGGTTATCAAATCATATCAGTGGCATATCAGTATCATTAAATCAAGACCTAAAGGCGATCAGGACTTAAAAATTTCTTTGAACCAATGTTCTTCGCACATCAATTCAAAGAGGGGCATTTGTAGACACTCAAAAATGGGCAAGTGCTTTAAATCATCAAAATGACTCAAATTAATCAAAATGCTTTAATTCTCATCAAAATGGACATTATTAAATCAAAATTGGACAAAATTATTAAAATCAAAGGAAAAATCAAATAATGACATTAAATAATTAAATACAAGCTTAAAGGGGTGAAAAGCACTATATAATTGATTTTAATCAATTAATTGTATAGTTCAAAAATCAAAATGAACCTATTCCTTACATGGCTAAATTTAATTAATTAATTGAATTTAATAAATCATAATATTTTTCAACAAATTGAGGAACCAATGAAAATTGAGGACAAAGAGACACAAATCACTCAAAAGAATTGAATCTCAATCACACAATTTCAACTTTCAATCTCATCCACTCAATTTTGTCCTTTTTTCCAAAGCTTTGAGACAAACATTTAAATTGTCCCCCCATTTATGAACATTGCAAAGTTTTTGACTCAACCAAGGCTAAATCATGATTACTTCACTCTACCCCATACCCTTGGGAATTTACTATAAATAAGAGGCATTTTGAGAGCAATAATATAGAAGAGAATTAGAGAGTAAAGCATTGTTATTATAGGCATTTTATGAGCATTTGATAGCAATTGAGAACATTTAGCATTAGCATTTCAATTTATCATTTGCATAATGGATCATTGTGAGCTAGATTAAGCACTGTAGCATCATACTTTCTCATTTTAGAAGTGTCACTAGTGGAGATTAAGCTGAGAGCTCTACTTACCACATCTAATTATAGAGCCATGAGATGTCATGGATTTTAGTTTCATTTCTTAGTTAAATTGGCATTGTATTTTCTTTGAATTGATAGTTAATAATCCTAATTTCATGAAGGTGAATAGCATACACACACAGTGATATATAGACATTGTTGTAATTTTTTTGGGTTTGAATAAATCCAATAGTGATAGTATGTTCTGAATATTGTTGTGTTGAAATACAATGTTTGTATTATGTTTGTATTGTAGTTGGCTACAATTCATTTTTTATTCTTCTGGTGCTAAACATAATGTAAAATGAAAAACATTTAAAGAAATGTAATGTAAGTAGAATAAATAATGCTTAGAATGATTAGTTGTTTTTGGTGTTTGCTAATTTGAAAGTTTAAAATTGACCTTTTGTGATGTTCAAAAAATTATTGATGGGCTGACTATTTGTATCGTACGTACTTTTGGCCCATGTGTAGTAATTATTTCCTTATAGTAAGTGAGCCGAAGGATCTTAGAATCCCTTTGTGGTTGACAATTTGTGAGAGATCCTGATGTGAGTTTTGAATTCTCTAATTTATCGATTGCATGATTGTTCATTAAAGAAGATGCTTTATGCCATGGGTTGGATTGAGTTAGACCAAGTATTTTTGGGTAACCATGGACTATTATAACTCTTGTGACTTTACTTTTCTTGCAGTTCAAAAGTTACTGGAATGTCTCTATTGGAATTGTCAATCTAAAGGGCCTAATTTAATAGGAAGTTATAACTACATTCATTAATGCATCATTAAGTGGGGTAATTCTTCCTAAATTTAGAACCCTAATTTTTAATCCTCCAAATTTTGCATACCCTCTTAATTTTAGAGCCCTATTTTGGATTTCAAGTGATTCAACAATGATATTTTGAATTGTAATGAATCTTGTTCAGATGAAATAAAATCTTTGTTTTTTTGTTTGTTTTGAATGTTGTGAATTTGCTTGCATTGAAATACAGTGCTATTTGGATAAAATTTCATCATAGTTGTTACATTGTTTTTAAGTATGTGATATAAGACATTGTTGTCAATTTTTTGGGGTTTGAAGAAATCCAACACTGATAATTTATTTGTTTTGAATGTTGTGAATTTTGTTGTGTTGAAATAAAATGCAATTTGGATAGCCTTCATATTTGTTATATTATTTAAGTATGTGATATATAGACATTTTGTAGTTTTTTTGGGTTTGAAGAAATCCACCAGTGATAGTATGTTACAAATCTTATTGTGTTGAAATATAATGTTTGTATTATATTTGGTTACAATTCATTTTTTATTATTCTAGTGTTGAATAGAGTGTAAAGTGAGAAATGTTTAAAGAAACATAATATAAAGTAGAATAAACAATGCTTAGAATGATTAGTTACTTTTGGTGTTTGCAAATTTTAAAGTTTGAAATTTACATATTATGATGTTCAAAAAATTGTTGATGGGTTGACTATCTTAATTGTACGTGATTTTGGTGTGTGTGTAGTAATTATGTCCTTGTAGTTGTTGAATCAAGGATATTAGGATTCCTTTGTGGTTGATATTTTTTGAGAGATCTCGATGCAAGTTCTAAATTCTCTAAATTGTCTATTGACCAATTGTCCATTAAAGCAAATGCTTTTTGCCATGGGTTGGATTGAGTTAGACCAAGTGTTGTTGGGTAAAAATGAGACATTACTTAAATTTGTCACGAAACTTTGTGATTGAAGATTTCTCATATATCCCAATGGGATTTTTTAATTATCTAAAGTGTGGATTGACTTACTATTGATGAAAGCACATGTATTTTGTCATTGATTGCATTGAGTTAGATGAAGTTTCATTGGCTAACTGTGAAATGTTAGACCTCTTGTAACTTTAATTTTCATATGGTTTACAAGATTGAGTAGTTCCATGTCTTTATTAGAAGGCCCATTTTGTAAAAGTCTCAATTTTTTAGGAAGTTGTAAGTACATTCATTAATGCCTCATTAAGTGGCAGAATGCATGGAAATATCTTAGCACGGTTTTCGAAAGAGAAAGATGGAACTTTTTATACCAACTTTAAACAAATTTAATATCACCTCCTTCGAATGGTTCATTTTTGTTGTTAAAATAATTTTCATTCCAGACAATTGTCAAGCTAGACTTGGAATTTTAGACAGTAAAGGAGCTGGGAGAGACATCTGCAAAAGTAGGTTAGACTCAAGTTTATCTCCTTTAGTTTTTATCTCTTAATTTACAATAAAATTTGAATGTTGGTTAGTGGAAAGCCCCAAAGCTTCCACTCCATGAGTCTTTGTAGTTTCTTTCTTTGTATTCTTAGCATACCTACTTGGTATCAAGTAGAATTATTAAATTTCTTATTTGTTACCTAGTAAATTTAGGGCCTTTTTTTAGAATCCTTGAAATGTCAGGTACTATATAGGATGGTCTTAAGAGAATAAAAGATATCGAGCTTGGTGATATGAGTCTTAGTGAAATTCTTACAAGGATGCAAATGGAATCCATTTTTCCCATAAGGAACAAATTTTTTGAAAGCGGGCTTGAAAATTTTCTAGTTATTTTTCCTTTTTGTGACCTAGTGTTATCTTGTGCGAACCATTATGACTGCCAATCTCATGAAATATGAGCCTTCAATGGCTCTATCATTGCAAATATTGGCCCCAGGACTAATTCTTAATTTCTCAGACTAGATAAAAAGAAGGAATTTGTGAATATATCAATAGAGATTGGTTGGAAATTCTACTATGATAATAAATATTGGTGTTAAAATTTTATCACTAGGAAATGGTTGAAAAAGGAAAAGAAATGGAAATCTCAACTCCCTTCAATCCTAAAAAGAAAACATTTCAAAGAAGGAATTGATGACGTTGTTACCCTATTACAAAAGTTTATTGGCATGGAAGATTGTAAAGAATTTCATTTCTAGATGTATCAATTTATCTTAGGTATCTGTGATGAAAATAAATGCATTGATTGGGATAAACTTATAACTAAATGTTTACATGAGCAGCTGGATGCTTACAAACAAATGGGTTCCTTTCACATGTGATCTTTACTTATTTACATTCTTGTTGGCGGACAAAGTATGTGTCTTGGTTTGGAAACTTTAAATTCATCACCTGGCGATATAACTATTTATGAGTACTTCCCCCAACTATAAAATCATAATGGAATGGAAAATTACCACTCTAATAATTATTTTTTCCTCTAGGCACTAAGGCCCATAGAATTGAGAGGTGTGAGTTTCCCTTTTTTATATTGGGTTACTTGGGTGGTGGCTTGGTTATTCTTACTAGAGTAGGGGCCCTCTCGGCCTATCAAAATTCTTTATTGGGTGGGTCAAATGGAAAGAAAAGTTGGTGATTACTATCTGGGTCCCCTACTCCTCATTTCTAAGTTATTATGCTAATAAAAAAGAAACCATATTATGTTTATAATCTAGCAGTCTAGATTAAAGTGGAGGTAGATGCCATTGTAGGTTCAGTCAGTTACATGCCTACTTTATCAGATCAAGATGTGGTTCTAGCCTATCTTTTGTTAGAACGAGACAGGTAGAATGTTGGCTAGTTCTTCCCCCTAGAGGATTTCTTTGAAAGATACCACCATGATAAAATAATATGGCAACTATTTTATCCAATTTGATAGCTTCTATTATCTGAGAATTGGGAATTATTTAAATGCCCCATTGAAATTACCCAAATATGCCTTGAATTATTTTGTGTTCCTAGAATTTTTTTGTTAGATGCCAAAGGCTAATGTCAAATATATTGAGATGTAAAAGAAAGGATACTCTATTCCCATCTTACTTGCACAATTTTCATGTAAGAGTAATGATGTATGAAAGGAGTCTATATGAACACCAGGAAAACTTGGAAGACTATTGGGAGGATTGTAAGGATGAAAGAGAAGTGCATAAAAGAGGCCTAATGAGATTAACATTAGATCAAGTTAGGGCTTTCAACGTACCATTGTCTATCCCTAAATACTTGGTTGATGACGATTTAGGATTGATTGAAGATTTTAATCAAGATGTTGGCCTAGGTCCTTGTGAACAATTGAAATTTTCTAGTGACTTAGACATTAAAAATAAGACCTTCTAAGTGATAAAAAGAACAAAGAGACAGGTTGAAAAGAAAATGAAAGAGAATTTTGTCTTTTCTTCATCCCAATATTCTCCAAAGAATAAATGGGCAAGCTCTAAGGGGTCAACATCTCAAAAGACCTAATCAATCAAGGATTTGTTGTTCATAAAATTATTTCACAATCAAGGTAATGGAGACCGACATGAGCACCATGCAAATTTAAAGGCCACTTGTGAAGAAGATACACAAAAACCATCAAGAATAGATACTAATCAAAGAGGTACTGCTCATATTCCTATGCTCACTAAAAAATTGACAACTCTTATTGTAGTCATTTCTAATAGTGAGGCACTTATTTTCAATAAACTTGATTGAGATAATCTTCCAAATACTTTTTTTGATAGTTATGGTCTCTCTTCTTGGTGATGCAACACCTAAAGATTTTATTATTGTTCAACCAAATCCTACTATTGGTAATGCTCCCATATTGTTTGAAATCGCTTCTCCTTCTTGGCTAAAAAAGGCTGTAAAAAAGAAGAGGAGATATACCCTTTGTTGGAATACAAACACCACTGGGGGGGGGGGGTGAATCAATGGTTAGTCAAAAATTGTCCTTTTCAATTTTTACAATTATAACATATACTTATGAAATATGAACAAGATATGTAAAAATAATAAAGTACACAATATTTATAGTGGAAAACCCCTTAGGGTAAAAAACCACTTTGAATCTAGAACTTTATTAGCCTCTTGGGAAAATCTTTTAGAGCTACAACTCTGGAAAGCACCAATGCCCTGTTTTAGAGACACCGATCTCAAGGAACACCAATCCATTACACCTGAAGCACCAACTTCAAGAATAAAAGAAGCACCAACTTCCTAAATGAATAAATGAAATACAAAATCAAAGGATCATCTCTGTTACAATACAAACCATGAAACAAGATTTCAACTCTAAGTTGAAAACATTAAGGAGGATTCACTTCTTTTCTTATCTCTCATACTGATTCTTTTACATCACCAAATTATGCCAAATTATACAAGCCTTCTCAAAATGACTTTATCAGATCATGAAATGTATAATCAGACTTAAATCAATACATATGAATGTAATAGGATTATTTTAATCAATGGCCTTCAAAATGCTACACTTCTTGAGAGATAAATAATGTCTTTCCCTTCAAAACATTAAAGATCCAAATGCATATTCATGTGTCATAAAAACATCTAATTAAAGACTAATGTAAACCATTAAAATATCAGTGAATAAACCCTTCTCAAACTTTGATATACTCCTATAATGAAAATCAAATCACAAATAGCAAAATAGAAACATAAAGCATTACCCTCCTCTTTGCTGCTATTTAAACTTCCTACAATATGTCTAATATACTTCAAATTATGTACCACTCTTGAAAATTTTGATCAAACCACCTATTGGAAATTTTAGAGGAAGTTACAAGGTGACATGGTTGAAAAAAGGGCAAAGTGTCCTAGTGAATGAGCAGACATGGGTTGAATTCTCCATTGGAGGATACAAGGACAAGTTGTTATGTGATGTGTTTCCCATGGGTGCTTGTCATCTCTTATTGGGTAGACCATGACAATATGATAGAGAAGCCATGTATGATGGAAAGGGGAACACTGTTACATTTAAGAAGGATGGAAATACATTCAAAATGTAGTCCTTGATGGATGATGATGAAGTTCACACAAAGACTCTTAGTGTGCTACTTAGTAGTGGAAAATAATTAATGAACACACTTCAAGAAGAAGGCAGTGAGGGGTATGCTATAGTTGTGAAGCCCAAGGAAGTGGAAAAGCCTAAACAAGTACCTATACCAGTGGAGGTTCAATATTTGCTTGAAAGATTCAAGGATATAGTCAGTGATGGTACACCTGCAACCATACCTCCTAAGAAGTCTATAAGTCATCAAATTGACTTTATTCCAGGGGCCTCATTACCAAATAAAGAAGCTTACAAGTTCACACTAAAGCATAACCAAGAAGTGGCAAGGAAAGTACAAGAGTTAATTGATCAAGGGATAATAAGGAAAAGCATCAACCCATGTGCAGTACCAATGGTCTTGGCATCAAAAAAAGGTGGTAAGTGGAGAATTTGCACTGATTTTAGGGCAATAAATAGGATTACTATTAGATATAGATTCCCTATACCTAGGATAGAGGATCTAATGGATTGCATTGGAGGAGCTAAATACTTTACTAAGTTGGATCTTAAAAGTGGATACCATCAAATTGGGATAAAGGATGGGGATGAATGGAAGACAACCTTCAAACCCACTAAAGGGTTGTATGAGTGGCTTGTTATGCCATTTGGGTTGACGAATGCCCCTAGCACATTCATGAGATTGCTGAATGAAGTGCTAAAGGACTATACATGCATATTTGTGGTAATATATCTTGATGATATACTTATCTTCAACAAGACAAAAGAGGAACACCTAAAGTATTTGGAGGATGTGCTCAAAAGACTACATGAAGAACAGTTATTAATTAAATTGGAGAAATGTGAATTCCTCAAATAAGAATAGATTTAATTGGTATTTTTGGTGTCTTAAGATACACTAAAAATGGATCTAAGAAAGGTCGAAGCTATTCTAAACTGGCCTACACCAACCACAGGGATAGAAGTGAGGATTTTCCATGGCTTAGCCCAATTCTATAGGAAATTTATAAGGAATTTCAGTGGCATTTGTACACTAGTGCTAGATACTATTAAAGGTGGGTTGAAAATCAAGTTCAAGTGGACTCATGAGGCAAGCCAAGCATTTGAAAAGTTGAAGCAACAAGTAGCCACCCAACCTATTCTCCTATTACCAAGCTTTGACAAGTTGTTTACCTTAGAGTGTGATGCAAGTGGAGTCACAGTAGGAAGAGTGTTGAGTCAAGATAATAGGCCAATAGACTTCTTTAGTGAGAAGCTAAATGAATCTAAATATAAGTATTTAGCCTATGTAATATGAAAAATATGGATAGGGTCCTAGAACAATGGTTTGCACATAAAAGAGACCCTAAGCCAATATTTTCTATATACATGAAATTGTATTGATATGGAAAGTAAATGTAGAAGATTAATATTGAAATGAAGAAATAAAGGTACTTACCTCTGAAAAGAACCTACTGAAAACCCTGACAAACAGTCTCAGAAACTATTAATTTTCATGATCCTCAACCGAAACTATGAGATCTACAAAACCCATAAATCTTTTTCTGATCTGAGGGAGGTCATCCTTGACCCGGATAGTGGGGCAAGGTCTTACCCCGGGGTAGGATCTTTCCCCTCACTGAAGGTTTTCCTTGACCCAAAATAGCTCCGACAGAAATTCTATTCGCGAATCCTAAAAGTTCACCGAAAAGGGTATCCAAATCTGCACTTTAATTCACTATCATGTACTTGTACCTACAAGAAAAAATGGTTTTGTTGTTTGGATGATGGATTTGCATTAGTCAAACCCTAGTTTGGAATCAACCTTAATAATGGAATTGAAATAGAGAATGCCAACAAGTAGTAGAAGTAGATCTAACAACGAAGCTATGATATTCAATAGATATGCAATTATATTTCAAATGTAAACAAGTATGTTGATATGAAAGCTTGGACATAACATTAACAAATGTAAATCAAAACCTCCATGATTGTATGCTTGGAATCCACCTTGAGGGAAGAATGAATAGATCTTGAAGATGAACAAAGGATCTTGAAGGAAGATCACACCACCATGATGGCTAAATCTAGGGTTTTGAATGATGAATCTTGAATGCTTGAACTAAATCCCTTCAAAGGCTTGAATGCTTGAATACTTGATCTTCAATGGAGAACTTGAATGAAGAAGAAGAATTGAATGCTTCCTTGAAAATTCTTGATGAAATGCTTGCTTGATCTTTCTTGAGAGCTTGAGAGATTATGAGAGATGAGATTGCAAAACTTGATGATCAAAATGAGAGAGGAAGGCTTCCTTTTATAGTGATCTAGGGCACAAACTTCTAGAGAGGCCGACATTGGAGAATTAAATCTCAATTAATCTTAACCCCTAGAACTAGATCTAGATTAAATGTAATTTAAGATTTTACCATTTCAGAAACCAAAACAGCCAACCCGGAAGCGGGAAAACAATTCTTTCTGAAACATGACATCTAGAAATCATGGGACCTTGAAATTTGGACCTAGGGTCAGGGATGAGGTAGTCTCTGCCCTAGGTTAGGGTCGAGGTCATCCCTGACCTAGGTCAGGGACTAGGTTTTCCTTGACCCTTCAGGTTGTCCTTGACCTTGAGGTCAAAAACCTCAGGATCTCAGTCCAGAATGCTAGAAAAATGTAGACAAACAGTGGAAAAGGGGGCAGAATCAGGGGAAAAGCCAGATCTAAGCCAAGGACCCATTCAAGGTACTTGACATGACCCCAAAACACCTACTTAGAGGGATACACACTCTTAAAATGGAAGTGCTTCCATTTTAAGATGATACAACCTATGACTTGGAATTGTATGCCTTAGTGAAGTCACTTATGAAATGGAGGCACTATCTCCTACCTAAGTAGTTTGTGGTGTTCACAGACAATCAAGCTTTAAGTTACATCAATACACAAGACAAGATAAGTAATAGGCACCTTAAATGGATAGAATAATTACAAGCCTTCACATTTACTATCAAGCACAAGAAGGGGCAAATGAATAAAGTGGTAGATGCATTAAGCAAGAGATTGTTGACAGTAAAGGAAGTCCAACTCCAAATCATTGGCATAGAAAGCTTTAAAGACCTCTACAAGGATGATGAGGAATTTTCAAAGGCTTATAAGGTATGTTCTAATTTCATAATCACTTTCACAATTAATTTGTGGAATATACATTGCAGAGTGGTATATTGTTCAAAGGGAATCAACTATGTGTCCCTAAGGGCACAATGAGGGAAAATCTCATTCAAGAGAAGCACAATGGTAGTCTTAGTGGCCATTTTGGCATTAAGAAAAAAATGGAGTTAGTCCAAAGATTCTATTATTGGCCTAAGTTTCCTAGGGATGTAAGAAGGTATGTTGAACAGTGTGTCATATGTATGAAAGCTAAGGGAGGAGCTAGTAATGCAGACCTATACTAGACTTTACCCATTCCCAATAAGCCATGGGATTGCATTAGCATGGACTTCATAGTAGGGCTTCCTAAGACCAAGATAGGGTTAGAAAACATTTATGTGGTGGTGGACAGGTTTAGAAAAATGAGTCCTTTTATCCCTTGAAAAACTACTCATGATGCTAGCCATATAGCTCATCTTTTCTTCAAGGAGGTTGTGAGGATACATGGCCTTACTCTAAGCATTGTGTCAGACAGAGATGCAAAATTCATGGGCCATTTTTGGAAGACATTATGGAATAGATTGGGTACAAATTTGTCTTTTGGATCAACTGACCATCCACAAATAGATGGTCAAACTAAAGTAATTAACAAGGTGTTGGGTAACTTATATGCCTAACCAAGGAATATGGCCAAACATGGGATCTAGTCCTCCCTCAAGTAGAATATTCCTATAATGCTAGTGTTAACCAAACAACTAGAAAATTTCATTTTGAAATAGTATATGATATGCACCCAAGGGGAGTGAGTGACCTCAGAGATTTAGGGATTATGGAATATATAAGTGGCCATGCAAAAGAATTCTCTCAAACTATGAAAGAGATTCAGGAGAAAGTAAAGAAGAATCTCATATAAGTGATGATCTACAACTAATTGAATAACTTGATGAACTAAAGAGATAGTGATTAGAGATCACCGAGCTGTTAAAGTGATATGTAAGATGATTAAATTAGTCAATATGTTGTCATTAATGTCAACTAGTTTTGACTATAATTATCATGATAGTTACAAACATCTGAACATCTGTAGAAGGAAGAAATGGTGAAGAAAATGAGATATCTACATAAGGACAAGATGGATATGACAGATATGGATAAGGTATACATTGGGTAGCTTATTGATGAGTCTATGGCATTATATTGTTGACTTGAGCATATTGCATTATTCTATTATGAAGAAGAGATCAGAATTGACCAAGTTAATGTGGTCGGTAATTGAAGATTTTTGTATACACTGAGCCAGTGCAATGTATACTGAGTGATAGTAATAAATGAGTTAGTATTCACTGATACATTCTATATTAACTGAATGGATGAAAATATTAAATGCTATAACAACTGATTGAATTGATGAGCTAGCAAATTGTGAATGATTGCGAGGTAAGATATGAAGTTTGTTATGAGAATCTAACGATTGATAAAATTCAAGATTTATCAAATGAAGGAGAATGAAACGTGTTAATGACACATCTGCCGAGGAAGCTTGAAGCGAAAAAATAGATGATGGAGATTAAGAGGCAAAATATAATGGATGAGATGAAAATGGTTTACAAGTCTATTTAAAGAGACATGAGATTCATTTTTTACCATGGGAGCTTATTGAAATCTATAGGAGAAATCACGTGAAAGGAAGTTTTTCATGCACCACTGATCAAAATAGTTACAGATAGAACCGAGTAGAACTGCAGGCATAATCGAGTGTCAGAGTAATGTTGACCGAGCTAAATGTGATAGAGGATTAGAGTGATTATTTATTAGAGGTGGTATTTTGAGCTTAGCATAGATCTGAATATTTGCAATATTAGTTGTATTTGAATCAAATCTCTATTGTAACCTTTAACAGGGTTGGCTTCTAACAAAGCTCACTTCAGAAGAGTAAAATATTCTAGGTTACCAGTCCCAGGTGTTTTTTCCCTTAGCAGGGTTTCCACGTTAAAATCCTTGTGTTATGTGTTATTTGATGTGATTGGATTGTTAGTTTACTTTACACATTTCATATCTGGATTAATCGGTAAACACAGTATTGATTTTACTGGTATTTGGTAAATAAAAAGAAAGTTTGTTAACTCTATCTTACCGAGTTGATTATTTGTTTGAAAATTACATCTGAGAGTTTGGGATTGTAGGATAACTGGAATTAACTGATTCACCCCCCCTCTTAGTTATCTAACAAATGGTATAAGAGCTAGTGTGCTTGAAAAAGAAGTTTTAAGGACTTGAGATAAAGATTACAAGATGTATAAAAGGGAGGTTCCTAAACTAAACAAAGACAAATTATCGACATGGAAAAGGAGAATGAGGTTACACATATCTAGAATTGGAAAGTCTTCTCTACAACTCTTAGACAATGGCTACATTCAACTGACTATTGGACCTTTGACAGTTGATCTACTGAGAGACAGACATGAACACAACATAATAATGATAGAGATAGATGCTACCCTATCTGATGTAGAATTTGAAGATATCAAAAAATGTACTAAAAAAAAAGAAATGTGGGACAAGCTTGCACTAGTTCATGGAGGAGATGTGAATGTGATGAGAGCCAGAGTTGAAAGCCTTAGAGGAAGATTTGATGATATGAAAATGAAAGAAGGTAAAAACATCACACATTACTCTAATCAAATCAAGGAGGTTGTCAATGCTATCTGCAGAGCAAGAGGTGTTATTGATGAAGACACTATTGTGAGTAAAATTCTTAGAACCTTGCTGCCTATCTATGCTATTAGAATCTCTACAATTCATGAAATGAGATTTGCATCGAATAATTTTCTTAGACTTGATAGTTTAATCGATAAGTTGACTACCTTTGAGGTGAATAACTATGATAAAAGTATTGTACCGAGTGTTGAGTCTGTATTTATGTCATCCTTGAAGATCAGTAAGTCTAGTAGTAAACATAACATAAGAAATGAAAGTGACAGTGATAGTGAAGATGGACTTGATAAACTTGAAGCACTTATGGCTAAGAGACTTTTGAAAGGTAAAGTAAGGTATAAGGGAAAATTACCTTTAGAATGTTTTAACTGTAAATAAATTGGTCATATTGCATCTAGATGTCCTAATAGGAAAGATGATGACAAAGACAAGGACAATGACTGATTTGGTGAAAAGAAATTTGACAGAAGAGATAACCGAGATCATAGAGGCAACCGAAAGTATGACAGAAGAAACAACCAAGACTACAAAGCCAAAGGAAAGAATGCATGTTACCTTGTTGGAGATGATGATAATGACACCAACATCGACACTGATGATGATGTTGAGGTGGTATTCATAGCTTTGAAAGAAGATTTAGAAGAAGAAGAAAGGTATGTAGAGACAACACTTATTTCTAAAGTTAGGAAGAATAAACCATGGATTATTGATAGTGGTTGTACACATCATATGACTGGGGATGAGGATAAATTTTAATACCTTGAACATTATAATGGAGGATCTGTTAAAATGGGTAATGTTACACCTTGTCAAGTGAAAGGAAAATGATCTATCATGCTGAACAATAAGATTAAATGTGAAAATGCATATTGGGTGAAGGGGCTTAACTATAATCTATTAAGTGTAGCACAGTTGAATAACTCAGGTCACCGAGTTGCATTTGAAATTAGGAAGGTGAAGATCTATGATGAAACTGGAAAGTTGGTCGGTACTAGTGAACAATCCAAAGGTAATCTATTTTATCTAGACAATGCTAAAACTTCTTGTTTAATGACTAGAACTGAGGATGTGTGGTTATGGCATAAAATGTTGTCATGTAAATTTTGACAACATGGTTAAGATTGGTAAGAAAATAAAAGTAAGAGGTTTATCGAGCTTATCTAAACCTGACCATGTCATGTGAAAACAATGTCAAATGGGAAAAATGTCAAAATCTAGTTTTAAGAGAAAAATTTATTCATCCAAAGATATTTTGGAATTGGTTCATACTGACTTATGTGGTCCTATGAGAACTCAAAGTTATTATGGGGAAATATATTTTATTCTATTTTTTATGACTAGTCTAGGATGATGATAATTATGTTTTCAAAAGAGAAATATGAAGTTTTCAAAATGTTTAAGTGGTATAAAGCTAAAGTAGAAAAGGAGACTGGAAAAGAGTTAAAATGCTTAAGATCTAATAGAGGAGGTTAGTTTATTTTTTATGAATTCAATAACTTTTGTAATGAGCGTGGAATTAAAAGATAGGTTTCTGCACTGAGAACGCCACAACAAAATGGTATTGCTGAAAGGAGCAATAGATCTATAGTTGATTATGGTAGAACACCTATGATTGAAAAGGATGTTGCACAAATGTACTAGAGAGATGATGTTAGCACTGTTGTATACACATTGAACCAAGTACAACTGAAGAAAGATACAAACAAGATACCTTGTGAGTTATGGTTTGAGTACATGCCAAATGTAAGCTATTTCATAATTTTTGGAAGTAGATGTTACATTCTGAAAGATGATAGAAATGGTAAATTTGATTCTAAAGGCGATGAAGGAATATTTTTGGGATATTATACTAAGAGAAAAGATTACAAATGTTTGAATAAGGTTTCTAAAAAAATGATTAAAAGTGCTAATCTGAAAGTTGATGAGTTTTCTAAGAAAAATGATGAAGAAAGAAGGAAAGAACTAGATGACTACGGTAGATATACATTCATTGAGCTACCTAATCCTCTACCCAAGCAACAGATTGAAGCTACCAAGAAATAGGATAAAGACACTGAGCATCAACTTATAGACACCGAGAAGCAAGAAATTTCTACTGAGGAAGAAAATGAACCTACATTGACTGATGAATAGAGGAGAGAGCAAGTGTTAGCTAAATTTGTGAGAAGACACCATCCACAGAACCAAAACATTGGAGATAGACAAGATGGCATGATGACACGAAGTAAGTTGAGACAAAACACATGTTTAGTTTTTGAATTTGAACCTAAGAATGTTAGACATGTACTTGAGAATGAGGAATGGATTAAAGCCATGAATGAAGAAATTTAACAGATAGAGAAAAAAAATATGGACATTGGTACTGAGACAAAGTGATAAAAATGTAATTGGTACTTGAATAGAATAAATATGGGTATGGATGGAAGTGAATAGAAAGGATCACCAAAATGAATGGTAGATAAGATAATATGATATGAAAGGGGGAATATAGGACCTATCCTTAATCCAAATTCCCAAAAGGAAATATCCAAATGGATTAATCACAAAGAAGTGATCAATGCACAAATGAATCAAACAATGGAGAACATGAAGAAAGGAGGAAATCCTATAATCTACTATAGAAAGTATGTACTTGAAATCTTAAATGAATGGAAGGCAAATACTAACATCAAAATAGGTCAAATCTGGAAAATGTTGATTTCTGATGTCTGTGCACACTTTCAAAAAATTCTGCAACCTACTCCCAACTGGAAATTATGAGACAGAGAAAACCCAGAAAAATTTTGTCCTTTTGAGGTCAGGTCGACTTTGACCCAGATAGCAGGGCACAATCTTACCCCCCATTGAAGGCCGTCCCTTACCTGAAACAACTCTGACATAAATTCTATTTACAGATCTTAGAAGTTCACCAAAAAGGGTAACCAGATCTGAACTTCAATTCACTGTCTTGTACCTGTATCTATAAGAAAAAATGGTTTTTGTTGTTTGGATGGGGGGCTTGCCTTGGTCAAACCACAATTTGGAATCAAACTTGAAATGTAATTGAAATTGCAATATGTATAAACAAAGTAAATGGAACTATTCACCTTGCTTATGTTGAAGTCCTTGTAGAGGATTCGAATCCTTGAATCCACAAGTAGGGATGCTCCAAATGAATGTGGAAATGTATGGGATGTCTCAAATCAATGTCATTAGATCTTTAACACCAATCTTGAATGTATCTTTGCATAGGAAGAAGCTTGGATGAATGTGAATGGAGAAATCTTCAACAAGAGGGCTCCATAGAGATTGAATCCTTCAATAGCTAACAATGGATCTCCTTGATGAATTGGATCTTGAATGCTATGCTTGAAGATGAATGAATGCTTTCTTTCTATCCTTCTCCTTCTTGCTTACTTGCACTTGAGAGCTTGAGAGATTATGAGATGAGATGATGAGAAAATGAGAGAGGAAGGCCTCCTTTTATAGTGATCTAAGGCACAAACTCCTAGAGAAGGCTGACATTGGAGAATTAAATCTCAATTAACCTTAACCCCTATAAATGGACCTAGATTAAATGTAATTTAAGATTTTACCATTCCAAAACTTGAAACAGCCGACCCGGAAGTAGGAAAATAAAACTTTCCGAAACCTGACATCCTGAAACTTCTGGAAATTGAAATTTGGACCTAGGGTTAGGGATGAGGTTGACTCTGCCCTAGGTTAGAGTCAAGGTCAACCTTAACCTAGGTCAAGGTCTAGGTCATCCTTGACCCTTCAGGTCATCCTTGACCCAGAAAGTCAAAATCTTTAGTTTCTCATAGAAAGTTGTCAGAAAGAGGTTGGAAATAGGGGAGAGAAGCAGAACAAGGGGAAAATAGCCAGATCCATGCAAAGACCCAATCAATGCACTTGACATGAACCCAAACCACTTACTCAGAGGGCTAAACATTCTTATCATGGAAGTGATTTCATTTTAAGATGATACATTAAGCCCCCACTTTAGCAAGAGTATGGACTCAATGCAAACTCTTGGTAAAGGAGATCATAATGAAAAGATAATCTTATTAAAATCAAAGGGACAAAGAGATCCTCAAGCCCCTAGGGAATCAAGTCTTTGTCAACTCCAAGATCACAATAAAAGAGACATCTCTAGAAAAGAGAGAGAAGAGGGTGTGATTACCTCGCCCAATGAGAACTTATGTCCCATTGTGAACCACACAAGGAAACAAAACAACTGGAAAGATGGAATTGAACTACCTAGTGAAAAGAGATCCATTCTTAAGGAAACCTTCAACCTTAAGGGATCAAAAATTTGAAACTGGAGTGATCAAGAGATCCTGAAATACAAATCCATGCTTTTAGGATTAGTCACTAATCCAAAAAGAGAGAAAAGTATCTTGAAAAATAATATATGTGTATCGAAAAGTGCGTGTATGCAATAGGTGAGCAGAGCGTATGCCTCCATGTTAAATTCATTGCTAACACTTTAACATGAGCAATGGCTTTAAAAGAAACATAAACAACTCCACTGATTACATTTCCACCATGAGATGCCCCTAGAAGAAGACAAATCAAGGGAATTACCACATAAACATACAAAGAACATAGAAGGGATCTACCTACCATGGGGTCAATATGATCATAAGATTATATATATATATATATATATATATATATATATATATATATATATATATATATATATATATATATATATATATATATATATATATATATATATATATATATATATATATATATATATATATATATATATATATATATATATATATAATGAATTGACATCATTCCCCAAAGAAAGTAGAGCTACAATCACAAAGGAGGAAAGATCACATAAGATATATAAAGAAGAATCTTTTCAAACCACGACCTAGAGAAAAAAAAGAATCAGTGTTGCCAAGTCGTAGATCCAAGAAAATTACACAAGGAAACATTTACGAACAATAGCACAAGTATAACATAACATGAAACAACATATGGAAGAATAGAGATACATATAGAGGAATTTTACAACAGGTTTGATTCCTTTATCACCTTGTACCAACAAAGCAACAAGGGTCATATAAAAGAATCTAACAATATTTAGCAAACACATCACAGGAGAAGCACAGTACAACAGGAAAACACACAACAAAGCTACAATAAAAGACAAGCCAATCAAGTGTGCCACCTACTCTCCCCATCTCATTCTATATCATTTAGGGAAGGTGGGTAACTCGCAAGAGGGACTATATCCAACACAGTAGGAATGATTTCAAGTTCCACACAAGGATCCTCTTGAGAATCACAATGTTTGATACTAGGTGTAAGTGTTAATTGTGATGAAAGCATATTAGGTAAATCAATGTCAATGTCAATAGTTTCATATTCATCATTAACATCATCAAGAGTATCTTCTTCATCTAGATGAATCAAAATAGGATCTAAGATATGAATAGAATCATCATAATCATGCATTTTAACATCATTATTAGTAACAACATCATCTATAGGCTTATCAGAAGAAAGTAAAGAATTTTGAAGAACAAAATTATGAGCTTTAACTTGAGCATGATGCTTTTTACGATGTTAATTAGCAGAACGATTACATTTTTCTTTGCTTGAAGTATGTTGAGAACTAGGAGGAACAATTATAGGATCCTTCTAAGGTTCTTTAGGAGGATTAATAGGATTATCAGTAGTCGGACGATCAATAGTAGGAACTTGATTAACAGATGTAGAAGCCATGGATAAAGGAGGTATAGAAGGTCTAGGCAAAAGACCATGATTAAGATCCATCGGAGGTACACTTAATTTGAGAATCTTATGATGCTTATAGGCTTGATATGAGCGAAAAAGATTATCAAGTTGATAAGGACATGAATTAGGTAATGAAGGCCAAAAGAAGTCAAGGGTAGCACAATCTCTAGGCCTAGAAGGTTGATATAAACTATGATTAACCATCTTCACTTCTTCATCATGAACAAATTTAAGACATTTATGGATAGGTGAAGCAACAACATGCATGGCATTTAACCATGGCAAACCAAGCTTAACTTGAAACTAATCAGAAGTAGGAACAACAACAAAGGTAGTGATCACAATTTTACCACAAAGTTCAACCGACAAGTTAATAGAACCAAATGATGGATAAAGAAAACCATTACAAGTTTGAATCCACACATAAGATGTATCATAAGAATGGCATTGAAAATTTTTCATAAAAGGATTTTCTTCAGTAATAACATTGACTAAAGATGTAGGATCAACATGACAACCAAGAGTAGGTATTCGGGAAATCCTAGCATAAATATAAAGGGGACCATCAAGAGCTTTAATGGTCTCAGAATCCTCAAAGGTAATCAAAAGTTCCCGAGGTCTTTTATTCTTAGGTTGTTGTCGAGGTTTAGGTTGAGTCTTCAATTTAGGTTTAGGTTTAGGTTGAGATGGAACTTGAAGTTGAATCTAAGGTTGAGGCTGAGGTGGAGATATAGATTGAACAACATGCTCCACTTGATTAACAATGTGATTAAGATCATCCATCTTTGAATCATACACAATATCCATAGAAGATGGTTTAGCAATGGTATTAGTATCGTGTGATGGTAAATGATTTGTATAAATTTGAAGATTTTGATTCAAAGGAGAGACAAATTTTTTCCCACTACCATCAAAATTATCAACAGATAAGGCATTAGAATCAATTAAGTCTTGAACCTTATGTTTTAAAGAATAACATTTCTCAGTATCATGACCATTCTGACAATGATATTGACAAAAATATTTAGGATCAAAAGATTTAGATGCTATTGTAGTAGGTAAAAGAGGTCAAATAGGAGGTAAAGTAATCATATTAGCAGTTAACAACCTATTCATGATAGAATGTAAATATTCAAAGCGAGGAGTAAACATATGATTTAATCGAAAAGTAGTGGATGCAGAAGTAGCATTGTGAGATGCAACAACAACTTGATCAGCAACTGCATTCACTTGTTTGTTTATCTTGACATAGTTGTTGAATTTTTTAAATTTGTTTGGATTAGGAGCAGCATCACTTTTATCAACTGGAACAGGAGCCATTGGAGCGTTTCTCTCAAATTGACTCACTTGTAATTGATAATGATGAAGTGCTGCAAAAAGTTGTTGAAAAGAGGTAAATTCAGTAAGAAGAATCTTATCTCTAATATCCTTTTGTAAATTTGAAATAAACATACATTGAATATCAATATCAGGAACAAGATAGGAAATCTGAGCATGTAAATGCTTAAATCTACCAATAAATTCAGTCAATTTTTTCATAGCACTTTGTTTATAATGCATCAAATTAGTCAAAGACACTTGCAGGCCAATGTTATTTTGAAATTGTTGAATAAAAGCATTGGCAAGTTGTGGAAATGAGTCAATAGAATAAGGAGGAAAGGAAAAATACCATTGTAAGGCCTTGTCACAAAAAGTTCTAGCAAACAACTTGGCTAAAATCCTATGGTCATGAGCATAATCAGTACAAAGGATTTGAAATGTTTTAACATGATGAATGGGGTCTCCTTTTCCATTATAATTCTCAAGATGAGGCATATCAACTTGCTGAGGAATAGGAGTATGAATAATATCTCGAGACAAAGGACTTCCCATGTCACATGTAGGAATGCTAAACTTGTTTTGAGTCAATGATGCAAGTTGTTGTTGTAAGGATGACACAGTTTGAGCCAAACTGATGATTTTTGAATCATTAGAGGAAATAGGAGGAATAGAAACATTAGAAACACTAGGTAAAGTGTAAAAAGCTGTAGGAATAGAAGACACAACTGCAGGAACACTTGGAACTACAATTGGAAGCAGATTGGAATAAGTAAAAGGAACATTATGATAAGAAGGTTGTGATGTAGGAAGGACATAGGAGGAACACTCATAGGAATAGAGGGAACCATCAGAGTCACCAAAGAAGGAGTATAGGTAGGAATACTAGGTAAAGGAATAGAAGAAGGTTCTACACTAGTGACAGGAGGAATCAACCCTAAATCTTGAGCTAAAGGTTTAACATTTGAATGAACAAGATGAATTGGATCTTGAATGCTTGAATGCTTGAATGCTTGGCTTGAAGATGAATGAATGCTTTCTTTCTTTCCTTCTCCTTCTTGCTTACTTGCACTTGAGAGCTTGAGAGATTATGAGATGAGATGATGAGAAAATGAGAGAGGAAGGCCTCCTTTTATAGTGATCTAGGGCACAAACTCCTAGAGAAGGCTGACATTGGAGAATTAAATCCCAATTAACCTTAACCCATAGAAATGGACCTAGATTAAATGCAATTTAAGAGTTTACCATTCTGAAACCCAAAACAACTGACCTGGAACTGGGAAAATAAAACTTTCTGAAACCTAACATCCCGAAACTAAAATTTGGACTTGGGGTCAGAGATGAGGTTGACTCTTCCTTGGGTCAGATTTGAGGTTGACCTTGACCTAGGTCAAGGTCTAGGTTGTCCTTGACCTAGAAAGTCAAAATCTTTAGTTTCTCAGAGAAAGTTGTCAGAAAGAGGCTGGAAATAGGGGGAGAGAAGTAGAATAGGGGGGAAACAACCAGATCCATGCAAAGACCTAATCAAGGTGCTTGACATGACCCAAGACCACTTACTCGGAGGGCTAAACATTCTTATCATGGAAGTGCTTCCATTTTAAGATGATATAGTACTAAATAGATATTCAAAAACATATTGAATGAAAATGGTGAAGTCACTAGGATCAAAGAAATACTTATATGCAAATGATATGCACAAAAAGAAGGTATTGACTATGGTGAGACTTTTGCACCAGTTTCAAGACTTGAAGGAGTTATCATACTACTTGCATATGCTGCATATAAAGGATTTAAAGTATATCAAATGGATGTTAAATCTACATTTTTGAATGAGATACTTGAGGAAGAGGTTTACATAGAACAACTTGAAGTTTTTGTTGATCCAAATAAGAGGAACATGGTATGTAAATTACACAAAGAATTGTATGGAATGAAACAAGTATTGAGAGCATGGTAGGAAAGACTGCATGCTTATCTTATTAGTATTGGATTTGTGAGGACAATTGACAATAGCAATTTGTATTTGAAAGGAGAATCTGATGACAATATTCTTATTGCTGAAATTTTTTTTATGATATTATATTTTGAGGACATGAAAATATTTCCAAATCATTTGTTGATGAAATGAGAAATTAATTTGAGAAGTCAATTTTTTGAGAGATTAAATTATTTCTAGGTTTGCAAATTATACAACAAAATGAAGGCATATTCATAACATAATCAAAATACATCAAGGAAGTGTTGAAGACTTTTGGCATGGAAGATTCAAAACCAGTAGGCACACCGATGGTCACAGGATGCAAATTGACAAAGGATGATCAGTCAACTGAGGTAAATCAGACCTTATATAGATAAATGATTGGAAAATTGATGTATGTTGTGCATAGTAGACCATATATTGTACATGTTGTTGGGATTGTAGCAAGATTTTCTGCCAATCCTAAGGAATCACATATAACTACTATTAAAAGGATTCTGAGATATTTGAAGAAAACTAAAGATTATGGTTTATGGTACAAAAAGGAAGGCAATTTTGAACTACAAGTTTACACCGATGCAGATTGATCTAGAAACATAGATGACTAGAAGAGCACAACTGGTGGAGCATTCTTTTTGGGAGAAAGACTTGTTACTTGGATAAGTAAGAAACGTGCATGTATTTCTCAGTATACTACTAAAGCAAAATATGTTGTTGCTACTTCTAATTGTTCAAATATTGCATGATAAAATAATTGTTGAAAGGCATGAATGAGGTGATCACTTAGCAAAGCCATCAAAGAGAGTAAATGAAGGTTGGAAAGAGTAGAACTCTTGACCGCTGACCTCGTAAAATTTTGCATGGCTAGTGCGCTATTAATAGCACTCTACATAATTTTGGTGGAGTTTCTACTTAACCTATTACCTACCCCACCTATCCTTAGTTAAATAAAGGATATGAGTTAAAACAAACCCCTTAAATTACATGGTGGAAAATTAATTGGATTTTGTAAAAGGAATATTGATGGGATTATGTGTTTTAAATAGGGATTTTATAGTTTTGGGGGTTTTAGCCTAATTATGGCCAATTTTATGTATAAAAGGGGTATTGGGCCTTTGACAAGGCATTCATGTGATGAAAAGGAAATTAAGATCTTGAAGACTTGCTGATTGTTCCTGCACATTGGAGAATAATGTTTCTATTGTGCTTGAAGGAAAGAACTTGAACACTTGTAATTGATTTTTTGGAGCTAATCAGATCGGTCCCCCTATTGGAGAAGGACCCAGAGATGTAGTTCAACCTGCGAATGAACTTCGTTATCAATTGTATTTAGTCTTCTATCTCTTTATTCTATTTCTTTCAAATCATTTCCTTATAATGCTTTTTTCATTTAAGCATTTTAATTACATTAATTCTCTTATTTAAAGATTTGAATTAACTTTATGTATTATGTTATCATTCCTTTTGTAATCATCCTAGATCATAATCAGATCAGTTGTCAAGGAAGTGAAGATTGTTGAAGCTAGAAATGAGAACTATATATCAGTACATGAAGGTACTTGATCTGAACCAAACAACAAAAATACTATTTGGCTACTAAAGAGATTTTTTAATATATTTTTTTTGGCATTGTTGTCAAAGGTAGAGAGATTTCTATGAAATATCTGTTGAGGAGAACATGAAAAGGGAGAGAAAAAATTAGAGAATTGAAGATGATCAAATCCGCAAGGAGAGTCTGCATGAAATACTGTTTATAGTGATTAAACATATTAAATATCAAGCTAGGGAGAGTTTACTGAGCTACAACATTTATCTATATAGTTTTAGAACTGATGTTTGGTATGGTATGGCATATTTCATATTGTGTTGCCATCAATGCCAAAGAGAGAGATTGATGATCTACAATTGATTGAATAACTTGATGAACTAAAGAGACAATGATTAGAGATCACCGAGCTATTAAAGTGATATGTAAGATGATTAAATCATTCAATATGTTGTCATTGATGTCAACTAGTTTTGACTATACTTATCATGATAGTTACAAACATTTGAACATCTATAGAAGGAAGAAATGGTGAAGAAATGAGATATCTACATAAGGACAAGATAGATATGAAAGATATGGATAAGGTATACATTGGGTAACTTATTGATGAGTCTATGACATTATATTGTTGACTTGAGCATATTGCATTATTCTATTATGAAGAAGATATCAGAATTGAACAAGTTAATATGGTCGGTAATTGAAGACTTTTGTATACACCGAGCCAGTGCAGTGTATACCAAGTGACAGTAATAACTGAGTTACTATTCACTAACACATTATTTATTAATTGAATGGATGAAAACATTAAATGCTATAACAACCAACTAAATTGATGAGCTAGAAAATTGTGTATGATTCTGAGGTAAGAGATGAAGTTTTTAATGAGAATCTAACAATTAAAAAAATTCAAGATTGATCGAATGAAGAAGAATGAAACGTGTTAATGAAACATATGTCGAGGAAGCTTGAAGTGAAAAAATGGATGATGGAGGTTAAGAGCCAAAATGTAATGGATGAGATGAAAATAGTTTACACGTCTATTTAAAGAGACATAAGATTCATTGTTGAGCATGGGAACTTATTGAAATTTGTAGGAGAAATCACATGAAAGGAAGTTTTTCATGCACCACTGATCAAACTGGTTATAGATCGAACTGAGCAGAACTGCAGGCATAACCAAGCATTAGAGTAATGTTGACCAAGCTAAATGTGATAGAGGATTGAAGTGATTATTGATCAGAGGAGGTATTTTGAGCTTAGCATAGATCTGAATATTTGCAATATTAGTTGTATTTGAATCAAATCGCTACTGTATCAGTTTAACCATTGTTACAACAAAATTTCTTAACCGAGTGGACTTAACAGTCTTTTGTATTTCAATATGACATTCTATGAATGTTGATAGTTTTCTTGTTGATCCCATAGTGAATGTTGGTCAAGAGTTAATTGTTAGTGATAAACCCTCTAACCAGGTCACACCTAACAATGTGCATTGTAACCTTTAACAAGGTTGGCTCCTAACTGAGGTCACTTTAGAAGAGTGAAATATTTTGGGTTACCGGTCCCAGGTAGTTTTTCCCTTAGCAGGGTTTCCAAGTTAAAATCCTTGTGTTATGTGTTATTTGATGTGATTGTATTGTTATTTTACTTTACACATTTTATATCTAGATTAATCGGTAAACACAATATTGATTTTACTGGTATTTAATAAATGAAAAGAAAGTTTGTTAATGCTATCTTACCGAGTTGATTATTTGTTTGAAAAGTACATCTAAGAGTTTGGAATTGTAGGATAACTGGAATTAACTAATTCACCCCCCTCTCAATTATCTAACAAGAAGCTACCCAAAAAATTAAAGCCAAGGTGGATGAGAGGAGAAGAGATGTTCAATTCAAAGTAGGTGACTATGTGATGGTTCATTTGAACAAATCCAAGTTACAAAAAAGGAGTAGCTACCAAGTTGCAGATGAAGAGAGTAGGACCATTTAAATTTTTAGCCAAGTATGGGTCTAATGCCTACAAGGTAGAAGTTAGAACTTCCTTTAGATCTGGCCATCTCACTAGTATTTAACATCAAAGACCTGGTTAGATACAAAGGACCATTGTAAAATATTAATCAAAACACTCAAGAGGTCCTATCGGATGTCAGCACATTAGCCATACCTCCTAAGACCAAGCTTCAAGCAAAGAAGATCTTGGAGTCTAGAGTGAAGAAAATAGCCAGACATAGAATCTATATGGAACACCTGGTACAGTGGAAGGATTGCCCTGAATCTAAAGCTACTTGGGTGGAGGAGAGAAAAACAAGCTTGGTATTGATCTTTCTTTGGTGTCCCCTACTTTTCCTTAGTTCCTCTTTATGCAGAGGGGGAGAATGGTGCAAGAGCACCCATGGGTTGACTGATTCAATCCTCTTTATATTTTTTTGTGTAAGCCCTCAAAGGTATGTGTATATTTCATAAGTTCATTTAGACCATAATGTGTGAGTCCAATAGGGAATATAGGTCAAGTCAGGGCCTAAGTTTTTAGGATGTTGCATTTTGGGGGGCTTAAGTGTTTAGAAGCCTCTTGTTTGGTTAAATAAATTTTGATGATGTTATCATGATATCATTGGGGCTAAGATGCTCTAAGATTCATGTTAGAACCTAGAATTTAGTTTGGGATAAGCTTGGGGAAGATCAAATTAACATTTGCACATAGCTGAAAAAAATTGCTAAAATGTTGAAAAAGTTTCTTAGCAACTTTTGCAACTTTTCAATGTTGCTTAGACAACTCTATCAAACACACACCAATGACTTATACGTTCCCTAATGGAAAAAAAAGGTGATGGTTGTCCTATTTAAGAAATTTTTTGACCTAATCCCAAGGTTGGATGTCAAAGTGTGTGGATTTTGGCTTTGAGAAGGATAACAGTGCATGAATTTGTGTGAATCTTGGTAGTTACAAAGTTGCAGAAGTATGTTTTTGGATTGAAATGTGAATTGTAACCTATGGATGGCTTAGAGTATTATCTTTCCTTACATTTTTTTTCATTATTTTAGTAGTTTCAATTTCTTTAGTTAGTCTGTACAAATTCTTTGTGTTTTTTCTTATTCACTGGTTCAAACTAGAAAGTTGTTAGAGATGGAGACCTAGCTCACTATCCCACCATTCAATTTGTATGGTCTCTTGGGGATAGTTATTAAACTCCATGTACATATACTATATAGAAGCATGGGCCCTCAAATTCATGGGAAGCATTTTCAAAGTCTTTCCATAGGAGAATCTGTGGTGAGCCTGACTAGGGAAGACTAAGTTGCAACATTGATATCTTGCAGGGGAGTTTACCAAGATACCAATTAGGGATTGGAGGTCAAAGGTAGATATCTTCCTAATATTTGGTTAAGAGGAGAGGGTCTAGACAATCCATTTGGTTTCCCAATACTTACAGGCAGTCCAAGAAGCTAGAGAAGTCCTAAAAACCCTCCCAAAACTGTCATTTTTGGGTTAGGACATTGTACAGAAGGGTAGAACCCTAAAACCTCAAAAATCTATGAGAGGTTGACCATTGAAGAAAGAATCCACAAGAAATTTTTAGGGTCATTTGGAAAATTCTTTGTGTAAGGTCCTATTTTCTCATAATAGGAGACCTAATAGGGCTACAAGCTATTAGGCCTAATTTGAGACAATTTGAAGAAATCGGTAAAGGAGATGGATAAAGAGGGACTTCCTAAACCCCTAAATGGAAAAAGTGCAGTATATATGAACACCTCCTCACCTCTACAAGAATTCATGTCAACATTGGAGGTGGAAAGTCCTTAGATGGGATTAAGGGCTAGTGTGTAGGAAAGCTAAAGAAGCACCAAGAACTTAGCAAGTCTTGGTAGTCATTTGATGATAGTTGGGTTGGTTAGTTGGCCTGGGGATCAAGAACCTAGAGGAGATGCTATAGGTCATTATGTGTCAAGCGATATCACCTCAAGGTTATTTTAAAGACCTAACATGAGCTTTTGATTGGCTCATCCAATCTCCCTATCATTTAATATGACTAATGGCCAAAGTTCCCAAGTGGTTTCCCCTATTATGTCAAGGTATACATCTTACAGAGCAAAATTATGAGCATAAAGTCAACAAGAAGTATTTGGTAATGAAGTAGGAGAGGAGAGATTTGGAGGAGAAGAAAAATTTGGTGGTGAAGATGATATTATTCTTAATTAGTTTTATTTTATTTGTTTACATGCTTTGTTTCTATCATTGCAAGGAATATGATTATTGGATTTGGAGGGTCATTTATCTTATTTTGAAAATGACTTTTAAAGTGTGAGTTGAAATGGTTGTTTTCAAAAGGTCATTATTATCATCAATAGTTAGTGTCATATTAGATAAATATCAAATAGATTTTTTTTTGTATTTTGGTAGATAATAACTGAATAGAACTTAATCAAGTTTTGTAGTAATTAGAATAAAAAATAATGGCTCTGTGATTTCGTGTGAAAAATCAAAGAATCCCTAGATGGAAAACCATATTTTTGCATTCGCAATCAGCAGGCAATCCAAGGATGGATATCAATGAAGATATGGGAGCAGGGCATCCTAGGGTTTCCTTCTCTGATATTCTCAATGAACATAGTAAATATAGAATCATATCTGTTGTGAGTTCTGAAACAAGGAGAGGAAGATAGGGTAGCCACTTCTTTTGTAACCCTCATCAGGAGGATTATCCTATGATATATCTGACAAAAGAAGGATCCAGTCTACAAAAGGATTCTTTCTCGATGGAAAAACTAAATGATCAACTTTTCTTCTTTGAACACACAAAATATGCTAAGAATTTTTATGGCTAGAAACATCAATTTCCTGCTTGAAGTCAATATGAGGCAAACCCTACTGAATGGATTAAGGTGAAACCCAAAAAATGGGGTTGAAAACCCTTTCAACCTAAAAGGGATCAACATTTCTACATCCAGACCAAAAATTCCTTCAATCTCCTCACTTCTCATTGACCTAATCATACCAACATTAATATGGTAAAGAGGGCTATACCACCAACAAAATTTGTGATAAACATGAGATTTGGATGAATTGAAAAAATAGTGGATTCATGCAAGAGATTTAGCATTTTTGCAAGATGGAATGGTTTTGGTACTCCAACTATAAAGGAAATAGTGAAATTGTTTGTATTTGAAAACAAGGATAAGGTAAGTATTGTGATTCTCTTTGATGGTTTATTCTTTGTTAAATGTAACTCTATTGAGGTTAAGAATAGCTTTCTTAAGGATGAAAACCCTAGTTTTAAATAATACAATTATACATTCTTAGATTGGCAATCGAAGTTTGATCCTAATAATTTAGTAAATTTTAAAGTAGATAGAGCTATTCCTCTCCCAAACATTATGGTAGAATTAATAAACTTAGAATTCTTCAAGGAAATAGGGAATTACTTAGGCTAGCATATAGGAATGTTGAATATGAACTTTCCTCAATTCGATAGCATAATAATAGTAAACAATATCAGAGCCTTTAACCCAATATTCATTCAAAGCCTAGAAGAAGTTTATGAAATCTAACCAAAATTCCTCAAATCAGAGTTAAAAGCAGAGTTGGAAGAGAAATTAAAACAAGTAAGAAGGGATAGGACATAAAGTTATTAGGGGAATTTAAAACCATCAGAAGAAGTTCCAAGCACTCATGTTTTGGATATATAGGAAGGGGAGATTGTAGAAGATAAGGAATCATGTAGGAAAAATATCCTAGAAGGGAAAGAAGATGGACATAATAGTAATAAGCTTTTAGAAGGTATCTCAATAACACTCAATGAGGTAGGAGGGGGCTTCATAATTATAACAAATCATAATATCAAGGAATTATATAGAAAAAAGGAGAGCCAAAAGGTATTAGCATGGACAATAAGGTAGGAACATTCAAATCAACTAGCCCTTCATAAGAGAGGTTGAATAGCCCAATTGGGTGGAGAGGGAGGTTAGGATTATCGTTGAGCATCTGTGTGATTTTGAGGTCAATGATCTGATGGATCAATTTATGGATGAAATATGTTGACAAAGAGGAATTTGTGAGACAATGAAAGTTGTTGATAAAGGAATGTGTGAAAGGAGATGATCCACTGGAAAAAAATGAATTAGAGAATTTTCTAATGGAACTAAAGAATTTGGAACAAAAAGAATATGAATCTTTGGGAATTATTGCAACATAGCCTAGCAAGAATACCCCTAACTACGCTAAAACCAACAAAAAGAGAGGCAAAAAATATCTTCTATAATTAGGAATAAGGGATGGGGGTGTAGTAGGATAGACCAAAATAATTGATATCTTTAATGTAGGGAATGGGAAGTTCCTTCCCAAGTCTCAATGAATGTCCTAACATGGAATTTTAGGGGACTAAATGCCCCTAACAAGTAGCAAAAATTAAAACACTGCATATCAAATACAGAAGAAGAAATCATAATGCTACAAGAAATTAAATTAGATAAGAGTGACATAGTTAATTTAAAGAAACAACTAGATTTTAGGGAAATTTGGGGTTCTCTGACTAGGGGAACTTCAAGGGGTTTGGTGTTCATTTTGGATCCAAGAGTTGTGATTATCACAAAAATTGAAGACCATGTAAATCAGATTTGTGGTCTAGTTAGAATCTCTCAAACAAAGTTAAGTTTTAGGATCTTCAATGTTTATGGTCTCATTCCTAACATGGAGAAGGTGAAAGTGTGGAAGGATATCAAAGAAAAACTGTCAGAATATAAAGAAGATGTATCTATCATAGGAGGGGAATTTAATACTATCACTAAAACCTTAAAAAATTAGGGAGGGACACATAAACTTCCAAAAGGAGTAGGAGACTTTAATGATTGGATAAACAATAATGGACTATTAGAAATTGCAATACCCAAAGAATGCTTTACATGGAATATTCAAAGAAAAGGTTTTAGCTTCATAGTGGAAAAATTGGATAGATTCTTAATTAATAGAAATTTGGCATAGCTACATTTCACTATGGGATCAGAGGTAAAGCCTATATCTGGTTCAGATCACTATCCAGTTGAACTCAAGATTTTGGTGGACAAGAGGCCAGACAATTGCCCTTTCAAATTTGAAAAAGATGTGGTTTATGGTTGATCATTTTCTGGAAATGAAAGAAAGATGGTGGAAAGAAATAGAGATAGCTAGGTCTAAACTCTACCAAGTGGTAAATAAACTTAAAATTATTAAGAAGAGGCTCAATATTTGGAATGTAGAACACTTTGGAAATATATTTGAAAACAAGGAAGCATTGGAAGAGAAATTGGAGAATATCAATAAGGAGGTAATAGAAAAAGGGATGGACACTTCCTTATATGAATATGAAATGAAATTTCTAAAAGAGTATGGGGAGTGTTTGGATTAAGGAAAGGTGAGTTACTGAGAGGGGAGGGGTGATTCAATAACCTTTAAAAACTTTTTTGATTTGAATCCTCAAGACAATGTATTTCATTAACCGACTGTCATGTTAACATTTCCATCCATTCATAACATAACTAAAAATGAGAAATGCTTTCTAATCTAACATGTCAACATTCATGAAACTTCATAAATAATACACAAGTATTTTGGTATTGCAGAAACCCTTGTAAGAAGGTAAAAACTACGGTGGGGATGACACCCACAAAGCTTCACCAATTGTAGTAATAAAGTTTGTCAGTTAAGTCTATAATTTTGATCACTTATGATGATCTTACCCTATTATGAGTAACAATAAAGACCTTTTATGATCTACCTTGTTAGAGGATTTAAGAAACACTATAAAGTGTGCACTCAGTTAAGAGATTTACAAAATACTTGCTAGGTCTACTATATTAGGAGATTTTTCTGCCACAATTGTTATAATGTAACAGTAGATTGATTTGTATGTAGTAACTTACTTTGCTAAATTTTAGACTAATAGGTACTTAACTGATATCACCTTTTTGTGATAGATTTCTTCTCTCTATACTACTTGGTAGCCTCTGGTTTGATACTAATTCAATTCTGAATACTTATTCAATACTTATCTTCACAACCCTGTTCGATCTTTAGATGTCTCTTGTAGGAAACTAGTTCATGTGTCTAACTTGTAAAAATAACATCTTGACTATTCTTATATCAAAATATTTGACCTAATTAGGGTTATGGTATCATTTAGAAAACCTTAGATCTACAATCAAAATGAATAACCTAAAATAATATTACATAGGTATCATCAATCATTTAATGATTACATCTACATTTAATCTTCTCCTCGAACTATGTAAACCATTTTCTAACTTGGTATAAACTATTTTCCTTGTATTTTGTGTCATTACATACTTCTATGTCATTCCTATATTACTCGGTATATACTACATTCATGACTCAGTAAAATATGGATGCTCATAATATATGAATGCTCGATTATAAATGTGTTTGGTTACTATGTTATTCTTCCTTGTGCTCTACTTGGTTACTATGCTTAGTGTGTTGACCGACTTAGCCCATTTTCTTCCTTTATCGACTATATGTGTGACACTAATGACAACTCATAATCTAACATTCTCTCCCTTTGGCATTAGTGACAAAAACACATATGTATTTCATAATACAAATTTTCAAAAACTTATAGACTTTAGAATTGTAGACTCCCCCTATCTATGTGCCTTGGTAAGTATACATATATACATGTTTTCCCCCTTTTTTGGTAAAATGCTAAAACTATATATACTTACAACTTATCAAAAATATTCCAATGGGTTTTCTTCAAGTTGGCCAAGAGGTTTTCCCATTCCTCTTTCAGAATTTTTAGTACAATCTTCTCTAGACCAACTTGGACATGCATGTCAAATATGTGATCTACCACTGATAACTCGAGAGTGGTAACTAGATCCTTTTCTTTCTTCACATGTTGTTGCATCACCTCAATGTGGGGTAAAAATTCAACCTATAGCTTAGTTGTTTGATCTTTGATCTTATCTTCTTCTCTCCTCACTTCATTCCTTAACCCACATATATGCTTGACTTTTTCATAGTGTAGTTTAAATGCACGAGGTTTTGTAATCAAGATTTCTGCACTCTTCTACCTATCATCATCTATTTTCTTAATTTTTTCTTATATTTCTATAGTGAATGAGTCTATAGTGCAAAGCTTTTTCAAAATTGTGAGTATTTGTTGAATAAGACTTTCTATTTCACTTATAGTCTCAGAAAGCTTCACCTTGTGAATTGCCACTACTTGGCTGATCTTCTCGGTTATCTTGAATTGTATCTTTGATTCTTCTCTCTCTTCAATTTTATTTTATGCATCGATATTGGGAGAATTGATGTGCTTGGTAAGTGCTACAAGTTGTTCAATAATGGGAGTGGCCTCATCAACATTGACATCAAGTACCACTTGCATCAGGGTTTCCCTCACATCTTCTAGCACCTATTTATGTTTACTTCCCTACCTCAGCTTCTCCTGAGATTCTTTTTTGGTGCATAGTTCTCCATGCCTTCTAAGAGCTTTAGGGTCCAAGGTTCTAGGGTCACATGATGGCATCTTTGTTACTTCATCCAGGGTGACCGAAACTTTTCCATGTTTCTTCTTCTTTTTCTTGTCCTTTTTGCTTGATGTGGGGGATTTCTCATAAGGAACTAGAGCCTTATGTTCTAGATTTGACATTTGTTTCTTTATTGAGACATTGTCTTCTTTTTCCCATCCCTTTATAATTCCCTCGGTGTGAGGTCCATGGGCTTATGGCCTTGTGTTGATTGTAGAATCTTCTACTTTAGGTTTATTTTAAGTTCCTTTATCATTTGCCTCATTGTTTTCAATCTTTGTGTTCTCTTTTTCAACTTCTTCACCATTATATTCTATAGTATCTATTTGTTTCTTGGGTGTAGTATCCTTGGTTTTCTCTATGGTAGCAATATCAATGGCTTGTACCAAAATTGGTAAGTTTTCTAGTATTTGTACACTAGCTAGCTCGGTAGTCTATACTTCATCTTTATTTAAAGTAGCAATAGTGACATCTTCATATTATTTTGCCTCATCATCAGAATAACCTTCAATGATATCTTCAATCAAGACTTCTTCATTCTTAGTTATTAGTAACTTCTCTAGTGTATCCTCTTTTTCGGTGCAGCCAGCAGGATAAAAATCTTTTGCATAAGTGTCATCCTCTGGCTACTCAATGTTTGATATGTGAATCAGCTCTTCAATTTTCCTTTGTACAATAATATCAACATCATCAGTGTGTACACCTTTACCTCTTCCTATGACACCTTGCTCGGGAATAACTGCAAGTGTAGTTTTCTCTGCTTCAAATTTGGACTTCAAGATTTTAGTCCATTTCTCCTTTCTTTCCTCATCAATTTCTTGTATTTTACCTTGTAGAATATTCATTTCTCTCCCTTTCATCAAAAAATTGTTGGCATATTCTTTCATCATATCTTCAATCTCTTTAATAGATAAATTTGGCATTGCCAAAATTAATGATCTCTCTCATTTTCTTTTCGGTGTGCAAGGCACATGTCCACACTTTTTATACTTTATCATACAATTCCTTTGGAATATTCAACTGGTAATATTTTAAACTTAATCATCATGTTGATGATTGCCTCTCCACTTTGTCATGATCCTCGGTGGTCATATTTACATATCTGTTTATCTTAGGGTGACCAAGTCCTCCCTTGTCTTTTACTTTACAATTTCATCAATAGACTGAGATTTATTTACAACTACCTTGAATTTACTGTTATCCTGAATCTATATCATCCTTATTTCTTATCAATTTTATCCTTTTATTAGGTAGCTCAATAGATACTTGAGTACCTCTTTTCTTTTGATAGGTCTTGGTCGGTGTTTGCCTTGTAATCTTTAAAACTCCACGTTTCAAAGGTGGGGAAACACCTATAGAGGAACTTGTCCTTGCTCATGTGGGAGTTTCTTCTTGTTTCCTTTTTCCTTTTGTTTCCTTCACCATTTCTTCTTGTACCTCTTTATCTGACTCGATCTCTTCCTCTTCTTCACTATTACCAATCAACAATTGTTCCTTGATTGCCTCTTCAACTGACTTCTCTTCTTCTTCTCCTAGTTTTTTTTTCTAAGGTGCTTATCATTTTCTTTGTCTTTCTACCGATCTTTACTCCAACAAAATCCATTTTGATTCTCTATTTTTCCTCCTCATAGGTTCCAAATCTTTTTGCATTCTAATCCTTAGGCTCTGCTAGAAGTGCCTTTATTGACCTAGTTGCTCGGTCAATGTCAAGTTCATAATCTATTGGTGGAAACCATACAGTCCTCAATTCAACTTCCTTAATGAGAGTGGAGTTGGTGTGCTCTAGGAAACAAATTTCATCTTTATAATTTTCCACCAATTGTACTAGTATTCTGCTCCTTTTATGCATTCTCTCCTTAGATTTCCCAAAATAGTCATCCATGACTACTTCAAAATTCTGACCTAAATTATTTATGTATTCACCAATTTGCATGATGATTAGTTTATTTGTATCCCATTGAACATCACTGATTGATAGAAATGAATTTTGCAAGTATAAAAATATACATACTAGTAATGATCCAAACTTGCAAGTGTTGGACTTAGCAACTCTGATTGTCCTCATATTTTCTTCAAATTTCCTTATCATCAACTCAACGAGATCTAGCTGTAGTCCTTTCTTCAAAATCTTATAGGCAGTATCAACAACACCGCAAGGAACATTATTCAGTCTGTAAGATTGGAATACCTTGTAAGCAATCACGTATGCTCCAAATCTATCCTCAGGGTCATTGATTGTGTTGTTCCACATACCTTTACCATCCCACTTGGCTCCAGTCAACTTTTATATTTCACTTTTTAGTGGGTGCCTTAGGGATTTAGCTTTATCACTTACTGGGTAACCGGTGACCATGTGAATAACATCCTTTGAGATTTTTACCAATTCATCTAGCCATATTTTTCCCTTGTGTACTCGACTGAGTAATATCCTGATCCACTCAGTTTTGAATACCTTCAGGAAGTGAAGGGCATTTGTTAAACCTTTTATTTCTATATGTGTATGCTCATCCTTCAATTTCTCATCCTTGCATAGTTCTTGGTAAGTAGATTGCAACTTAAAATCTCCAATTTCACTAATCTTACACTGAATGTAGGACCGGATGTCCTTTACCAAAAAAACCCTAGGCAGTATGCATGAGAATGTGCCTTTCTCATCGATATATGAAGCAACCTCAGGGTGTAGTTTTTAGTTAGGTTCTTCATAATTTGCACTCTTGATTAGTGTTACCTTTTTCTCCTTATCAGCCTTTGATTAAGTGGTCTTTGAGGTATATCTCATCGCTTATAACAAATTAGGGCTTTGTGAAAATTGTATTCAAATAGCTTGGTTTGCTTCAAACTTACTTGTATAGCTTCCAAACAGTCTGTGAAATGCTCAAATTGCAGTAGATATCTTAGAATCTCTTTGCACAAATCTTTTCTCTTTTCTCTCTGGTTTCACAATGTGAAAAATGAGTTGACTTGACATGTATTTATACCCAAAAATATTTCCTATCAAAAATACATTGCATTAAATGCTTCACCAACCATAGCTTAGTTAAAGATAAAACATTCAATTATCTCCTTTAGAAACTTTAGCTCAGTGAAAAATACCAATGCTTGGCTGACTGCACAACTCGATTAACCTTAAAACTTTCACTGACTAACAAAATTTCACTCGGTCATGCTTTTACCAACTATAATCATTTCAAGTTCAAAACATCTAACAACCTAGTGCATCTTATTTCATGCTGATTTGGTATTCATGCTTGGCAATAGACATTAGGAGCTATTGTAGGATCTAACTAATTAAAATTCAGTTCCCATACTTAATTTTCTTAGGTAGAGATGGTGAAATCACCTTTAATCCGAAGGATGAGGTGTCACTGACTATTGTGCTTGTTCTTGCATTATCTTCAATTGATCTTCTCCAAATTTGACTCATCTACCTTCTGATTCCTTCAATGGTATTCATATTCATATCATCATTCAGTTCTGGTGCTCAATCTCTGCAATCTTTTCTTAAGTGATTAACCTTGTGACAGTACAAACATGTCATTCTAGAATTTGTCTAATTCCTTGATTTTCCTCTCTAGTGTAATCTCATACAATTTATTGCAATATAACCATATCTTCCACATGATGTACAATTAACCCAAGTGTTATAATCCCAAGTGTAGGAGTCACCTTTCCTTCTCAGTTGATAGGTGTTGTTTTGACTTTTCAGTTTCAAAACTTGTTTCACCTTTGCCCTACATTCTTGTGATATATGACCATGCTTGTTGCAAGTGCAACAATGCTTTTCCATATAGTGCCTCTTAGGTGACTTATTCAACTTTGATCTACACTCATATGCTTGATGTCCATACTTGTTGCAATTGTAGCAATAACCATCAAATTTAGGAGTAGATTTAGGAGTATCTTTAGCTTTGCTTCTGCAAACATTTGTTGTGTGACCTGGTTTTCCATAGTAATAGCATGAGAGCTTCTTTGGCCTTGGATTTGCATAGGCATTCTTTTGTTCTCCTTGTTTTGATGACTCTCCCTGCTTAGTATAACCTAGTCCAGTGGTGTTGTCTAGTCTTCTCTGACTATTTAGGAATTCATCCATCCTTTTGGTATTTCCTCAGTTTTCTTTATCATCTCATTGTGTTGGTGTTGCATCTTAACTTCATTTTTTAGTCTTTCATTCTCTTCCCTTAATTGACCAATATCTTCCAATTTTCTAGCAAGCTCATTATTTACTCGGTTGACTTCTTGACTCATGACAACCATTTGATTGGAAATTTCAAAGTGATGCTTGGTCAGCCTTAGTATTTTAGATTCTTTCTCTTTTAACTTTTTTGTCATTTGTCTTATGTCTTCAATAGCCATATTCCTTTCTTATTCAACTTGTCTTGCATTGTTCATGACTTCAATCATTCTTACCATTTGAGTCTCTTGTCTAATTTGTAGTGCATTCACTTGTGTAGTGAGGTGTTGATTCTTTTCAGACAGATCTGAGATAGTTCCTTCAGATGCATCATAGATACTTCTAGATCCTTCAGATAGTTCCTCTATCTCTTCTTCCCAATACTAAGTCTCATTATGCCAAAATGCCAATTCATTTCTTTTGATTAGTGACTCTCTTAGTTTTTCCTTGGTGTCCTTAAGTTGTTCCAGGAGAATCTGTATCTCCAATTTTTTATTTTCAATAGTCTTGTCAAGCTTATACCTTCCCATCTTTAAGATATTTTCCTCTTCAGTGATTAAACTTCCTCAACAAGAGAACTAGCTCTGATACCAATTATTGGGATTATGGAGAGGTGAGCTACTAAGAGGGGAGGGGTAAATCAATAACCTTTAAAAAAATTTTAAATCTGAATCCTCAAGAAAATGTATTTCATTAACCAATTGTCATGTTAACATTTCCATCCATTCATAACATAAATGAAAATAAGAAATGCTTTCTAATGTAACACGTAAACATTCATGAAACTTCATACACAATACACAAGTATTTTAGTATCTCAAAAACCCTTGTAAGAAGGTAAAAACTGTGGTGGGGATGACACCCACAAATCTTCACTAATTGTAGTAATAAATTTTTCATGTTAAGGCTACAATGTTGATCACTTCTGATGATCTTACCCTATTTGGAGTAACAATAAAGACTTGTTAGGATCTACCTTGTTAGAGGATTTAAGCAACACTGTTAAGTGTGCACTTGGTTAAGAGATTTACAAAAGACTTGTTAAGTCTACTTTTTTAGGATATTTTGTCTGCCACAATTGTTAGAAAGTAATAGTAGATTGATCTATATGTAGCAACTTACTTTTCTAAATGTTAGATATGATAAGTACTTAACTAATAGCACCTTGTTTTGATATATTTCTTATGTGTATAATGCTTGGTAGCCTATGGTTTGATACTAATTAAATTCTGAATACTTGCTCAATACTTAGCTTCACAACCCTGTGTGATCTTTAGATGTCTCATGTAGGTAGCTACTTCATGTGTCTAACTTGTAAAAATGACATCTTGACTATTCTTATATCAAAAGATTTGACCTAAATAGGGTTATCTTATCATCTAGAACACCTTAGATCTACGATCAAAATAAATAACCTAAAACAATATTACATAGGGATCATCAATCATTTAATGATGACATCTACATTTAATCTTCACCTTGAACTATGTAAACCATTTTCTAGCTCGGTATAAACCGTTTGCCTTGTATTTTGTGTCATTACATACTTCTATGCCATTCTTGTATTACTTGGTATATATTGCATTCATGAATCAGTAAAATATTGATGCTTGGTATATATGAATCTTCAATTATAACTGTGTTCGGTTACTATGTTATTTTTCCTTGTGCTCTTCTCGGTTACTATGCTTCGTGTGTTGAATGACTTAGCTTGTTTTCTTCCTTTACCGAACTATATGTGTGACACTAATGATAACTAATAATCTAACAGGGGAGGTCCTAGCTAAAGAAGAAATATTCTGGAGACAAAAATTAAGAGTGTCCTAGCTAGAGGCAGGGGATGGAAACACAAAATTCTTTCATAATAGTACCAAGCAACAAAGAATAGTCAATAGGATAACATCCATTAAAAACAAAGAAGGAGAAAACATGGAGGACCCTAAAGGGATAGAAAAGGAATTTATTAAGTATTTTGAGGAAATTTTCAACAACAAAGGTTTATTGAATCTGGATGCACAGGAAAATATTATAAAAAATATTCCAAGGCTAATTTCCCAAGAACAAAATAAAAAACTACTGGGAAAATGACCGTACTATAAGTAGAAGATTCCCTTAGGAAAATGAACCCGAAAAAATGTCCAGAGCTTGATGGGTTTTTGGCATGTTTCTTTCAAAAATGTTGGAACTTCATAGGGGAAGAGGTAACAGAAGCATTAGAGTGAGTAAGAAGATTAGGTAAACTTCTAAAGGAAGTGAATAATACTTTCATAGCTCTAATCCCAAAGAAGGAGAAACCATAAAATTTTAATGATTTTAGACCTATAGCACTCTATAATACTCTTCATAAATTATTTGCTAAGACTATGGCGATTAGAATCCAAAAACTACTACCCAACCTAATTAGTGAAGAAAAAACATGGTTTTTTCCATGAAGATCTATCTATGATGAGGTAATAATTGTACAAGAGGCCATACACTCAATTTAAAATAACTGATAACCTAGCATATTAATCAAACTAGATATTAAAATGGCCTATGATGGGGTGGACTGGACTTGGATTTTTTTTAGGAAGTTCTCAGAAGCTTTCGATTTTGCAAAACAATGGGTCAACCTGATCTATGAAAGTATTTCTACTCCTAAATTGTTAATTTTGGTGAATGGGTCACCTAAAGGATTTTTCAAGATAAATAGAGGACTCAGACAGGGCAATCCAATATCCCCCTTTCTTTTCATTCTAATGGAAGAAGCATTGAGAAGATCATTAAACAATGCTCATAATGAAGGAACAATTAATGGTATTAAAATTACAAATGAATTAGATGTTAGAATAACTGAGAGGGGCGTGAATTAGTTATCCAGTGTCACAAAACAAAATGTATAATCCAAAAAAAATTCTTCAACTTCTGCTACTCGGTAAATATAAAATACTTTCACTTTCTGTGCTTTTACCGATTATCAGTCTAAAACTTATACTAGTTACCGATCAAATCTAACATGTAATATGCAAAGTATGATAATGAAAAAATATCACAATCAACACATCACACAAGAGATTTAACATGGAAACCCTGTGAAGGGAAAAATCACCTGGGGCCGGCAACCCAAAAATGTTCACTCTTATGAAGTGAGGTCGGTGAAGACCCAACCCTGTTAAAGGTTACAAACACACTGTTAGCTGTGACCTTGTTAGAGGATTTTAGACTAGCAGTTATCGTCCAACCAACAGTCACTATGGAATTGATAGGATAACAATGTTCACTCTATGAATGAAACATAAAAAGACTTTCTTCATCCACTCGGTTAAGAGATTTGACTATGTACAATGGTTAAATATGTAACAGTAGATGATCTACCTTAATACAACTTCAATTGTAGTATCTTCTTCCTCCGACATCATTTCAATAATGAAACTAATGTCTCTTATATAGAGGAGTAAATCATTTTCTTTTTGTCCATCATATTTTGTGGCTTAATCTCATTCATTGATTTTGCCGCTTTAACCTTCTTCGGCTGATGTGTTAGTAACATGTTTCAATCTGCTCCATTAGATCTTCCTTGAATTATGTTAGTCGTTGATCTTCATAACAAACCTTATCTGTTGCCTAGATTTCATACACTTTCTAGCTCATCAATTTATCAACTAAACTAATCATTTAATTCCTTTCTGTTCTACTCGGTTAACAAAGAAATGCGTCGGTGAACACAAGCTCGGTTAACACTACGCTCGGTATACACTACACTCTGTCAGTGTATACTAGAATGATTCATTTACTGACAACACTGCTTTGTGTCTTTCAGCTCTATTCTTCATCATAGATGAATGCAACATAATAAAGTCAATATCATAAAGTCATAGTCTCATCAACAAGTTACTCAGTGTATTCCTTGTCCTCATCTGACATATACATCTTCCTCATGTAGATACTTCTGTTCTTCATCTCTTTCACCTTTCTTCAGATGCTTCGGGATAGTAACTTACAAGATAAGTATTGTCAAGCTAGTTGATATCAATGACAACATAATACTAATTTAATCATCTTGCATATCTAATTAGCAACTCCTCAGTGATCTTTAATAACAGATTCTTTATTCAGGTTCTAAATCAGTTGTAGTTCATCAATCTCTCCCTTTGGCATTGATGGAAACTCAAGTAATATGAAGTGTACCATATACATACCAAACATGTATTCTACAACTCTATGAACAAATTTTGTGCAAGCTCTCCCTAGCTTAATATGTTTAATCACTACATTACTAAACAACATTATAAAATACAACTTTGTCATTCTGTAGATATGATCTTTTCAGCTCTCAGGTTCCTGCTTTTGTTCTCTGTAATTGATCTTCAATGTTTTGTTTCTTTTAGATTATCTCTCCCTTAGGTAGTTCTCATCGGTGCATATTTAACTTTCTCTTTCATATTATTTATCTCTCCCTTTGACAACAATGCCAAAGAAACAAATAAATAATCATCTTTGTAGTAGCTAAGTAACTCTCTATTGTCCAATATAGTCTCTGTATCTCTATATACTGATATCCCAACCTGTTTCAGTTCTTCAAACTTAATCACAACCTTGAACATTATTCAAAGTGTGAACTATGCTGCATCAACATGTGTGATCTTCTGATAAGATTAAGATGATGCAACATCCAGATCACATTAGTGACCGGTAGACAGGGGACGGACCCCAAGTCTAGCCCTCAAGTATTCAAATGTGTCCTTCGGTAGAGGCTTTGTAAAGATATCTGCAATTTGTTCTTTAGATGTAACAAATTCTAACTTCACTTGCTTCTCTTGCACTTGTTCTCTTAAGTAGTGATACTTAATTGATATATTCTTTGTCTTAGAGTGCATCATTGGATTCTTTGAAATATTAATAGCACTGGTGTTGTCACAGTATATAATCATTGGGTCAGTGATTACCTCATTCATTTCTTCCAACACTTCCTTAATATATGCAATGTTTGAGCAATTAGTAGCAGCAACAACATACTCTGCTTCAGCTATAGACTAAGAAATGCAAGCCTAATTTTTACTTGTCCAGGTTACAAGTCTTTCACCAAAGAAGAATGCTCCTCCAGTGGTGCTTTTTCTGCCATCCACATTTCCAACCCAATCAACATCGGTATAGACATTCAATTCAAACTTACCTTCCTTAGGATACCATAGTCCATAATCCTCTATCTTTTTTAGGTATCTTAAGATTCTTTTAGTAGAAATCATGTGTGATTCTCTAGGGTTAGCATAAAATCTAGCAACAATTCCCACAGCATGTGCTATATCTGGTCTACTGTGAACTTCATACATTATCTTACCAATCATGGATCGATAAAGTGTCTGGTTTACCTCTATAGTTTCATCTTCCTTTGTCAGTTTACATCCAGTAGCCATCGATGTTCCCACAGGTTTAGCATCTTCCATGCCAAATGTCTTCAAGACTTCCTTTATGTATTTAGATTGTGTGATGAATATCCCATCACTCTGCTGAATCACTTGTAGTCCTAGAAAGAATTTAATCTCTCCGAACATAGACATCTCAAACTCTTTTCTCATCTCATTAGCAAAACATTTACATACATGATCTTGACCTCCAAAAATAATATCATCAACAAATATCTCAACAATAATAATAGTGTCATCAATATCACCTTTCATGTACAAATTATTGTTCTCACTAGTTCTAACAAATCCAATACTTAACAAGTAAGTATGTAGCCTTTCATACCAGGCTCTCGGTGCTTGCTTCAAACCATATAAAGCTTTATGTAATCTACATACCATGTCTTTGTTGTCTGGATCAACGAATCCTTCAGGTTGTTCTATGTAGACCTCTTCTTCAAGTATACCATTTAGAAATGCTAACTTCACATCCATTTGATAAACTTTAAATTTCTTGTGTGTAGCATATGCAAGTAGCATTCTAACTCCTTCCAATCTAGCAACAGGTGCAAATGTCTCACCATAATCAATGCCTTCTTCCTCTGCATATCACTTGCATACCAATCTAGTTTTATTTCTTGTCACCACACCATTTTGATTCAGTTTGTTCCTGAATATCCACTTAGTACCGATAACATTCTTATCTTTAGATCGGGGTACTAAGGACCAGGTTTTGTTCTTCTCTATTTGTTCTATTTCCTCTTTCATTGCATTAGTCCATTCTTCATTCTCTAATGCAACTTTCACATTTTTTGGTTCAAATTCACAAACTAGACATGTACCTTGTCTTTCTTTGCTTCTTGTCTGCATGCCATCTTGTTTGTCTCTAATGATTTGTGTCTTGGGATGATGTCTCCTAACAAAACTAGCTAGTACTCAGTTTCTTCTTTCTTGTTCATCCTGTTCAAGTTCATGTGCTTGCTCGGTAGCTCCATCTTGTTCGTCAGTTTCCCTTTCCTATTCCTCAGGGTTATTTTCCTACTGACCAGTTATCATAGGTTGCGACTTTGGTAGATACTCAAGATGTTCAATGTAAGTGAATCTACCATAGTCTTCTGGTTCCTTTCTACTTTCCTCTATGTTCTTGTCATCAAACTCATCAACACGAACACTAGTACTTTAAATTTTCTTATTTGTAACCTTATTCAGACATTTATATGCTTTACTCTTAGTAGAATATCCTAAGAATATTCCTTCATCACCTTTAGAATCAAATTTCCCATTCCTCTCATCTTTTAGAATAAAACATTTGCTTCCAAAAATCCTGAAATAACTTATAGTAGGTTTGTATCCAAACCATAGCTCATAGGGTGTCTGGTTGGTGTCCTTCTTCAATTGTACTTGGTTAAGCACATATACAGCTATACTAACAGCTTCCCTCCAGTATGTTTGAGAAATATTCTTTTGCAGCATTAGTGTTCTTGCACAGTCAATTATTGACCTGTTCCTTCTTTCAGAAATCCCATTCTACTAAGGTGTTCTCGGTCCAGAGACCTGTCTTTTGATACCATGCTCATTACAGAAATTAGTAAATTCATCAGAGATAAATTCACCTCCTCTATTAGATCTTAAGCATTTTAATTCTTTTCCAATCTCTTTTTCTAATTTTGCCTTATACTACTTAAACATCTTAAATGCTTCAGATTTTTGTTTTAAGCACATAACTGTCATCAATCTAGTATAGTCATCAACAAAAAGAATAAAGTATGTATCACCATAATGACTTTGAGTTCTCATAGGACCACATAGGTCAGTATGAACCAACTCAAGTATCTTCTTTGTTGAGTAGTCTTTGCTTTTAAAAATAGACTTAGTCATCTTACCTTTCTGACATTCATGACACATAGCATGATCAGGTTTTGACAAGTTAGGCAACCCTCTAACTCTTTTCTTCTTACTAATTTTGATCATGTTATCAAAGTTCACATGGAATAACCTTTTATGCCACAACCATGCATCTTCATCCTTCATTAATAAACAAGAAGACTGATCAATATCAAGATAAAATAGATTACCTCTAGATTGTGTATCGGTTCCAACAAGTCTTCCTCCATCATCATAGATTTTTACCTTTTTGCTCTCAAAAGCAAGTCAGTGGCCTGAATTATTCATCTGTGCCACACTTAACAAATTATAGTTCAGTCCATCTACCCAGTATGCATTTTCACATTTTATTCTATCATTAATCATCAGTGAACCTTTACCTCTTACCATACAAGGTGCATCATTTCCTATCCTAACAGATCCTCCATCGTATTCATCAAGTAGATCAAATTTCTCTACATCACCAGTCATATGATGTGTACAGCCACTGTCTATGATCCATGTATCATTTCTTCTTACTTTAGAGATTAGTGTTGTTTCTTCATGTTTCTAGTATTCCTTTGAGTCATCTTTCATAGCAACAAATACTACTTCTACATCATCATCAGTATCAGATTCAAATTCAATATTTCAGCTATGTAACATACCTTTTCCCCTTTGTCATAGCTATCTTGGTTGTCTTTGTTGTTGTGTCAGTAGCCTCTATTAACTCTTCTCCCATAGCTTCCTTCAGATCAGTCTTTGGATCTATCATCATCTTTCTTATTCGGACATCTAGCAACGATGTGGCCAACTTCTTTACAATTAAAGCATGCCAAAGGTAGCTTACCTCTATACCTTCCTTTGCCTTTGGGTAACCTTCTGGCCATAAGAGCTTCAAGCTCATCAAGTTCATCATCGGTATTACTATCATTATCATTATTCTTATTATTCATGCTACTAGACTTACCAATCTTCAAAGAAGACATGAAAGAGAATTCAATAGAATTTACAACACTGTTGTCAAAGTTATTCAATTCAAAGGTTGTAAGCTTACCAATCAGTGTGTCAAGAGTAAGGTTGGATGTAGCTCTTGTTTCATGAATTGCAGAGATCTTGATTACATAAACTGGCAGTAAAGTTCTGAGAATCTTGCTTATCACTATTTCATCATCAATAATTCCAGCTGATGCTCTAATAGCATGTACTACCTCTTTTAGTCTATTTGAGTATTGCACAATGTTCTCACCTTCTTTCATCTTCATATCATCAAATTGACCTCTTAGGCTTTCTGCTCTAGCTCTTTTAACATTCAAATCTCCACTATATATTAGAGTCAGTTTATCCCACATGGATTTGGCAGTAGTGCTTCCCTTAATGTCTTCAAATTCAGCATCGGTACAGGCAGCAGCAAGTTCCATCATAGTGATATTGTGTTCATTCCTATCTTTCAGTTGATTAAGGGTTAAGGGACCAGGTGTCAGTTCAATGTAGCCATTCTCCATCAGTTCTAGTGCAGAATTCCCAATTTCAGATATGTGCAACTTCATCCAGCTTTGCCATACTACGAAGTTCTCTTTGTTCAATCTTGGCACTTCCCTCTTATACATCTTGAGATCTTTGTGCTGGAGTCCTTAAAACTCTGTTCTAAGCAACTACAGCTCTAATACCAATTGCTAGAATAACTGAGAGGGGGGTGAATCAATTATCTAGTGTCCCAAAATAAAATGTATAATCCAAAACAAATTCTTCAACTTCTATTACTCGGTAAACATAAAATACTTTCACTTTCTGTGCTTTTACCGATTATCAGTCTAAAACTTATAGTAGTTACCGATCAAATCTAACATGTAATATGCAAAGTATGATAACAAACAAATATCACAAGCAACACATAACACAAGAGATTTAACGTGGAAACCATGTAAAGGGAAAAACCACCTGGGACCGGCAACCCAAAAATATTCACTCTTCTGAAGTGAGGTCGATGAAGACCCAACCCTATTAAAGGTTACAAACACATTGTTAGGTGTGACCTTGTTAGAGGATTTTAGACCAGCAGTTATCATCTAGCCAACAGTCACTCTAGGGTTGACATGATAACGATGTTCACTCTATGAATGAAACATAAAAAGACTTTCTTAGTCCACTCGGTTAAGAGATTTGACTATGTACAATGGTTAAATATGTAATAGTAGATGATCTACCTTGATACAACTTCAATTGCAATTTATAGATCAATGTTCAGCTCATACAAATCTTTCTGATCAATATATCACTTCAGATTCAACACTATATCAATTTACTGTCCATCGGTAATTATTCTTTGTAGCTCAGTAATTGTTCTGCAGTTCATTTCTCACTAACCAGTATGATCAAAATGCATGAAAACTTTTTCACGTGATAATTCTATAGTATCTTCTTCCTCCGGCATCATTTCAATAATGAAACTAATGTCTCTTATATAGAGGAGTAAATCATTTTCTTTTTGTCCATCAGATTTTGCCGCTTAATCTCATTCAATGATTTTTCTGCTTTAACCTTCTTCAGCTGATGTGTTAGTAACACGTTTCAATCTACTCCATTAGATCTTCCTTGAATTATGTCAGTCGTCGATCTTCATAACAAACCTTATCTGTTACCTAGATTTCATACACTTTCCAGCTCATCAATTTATTAGCTAAACTAATCATTTAATTCCTTTTTGTTCTGCTCGGTTAACAAAGAAATGTGTTGGTGAACACAAGCTCGATTAACACTGTGCTTGGTATACACTACACTCCATCAGTGTATACTGGAATGCTTCATTTACCGATAACACTACTTTGTGTCTTTCAGCTCTATTCTTCATCATAGATGAATGCAACATAATAAAGTCAATATCATAAAGTCATAGTCTCATCAACAAGTTATTCAGTGTATTCCTTATCCTCATCTGACATATACATCTTCCTCATGTAGATACTTTTGTTCTTCATCTCTTTCACCTTTCTTCAGATGCTTTGGTATAGTAACTTACAAGATAAGTAATGTCAAGCTAGTTGACATCAATGACAACATAATATTGATTTAATCATCTTGCATATCTAATCAACAACTCCTCAGTGATCTTTAATCATAGATTCTTTATTCAGGTTCTAAATTAGTTGTAGTTCATCATTAGATCCCATTACTCATCAGCAATCTGTGGATGATACTATCCTATATGAATAGAGCACTATTGAGGAAGCCAAAGCATACAAAACTGTTAGAGTAAAGTATTAATTATGTTAATTAATATTTACTCCCTTCTTAAGATGTCAACTCTTTTTCTTTAGTTGTTTATATTTAAACACACATGCACGAGTTGTTTTAAACTCATGCACTAGTTGTTTTAAATATAAACTTGCATGCATTAGTCATGTAATAGTTAAACTAATTATTACATGCACTAGGGTTTGCCTTTCAAGGCTTTTGATCTCCTTTATAAGGATCATCCATTGTACATTTAATTCATTCATTATTTGAGGATATTTTCTTCTTCATATTTTTGAGTCAAACCCTTGCCCTCTTCTTGTCTCTACTTCCTTGTAACAGAATTTTTGTATGTAGGTGATCTTTGGATTTTGTGGATTTGTATTGCTCAAATCCTACATGGTATCAGAGCCTAATCCGCTACAGCTTGTTCGTGTTTGAAGAATTCAGATTAGGACTTTTTTGGTTATTTTTTATTGAAATTAGGGGGTCCCTAAATTTTGGTGCACTTTGAGCTCAAGCTGACCTCACTGTTGAGCTCGCAGTACCCTAAAACCTCTATTTCGATATAAGGCACGTCCAATTTGGACAAATTTGCATTTTGGGGTTTTTTTTTGGTACCATAAGCTTGACACGCTTCACGAGACAAAAATTGTATGGATCTGCATGCTTTTCGAGGCAAAATTTATACAAATTGACACACAAAATAAGGCAAATTTTTTTGTTGTTTTGGCACACAAATCAAGACAAAAATAATAATAATAATAATTTAGCATGCAAATCAAGGCAAAAATCTAAAAAGTTTGGCACAAATCCCGAGGCACACATGTGATTTTGAAAAAAAAATTCCTTTTTGGGCAACGACAGCCATTTGGCCGTCAAATTTAAGCTCGTCATTTGATGACATTAGCATGCATCATCCTCATTTACACCATTTTTGGGCTCTCTAGCGCACCAGTTGGTATTTTGCTTATAACTTGAGCATACGGTGTTGAAATTAGGCAAACAAGATATCGCTAGAAATTTGGTTCTAAGCTCTATCTAGATCTAGAGGTTGCAATTTTTTTTTATTTTTTTTTGATAGTTTTTTTTACTGTCAAAGCTAGATGTTCAATTTTGCACTCCGGAAGCTCTATATTGTGCATCCGGACTTCGTTTTAGGAAAGCAAGATATCGTTGGAACGCTTGTTCTTAGAGATTTCTATTTTTATGAGTCATTTTTCTATATTCTACTTTTGGTATATTTTATTTAGTTTTTTGCATTTCTGCACTCTGGTGGATATCTTGGATGTTACAGGTCCTGGGATCTCTTCCCTTTAGGGGATGACTCTTTTTAGGTTTTTCTTTTGTTTCAAAAACCTTCAATCTTTTTTGAGCATTGTATTCTTCACTTTTGTAGCATTCTTTTATGCACATGCACTGAGATAAAGTGTCATTCTATTGCATACTTGGAATCTTGGACATTTTTGTGCTATTTGTACTCACACTCCATTATAAAGTGTCATGGGGGGGTTTGATGTTTGCCTTAGTTTGTCATCTACTTTTGTCAAGTGAGTGTTCCTTCCATGACATTAGCTTTAAGGTATCTTTATTTGGGCTTGTGCTTTCTATGCACCTTCGATGTTCCTGGTTCTTCATCATGGAGTTCATATTGGATGATCTTTTTAGTGTACCTATCATTACTCCATTGTCAGCGGTATGGGGGGGTTTCTACTCTTGGTTCTACTACTTCCTTGGTTTTATAGTGTGAGCTATGTATTCAGTATTTGATCCTATGTACTAGGCAATTGCAGTGGCTGGGTACCTATGCATTCCAGTGAGATGGATCATTTACCATATGGACACCCTTTTCTTTCCTATTTTTTGGATGCACTCTTCCATCTTTGATTGATCAGCTCTTCAGACTTTTGGTGTTTATGCCATTTGTATCTTCGAGTTCAATTGTTTGTCTATGTTTGCCTCCTGATTCAAGTAGTGTCATTTGAGGGCACTCATATAGATTATAGTCTTCTCTACCTGGTTATGCTCATATTTCTATGGAGGATCTTCAGATCAATAGTTACTTCTTGATATAGTTTGCATGTTCTTGCTTCAATGATGTTCTACATGTTCATTCTTGTTCCTATTTTCTAGAACATTCCTAGTTTTGGAGGCTTCTTCAATCCTTCAAATTAGTTTTTGTCTCTTTTTGGAGTAGAGTTTTTCCCATGTGGTTTTCTCTATTTCTCCGCTTTATAGAGACTCTCTTTTGTACATGGTGTTAGAAAGTAAAGATCCCCAAGATAACTGAGAGGGGGGGGGGGGGGGGGGTGAATCAGTTATCTGATAATTTAACCATTCAACTACTTTAAACAATATAATCAATGTAGTAATCAACCATAGAAAGATAACCATACACAATTGCACAATAACACAAGATATGTTGACTAGGGAACCTCTTGAAAAGAGTAAACCCCGGTGGGAATGATGCCCACAAAATGATGCACTAAAATGAAAGTTCCTTGTTAGAGGATGGACCCTGTTAGGAGTCTTATAAAATACATTCAGTACATATAAATCCCTATTAGGAGATTTTGAATCCCTGTTAAAAGACTCTAACCTGGTTAAGAGTTTATGGAAGACAGAAGGACCCACTGCCTAAACAGCTTCAAGGCAAGATCTTTGAACCCACTGTCCAAAAGATCTTAGAATTATTCAATAGAATAATATGAAATATATTACCTCCTTCATACTATGCCAAAACCACACTCTCTACTACACAAGATCACAATTCTAGATCTCTATACTCACAAGTCTTTCTTCATCACTGAATTAGCTCTTTTCTTCACTTCATGCATATATTCGCATCTCAACTTTCACAATTCAATCCTCTCTACTCAATTCTTTTTTTTTTACAATTATCTTTTTCTCAATTCTCTTTTTCTCAATTCTTATTACAACAAGGAAAACATTCCTTCTTATATACCAAACTCAAATAATTACAAATGAGTCGGTCCTCAATTACAAAATAATAATTTCTACACACTACACACAAAATTCACATAAAACTGTCAGCTTCCAGATACTATAAATTTCTCCAAACATATCCTCAAAGTTTGCACTATGAACCACATCATCATTAATGAGTCTCCAACATCTCTTTAACTACGCAAAATCAGATTCCATCCCAGCTAAGAGATATCCTCTGATTTCTGAAAATCACTACACAGAAACACTATCTAAACACTGCTTTCACCAAAATGCTCATAACTCTCATGAATGAATGAATTTCTTTTTGCACTATTAACCATAGGTTAATAACACACCAAAGAACATACCATCAACTGCACAAAATCCAATCTATAATACAACATGTGCGTAAAACAAAACTGTACCTACTTTCTTGCTGATATCCAGAATATCACTATGTTGACATCAATGACAATCCAAGTCATGAATGCAACAACAACTGCTACAGAATGACTGCCAATATACTTTACATTCATTCCTAACAATCTCCCCCATTGGCATTGATGGCAACATAGATGAAAAACATCCAATGTTCCAAAAATCCAATATTGCAACATCATTGCAAAATATCAAATTAAATCTTGCTTTGTTCTCCCATTCAGCTCTCTCATACAATCCACAATGTTTTTCATGTATATATCTCCCCCATTGACATCAATGATATAAATTCCATCACTAAGTCAACAACAACTTAATGTCAAAAAACACTGTTCAGAAAAATACAATAACAAGAGTCCTCATGACTCAGCTCATAAACTCCCCCATAGAGGAAGTTCCAACATCCAATCCAGAAGAAAGATAGGGCTCATATACCACTGGACGGATGCAATCATTTGCATCAATTCTCAAAAATAGGTTCGGGCATAACCCTAAGCATACCTCTCAAATACACAAATGTATCCTTAGGTAAAGGTTTTGTAAATATATCTGCTATCTGTTCCTTTGTGCTTATGTACTCCAATCTTACTTCTTTTTCTGCAACTTTCTCTCTTAAAACATGATACTTGATCTCAATATGTTTAGTCTTAAAATTTAAAAAAAGATTTTTTGACATACTCACTGTACTAGTGTTATCAAAATGTATAACAATAGGCTCATCAAACTTTATTCCAATATCCTTCAATATCTGCTTCATCCAAATAATCTAATTACAATTGTTTGCTACTGCAACATATTCTGCTTCTGTTGTACTTTGTGAAATACAATTTTACTTCTTACTTAACCAAGAGACCAATTTTCCTCCAAGAAAAAAGGCTCCACCACTGGTGCTTTTCTTTTCATCAATGCTACCACCCCAATCTGCATCAGTATAGGCACATAAAGTAAAATCATCAGAATTCTCATACCATAATCCATAATCCATTGTTCCTTTTAGATATCTCAATATCCTCTTTATTGCTACATAATGTGATTCTCTAGGTTCTGCTTGAAATCTTGCTACAATCCCAACTGAATGTGCTATATTAGGTCTTGTATGTGTCAAGTACTACAATCCTCCAATCATAGATCTGTACTTTTTCTGCTCAACTGCTGGTGTCTCATCTTTGCTAGATAACTTATGTCTAGTTACCATAGGTGTTCCAACAGGTTTAGAATCTTCCATTCCAAATCTTTTCAATAAGTCATTCAAATACTTAGTCTGACTTACAAATATACCTTCCTTGCTTTGTGTTATCTGTAATCCCAAAAAATATTTCATTTCTCCAATCATGCTCATTTCAAATTCAATCTTCATTTCATCTGCAAATTTGTCACTGGATTCATCTTCTCCTCCAAGATAATATCATCAACAAATATAACTATAATCAACAAACCATTCTCAATTTCTTTTGTGTATAAGTTACTATCTGTTGTTCCTTTTATAAATCCTAATTTCAATAAATACTTATCCATCTTGCATACCAGGTTCTAGGTGCTTGTTTTAATCCATATAAAGCTTTCTTTAACTTACATAGCATATCTCCTTCTTGTGTCAAAGGAAAACCTTCAGGCTGCTCAATGTAGACTTCTTCCAATTCACCATTCAAAACTGCTGACTTCACATCCATCTGATACACTTTGAATTTCTTGTAAGCTGCATATGCTAGAAACATTCTCATTGCTTCAAGTCTAACCACAGGTGCAAAAGTTTCTTCATAGTCAATTCCTTCTTGTTGTGAATATCCTTTACATACCAATCTTGCTTTGTTTCTTATCACTTCTCCTTGTTCATTCATCTTGTTTCTGAATACCCATTTTGTTCCAATCACATTCTTGTCTTTAGGTCTAGGGACCAATTCCCATGTCTTGTTTTTTTCAATCTGCTCCAGTTCTTCTTTCATAGCATTAATCCAATGTTCATCTTCACAAGCTTCATTAGTAGTCTTAGGTTCAATTTGAGAAATCAAACATAAATGTACCTTATTTCGAGTCAAAAATCCTCTATCTAAACTTCTGATAACTTGCTCAATAGGGTGATGTCTTGAAATATACTTGTTAGGTGTCATAGTTACTGATCTTGTTCCAACTGTAGATTCTTCTTTGCTTTCTTCTATATTTTCTTCTCTATTTTATTCAGTATGACTTTCATTCAGCAAATCACTGTTAGTTTTAAAAAATAATTCTGTATTTTCAATGTTAGGCTGAGGTTGTGCTTCTCCATCAGATTCATAATCAAGCATTCTTTCCTGAATTTTAAACTTCTCATCAACTTTGACATTTGCACTTTCAACAATAGTCTTAGTTCTTTTGTTATAACATCTATATGCTTTGCTTTTCAAAGAATATCCAAGAAATATTCCTTCATCACTTCTAGGATCAAACTTTCCTATATCATCATCTCTCTTAATATAACATTTACTTCCAAAAATTCTAAAATACTTAACTGAGGGTGCATGTCCAAACCATAATTCATAAGGTGTCTTGTTTTTATCTGCTCTGATTTGTACTTTATTCATAGTGTATACTGCTGTGTTCACTGGTTCTCTCCAAAAGGTCTTAGCCAAATCATTCTCAAACAACATAGCTCTTGCTGCTTCAGTTATTGACCTATTCCTTCTTTCTACAATACCATTTTGTTCTGGTGTTCTAGGGGCTGAAAGTTGTCTCTTAATACCATTCATTTCAAAAAAAGTATTAAACTCTCTAGATGTAAATCCACCACCTCTATCAGATCTTAGACACTTAATCTTCATTCCAGATTCATTCTCAATTTTGCTTTTCATGATCTTAAATTTATCAAATGCTTCAGATTTTTCTTTCAAAAATGCAATCCACATCATTCTTATGAAATCATCAACAAGAATCATAAAATACCTTTTTCCATAGAATCCTCTAGTCCTAGTAGGACCACTCAAGTCTGTATGAACAATCTGCAGCTTCTCTGCTGATGTGAACTTCTTGTTGGGAAATGAACTCTTTTTCTGCTTTGCCATCATACATTCTTTGCAAATCATGTTAGTAGGTTTCATAATTCTAGGTAAATCTCTTACCGCAAGTGTAGTACTCACTTTGACAATATTATCAAAGTTTATATGACAAAACCTTTTATGCCATAACCAACTATCATCAATCTTAGTTAACAAACATGTCATCTCAGTATGATTCAATTGAAATACATTACCTTTGGTTTTGGATCCTTTTCCAATCAAATTTCCATCTTTATCTTTTATCACAGAAGTTTTCTCAGCAAACCAAACTTGATAACCCTTATCAACCAATTGTCCAACGCTTAGTAGATTATGTCTCGATCCATCAACAAAGTAAACATCATCAGTGTTAGTCTTTCCATCAAGAGTAATAGATCCTATACCCTTAATCAAACAAGGTGCATTATTACCAACTCTAACAATTCCTCCATCATAATTGTCTAACTTAACAAACTTTCTTTTATCTCCAGTCATATGATGTGAATAACCACTGTCTATAATCCAATCAGATTTCTTTTCAACTTGAGAAACTAATGCTTTTTCTTCCCTTTCATCAGATTTAAAACTTTCTTCTTTAATTGCTACAAATCCTATTTCCTCAAAGTTATCATTATCACTGTCACTTAAATGCCTTTCAATTCCTGCTTCAAGATCTTCATCATTTGCATAATAACATTCTTTAGATCTCCTAGGTTTAAAGTTGCTTCTATACTTCTTAACTCTTTTAGGACATTTAGATGCAAAATGACCATATTCTTGACAAGTCCAACATTTAAAGATTTTCTTACCTTCTGGTTCTCTTTTTACAAGTAATGCAATACCTTCTTCAATCTTCTTATCTTCCTTAGATTTAGATCTGCTACTACTGGCATAATCTCCATTCACACTAGTACTTCTTGATAATGTAGGTCTAATGTTAAGAGCACTGAATGCTATCTCCATTCTAGGTAGCTCTCCTGATAATCTCAAATTCATCTCTATTGTTTCTAATCTTCCAAGAAGAGTCTCTCTTGAAAATTTCGGTGTACAAGGTATCACTTGTTCAATCATCTGTGTTGTCTGCTTGAATACTGGTGTCAAAGTTCTCAAAATTTTCCATATCACTTCATTCTCTATCTTATCACCTCCACAAGACTTTATTCCTATTACAATCTCAGACATCCTACCAATATAGCTTCTAATAGATTCATCTTCCATCATTCTGATATCTTCAAATGCACAAATCCAATTATGTAATCTAGCTTTCTTTGCATGTTCATCACCTTCAAAAGTAGAATGTAAAGCTTTCCAAATTGCATGAGATGTTTTCAAACATCTTACCTGACTGTATTTATTCTCTGGTAGTGCTGACAAAAGTGCTTCTCTTACAAGTATGTTACACATGAATAGATCTAGCTCATCTTTAGTTCCTGCCTCTAGATTGTCTTCCTCAATGATAGTCTTCTCATTATTTTTAATCAACCAATAACTTGGTCCTAAACACAATAAATGTGTCTTCATCTTTTCTTTCCAGCTGTCAAAATTTACTCTATCAAACTTAGGGCTTTCTTTCCTGAAATTCACCATGGATCTCCTTAAGTTGTTAAACTTTTCTTTCAAGGACCTGCTGCTTTGATACCAATTGTTAGAAAGTAAAGATACCCAAGATAACTGAGAGGGGGGGGGGGGGTGAATCAATTATCTAATAATTTAACCATTCAACTAATTTAAACAATATAATCAATGTAGTAATCAACCATAGAAAGATAACCATACACAATTGCATAATAACACAAGATATGTTGACTAGGGAACCTCTTGAAAAGAGTAAACCCCGGTGGGAATGATGCCCACAAAATGATGCACTAAAATGAAAGGTCCTTGTTAGAGGATGGACCCTGTTAGGAGTCTTATGAAATACATTCAGTACATATAAATCCCTATTAGGAGATTTTGAATCCCTGTTAAAAGATTCTAACCTGGTTAAGAGTTTATGGAAGACAAAAGGACCCACTGGCCAAATAGCTTCAAGGCAAGATCTTTGAACCCACTATCCAAAAGATCTTAGAATTATTCAACAGAATAATATGAAATATATTACCTCCTTCATACTATGCCAAAACTGCACTCTCTACTACACAAGATCACAATTCTAGATCTCTGTACTCACAAGTCTTCCTTCATCACTAAATTAGCTCTTTTCTTCACTTCATGCATATATTCACATCTCAACTTTCACAATTCAATCCTCTCTACTCAATTCTCTTTTTTTTACAATTCTCTTTGTTTCAATTCTTATTACAACAAGGAAAACATTCCTTCTTATATACCAAACTCAAATAATTACAAATGAGTCGGTCCTCAATTACAAAATAATAATTTCTACACGCTACACACAAAATTCGCATAAAACTGTCGGCTTCTAGATACTGTAACTTTCTCCAAACATATCCTCAAAGTTTGCACTATGAACCACATCATCATTAATGAGTCTCCAACATCCCTTTAACTACACAAAATCAGATTCCATCCCAGCTAAGAGATATCATCCGATTTTTTAAAATCGCTACACAGAAACACTATCTAAACACTGCTTTCACCAAAATGCTCATAACTCACATGAATGAATGAATTTATTTTTGTGCTGTTAACCATAGGTTAATAACACACCAAAGAACATACCATCAATTGTGCAAAAGCCAATCTACAATACAACATGTGCACAAAACAAAACTATACCTACTTTCTTGTTGATATCCAGAATATCACTGTGTTGACATCAATGACAATCCAAGTCATGAATGCAGTAAAAACTGCTACAGAATGACTACCAAAATAATTTGCATTCATTCCTAACAATCAGAGGAACATCATGCAGAGGAAGTTGGTATTGAAGAAGTCCCATCTTCTTCACATATCAATATTAGCAAAGAATCAATGGACATTGAAGGCACCAAAGTGACACTAGAGTCAGATGATGCAGTGTTTTGTGATCTAGGAAACATTGTTGACAATTTGGCTTTAGGAGAGCAAGAGAAGGTTACAGAATTAGAAAAGGATACAGAGGCAAAGGAAGCACCAGCTGTATCAAAATTAGTTCCAACAGAGCAGACAGTTAAAGGTAAACAAATTTTGACAGAGGTCACTACCTCTAGTGCACCTTCTATACCAGTTGAAGACATTAGCACACCTAACAGTAAGAAGAGACAAATTGGTTCAATTTTTGAAGACCTTGGAAAAGAGGTTGAAGATGATGATCAGCTTGAGTTCATCACATCTCTTAACAAAATTATTGGAAAGAATAAGAAGGTGAAGGACCTTGAAGGCAAAGTTAGAGTTTTGACAGAGAAACTTGAGAGTGTGATCTGCACTAAGGTATTTGACTCGGATCCACTTGAGAAAGCTAAAATGGTAATGAAATCTTTTGACTCTAAATTTTCTAACTTGAAGGATATTGCTAGAATAAAAGCTCAGGAAGCTTATGAAGCAGAAATGCAACAAAATATAAGTGTAAATATTTGAAATGATATTGGTAATTTGGATGTATGTATAAAGAATTTGAGGAAACATTTTGAGACTGGAAAGAGTTTGTATATACAATGCACAAAATCAGAAATCCTAACAATTGAAGAAGATAAGAAGCTCAGAGAGAAGATAGATGCAATTACAGCTGAGACAAACACCTTGACAAGCCCTACTGTAAAGATAAGTTCTGTGGAGAAGAACATAAGGAAGTTAAATGATGAAATTAGAATGTTAGCAAAGGAGAAGAATAGAAAGATGATCAGGATTAACATCTTGAGAGGGCATGTCTCAATCAAGACCTCAATTGTTGAAGACCAAATTGAGGAGTGTCTTTCAACAAAGACATCTTTTCAGAAGTTTAGCTTTAATTCCCTGCAAGCTTGTCAGATAGCAGCATACAGATTGAGTACTTTACTCAATGTTGTTGAATCCATCAAGAAGATATGGGAGAAAGATTTTGAAACATGGAAGTCAAAGTTTGGTGACTGTGTTGCAAGCCTACTGGCTTTGCAATAGCTGATAACAAGGTATCAAGTTTTTTTTTGAAATTTTTGTACACCCTATCTTTTTCATTGTTGTCAAAGGGGGAGAGATAGCAAAAAATTGATAATATGTTGAGGAAGGATACTCATAAGGGGAGCTATTCTATGGAGTATAATATTGTATATGTTTTGTATAACATTTGGCCACAATTTTGTAAGTGTTTTAAAGTTTTGTTTGCACACTTAGCCAATTTTCCCATATGTTCCCACCAATGATAAAGGGGGAGATTGTTGGCAATTTGGCTAATGTGGATGCATAGATGTTGTCATTATGGAAACATATGATCTCTACTAAGAGCACAAAATCTAGAATGCAAGTATGGCAAGTTGAAGGAAGAAATTGTCTAAGTATGGATACAGTGATCTTGATAGAGCACCCAATGAAGATTTAGTTGGCGACATCCACTAGAGCAATATTTTTGTTTGTGCAGTTAACTAAAGCTTCTATAGAGTATGAGGATACCCCATCTCAGTGCGCATAAAGTTTGGAGCAGTATGGATGAAGTTATTCAAAGTTTACCGAAGATAATTTTGCAGACAAAACAGTTTTGGAGACAGTATTAGCGAAAGAGTTAAGGGATTATTTTGCTTGTCAAAATAATGACTTAACATTATGAAGGGATGACATCCTAGATTTTTACCCTTGGATAAAGATTTTGGAAGCTGACCATATGAATTTATTAGCTCTAATAACTCATATATTAGGCATACTTGAAATGTAATGAGTATGATGTTTTTTGTAAAAAGAAAGAAAAGGATAACTTGTGAAAGTTGTATATTGTGATAGCAGCAAAGACTATTGATGCGAAGTTGTAAGCAGTACCATATTATAGTCAGAAACATTTTGTATTACCTGTTTGGGCAGTGAGCTCAGCTGGTGATCAGGTTTTGTAATCTAACGCCTAACAGGGTTAAGGATTCTAACAAGGCCTAAAGTCCTTTAACCAGGACAGATCTACTATACATTGTAAATAGACTCTTAATAGGGTCCAATATCCCTAATAGGATACTTCTGATTAGTGATCTTTGTGGGTACCATCCCCACTGGGGTTTTCCCTTGGCCAGGGTTTCCTCGAGAACATATCATGTGTTATGAGTTCTTTCTATTTACTGCTATGTCTGTTAATTAGCTTGATAATCTTTGTATGCACTAAAGTAATCTGTTATATCCATAAGTGGAAAAAAGTAAAATTTTTTGAAATACTGATTCACCCCCCCCCCCCCCCCCTCTCAGTATTTCCTATTTCTAACACATGGGTACCTCATCAGGCCATGTTGCTGGGACCCATTTTTATGCTTTCAGCATTGTAGTTTCATTTTCTTTCTTCTTGCATTGTTTGTAGATGCACTGTTGCTCATCTTAAGGGGGGGTGTTAGAGTAAAGTATTAATTATGTTAATTAATTTTTACTCCCTTCTTAAGATGTCAACTCTTTTTCTTTAGTTTTTTATATTTAAACACACATGCACGAGTTGTTTTAAATATAAACTTGCATGCATTAGTCATGTAATAGTTAAACTAATTATTACATGCACTAGGGTTTGCCTTTCAAGGCTTTTGATCTCCTTTATAAGGATGATCCATTGTACGTTTAATTCATTCATTATTTGAGGATATTTGATTCTTCATATTTTTGAGTCAAATCCTTGCCCTCTTCTTTTCTCTACTTCCTTGTAACATGTTTTTTTTATGCAGGTGATCTTTGGGTTTTGTGGATTTGTATTGCTCAAATCCTACAAAAACAATCCTAAGTCAATATACTATGGCATCAGGGCAAGAGGTTAACCCGGAGAAGTCGAAGATCTTCTTTTTTAATACTCATCTTGATTTAGAGTAGAAAATATACCATATTCTAAATTTTAACAAAGGGAGTCTACCATGCAAATATTTGGGTCTACCTCTAGACATAAGGACACATTCGACAAAACTATGGGAACAAACAACTGAGAAGATAAGAAAAAAAATGGAATCATGGAAAGGAAAATAGTTCTCAACAATTGGTAGAGCTACTATGATTCAAGCAGTCTTCTCAGCACAATCCATGTATCAATTATCTTGTATTGACCTCCCAAGAAAAAAGAGGGAGGAACTCAATAGACTCTTACAAACTTTCTTCTGGCAAGGAACATGGGAAAAGAGATAGATCTCCCTATTATCATGGGATAAGGTGTGTAGGGTAAAAGATGAAGGGGGAGTATGGATTAAGGACATCACACTCCAAGGGAGAGCCATTGGAGCCAAAATAGTTTGGAAAATGTTTAGAAACCCCCACCTTAAATGGGATGGGATACTAGAAAAGAAATATCTTAGTAATACTGATCCTAATAACATTTTTAGGGATAAATCACCTCCTAGGGGGTCAAGGATTTGGAATTTTATGATGGATTGTAGATCTTTCATTCAGGAAAACTGACATGGAATCTTGGAAAGGGGAAGAATCTCTTTTCTGGCAAGACTCTTAGGGAGGTTATAAAACTATAGAGACAAACATCAACCTGGTCTAGTCAAGAAATATTCTTGAAGCCATGTGGGGAAAGACAGTTATAGACTATGTGACCTTTGAGGAAGATGGGATGGGATACAAGTGGAAATATTTTAAGGAGATAAACCTTCCCTCATAAAAAAAACTCTAAATAATTTTTTTGCAGAAATGAAAATGGATTTCAATTTAGGAAAGGAAAAGTTGATGTGTTATGGAAGTAAAAGTGGGGAATACAACTCAAGGGAAGGATATAAACTTCTAAGATCCAAGAAAATTAAGACAAAGGATTCTCTACCTACAACTTTATGCTGGAATAATTCATGTTTTCCCAAAGAAGGGCTTTTTACTTGGCTGGTGTGGAATATAAAGGTCTTAATAGCTAAAAGATTTAGGAAAATGGGTTACCAGGGACCAAGTAGATGCCCTTTATGTGAAAATTAAGAAGAAGTCATTGATCATTTATTCTTAGAATGCCCCTTCTCTAGACAGTGTTGGACATGGCTATGCTCACAGTTAGATTTCACATCAGCCTTCCCAAGAACAATCATGGACATGCTTCAAGCTTGGCCTCTCCTTAAAAAAGAAAGTATATGGCTCATTATGGATTTCTTCTCCCTCTATTGTCTTATTGACGCAAGGCAGGGAGCAAGAGGGGTGAAACAATGGTGCACCCTAATGATCCAAGCCTTCCCAACACATGTGGAAGAAACAAACAACAACAGTGAGAGAGAGAGAATGCCAGATCTTTCATATATTATCATCAAATAGAATGATACATGTCGAGTTGTAAGGCCTTCTTGGTTAGGGCTAGATATTACAATGAATCACAGAAGTCCTCAAACATGCGAGTATCTATCAAACTCTACTTCTATCTTCTACTTACTCCCATCCAAAAATTGCCTCCCTAAACTCTAAACCAACAACTACATTTATACAAGAAGCTACCAAAATGAGTCAACCTTTAGATCCACAAACAACGAAAGGAACGATCAAATCTAGGACCACGTGCTTCCCAATGATGGATTCCAACATTAAATTCGCAATCCAATATAAATGCACAAGTCGGCCATAACAGGAACTAAAACTAAATCGGTCAATGAGCAAGATAACCAAGCAGCAGATAGGCAATGTTGAGCACTAGTGAAACAACCAACCGCCCAGGAAATAACCAACCACACTTGGTAACCAAAGGAAACCGATGAACTCGGTCAAAGCAGAAACCAAGCAACACAGACAAACTCCAAATTGTTTTTGGTGACACAGGATTGCCAAGGACCCAAGATGCTCTTGCATCAGACACCTGGGGTTATTTTGAAATGATTCTCCAAATCATTTGGTAGGTCTGGTCTGAGCTACATCGAACTCAGACTATGAAATCCAAGAACTATCTTCCATTGGTCTATTCTTCCACTTTACCAGATATTCCATATAATGTTTTCCTCTTGTACTCTTGCAACCTCTTTCCTTCAAAAACTGTTCAACTTCATCATTCTGCTTCTTAGGATATTTTGTCGGTAATGTTACTTCTTCATCAAGTTCATGATATTCATACAAATCAGCAATGTTGAAAATCAGTGATATGTCCATGTCATCAAGTAACTTAATCTCATATGCATTTCCACTGTCAAATTTTTTCAGAATCTTGCAAGGTCCAAACTTCTTCATCTTGAGCTTCCCATATGTTCCAATAGGAAATTGGCCTTTCTTCAAATGAACCATCACTTCATCACCAACATCAAAAATTTTATGTCTCCTTGATCTATCATCTCTATCTTTGTATTTCTGATTATTGTCTTCCAGCTTCAGCTTCACATCTTCATGTAATGTTTTCATGTACTCAACAAACTTTACTCCTTCAACACTTTTCTTATTCTCATCAGCAATGTCTCTCAAAACATATATTCCTCTCAGTTGGGTGCCATTCACAATCTCAAATGGTGTTTTTCCAGTACTCCTACTCATTGAATTATTGTATGCAAAATCTTCTTATGCCAACACAGAATCCCAATTACTCGGTGTGTCTCCAACTAAACATCTCAAAAGATTTCCCAAACTTTTATTCACAACTTCAGTCTATCCATCAGTTTGTGGGTGAAATGTAGAACTATATTTCAACTCAGTGCCAAATTTCTTCCAAAGGGTTTTCTAAAAGTATCCAACAAATTTACTGTCTCGATCAGAGATAATACTCCTCAGTAATCCATGCAATCTGACAATTTCCTTAAAGAAAAGATCTGCTACATGTACTACATCCGATGTCTTTCTACAAGGTATAAAATGTGTCATCTTGGAAAATCTATCCACAACAACAAATATTGAATCATTACCTCTTACTATCTTCGGTAAGCCAAGAACAAAGTCCATACTGATGTCAATCCAAGGTTTCTCCGGAACAACAATCAGTGTATACAATCCAATATTATGACTTACTCCTTTTGCAACTTGAAAAATTCCACAACTTTTCACAAATTTCTGAACATATTTATACAACTATGGCCAATAGTACTTCTCTTTAAGCAAATTCCATGTTTTATCAATACTAAAATGTCCAGCCAAACCACTACTATGCTTTTCCTTTATCAAATTAGTTCTCATTACTCCTCTCGGTATACACAATTAAATACCTTTAAACAAGATACCTTCTTGAATGAAATATTCATCCCATTTAGTGTCTTGTTGATCTTGAATAGGTTCTTTGCACTTTCTCCATGGCTTAGAAAAATCAGGGTCAAACTCATAAGAATCTCTCATCTCATCAAAACCAAGAACTTCAATTTTCATCTCGGTCATCAAAGATCTTCTTCTACTCAATGCATCAACAACTCAGTTAGTGACTCCACTCTTATACTTTATCACAAATGTATAACTCTGCAAATACTCAACCCATTTCATATGTCTCTGATTCAACTTATTCTAACTACCCAAATATTGTAAAGCCTTATGATCAGTATACAACACAAATTCACTCGGTATCAAGTAATGTCTCCATTTCTTCAATTCTTGAACAATAGCATAGAATTCTTGATCATACATAGAATATTTCCTTCTAGCATCATTCAACTTTTCACTAAAGAAAGCAACAGGTTTACCTTCTTGACTCAACACAGCTCCAATTGCACTTCCACTTGCATCACATTCCACTTGAAATACATTACTGAAATCAGGTAATGCCAAAATAGGTAATTCAGCAACCTTCTACTTCAGAGTCTCAAAACTTTTGTTAGCTCCATGTGTCCACTTGAATTCTCTTTTGTCTCCTCTCATAGTCTCAGTCATAGCATTACAAATTGAACTGAAATTCTTTATGAACTTTCAGTAAAAACTTGCCAAACCATGAAATGATCTTACCTCACTAGCATTCACAGGTGTAGGCCAATTCAAAATAGCTTCAACCTTTTCAGGATCCATCTTCAAACCATCAGCTGAAATAACAAATCCCAAATACACAATCTCCTCTTTCATGAATGAACACTTTTTCAGATTTATCAACAACTTTTCCTCTTTCAATCTCTGCAAAACTTGTCTAACATGAAACAAATGTTCTTCTCTAATCTTACTAAATATCAGAATATCATCAAGATATACAATCACAAACTTAACCAAGAATTTCTTCAAAAATTCATTCATCAACCTTATAAAAGTACTTGATGCGTTAGTTAAACCAAAAGGCATAACCAACCATTCATACAAACCTTCTTTTTTCTTGAAAGCAGTCTTCCATTCGTCACCTTCTCTGATTCCAATACAATGATACCCAGTTTTCAAATCAATCTTTGTGAAATACTTTGCTCTAGTCAAACTATCCATTATGTCATCTATTCTCGGTATAGGAAACCTATACTTCACTGTTATCTTATTGATTTCTCTGGAATCTTTACACATTCTCCATTCTTCTTCAGTGCCAATACAATAGGTACTACACAAGGGCTCAAACTTTCTCTGATCAAACCTTTCTCCAACAACTCTTGAATCTGTTGGTTCAATTCCTGATTCTTGGTAGATGTCAACCGATGAGGTGCCTTATTCGGTAAAATAGCTCCAGGGATTAGATCCATACAATGATCAATGCTTATTTTTGGTGGCAAACCATCAAGTACATTATCAGAAATGATATCACTATACTCGGTGAGTAACTTATCAATCTCCTCAAGGACATTATCCTCTATTTTCTTACTCAGTTTGTTAGGGATTACAGAAAAACATACATCATTCTTCTTCAAAGACTTAACAAACTTTATTCCCTCCATCAAACAAACTTTTACAGATGTGCAAACATTACTAACAGGTTCTTCTATCAATGGTAACAAGATTTGTTTCCTTCCATCAGCTACAATAGTATACTTATGTAATCTCCCATCATATATATCATGTCTATCATATTGCCAAGGTCTACCCAACAAAATATGACAACAATCCATAAGCATGATATCACATAACACCTTATCATGGTACTTTCCAATCTTAAAATTCACATAACATTGTTCACTTACCAGGAGTGTATGCTCATCTTTGATCCATGATATCTGATAGGGCTTCGGATGTACCAACCTTTCCAACTACAATTTTGTGACCATCTCTTCAGATGCCAGATTCTCTGAGCTACCACTGTCAAGGATTACCTTCCAAACTTTATCAGAAACTCTACATCTGGTCTTGAACAGACTTTTCCTTACTAGATCTTCCTTCTTGCTTTCATTCCACAGTGCTCTCCTCACCATCAAGTTATTTTCTTTCTCAGGTTCATTCGGTGACTCTTCTTGCACCAAAGCATTTCTATTGCTACCAGCCTTCTTACTAGCCTATGTACATTCAAAATATCTATGTCCTTCTTCTCCACAATTGTAACAAGTTCCTCAGAAACTTCCTCTATCATAACCACCTCGGTAGTTACTACCTCTACCTCTAGATGAACTTTCACCTTTCCACTTGGTCTTGCCTTTGTCTAGATTTGTCTTTTTTGGTTCAAATCTACCATTTTCACCATTGGATCTACCTCTTCCTCTAGGGAATCTACCACCTCGACCTCTTTGTTTTTGCTCATGTCTCTTGTTCAATTTCTCCTCGGCCTTCAAAGAAAATTGATAAGCCTCTTCAATGTTCTCCAACTTGACCATACTAATTTCCTCTTGGATGTAAACTCTCAAACCATTCAGGTATCTCCTGATTCTTTCCACATCATCTTCATCATGTCTAGATCTGATATCTAATTTATAGAATTCCTCAGTATATTCCTTTGCTGAGCTATCTTTATGTCTCAAACTTTGCATTCGCCGAACTAGGTTAATCTGATAGTCACAAGGTAAGAACTTTCCTTTCAATTTGTTCACCATTTTATTCCATACCTTGATTTTGTCTTTTCCTTTCATTTTCCTATCCAGCTGCAGATGTTCCCACCATAAGGATGCATGACTTTTCAACTTTGTGTTTTCAATCTTCACCTTCTTGTCTTCAGGAATGTTTTCATACTCAAAATACTTTTCCATCTCGGTGATCCAGGACACCAATTCATCAGAATCTAGCTTTCCACCATACTCAGGAGGATTGAAATGTGGTGTAGACTTCAGACTTGTCAAAGCCTTCAAGAATCTTTCTTCACCCTGATCCATAACAAGTGCAGGTTCTGTAGTCACCTGTTCTTCCTCAACTTCATCATCACTAACATCTTCAAGATGTCTGCCTTTTCTTTGGGCTATTTCAATAGCTTCTAACCTAGTAGCAATCTACCTTAGCATATCTACCAATCCTAGATCTGCATCTCACCTCCCACGAACCATCTTGACAACCCTCTATAGTTGCAGGTCAAATCACAATTTGCTACCCCACAACAATCAGCTAGGGCTTCAAGAGGAACCTACAAACCTAGATCCGCAGACCCAGATCAAGATCTCACCTTGCTCTGATACCACCTGATGCAAGGCAGGGAGCAAGAGTGGGTAAACAATGGTGTACACTAATGATCTAAGCCTACCCAACACATGCAAAAGAAATAAATAACAATAGTGAGAGAGAGAATGCCAAATCTTTCATATATTATCATCAAATAGAATGATACATGTTAGACTGTAAGGCCTTCCCAGTTAGGGCCAGATATTACAAGGAATCACAAAAGTCCTCAAACATGTGAGGATCTATCAAAATCTCTACTTCTATCTTCTACTTACTCCCATCCAAAAATGCCTCCCTAAACTCTAAACCAACAACTACATTTATACAAGAAGCTACCGAACTAAGTCAGCCTTCAGATCCACAAACAATGGAAGGAACAGTCAAATCTAGGACCACATGCTTCCCAATGATGGATTCCAACATTAAATCCATGATCCAATATAAATGCACAAGTTGGCCATAATAGGAACTAAAACTAAACTCGTCGATGAGCAAGATAACAGAGCAATAGACAGGCAATGCTGAGCACCAGTGAAACAACCGACCACCTAGGAAATGACCGACCACACTCAGTAACCAAAGAAAACTGACCAAATACTGACCAACTCGATCAAAGTAGAAACTGAGCAACATAGACAAACTACAAATTGTTTTTGATGACACAGGATTGCCAAGGACCCGAGATGCTTCTGCATCACTTATGGGAACTTTGGAAGGAATGCAATAGAAGGATATTTTAAGAAAAGAAGATGGATGTAAGGAAACTCCTTAATAAGATAGAGACCTCAATCATAGAACTTACCAATAATTGGGTCATGAATAAGCATAAAAAGAAAATAGAGATGTCTCACTGGGATGAAAAAATGAGAGGTAAATAGATAGGTCTTAAACTTCCTCCCTTTGTGGGACAAGGGGGGGATGTTAAATCCAAGAAGTGAGAAAAATGTAAGTGGCTACCCCCCCAAAAAGGATGGTTTAAACTCAATTTTGATGGGGCATCTCAAGGAAATCTGGGTAGAGCAGGCATTGGATATAGTGTCCACAACTCAGAACGTGAAGAGATAGTGAAGGTAGAAAAATCTATAGGAATAGAAACCAATAAATGGGTAGAATTAATAGCTTTAGTGGAAGGTCTTGTATTATACAAGAGTGTTGGCTGCAAGAAATTAGAGATTGAAGGGAACTCGTCAATTATTATCCATGCCTTAATAAAAGGATCCCTTCTTAATTGGAGGTTAGATTCAATTTTATCAAAAGCTATCATGTTATGCCAATCTTTTGATAAGATCATAATTAACCATATATATTGAGAAGGCAATTGAAGGGTGGATGAATTAGCAAACCTAGGAATAGAGGAAGGCCTAAGATAGAAAACCTTTAAATAAAAGGATATAGCATCTAAGAATGGGTAATGTTAGTATTGGGAGATTATCAGGAAATAAGGTATATGTATTAGAGTCGAGTTCCTCTATTTCACAGGCAAGCAAGATATCTATGAACACCCCAAATAAATTGACAAGTAGTAAAAGGTAGATGGAAATCACATATTACATTTCATAGAAGTGATTAGAAGTCATAATGAATTATAAGCATTAGTTGATTGGGGTAAAAGTCCTTAAAATCTTAGGAGAGGAATTTATCTATAACGATAAACACTGATATTCAAACCAAGCTAGAATTTTTTAATATCTAGGTTTTAAAGAAGGTAACCTTCCTTGTAAATACTTAGGGATTTCCTTTAAAACTGGTACTTGAGTAATGAAATTATGGGAAGCTATTTCCAAAAAAATTACCAATAGCAAGGATCATTGGAAAGGTAGATGGTTATCCAGTGTTGATTCTTTGGCCAATAGTGGCACAGGTGGAGATTTCATCAAATAAATTTTATTAGAGAAAATATTAAATTAATAGATCCCTCCTAAAAATATATGAGTAGAATTAAACTAATATTCCCCCACATTTGTATCTTATCTCAAATTTCAATATCATGAAGCCTCTCTATAGTTAATTAATCTTCAGTTAGGATCCCTAAATTACACTCCTTAATCACTTAAATTATAAAATACCTTTTAGGCAACAAATACTTGATAGTGAGATGATTATGAATTGATATAAAATCAATGGCTGGAGTGGGAGCAGGAGCGGGAGGTGGTGCAGGTCAAATTTTGAATGGTGGCTAGGGTGGGATACCTGGTTCCTCTGTTGGAGCTACTACTGGAGATGCGGGACAGTCTGCTGGAATCTTGATAGTGTCAGGAGACAAGGAGAATGATGGTGGGTCATCGAAACCTGCGGATGATATCATGGCTTTGAGTCTTTAGGACCCACGAGGAGATAGTGCTTCCCACGACCCAGGGGGGAGCTAAGATTCTTGCTAGAGATGTGAAAAAAGGTGAGGTTGCGGTTCTTGAGATTGTTGGAGATGACAAAAAAGGTGAGGTTGCGGTTCTTGAAAAACCTTGGGTGGCATTGTTTGGCAAGAAGCCTTTTGAAATATCCTCCCTTCCTGAAGCTAATAATATATCTGATCCTATTAAGGGATATTTTGCCATTTTTATCCCCGACACGGTGATTGATCACGCTGTGTCTCAGATGGATCTCATGCTGGATGGAAAATATGCTCAGGTAAGGCCGAACATAGACTATGTTTGATGTTTCATTCAGAGGAGATGGTTTCTCAAAGGGAAAGTGGATATAGCTGCAATGCCTAAGGGTTTTTTCTCATTCTCCTTTACCAATGAGGATGATATGACTAAAGCTCTATGTGGAGGACCTTGGGTTATGGGTAAGTCATCCTTGGCTTTGAGAAAATGGGAGCCTAATATGGACTTGAGTGAATCTTTTCTGGAATGGGCTCATGTCTGGGTGAGACTCCCAAGGCTCCCTTTAGAGTACTAAAATGAATGTGTCTTCAAAAGAGTAGTGAATGTGTTTGGAGAATTTATATCATTAGACCCGGCTACAGCGTCAAGATCTAGACTGGTCTTTGCTAGAATTTGTGTTAAAATCTATAAGTCTAGTGATCTTCCTACTTTTATAGACTTAGTCTCTAAGATGGGTGTTTGGAAATAGTCGATTGAGTATAAGTCTATCCCCTTTGCTTGTTTCATTTGTAATAAATCTAGCCATTGGTCTAAAATGTGTTCTCTGAAAGCTCCTAAGAAAAAAGAGGAAGACCCTGCAGCCAAGAAGAAAGATTCTTCTAATGTTTTTTGGAAACCAAAGAACATCTCTAAGGACTCTTCAAAGTCTTCTTTGAAGCCTTCAAAGACTCCTGATCATAGCACGGTAGCTGATGAGCATAGTATTGAAAAGGCTAAAATAGGAAGTAAGTTGGTTGGTAGTAATACGAAATCTGGGGCCTTGGTTAATGCTCAGGCAGAAGGTATTAGTCACATCTCATATGCTGATGCTAACTCAGAAATTTTTTTTGAGGAAAACAAATTCTCTCCATTATTGAATGCTAATTGTGCTGGAAGAGGTGAATCAGGGAGAAGATTTCCCTTTGTCCCAACCTAATGAGGGTAACTTGTTGAATACTAATATTGTGGTGGAGGAGGTGACCCAAGGAGGGGAACCTATCCTATTATCCCAGCCTGAGATAGATTGCGGTGGGGAGAACACTAAGGTCTCTCAAACTAATATGGAGAATATTGATATCTTTGCTGACCCTAGCATGGTGGTGATGTAGATTTCTCTAGAACATAAGGCTTCTAACCAATGTGAAAGTGGTGATAATAGGACTCATTCCCCTAAATGCCTTAAAGCCAAAGATCAAAATAAGAAAAAGGAGGTAGGGCAGAGCTCCAAAAAGAAATCTAAAGGAGTTATCTCTCCTTTGTCTGTGGAAGGAATCAAGACTAGAAGAAAAAAGTTTGATGTAGGGAAAGAAAAGTCTGGACCAGGAAGAAAATAAGCTAAAATCAGTAGAGAGCAAGATAGTTGGCAAGACATTTCAGATGGAAAATAGAGGGCCATTCCGGAGGCTTTTTCTCCAAATAAATTATGAAGACCATCTCTTGGAACATAAGGGGGTTGAATGCACCCAATAAACAAGACATTCTTAGAAATGTGGTTAGGGATTATAAACATGATATCCTTCTTGTTTAGGAAACCAAAATGAGTAAGGAAAAAGTTGACAAACTTAGGTTTTTTCATAAGGGTGGTGTTAGCAGTTATAGTTTGGCTGGGGCTTCTGGGGGTACAGCTATTTTCTAGAATCAGAAAACTATTAAGGGATTGATTTTTGCTGAAGACCCCAATATGATATCAGTTAGGCTGGAGAACATAAGAGATAATTTTAGTTGGGTTATCACTAACATTTATTCTCCTAATGCTAAATTTAATAGGGCCAAATTTTGGAAGAAAATCTTAGAAAAAAGGAGTGACTTTAAGAATGAAAGTTGGTTGCTCATGGGGGATCTCAATACTCCTCTTATGCACAGTGAAAAGTATGGAGGAATCCTATCTCAAGATGATAGCAGAGTGGACCTTTTCAATTTTATCAATGATGAAGGTTTGATTGACCTAGATCTCCAAGGTTTGAATTTTACTTGGTCCAATCAACGTGTTGGTCCTCATAATATTCAAAGCAAGCTGGATAGAGCTCTCATCTCCCATGACTGGCTCTCTAGATATTGTTGCACCCTATCTTCATTCCCTAAAATAGGGTCTGATCATCACCCTCTATTGCTGGAAGTCAATCTGATTAATGCTCCTAGGCATTTTCCCTTTTGGTTTGAGAAGATGTGGTTAAGTCACCTTGACCTGGAGATAAATTTATTTGAATGGTGGAATATTAAATTTGAGGGCACTTCCATGTTCAAGGTTACCAGAAATCTTAGAAACATTAAGGAAAAAGTTAAAATTTGGAATAAATAAGTCTTTGGAGACATTCAAACAAAAGAATAAGGCTAAAATTGACCTTTCTTCTATCTAGGAGGCTATTCAAATTCATGGGCTTTCAAACTCTCTTAAAGTTGAGGAACAAAAGGCCCTTGTCAGTTACCATAATCTGATATCCAAAGAGGAAACTTACTGGCGTCAGAGATCAAGGGCAGTTTGGCTTCAGGAAGGGGACATAAATACTAAGTTCTTCCACCTAACTACTCTCAAACATAGGGCTACTAACCGTATTGCTAAAATTGCTACGAATAGGGCTGAGATTCACAAAGAAGAAGAAATCAAGACAACTGATGTTAATTATTTTTCTTCCTTACTTTCTACTGATGGTAATCTGGATAGGGACTTGCAAGATCAATTATTGGAATTCATTCCTAGCATTGTTAAACTAGATCAAAACAAGGTACTTCAGGCAATTCCTTCCAACAAGGAGATCAAGGATGCTATCTTTTCTTTTGAAGGAGATAAGGCTCTTGGTCCTGATGGGTTTCCTATGTTATTTTTTCAAAAATTATGGCTTATTATGGAAAAGGATGTCTCCAATGTTGTGAAGGAGTTCTTTGGATGTAGGCATCTTCTTAAAGAAATCAATGGAACTTTCTTAGCCTTGGTCCCTAAGATTGTTGGAGCTCATTCTTTTGATCAATTTAGACCTATAAGCCTATCCAATTCCTTCTATAAGATCTTCTCTAAAATTTTAACTACTAGGCTTTTGAAAATTCTTCCTCATTTGATTGCTCCTCAACAGAATGGTTTTATTCTGGGAAGGAAAATTTTGGATTTGGTTGTGTTGGTTCATGAGAATATTCATTCGGCCATCAAAGGCAAAAAATAGGGATTTATCCTCAAACTTGATTTGGCAAAAGCCTATGACCATGTTGATTGGAATTTCTTGTGTCTGATTCTTAAGCAGTTTGGTTTTAATGAGAGGGTCATCCAAATTATCTATCAACTAATTTCTACTGCCTCCTTTGCAATTTTAATAAATGGGTCTCCTTCCAAGTTCTTTAAAAACACTAGAGGGCTTAGACAAGGAGATCCTATCTCGCCCATTCTATTTACCCTGTTGGCTAAAAGCATGGGAAGATACTTTCAGCTCTTGGTCTCTAAGGGTGTTATTCAAGGTCTTAGGCCCTCATCCAATCCCTTAACTTGCTCTCATGCTCAGTTTTTGGATGATACCATCACGATGGGTTCATCTACAATCAAGGAAGCTAAAGCCTTCAAATCGGCTTTGAATATTTACACCAAAGCCACAAGACAACTCATTAATTGGTCTAAGAGTTCTTTGTTTTTCATGAACACCCTGGAGGACAGGCAACGTAAAATTGCTGGAATCTTAGAATGTAGTATTAGCTCCTTCCCCTCTTCCTATTTGGGGTTACCTCTGGGCCTTAACATCAGTGACTCTTTTTGGAATCAGATGGTGGAGAGATTTTTTACCAAGTTGGTTGGGTGGAAGGGTGCGGTTTTATCTCAGGCTGGGAAGATAACCCTGATTAAATCTTCACTTCAAAGTCTTTTGGTGTATGCTATGAGTTTGTTTAAGATGCCTTACAAATATGTGGATAAAATTGACAGTATTCTGAAATGTTTCCTTTGGTCTGGGGTTAAGGAAAGAAATCCCATCCCTTTGATAGCATGGGAAAGAGTGTGCAAACCTAAATCTTTAGGGGGAATGGGTCTCAAACCAATTAAGATTATGAATAAAGCTTTGCTGGCTAAGAAATTATGGTGTATTTATGGAGAACCTAAGGAATGGAATACCATATGTAAACATAAATACCTTTATGATACTCCTTCTATTGATCAATTTATGTCTAGCTCAGAGAAAGTTGAGGGCTCTAATTTCTAGCGAAACATTAATGATGCCAGAAACATTGCTAGTAAAGGCAAGTGTTGGAAACTGGGAAATGGCTTCAGTATTAATTTTTGGAAAGATCCATGGTTGTTTGAAAAACCTCTGAATTGTATTTTTAACATTCCTGAGGACATTAGTAGATGCTCTAATATTTTTGGCCCTAAAGTGAAAGATTACTGGATTAATAACTACTGGGTGAATTTGGCTACAATCAACCCTACCTTTCAAGATATTGATAAAGCCCTTCTAGCTCATTGTTACTACACCAATAAGGAGGAATCTCTGATTTGGGGCCCCTCTTCTAATGGAAACTTTTCTATGGCTTCTGCTAGCTTTCTTCAATATGATGTGCCTAAGGAAACCCCCTTCTGGATGAAGATCTGGAATAAAAATCTTACTCCCAAATTAGTTGAGATTTTCTACTGGATTTTTGTCCAAAACAAAGCTCTCATGATAGACAACCTTAAAAAGAGAGGATTCATCATGCCTAATAGATGTTGTCTCTGCCAGGAGGCTGAGGAAGACACTAACCATCTTTTTTTGCATTGTCCTTTCTCTCAGCAGGTTTGGTCTTTCTTTTTGTAGGAATGGGCTTTAAGCTGGATTTTCCCCTATTCTATCCAGGATTTTTGCCAGCAATGGTATTATCTGTGTGCTAATGAAAGGGACAAAAAAATATGGACATTGGCTTCTCCTCAAATTTCTTGGAGTATATGGAAATAAAGAAATAACCACATCTTCCGGGACAAATGCAGTACTCCTACTCTGGTGTTTGAGAAAGCGAATAGAGGGGTACTGGAAAATCTTTCGAAAGGTATCAACCAGCATAGTGGGAACAATAGGGATTCTCAAATGAGAAAGAATGACCGTGAGAATATTGTCTGGACTGTGCCCCCTGATGGATGGATTAAGATAAACTTTGACGGAGCTACTAAGGGCAATCTTGGGCCGGCAGTTTGTGGTAGTGTTATCAGGGATTGTAATGGTAATCTCATTGCTGCTAATGTTGCCCCTCTAGGAACTCAAAACAACCATATGGCAGAAACTTTGGGAGCTTACTATGGCTTACAAATTTCTAGTAGACTCAACTTTTAAAATATTTGGTTGGAGGGTCACTTAATGAATATTATTAATTGTCTTAAAGGAAATAATCCTCCATCATAGACTATTGAAAATATCATGTCCAAAGCAAAAGACATCATTGCCAAGTGTACTAGAAGTCACATAAATCATGTGTACCACGAGAGTAACACCGTGGTGGATAGCCTAGCAAATATTGGTGTTAATTCCGATGAGGTCATCACTTGGGATAGCGAGGTGGATCTCAAAGAGGAAACTAAATCATGCATTTATTATGATAAAATCAATCATAAGGCAGGGAAGATTTGAAATGATTAATAAGACTCGCCTAAACTCTACAGAGTTTGATAGAAGTTATGGGAAACTATGGAACAGAGTTTTAAGCATCATTATTATTAGCAGTTCGTATGCTTTCTAGGTTGTGCCCTCCATTAATTTCTTTATTAATAGGGAATGCAACTTTAAAAATCACTATCCTAATTCTAACAAGAGATCTGTGCTACTGAATTTCTTAAAAATGGGTGGTGACTTGAAGCGGGAGGAACCTAATAATTGTAAGAAGCTCAAGGAAGCGGACATGGCTATGGTGTGGTGGAAGTTGAGGAAAGGTGGAGTGACCCCTTTTCTGGAAAAATTACATGGTTTCGACAAGGAAGTGACTCAAAAATTTGTTGAGGGTTAGAAAAATGATATTGTCTCTATAGAAGGGAGATCTATGGAGATAATTGTGGAGCTTATTTCTCAAGTTACAGGAATCCCCAATGTTGGCCAAAAGTTTTACACGAATTGCAAGATCTCAGACATGGCTTTTGAAAAATTCCTGAAGTCTAAGAAGGAAAAGTTAGATATTGTGGAGGGCAAGATAAATGGCTACATTGATCCTCTCAAAATCAAGGAAATTTGGTCCTGCGTCCTGCAGGTGGTAATGGAGTATTTTACCCTAGACGGTTGCTTCACTTATGCTCACTCCCACCACTTTATGTTCCTTAACCATTTCAGGTACAAAGATACTATTAACATACCCTATTATGTTCATACTTCTCTGGTTAAAAGTATCAATGAGCATAAGAGTTCTCCTAAGAAACCTATTAAGCATGATGGTTTGATTCTTTTGATTTATGAGCATATTATGAGAACTATCCCTGACCCTAGCTCCACCCCTTCATCTGGAAAGAAAAAACAGAGTCCTTTCACTCCTAAGTCTGGTTCTGTTAAGTGGAAGGAAGAGGACATTATGGGTAGTAGCTCAAAGAAAATTTTCTCGAAAGAGAATGAAGCTGAGGACTACTCTGAGGGTTCCGAGACTGAGGATTCTGATGAGGAAGGTTCTGGAGAGACTAAAGATATGCAAAGTATTGGTAAAGAGGAGGATACTGATGATCTAATACCATGTCTACCCCTGAAGATAATAAGGAGGAGGCTAATAGTAAGGACTCAAAGGAGAATAACAAGGAGATGACTGAGGGGAAGGATTAGGTGGATGACGAGGCTCACCAGCAGGGTATTGATGACTCTCAGGTGCAGGGAGTTGAGATTGATCCTATGTGTATAGAGGAGAAGGATGTAGCTAAAGCAGAGGACCGTAAGAAGAATATTCAAGAAAGTGTGGTTGAGGAGAAAGGTAAAATTATGGAAGAATCCAATTCAGAAGGTACTATGGTGCACAATTCTCACAGCCTTTAAGACTTGGTCGACACTGCCATTCAGTATGTAGAGAAGCAAAATATTGATAGGGATTTTAATAAAGAGGGGGTTCCCATCTTGGATGATCTTTTTGCTGGCATGAGGCACGATGTGCCTATCTCTCATGATTCTGAGGACAATATTCAGGAGGGCAGCAATGATTCCAGTGAATGGAAAGCTAGAGAGTCTTCCATCAAGCTAATTTTTGAAGACTTTAATGATAGGGAAGATGTCACTATTGGTGTGATGTAGACTACCAAAGCTGAGGCTATCTACTTGTTCAGATTCAACAAATTGTGCTTCCATGAGATTAAAAGGCTCCATTTAAAATGCAGGAAGCTTGAAGCTAATAATGTTATCCTTAGTGAAAAACTTGAGTCCTTTCTCAAAGAGGGTACTTCTAAATCTCATGCTACTGATATTAATGAAAGAATGGATAAAATGGATAATACTCTGATTAATATCCTCCAGCATAGCATGGACAGTATGAAGGCTTCTAGCACCAACCTCAAGGCTCCGGTCAATCTGTTGGATAATGCTTCAGAGGAAGATAATGAGATCAGGAATGTTCCTTTGGTGGATAGTGTGGCCCTAGCTCTCAGACCCGTGGGAGTAATAGGAAAAAGTCCCCTCTGATGAAGAAGAACATGGACGAGTTGAAAAGTGTCATTGGCCAGATGGACAACATACAGGCCAAGATGGAGAAGACGTTGGATGAGAAAATAGGGGTTATGTATGTGGATGTTTAATCTGGCCGCTTTGCTAGTCTTTTGTGCTCTTTGTTGTCTTTTGGTCTGGTTTTCTGTTCTTTTTGTCACTATCTATGTAGTCCATGTCTTGGGCAGCTCGATGTTGTATGCCTCTTTTTTGGTGTTATAATCTCTTCTTCCAATCTTTTGAATCTTAGATTGTAAAGGGTTTCGGGTCCCTTCAAAACCTATTTTTTCCAGTAATTAGAACAAATACTTGATAATGGATTTTACGCTCCGATGGAAACTCCCACTCTAAATTTTGAATGTGCATCTGCTTTGGTGGTTGGGTCATGCACGTCTGCTTTGGTGGATGGGTTGATGGCTACTATTTTTGAATCTCCCCTGTCTGCCCCTACCGGTGTCGCCCTTGTTCTGTTGGCATCGGGAGTTTCTTCCAAGCCTAGGATCTCGACTACCCATGGTTCTGCAATCTCTTACGCCAACATTGCTACATTTGAAGTGGGCATTCAGGGTCCTGGTCCTACTTCTTTTGGGCATAGGGGATCCCTTCCCTCTTACCTTGTACCTCCCATACCTGTGAGTAAACCCATTAGGGTTCTTCTTGACTCAGAGACTGTAGATGAGATTTTGAAAAATATGGAAGACTTCTCTTCCAATGCTGCCATTTTTCATTTTAGGGTTTTTTGACTCTCTCTTTCTCACTTGCATGCTTGGATTTCCAAGCATTGGGAACCCATCTTAACTGATGTTGTTCAGATTTACCATGTGGCAAGGGGTTTCTTTATTGTTAAGTTTGATAAAGCTAAAGATAGGAATACCATTCTGTGTAATAACTGCATTATGTGGGAGGAGTGTTTCCCCCTGATGGCCAAACGCTGGTATGTGGGGTTTGATCCTCTTACTGAGTCCTTCAATAAAATTCCCTTATGGTTTAGACTTCTGAATCTTCCTCTTTATCTTTGGTTAGATTTTGTTCTGGAAGTGGTGGGTGAGGCTACTAGGGATTTCCAAATGGTGGATCATGACTCCTTTGATATCTTCAAAACAACTTGTGCTTGTATTCTTGTGGAGGTTGAAGTCTCCAAGGGTCTTCTTGAGAAGATCACTTTGGCTTCTTCTTCAGGCTCTTGGACACATAATCTTGATTACAGGGGTATTTTGTTCTGAAGTTGGAAATACCACATGACTAGCCATCTTGCTACACAGTGTGTTTCAAAAAAGGTTAAACCAAAGAAAATATCTACTTGGTGGTCGAGGGTTGCTGCCCATCATTATATAGTCCATAAAGCCCCTATTTTTGGGGGTTCGAATGTTGTCTCTCCTCTTTCTGATAATGCTTTGGATGATACTTCAGTGGATGTCTCAGATGTCTCTATTGCTACTCTCACTGCTTCTGATTTGGCCTTGGAGCATACTATTGTTGTCCTTATCCAGAATGCTATTGCTAGCTTTATGTTGTCTCCTGGTGATGCTAGCCATGATGATGTCTCTGGCATGGGTGTTTTTGGTGCTATCTCTAATTCTTCCACTTTCTTGGATGTTGTTGTTGCGCATTCTTTTTCTCATGTTTCTCTTGTGAGGGTTTGGGGGAACAGTCGGGGTGCTATTCTTGTCCCTTCTGGGGTTTCTGATGTTACCTTCCCTTTTGTGGGCTTCTCCACCTCTTCTGAAGTGCAGAAGGCTATCGATAAGATGGAGGATGGATGGATTACTGTGAAGGGAAAGAAATCTAAATCATCCACTCCCTCTTTTGATATGAACTTACGTTCACATAAGGATGGGCTAAAATGTAAATCTTGATCACCCTTTGTTGTACTTAGTCTAGGCTTTTGTCCATTTTGTAGGAACTTTGGTTTGTTCCTTTGGTTTGTTTGGTGGGGCACCACAGTTGTTTTGGTCCTTTATTTGTATATCTTTTTATGCTCGTGTATAAGGTTTCGGGTCCTTTCAAAACCTATTTTTACCTAATCAAAACATATTAAGGTGATTAAAAGTATCACCTCGAAAATATAAAAACCATAGGCTCCCTAATAATTATCTTATAGTATTCATTTTTTCTCACAATATGAAAAAGCCATGTAAAATAAGGGAGATGTGTCAGTTTATCGCCTTTCTAGGTGTCATTATTATTTAGTTTTCAACAAAAAGAAGCATGATAAAAGATATCCCTCCATCTAAAAGGAAATTTAATGTGATGCAATAATGATACAATTAGAAGTAATGAAAAGAAAGATGAAGCGAGAATAAAATTTGGAGGACATTGTATAGGACAGATAAGTAATGGCTCATTATTATAGGTTACAGATTGTTATTGTGAGTAATTAACTCCAAACTTCTATAAATTGTTTAAATAGCATAGAGGCATTAGTAATCTTGTACTATAGTAGCATTTTACAAATTGATCAAAATATGGATACCCCAATTAGGATGAAATCAAGGAAGAGAAAAATGTCATTTTGGGGGGAAATATCAGAGATTAGGTTAGGAAAGATGATGAAAGTAAAACATGAACTTATCTTTAGGGTTGTATTGGAGATTGTAGGTAAGTAATTCTCTGTGCAGGTTATTCATCCTAAGAACAATACTAATATAATATCCATGTTTGTCGATACAATCATCCATGTAGATAGGGATAAGGCGATGATAAGATATCTTTGTAACAACCTATTTAAGAAATTCCTTTTGAATGAGTTAGATGTTATCTTGGAGAATATTGACGACAATCTTTACATCCCCAATCGTAATGAATATGGGATTAGTAATACCATTGTTCAAGTTTATCCCATTTTGATCATCAAGGATTTCATTACTTTTCAGAAGAGTCTTCCTACTATTAAGAGGAACTGGATGTTTCTCCTGAATGTGATGCAAGTTAGGATCTGTTGTGAAGGGAAGGGAATGGAGTGGTTCTTAAAGGTAGAAAGGATTGATCATTGTGATGAGGAGAAAGATAATGCTCATGGTTAGTAGGGTATAATATAGATGTCCTATGATTTTTCCCTTTTATTAGTATTAGCAGGTAGGTGTTGCTATAGCTTTTATATTGATGGTATGGCTCTAGTATAGGTTTTCCTCATATTTGGAAAAAGACAAACTTTTAAGATACTTTTCAAATACTATTATTAAAAATATGGCTATAAATGTTTAAGACCTGATATAGTTTTATATATTTATAGATCTTTGTGTTTAATACCATGTTTTAAGTATTGATTTTATGGATTGTCTAAATATAGTTTCTAGGTTAGATATTTTTAGCTCAATTTACTCCTAATTTATTTCCCTTTACTAAGATATAGTTTCAAATAATTAAAATCTCTTTACATAAATTTTCATGTAGATATGGAAGGGTTACACTTTAGAAGAAAGATTTATCTTATTCATAATAATTAGTTTCTATAACATCAAAAATTCTTTAAGGAAATGAAACATTCTGAATTCTTCTAATTGTAAGGATTCCCTACGTACATATCTATATATAGCTTACATTTTCTCCTTCCATGCTAAGACCTCTCTTAATTTCCACAGTATGGATACCCCCATTAAGCTTTGTGGTCTAAAGGATCAGATGGCTTCGATGTAGCCATTAATAGGGCAAGACTTAAAAGGATTATGCTTTCTTCCCATTTCTTTATAGTTAGAGCTATTTTTAGGATTCTTCCAATAGAGAATACATTTCCAACATAGATAGATAGAGAGCTAATTCAGATATCCCAACTATGTTCATTGCCTCTGTGATACAACTAGATCTAGATAAACATGACATAGGATGGCTTTGTAGGGGTATCTTCAAATGAAAGTATCTAGGTAATTTAGATTTAGTGAATAATAATATTAGGGGTGATCTAACCATTCCCAAAATGAGATTTTATGATTCCCCACTAGTCAATGGTAGACCTTTCCCCTCCCTCTCTATCTTAATTACAAAGGATTTGGATACCTTTAGGAACAGATGTCCTTCCATCAGATGTAATCTAAAAAATTTATTTCACTTCCTACATATTAGAAGGCCACAAGAGGATGATTGGTTTGACATTTTCATTCAAGATGATGTGGTTGGCAATTGGGGTTGGGAAGTGGAAGAGAATTATGATTCAGATAGATATGAGACTATGAAAGATATCGAGGAAGATCATATGTGAAATTAGTATTTTCCCTTAGATTCCATGCTAATTTTCTTATTTTATGTTATGTACCTTGCAGTAGATTTCCTTTTGTATATTTTGCGCTTGTATCAAATTTCAGTAGATTTGGTTGAATTCAGTTATAGTATATCTTTGTAAGTTTTTTTGTTATAAATTATTTCTAAGTTTCTCATGATTTTTCATATTCTTGTATATCTTTGAATACACAAGGGAAGTATCAGAATTATTTATAAAATATATGCTTAATCCTAAATTAGGTATGCAACTTCAATAACTAGGGACAATTGTTAGGCTTTTAAAGTTTTTGAAAATGAATATTGGATATGGGTTTCTTTAGCCTTGTTTATAAATGGTTGTTAACTTTTTATAAGAAATATTTGGTTATAGATCTAATCTATTGATGGTCTGTGTACACACACACACACACATATATACACTAGGTAGAGATAATCTAGAATCACTATGGGATTAGCTAACCACGATTTGCAGAAAGCTCAATTTCTACTTCTCTTTATGTTTAATTGTACTCCATTATGATGTAAATTAGTGTCATATATTCCAAACAAAGGAAGAGGTATGTGATTCAAATTGGGAGATTAATAAAGACCCCGATTGTAGTGAATAAGGAGATCCCACTCCAGAATAGATTGAGGATTGACCTATAGAAGAAAGGGTTATAAGAATACTGAACTATTGATAATTTATGTTGAAATGATAATTTTTTTCTCAATCTTAAATTTATTAAGCAATTTTTGTCCTCTCCATAGCACTAGTTCTAGAATGATCATAAATTTACAATTTTCTCTAAATTTAATAACTAAGAAATTTGGTCTTGTAAGGATATATGTATTCACTTTTTGAGTATTAAAGTAAGGTAACCTATGATAATGCTTTGGGACAAGGAAGTATATACAAATAAGTTTACCTTATAAAAGGATAATGATCTTTCACTAATAGGGCAAGCATAATATTTGCAATACCCCTTAGATGTCTCAAATTAGCATTCATCCACCTTTCAGCTAGCTATTGTAGTCTTGATAATCTCTTATCCAAGTGTATCCACATTAAGAGATTACAAGGCTCCAATAGCTTAAGGAAAGGTGAATCAAGATTCTATTAAATCTAAATCATATTGACCATTAATAAAGATTTCAAAGATTTTAGTTAGAAAATATGGTATAAAATTATGTCATCTCTCTATGATTAACAAATTCCTTTTGGTTGAACCTTTTTCTTCAAAACTAATTTTGTGATCTTAGTCATGAAGGATAAGTTATGTAGGCATTAGGCAAGCTATTGGAAGAAAAAAAAAAAGAACAAATTCAGATCTTTTAAGGGAAAAAGAGAGGAATTTGAAAACCTAAATTACAAAGGTTATGTAACAATGACATTGTCATACTTATATGTTCAAATAATTATGTAAATGAGGGATGCCCTCATGACTATTATGCAACTCTTTATTCCAAACAGATGTCTCGGGCAAAACTGGAGGTTTTCTTCTCCATTCTTTCCTACCAGTGCCCGCATTGATTGGAGATCCAAAATGTAACAAAATTTATGTATCAATAAAGTTATTGGCTATAGCCTTTTACTCATCAAAAACATTAAAATAAAATTTTTGCAGTCATTTAGTTTTTCTTATGGTTTGTCCATTGTGATTTCTACATATGTTTTTGTTAATTACAATAAGTTTTTTTTGATAGCTTGTGTAATATCTATTGAATACTTTTAAATATAACTTATGTGGAAATATTATGAATGAGTTATTTTTCAGCAAACATTGGTATCTTTAGATCGCTATAATTTTGCATTTTGTCCTTCTCTATTAATTTAGACATATTCAAACCATTCAAATTTGATTGGAAATTTTATATTCTAAAATGAATTGGAATGCTACAGTTATCTTTTTCTTCTTAGTACACATTTTATTCACTTGACATATTTGTATCCACAATTCTATTTGTCTAGACAATTAAGCATTGCTTCAATACTCTCCATATATGTACTTAAAAAAGAAAAGAGAGGATAATTTGACTGAGACTTAGGATGTTAAGGATAGCAAACAATGTGTATATTTTTGTAGTATTTGATCTTCTGGTTGTTATATGAAAATTTTAATTGTCACATGTATCGATATAAATTTTATTTAGAAGAAGTGTATTTCACTTCATAATGTATACATTCTTTACCAACACTTGGTACCTTTGTATATGATGGATCATGCTTGGATACCTTTCTTTGATATTTGTTAGATAGTATAAAAAAAATTTGTTGACATTCCTCTGGATGATTTACCTTTCAATAGTTTTTTACAGTGGTCTCCTTTATAGTTTTGTAGATATTATTGCATATTTGGACAGTGCTTTACAACCTTTTCTTGTTAGAGTTTAACTCAAGCTCCAAAAAATTCTTTAGGATCTCACGTGTCTTTTGTAACTTTTCAAATTTTTAGTTTGTATAATGGATTTCTTGCTTGCATTCCTTGTTATCCATTTCCAACTGTGCAATCTTCCTATCGCTATGCTTTATCGATTTGGAGAGCCCAATTTGTGACCTTGTACATGTAGAATATTTATGACACAATTATTGAAAGCATTATAATATGTATAGTGTAACATTGTAATTTATTAATGTGCACTCTCCTTTTTCTATATATTTGTGTAATTATTCAAGTTCTACTCAAATGCACAGTATTATTTAATGTAAAATAGGAAGAGAAAGTAAGATGCAAGAACTTATAAACTGGGTGAATGTTAAATATTGTTGAGGTACACGTAATAAAAGATGAACTTGCAATCACCTAGTGTTGTGATATTTCTATTGATTCAAGGAGTCAAGAAATCCCCACCCACCCAACTTTATTGACTACTAACATTACCATTTCACTTTATTAGCAACTCCTGTAGAAATATATAAAACATTATATTTAAAGGAATTAGTAGTTTCAATTGTTGACCCAAATATGTGGTCCTTTTGATTCCCAACAACAAATTCTAAGGTTTTGTTGGAACTATTCAATACAAAATATTATTTTGTTGGAATCTTCCCCTTTTTTAAACACAACCTTATAACCTCAATTAGTTACCTACTTCAAAACTTGAATATATTGTCCATCACCTAACTAGATCTAGTGTACAAAATCTTCTTAGTAATGGCTTGTGGTGTTGATGTTCTTCTAGTCATTCATTCATATAATATTGGAACTCCTAGAAATTTTTCCTTGAATGGTTCAAAAGGTCAATAGGTTATTGATCATGCTTCTTATCATCACAAATTTAGCTGATATTGGAACTCCTACATATTTTTCCTTGGACGCTTAAAAATTTCAATAAATTATTGATCACATGACTATGTTCTTGCACTCACTCAATTGACTGATATGGAAATTCCTATAGCTTTTCTTTGAATGGTTCAAGCAGTCAACAAATGGACAAGCACCTAAATATATGGAGTTTTCAATGTTTGAGAAGCAATCTTTTCAAGCACTTGCAAAATAAGACTTTATAATAATTGCTTACCTCACGTAATGTGTGGCAATGTACTTTAACCATTTTTAAACACAAATAATAGTGCGTGTCACCACCAAAAGAAGGTTTCCCTCCTCATCGTTGATTTGTCTCACTTCTTGATTGAGGAATGACATTTATCATTACTAACATTGATTTCCATTCATCATAAAAGATGATATTATTGTACTATTTCTATTATTTGTAACTATTTTACCTACAACTATGTAGGTTCCCTCACAAGAATAAACTAATTGCACTGAACGTTAGCATGGGTGAAATTGGAAAGAATAACAAAGGTGATATTATCCCCTAACAAATAGTGTGGTCAAATGATTATAGTCTCAAAGATGCTCCATCATCTTTAGGGTAAAGGATAAAGACATAGGTAGTGTTCTTTGAAAATTCAATTAGAATGGATAAAATTGGACAGAATTAGAATGGTGGGATAGTTTAGCTTGAAAGCATCTAAATAGGGTTTCTAAAACTCATAAGAATAATGGGTGGCTCACTTTCCACATTTTGTGTGCAGTGTAATGAAATGCATCTTTCTTGAAATAGGAAGAAGATGATTCCACTTTTGTATTCTTTATTTTTTATGTATTGTGCTTCAACAAAGACATCCACAACAAATTTATGGCACTAACAATTTGCTAAACATGGAGGGGGTTCTGTAGGTCCTGAACTTGGAATCAAAATCCTGAAGATAGGGCTTTTTTCTATATTTTTCAAGATTATTGTTACAAAAAAGAAGAAAAAAAAAAGATCACCATTTCAAAAACCAAAATTTCATCTCTATATATGTTCAATTTATTTGACATGTAGAGGCAGTTTCTATTTTGATTTTGTTTTTCCTACAACAAAAATATGCTAAACAAGAAGGGGCATTGTCAAGATCCTAAATCTGGAGTCAAAACCATCTCAACAATGTTATGCAGATAATATTAAAATAGAGAAATGCCTACAATGTAACATTCATATGTAATCATTTGTTCGAGAACAACAAGTTTCCTTTGTTAATAGTTTCTAATGTACTTCCATCAAAATGCCTATTAACTTCTATATCTCATTTTCCTTGGCTATGGCTTTACCCCAGACATGGGTAGCAATGTTTTATTGAGAAACGATATGTTGGACAAGAAATTCATTATGTGGATTCAAAATCTCTACTCAAAACATTATTCCATAACAATAGGACCGACGAAAGATAAGAAGTTCTAAAAAACACCTCGTCGGGATTGGGGTATAAGATAAAGACATTCCTAATAAGAATCAGTATTGCATGCTTCTGGTGGTAATGGAAATTTAGATAATATATTTAAATGTCATGATTTGGAGCACTCACCTGAAGGTAGCCCCAATAAGGTCCATACATATGGTGTTTGACAACCAAATAGGGATTAATTGCACTAAAAGTTTCAATGGGTGGAATTGGAAAGAATGTGAGGGCTTGCATTATGTCATGCAAGGATTGTTATCAATTGGCATTTGTATTGCACACAAAAGACAATCATCTTAGTTTTAAGAATCTAACAATAAATTATTAGATAATATGTACCATGTGCCATATAATTGCAATTATAATTCATCACTAATATGTAATGAATAGTTGTTCTTTAACATTGTTAGTGTTCTTCCTAACTTGTTTGCACAAAACAATTGTCTTTATTCTGCATATTTGTGTGATATTCCAAGTTTTGTTTGATATATGTAAGTATTAATAGTTGTATATTGGAATGAAAAGTTTAGTCAGATTTAGTGTATTATATTTTATAATGTCTAATTGTGTATGTAAAATAAGAAGAGAAACTAACATGTAAGAGATTATCGATTATTAGTGCCAAAAAAAATTATATTCTATTGTACCCATTGTATTCGCATTTGCCATTTGGATCTTTCTAGTTTTTATTAGCTCTCTCTAATTTTATCTCTTCTATCTATGAATTTCCCTATCTGCCTAGTTTGCATAAAATTGAAAATATCCTTTCTCAAAGAATTTACGGACAAGCGAATGCAAGAAATTTTGAATCACCCCAATTTTATTATCACACATGCAATGAAACAAGTTTTAGGTTAAAGTTGCAACACAAACATCATTGTCATTTTTTTGGCTACAATTATATTAGTTGAGGATTGTAAAGTCTTTGTAGGATTGTTATGCCATGTAAATTATTCAAGGATTTAGTGTTGGCCAACATTGATGAGATCCATACAATCCCCCTTCCAAAATACTACATTGTTGTTCATCGAGGGGGTCTAGTAGTTACAAGGTTTCCTATTCTTTCTACTCAACCTGTGGACATTTTTCAAAATTGGTAGGTGGAGATTCTCAAAAGCTTGTGGTTTCTCCATAATCTTATTGGTATGAGGCTCATTGAAGATGGGAATTGGATAAAAGTATACCTACATGAAGAAGGGATAGATGAAGACTTAGAGGGGATGGAACATTTTGGTGTCAAAGTTGTAAAGGATACGCAAGTTGTTGAAGGGAGGAATGATAAGAATGCTAGTGTTGATCAGCGTGAAGTTACTGAAAATGATGTTGGTGGGACAAGTAGGACCAATGTAGACCTATAGGCTCTTTCATTTTTTGTGGCTCTACATACTCTACAATTGCATGTCATCTTTCCAGGTTTTTGTTCTCTCTTTTACAATTTTCTATAATGGAAATGAATAGTCTAGACATGTTAGGTTTTAGTAGGATTTGGGGTATTTTATTATAATTTAGTATTTTCTCAACCAGATTCAAAGAGAAATGGTTAGGGTTTACTTGTTGGTTTATTGTCTCGTGACAGGGTACTCGTGTCAATGAGAGATTTTGCATTTTCATTGTTCTCTCTAAATGTGGTAGTTGTCGTGAACACACTCAACCTTTTACATTCTAATGTATTTACTTATGATAATATAATATATTTTTTGCTCTTGGGTGTTATTGATCAACAGAAAAAAATATTTATTACAAAATGGGTGTATCTTAAATGTTATTGAGGTACAAGTTAATAAAATGTGAAATCATGTAACTATTTTTTGAATCATAAAATTTTTGCCTTTTAAAGAAATAATTTTTGTTAAGGAAAATCGTCGATGGGGTAATTTTTGAAGTTATCATTGTTCAAGTTGTAGATTACTATTAGGTTATGAAATATTACAAAGTCTACAAATCATCTATTGTTTGAATTTCTTATCATTCAAGTTGTAGATTACTATTAGGTTATGGCATCTTGCAAAGTCTACAAATCATCGGTTGTCATTTACAAAACCTACATAATTAATTATTGTGTTTCAACAATGTCAGTGTTCTTTGTTTGGAAGCCACAAATGGTTCTAGAATGTCATGTGTGTCATATGTATCAATCCAATAATTGTTCATCTAGTTTTATTAATGAAAATGATATTTTTTATGCAAAAAAATCGGTTGGACATTTTATTTCGACCAATTTTCTTATTTGTATATCATAGTTTGAATTTATTTTTGCAACCAGTGTTCACATCTAGAATGTCCCCTTCTCCGTATTAGGCCATTTTGGTGCCTGATTAGTCTATCATCCCATCCGAATAGGCTAATAGATTCTTTCAAAGAATGTTAGCTAGTCACAGGCTTCAGTGGGTGAATATTTACCTTTATGGGCCCCTTTTCTAAAGTTGAATCACTTTATTTTATAAAGTGATATTATAAAGTCACTTTATGACTTAAGTTATTTTATTTTATAAAAGTGACTTAAGTGAGCTCTTTTATCCCACATGGCTTAGTTTTCAGTATTTTCCCTCACTTCAAGATTATAACAGAAAAAGGTATGCCTCGGGAAAAGCACCATGAAATATTATAAACAAAAAGAAAGTAATTATCTGGTTTCTCACATGACTGATTTATTTCCAAGGACGCAAACCCTTCAGAAATCGTGAGAGGTTGGACATAGCCCCAACACCTCATTAACGGTGAGATCAATCAAATTTCACATTGGATTTCAGTGGACAGGTTATGAAGGTTAGTTTTTTATACTCCAGCAATTGTTAAACATCATTCTCATCATTTGAGGGATTCAATATCACTTCATGGATTGGTAGAATAAGAACTCCTCCAATAGCAGTCTCAAACTTCTTCAGTTTTTACCTGTGTTTGGATTTAAGCTGTGTATTGTATTCACGACAGTAGGGAGACTGACTGTTAGGTGGTGTAGCTTCAACATTACCCTAGTTAATACACACACCTATACTAAAATAATCACCTCTCTCTCCTATCGGTAGATGGATTGTATTGTTTATCTTAAGTGTTATGTATGCTCCTGATAGCACATGAACTGTGTTTTCTTGCCCCTCCCCTACATATCGGGTAGCAGGAGTAGTGTTTGTTGGCATCGTGAGTACCTCTAGGCAAGCAAATGAACATTCCTTCTGGCTTTCATGGCAGTAACGAGATTGTTAGACTACGACACCAGTCAAAGGCACCACACGCACTCAAGCGAGGCAATGTTAGATTGGAAATGTGACCAGTCTATTCAAACTCGGGTCACGAGCCTAGCTGTGTTTTAACTACCTCTGCAGGAATCTTTCTGCGCGCCCAGACTGCACACCAGAACTAGCGTTAGCAATGGATATCTCTAGCATTTATATTCCTTATCGTGGGCAACCATAGACAGTATACATCCCGCACTGTTGTTCAAAATATCAGGTTGGTACTTACTTCAGTACTTTGCAGTATATTTTCTATATGAAACTTGAATAAATTTACATCTTGATCTATAAATATATTGTGAAATTTGTTATTGGTGTGGAATATACTCCTGCATGTTTGAAGTTATATACACGTTGAGTAGTTGATTGAAGTTATACATTTTAAACATATTAAACATGCATGTTTCACAGTGACAAACAAAAATGAAATTATTATGAGAAGGCTTACCATGAAAACACTACCTATTGAACAAGAAGATGTGTGCACTCTGTGTAAACAATAAGATATCACCAGTAAACTATTTTGAACACCTACAAATAGAGTACATCATAACTTCACAGCTAAGTTTGGTTTAAGATATTATAGTGGTGTCAGAGTTATCGATCTTGCCAGCTCAGTGGGCTTGTTTTCAGCTTATAGAAATGTTGTGTAGGCATGCATAGAAGGCATAGACACTACAATTTTAGACTCAATAGGGTGGAACAGGGACAGCTAGAGTCTTTAGTATAGGTTGATATAGAAGATTGTCATACTGAGGTAGACAAGGAGATTGTGTTTGAACATAGCACTCGGGGTACAGGCATGGCTAAGGAAGAAGATAGAGAGGTCAGGATGACATTGAGAGTCATTCGTGAGGGACAAGATCACATTGTTGATGTGTTACATCAGCTTAGAGGGGTTATCCAACAGTTGATGGTGGCACCTAGGAGACCACTGAGCCATCACACTGGTGGAGGCAATATAGTAAGGTCACCTAGAGAAGCTAGAGCACCCACTCATACTTTAGATAGGCCCCTTATGCCTACCTTCACATAAAATAATGCAAAAGAGGAGATAGAAAAACCTGAGGTAGCAATCGCAGTTCCTGATAATGTGTTGGCCATGCACAATGAATGGGATATGCTACCTAACCGGGTTAAAGCTAATTTGACCTTTTTTCAGTATATGGCTCAGAAGAGAGAGAGTTTGGCAGGGCTCAGCAGGATAGGAGACCCAGGGGATAGAATATGGATCTAAAACATGCAATGAAAAAATTATCCCTTCCTTCATTTGATGGCAGCTATAAGACATCTGCAAGAGCTTGGATTCACAAGCTAGATACCTTCCTTGCCCTTAAACCCATGTCAGAAACATAAGCTATTAAGTTTGCGACTGTGCATTTAGAGGGAGAAGCATATGACTGGTGGAATCATGGCCTTGTCACCTAGGATCATGGGTTGATTATATCTTATGATATTTTCAGCATGAAGTTGATTACACGCTTTGGCAAGAAAGAAATTGAAGTTTACTATAAGGAGTTATCTCAGCTAAGATAGAGTGGGTCTCTGGACCACTACATTGATGAGTTCCAGAAGATCTCCATTATGGTCCCCAATATGTCTGAAAGGAGGAAGGTAATGTTGTTCATTGAGGGCCTATAAGATAGATTTAGAGGATTGGTTAGAGTCCTCAAGCTAAGCACATTGGACGATGCTATTAAGTTAGCACATGATTTGGATTCGCCATCTTCCATTCTGTAGCCACCAAAGAAAACTTTCAAGGGATCCTCTTCATTCCAAAAGAATAAAAACCAAAATAAGAGCACAACCCCTAGACTAGACTTTGAGACGAGGAATGAGCTGAGAAGAAAGGAATTGTGCTTCACATGTAGAGAGCCTTGGACTCCAAATCACAGGTGCCTTGAAAAAGGCAAGATACATTACATTGAGGTGGTTTTCGATGGTGAATGCGAGCATCAGGAGGGAAGCGATATTGAGGACAATGATGATGAGGCTCAGGACAAGCATCTAGCAGAGGGGAAGAAGGGGGAAGTTCCCCATGAGAGGCCTCCTATTACTTTAGCATCTCTCTCAGGTATCCCCACATGTCACCCTTTCTATCTTAAGGGAGTGGTTAGAGGACAACAGATTATTTTCCTCCTAGACATAGGTGCTACACATAATTTCATCAGCATAGGTATGGTCTCCAAAAGAGGTTTCCAGATAGACAACATTTCTAAGTTTGAGGTTAAGGTTGTCGGGGGAGATTTGTTAAGCTACACAAGGAAGGTTTTAGGACTCCTGATTCACTTTGGGGATTATCTCCTAGAGGCTAATTTCTATGTCATTGACTTGGATAGTCTTGACACCATTTTAGGCATGTAGTGGCTATAGACCCTAGGGAGATACACTATTGATCATCAACTGAAAAAGTTAGAGTTTATGCAAGGTGATCAACTTATTGTGCTTAAGGCCATGCTAGATGGTGGATCACGATTGGTTTCAGCTCACAGGATGGAGGCTATCATTAGACATAACGATATGGAGTGGGTAGCCTAGTGTTTCATATCCTCTAGACCCACACCAGATTTAGGCTAGCAGGTTCACACAGATATATAGGATGTGCTTGATAAGCACAAGCGGGTGTTTGAGGATATCCCTCTAGGTATACACCAAGACAAGGACTTTGATCATATCATTGAGTTGGAGGATGGCGCCAAGCCCGTGATCACTACCTCTTATCATCATCCCAGGCACTATAGACTCAAGACAATCATGAGTACTTATTCGGTTCTAGCTCTTCCAGACTTCTCTCTCTCTCTCTCTCTCTCTCTCTAGAGAGTGATGCTTCAGGGAATGGGATTGGTACAGTTTTGATGCAGGACAAACATCCCATAGAATTCAAGCAAAGGAAACTTAAGGATAGTGAGAGATTGTATTCCACTTATGATAAGGAGATGTTTTCCATTATGCACGCTTTGGCTAAATTTAGATAGTATCTAGTGGGTGGCAAGTTTACAGCCAAGACATATCACAATAGCCTATGCTACTTCTTGGAACAGAAAGATTTCAATGAAAGGCAGAAAAAGTGGGTCAGTAAAAAATCCAGACGTACGATTTTGACATTGAGTATGTCAAGGGGAAAAATAACATTGTGGCTGACACACTTTCTAGGAGGCCCCCAGTAGCAGCTTGTTATGTTTTATCAGAGATCTTCACTGATTGGAAATCTCTTTTGCTGGTTGAGTATTCAAAGAATACTCAAGCTTGTCAGGTTTTGGATAGTCAGCTTCTGGATAGTAGGTATAAGGTATTCGATGACATTATTTTCTATAAGGATAGGATCTACCTAGTTCCAAGCTCTAAGCTTAAGGCTAAGATATTGAGGGTTGTTCATGATGCACCCACAACAAGACATTCGAGGTTCTTCAAAACTAACAGGCAGGTCAGAGAGAGGTTCTCATGGAAGGGCCTCAAGGACGATGTCCTTCAACATGTTAAAGAGTGCTAGATTTTTCAGCAGAACAAGTCTGAGCATGAGCATCCGGTCAGGTTATTGTAGCACCTTCCCATTCCACTTTATTATTAGTTTGCCGAGAGTGCAAGGTAGGGAAAGTATCTGTGTTGTGGTTGAAAGAATCACCAAGTTCGCTCATTTCTTTGCTATCACAACAAATTGGTCAGCTTCATAGGTAACCGAGTTGTTCTTCTGAGAGATTTTTAGGCTACATGGTCTTCCCAAGACCATTATGAGTGAGAGAGACAGTAAGTTCCTCAACACCTTCTGGTAGGATTTGTTTAGATTGGTAGGCACCGAGTTGACTCCTAGTACCAGTACCACCCACAGATAGATGGTAAGACATAGATTCTGAATAAATGGGTGGAAGGCTACCTTCAGAATTATGTAGCTGGACAACAAAGAGCATAGGTTTGATGGTTGTATTTGAGGGAGTTTTTCTACAAGTCCACCTATCACATGACTATTGGTTTGTCGCCATTTCGGGCTCTTTATGGCAACGAGCTACTTTCTTTTATAGATTTGGCTCTATAGGACAATGGGGCTCCAATTGCGAGAGACTAGTTACAGGATCATCAGGATATTCTTAGGTCTCTCAAGGAGAATATTCAGAGGGCACAGAATCAAAAAAATATGTATGTTGATCGACACAGGACAGAGAGGAGCTTTGAGACAGGGGATATGGTTTAGCTTCGTCTTCAGCCATATAGATAGAGTTCGCTAAAGAAGAGTGGGTCAAAGAAGGTAAAACTATGGTTTTATGGTTCCTATCGCATTTCTAGGAGAGTTGGTGAGGTAGCTTATGAGCTCGAGCTCCCGACAGACAGCACAATCTATGATGTCTTTCATGTGTCTTGTCTCAAGAAGGCGATTGGACAGTAGATTGTCCCTTCAGATGGATTACCCCCACTTGATGTGGAAGGTAAATTGGTTTTGGTTCTATTTGAGGTGATTGTGATCAGAGAAAGGAAGCTGTAGAGAAAGGCTATCCGAGAATACTTGATTCGATGGAAAGACTTACCGATTGAGGATGCAACATGGGAGGGTGAGTCTATTCTGTAGCACCCTACATTGAGATTACTTAAGGGAAAGAAATCTCAGAAGGGAGGACTATAATGTCCCCTTCTCCATAGTAGGCCATTTTGGTGCTTGATTAGTCTATTTTTCCATCCAAATAGGCTAATGGCTTCTTTTAGAAGATGTCAGTCAGTCACAGACTTCAGTGGGCGAATATTTACCTTTTTAGGTCCCTTTTTCTAAAGTTGAATCACTTTATTTTATAAAGTGATATTATAATGTCACTTTATGACTTAAAGTTACTTTATTTTATAAAAATGACTTAAGTGAGCTCTTTTATACCACATGGCTTACTTTTCAGTATTTCCCTCATTTTGAGGTTATTAAAAAAAAGGTATGCCTAGAGAAAAGCACCATGAAATATTATAAACAAAAAGAAAGTAATTATCTGGTTGCTCATGTGACTGGGTTATTTTCAAGGACACAAACCCTTTAAAAATCGTGAGAGGTTGGATGTAGCCCCAACACCTCATTAACGGTGAGATCATTCATATTTCACATTGAATTTCAGTGGACAGGTTATGAAGGTCAGTTTTTTATACTCCAGCAATTGTTAAACATCATTCTCAGCATTTGAGAGATTCAATATCACTTCATGGATTGGTAGAAGAAGAACTCCTCCATTAGCAATCTCAAACTTCTTCAGTTTTAACCTGTGTTTGGATTCGAGCTGGGTATTGTATTCACAGTAGTAGGGAGACTGTTTGCTAGGTGGTATAGCTTCAGCGCTACCCTGGTTAATATGCACACATATACTAAAACGGTGACCTCTATCTCCTATCAGCATATGGACTGTATTATTTATCTTAAGTATTTTGCACGCTCCTGATAGCACACAGTCTGTGTTTGGTTGCCCCTCCCCTACATATCGGGTAGAAGGAGTAGTGTTTGCTGGCATCGTGAGTACCTCCAGGCAAGCACGCGAACATTCCTTCTAGCTTTCACGACAGTAAAGGGATTGCAGGATTGTTAGACCACGACACCAGTCAAAGGCACCACACACACTCAAGCGCAGCAGCATCGGATTGGAAACGTGACCAGTCTGTTCGAACTCGGGTGACGAGCCTGGCTGCGTTTTAACTACCTCTGCAGGAATCTTTCTGTGCGCTTAGACTGCACACTGAAACTAGCGTTAGCAATGGACTTGAATAAATTTACATCTTGATCTATAACTATATTGTAAAATTTGTTATTGGCATGGAATATACTCCTGCATGTGTGAAATTACATACACGTTAAGTAGTTGATTGAAGTTATACATTTCAAACATATTAGACACGCATATTGAACAGTGACAAACAAAAATGAAATTTTTATGAGAAGGCTTAACATGAAAACACTGCCTATTGAACGAGAAGAGTCTGCACTCTGTCTAAACAATAAGATATCACTAGTAAACTATTTTGAACACCTACAGATAGAGTACATCAGAAATTCACAGCTGAGTTTGGCTTAGGATATTACAACATCCTACAAGTATTTTTTAACTATATTTTTTATGCACCAAGGTTAATATGACACAGGTTCTTTGAAATTTTTGTTGGTCATATCGACATCAGACTTTAGTTTTCAAACCAATGTCCAGGATCGACAAGTATTTTTAAAATATGTTTTTGACGAATTGAGGTTAATCTGATGTAGGTTGTTTGAAATTTTTGTTACTCACCTAAGTGCTTTATACTAAATTCTACATCTCTTCTTCTTTTCGGTACAATCTACATTTTATTTGGACCAAATTGGAAAACTATAGAAGAAGCGACCTTCAAACTTCCCTAAATTTAACTCATTGGCACACATGAATCGTTCCTAATATTTATTGTATGTAACTTAATGTCTATTTTTTATCTTGCTATTTTTTCGTTGTTGTATATTATAATTTTCGAAGAATGACTCCACTTTCAACACGAGAAATGTTAATTGACATGATTGTACATTTTGAAGTGTGATTCCTTCCATTTGCACTATTCAAAAAAATGACATGGTAGAATTAGAATCTATTTAGGATATGTAATCATCAGCTTTATTCAATTAGGGTGTGCTATCTTTAATAGGTCGATAGCCTAGATAACTTTGTTATAAGTACTGAGCAGCAGTGAGAACTTTTTATTGTTTTGCATGTATCTTTCCTTATAATGTTGGTATATTAGATTAATGACCATAATAGCGTTGAATAGTTGTAGTGGTTGTAAATTGTGCTACCTACACTTATGCAATTTTTCAAAGGACATACCAATTGTAGTGACAAATAAAATGGGCAGAATTAGAAATAATGATCAGAGAAAATACTATTTTAAGGGAAATTCACAGGAATGCAACAATGAGATTAGAGTCTATCATTGTGTTAGTACAATTACCATTTGAGGTTTATCGGCATCTTCTAATTCTTCAGCTAAGTGCTCAGACTCTCTCACGAAGCTGAAGAACTGGAGAGATTTAAGAGGCTGGTGAAGATGATTATGAGGTAGAGGAAGTGTCAAAATTGAAAAGAATGACAATGGTGGCATTATTCCCTGTCATTCAGGGTGTTTGTTGGAATAATGTTTATTTTATTTTGTACAGTGCTCAATAGTTGAGCATTTATTTCACATTCCAGAACTCTCTTTGCAAACAGAACTCTCCAGAAAACTCTCTTCCTCTCACCGTAGCTTCTCAGGAATTCTCTGGAAGTTTGTATGAGCTCTATAAATAGAGCAGTCCTCATACAATGTGTATTAGAAAAATTACAATGTTCTGTTAATAGCAATTTCAATTCATTGTGCTCTGCTCTTTTCTGTTTTATTGTCCTGTTCTTACTCTATTTTTTACTCTGTTTTACTGCCAATCTTTCTCAGCTCTTCATGGTATCAAAGCTGTTTTAAATCTTGGGCATGTGATGTGGGATTTGTTAGTGTGAAGTTCTGAATTTTTGCAGGCTGCAAATTGGTGGAGCAGCACTAAGACTTTTTGAGGGCAGATTAAAGAATTTCTACACAAATTTGGTGAGAAATTTTCATTTTTTCTTTAGCTATTAAAAATCTGAAGTGTGTTTCATTTTCATCTTAAAAAAGAGAGAATTAAACATAATGGATTCTCTTGGCACTACTTTGCCTACAGTAAAACTGAATGGAAAGAATTATTATGATTGAGTATCTCATATTGAAATTACTCTAACTCTTCAAAATTGCTATGAGATTGTTATTGGCAGTGAACAAAGACCAGAAAATCTAGGAAAGGATCAAGAAAATTGGGATAAAAAAGACAAAAAGGCAGCAGCACTAATCAAGCTTACACTTTCAGAAGAAGTTTTTCTAGAAGTTCGTAATGAGAGAAGTGGAGTTAAAGTATGTGAAATTTTGAAGAATCTATACCAGAATTCAGTTGATGTATGGATCTTATCTCTCACTACAAAGTTATATAATATGAAATTATCAAGTTCACAAGAAGTAGTCCCTCATCTAAGTAAATTGAAGGAAAAGAAAAATGAGCTTTCTTCTCTTGGAAAGGATATAGATGATAGAAATTTTGTGTAAATTATATTACAAAGTCTTCCAGGATCTTATCAGTCATTTATAAGGGGATTAGATACTGCAGACAAATTAATAAGTATTAAATCTGAAGAATTATGTGCTAAGTTAGTTCAAGAGGAGAAAAGACAAATTAAAGAAAGAGAATCATTTAGTGATGAATCTCAGGCATTCATAACAAAAGGAAAACAATTTTATAAAAAGTCACAAGATAATCAATCTAAAGAAAGAAATTGGAAGAATGAAAGTAAAAGTACAAATTATAATAAAAGTAAATGGAAATGTACTTATTGTGGCAAAATGGGTCATAAGGCAAATGAATGTTTCAAAAGGAATAGAGATACAAAGAAGAAGACAAATAAGTTTACAAAGTTTGTTGATTCTAAAAGAAATATTTTTTGTGTTGCACTTGAAGAAAATAATTCTTTCAAAGATAATTGGGTTATTGATTCTGGTGCTACACAACACATGTCTCATAATAAGGAACAATTTGAGTCAATAAGTGAAAGTAGTGCAGAGAAAATATATTTGGGAAATAATAGTACTTTAAAAGTTGAAGGAACTGGAAATGTTAAAGTTGATAATGGAGTGTTCAAAAATGTGAAGTTAGTTCCTGAATTAAAAACAAATCTACTTTCTATATCTCAAATTGCAAGTCAAGGGTATAAAATAGAATTTTATAATGACATGTTTAATCAAGGATGTGAACAACAATTATAAAGTGACTGCAATTGGTAAAATGGAGAATGAATTATATAAATTTCAAAAATTTACTTCTAACAATGAAGATGAGAATTTATGTGCTATTGCCAAATATGATGATATGAGCAGGTTATGGCATGAAAGAATGGGACATATCAATTATCAAAGTCTTAAGCTTATGGAAAAATTACATATGGTCCATGGGCTTCCAAAAATCTCATCAAACCATAAGGTATGTGAAGGATGTGCAATGGGAAAGCAACATGTGGAAAGTTTCCCACAAGGTAAATCATGGAGGGCAAGAACTCCTCTATATTTGATTCATAGTGATGTAATGGGTCATTTTAGAACACCTTCAATTGGAGGATCAAGGTATGTTCTCAGCTTTATAGATGACTATACTAGAAGAATTTGGGTGTATTTTTTACAAAAGAAGGATGAAGTATTTTAAAAGTTTAAAGAGTTTAAAGCTATGGCTGAAAAATAAAGTGGAAAATATCTAAAAATAATAAGAATAGATAGAGGGACTGAGTACTTAAATAAAACCTTCTTGGATTTTTGTAAAGTGCATGGTATAAAGAAAGAATCAACAGTTTCTTATTCACCTCAACAAAATGGGGTTGCTGAAAGAAAAAATAGAACTATCTTAGAAATGGCTAGATGTATGCTTCACTCTAGAAATCTACAAACTAAATTTTGGGCTGAAGCGGTTCATACTGCCATATACATCTTGAATAGAACACCTACTAAGGCAGTTTTGAACATAACTCCAGAAGAGGCATGGGGTGGAAGAAAGCCTACAATAAAATATTTTAGTCTTTGGCTGTAATGCATATGCTCACATTCCTGATGAAAGAAGGAGCAAACTTGAAAGGAAAAGTGAGAAGTGCATAATGGTTGGATATAGTGAGGAGACAAAAGGATATAGGTTATACAATCCTAAAACAAATGAAATTCATATCAAAAGGAATGTATGGTTTGATGAAGATATTGAAAGTAATAATCCCCCTACATTATCTTACTTTCCAATCTTGTTTGAGGAAGAAAAGTCTACTTCTACTAATGATCAAAATCAAGGTGTGCAATCTTGTGCAGGAGGAGAAGGGACACAAGTTGAAGAATCAAGTGAAAGTGATGAAGAAAATACACGAAAAACTAGAAGTATTCAAGAAATTTATCAAGAAGGTCCTAGAAATATGTTTGCTAACTATGCTCTCATGGCTAAGGTGATGCAGATTGACACTCCAAGCACATATGAAGAAGCAAAAGGAAAAGATGAATGGGAAGTAGCTATGCAAGAAGAGTACAACTCTTTGATGAAAAATAGAATGTGGGAATTGACAACACTTCCAGAAGGGAAAAATGTGGTTGGTTGCAAGTGGACTTATAGAACAAAGTTCACATCAAATGGAGCTATTGAAAAACATAAAACAAGGTTAGTGGCTAAAGGTTTCTCACAAACAGAAGGTATTGACTATACTAAAACCTTTGCTCCAGTTGCTAAAATGACTTCCATTCGTACAATAGTTGCTTTAGCTGCAAAGTTTGGTTGGAAAATTTTTCAAATGGATATAAAAAGTGCATTTTTACATGGTGATTTAAAAGAAGAAATTTACATGCAACAACCACCAGGATTTGTTAAAGATGGTGAAGAAAATTTGGTGTGTGGATTAAAAAAATTATTATATGGTCTTAAGCAAGCACCAAGGGCATGGTACTCCAAGATAAATGAGTACTTCATAGATGCAAGATTCAAAAGAAGTAAAGCTGATCCAAATGTGTATGTGAAATATAGTGATGATAAAGTTGTTGTTATTGCATTATATGTGGATGACTTGATTATTACAGGAGATCACACACATAACATTGAAATAACTAAGGATCAACTCAAACAAGCTTTTGAAATAACTGATTTAGGGTTGATGCATTATTTCTTAGGCATACAAGTTTGGCAAGAAGAAGGAAGGATCATGCTTTCTCAAACTAAATATGCTCTTGATGTATTGGAAAAATTTAAAATGAGTGACTGTAAATCATCTAATACACCACGTGAAGTAGGACTAAAATTGAGTGGTAACTCTACTCAAAAGAAGGTGGATGGAAAGTTGTATAGACAACTCGTAGGAAATCTATTATATCTAACTATAACTAGACCAGATATTGCATATGCAGTTGGTATTGTATCCAGGTACATGGAAGATCCACACATTGAACATTGGAAAGCAACCAAAAGAATACTAAAATATATTAAGGGTACTTATCAGCTTGGCATTCAGTACAAGTATGGAGGAGAGCCTACTTTAGTTGGATATACAGATTATGATTATGCAAGTGATATTGATGATAGAAATCAACTTCAGGGTACATCTTTCATCTTGGATCAGGACCAATCTCTTGGAGCAGCAAGAAGCAATCAACAGTATCATTGTCATCTATAGAGGCTGAATATATTGGATCATCAAAGGCATCTCAAGAAGCATTGTGGCTTAGAAGACTACTTGAAGAAGTTCACCATCAACAAAATGCTCCTACAATAATATTTTGTGACAATCAAATCACTATTAAGCTAGCAAAAAATCCAGTATATCATGCCAGGTCCAAGCACATAGAAGTGCATCATCATTTTGTTCGTGATTTAATTGAAAGACAAGAGGTAGAGCTACAATTTTGTGGAACAAAAGATCAAGTTGTTGACATATTTACAAAAGCATTACCTATTGTAAAATTTGTTAAAATCAGAAACTTGTTACAGCTCAAGGAGGTTCCCATCATCTCCAAATAAACATTATAGGAGGGTGTTGGAATAATGTTTATTTTATTTTGTACAGTGCTCAGTAGTTGAGCATTTATTTCACATTCCAAAACTCTCTTTGCAAACAGAACTCTCTAGAAAACTCTCTTCCTCTCACCGTAGCTTCTCAAGAATTCTCTGGAAGTTTGTATGAGCTCTATAAATAGAGCAGTCCTCCATACAATGTGTATTAGAAAAATTATAGTGTTCTGTTAATAGCAATTTCAATTCATTGTGCTCTGCTCTTTTCTGTTTTACTGTCATGTTCTTACTCTATTTTTTACTTTGTTTTACTGCCAATCTTTCTCAGCTCTTCAGTGTTAAATAATTGGAGCTCTTAATCGTGCTTCATCAATAGCACTTAGGCAAAGAATGATGACATTAATTATGTCATGCAATACCACCTATTTCACTTGGCAATGGAAGTTTAGATAAATGATTCAAATGTTCATGAATTCAGACAGTAGCCTCAACATTGCCTAAAAAGCTCCATACATATGTTATTTGGGAGGCAATGAGAGACTAATACCAGTCAAAGTTAGAATGGATGGAATCAGAGAGAATGTTATTATGCATAATGCAACAATTGATTTGACATTGTAATTTATTATTAATATATTATGAATAGTTATTGTGCAACACTATTAGTATTTTTCCTTGTGCATTTACAACAAAGAATTGTGTTTAACTTGTATATTTATGTAATATTTAAGATTTTTTTATTATATATAACTCTTAATACTTGCATCATACACTTTAGTTGGAAATCTATAAATTAACAAACTCTAAGCTTTTTATTAATGTTTGGATTTTTGTCTTCACATACTCAAAACATAACTTACTATCAAATTCTCAACTTAAATTACACTACAACTACTCTCTTTTCTTGAAAAGTTCAAAAAATTGTCAATCACCCGATTGCCACTTGGCTTCAAAAAAGTGTGAATAACTATATGCACATATGTATAAATCTATGCATAAAATAATAAAATATAATTAGTTAATGATAGTTTTACCTAGTTTTATGTCTGATGTTCGATGTTAGCTTAGTTTCGTATTAAACGCAAGGATACGACAAAATGTTGAAACTTTTTGGCGAGTTCAAAAATTGCCACTCATTTACAACAAGTTGCATAGTGAAACTCAATAAACCGTTGACCATGCCACTTTAGGAATTCCCACTATTGAAGAAGGCACATTTTGGAGTAGTTGCGAAGTGTGACTTACTAATAACAATCTTCATGGTCGACATAATAGAGATGTAGTTGTGTCATTTTTATGACCAAGTATATTACTTCTCATCTAGAAAAATTGATTTTATATTGGTTTATGATTTCTCTCAATCATTAATTGATGTTTCTCAATCATCATTACTGACATTAATTCTACATATATAAGAAAAGGCTCCACATTCAACACGAATGATATTTGATTGGCATGATTGTACATTTGTCAAGCATTCTCTTATATTGTTCAACAATTGTAGTATTTTCAAGGATTTGTAAAGTACACCTCATAAATAATAGCCTACGTGGAATAGAGCATGGGAATGTACTCAGATAGTTTTTGTGCATAAGTTAAAAAAACTTCTTGTTGTCAAAAACCGATTTCCTTCACGATTTGTGATCTGTGCCAGTCCTTAATTGATGAACCTCATTTATTTCTACCAATATTAAGTGGAAATTTATGCTCTCTTTTTTTATCATATATTTTTCCAAGGGTTGTGTATGCTTTGAGCAATGTTAACTCACCTAATTATACTTTTTTACCCTCATTTTTATCATTTACATCTTTCAAGATATGTATGCAATTAAATTACAATATATGTACTATTTCTAACCATTGGTTTGATTTAATGACCGCTTGAACTTTCCTATAAACAAAAAACATGAATGAAAAGAATTGATTGATCAACATAGTGTGTCCAGTTCTCTCACCTACCTTTGTACAAGTGTATCAATAGCTTAAGCATGATGATTTAATGTATTGTTTGGGTATGTAGTTATAGAAAAGAGGAGAAATAAATTACGGTATTAGATAGGATGGATAGAATTAGAAAGAATAACAAGGAGGGCTAGACTCAATAGGAAAGACTTCCAAAGAACTCACCAACAACATTGGGGTGTAGAATTAGCCTTCCCAAGAATACTCCACCATCATTAAGGGGGCGGAGGGATTGATTTTCATTTTAGTTTTTTCTTCTCCCTCTTTAGCCCATTATTCACAGTCCTAAAGCTTGATTCAAAATAATGTACTCTCTTGCATTGTAATTATAGTTTCCAAATTCTTCATGTTTTAGGTTAAGGGGGATGATACCATTGTACTATTGGCATTATTTTTAATTGTGGTATATGAAAATGTATAGATTCTTAGACAATGATGGATAAAATTGGAAAGAATAAGAGGGGGGGGTAGTCAGAGAAGGGAATTTCCAAAGAAAGACCTAGCAATATTAGGTTATTTGATTATCTTTAGAGGATTCTTATAGCACTATCATTTGATTCATCTTCATTACATTTATCTCTATTGCAAAGGATGAAGAACACGGGAACTTTGTAATATACTACTTTTAGTTCTCTCTTTTTAGTTCTTATAAGTGCTCTTTTAGGTTAGGAGGGATGATACCATTGTACTCTTGGCCTTAATTTTCAGCATCAAATAGAGTCAAGTACTTTTGATAAATAAAATTGCATTGAAAACCTTTGGAATACAACTATCAATAGCGTTGGACAGAATTTGAGGTCTGGGGAGTATTTAACTAGTGATGGCCATAATTTTGGTTGCAATCATTCTATGAAAGTCGCTCACCGTGTCATATTTATCATTGATAGATCACATTACAAGGATTTCTCAACCAATAAGGTAGAATGGAAGGAGTTGAAAAGAATATGAATGATACAATAGTTTAACTCAAAATTGTTCAAATAGTGCTTCCAAAATTGAACACAATCCACCATTAGCTCCTTATCACGGGAATTTATATTGTAATTTTTTTGTGTCTCATTAAGATATCCAAGTTTCCTCTGCCTACATTCCTTATTATCTATTTGCAATAATGCAATCTTCCTCTCACTATACTTTCTCAAATTTAAGGCGAACAATTTGCGACATTCATGTACATGTATAATATTCATAGCACAATTATTAAAACTATTATAATATATACAATGTAAAATAGTAATTTAGTAATGTGTAGTCTCTTTTTAATGTGTATTGTTGTGGTTGTTGAAGTTCGACTCATATGCATTGTAGTATTAAATGTAAAATAGAAAGAGAAAGTAAGATCTACAAAATTATAAATTGGGTGAATGTTAAATGATTCCGAGGTACATGTAATCTTTTGATTGTACATATGCAAAATATAAATTTTTAAAATAAATATAATGTCTACAATATTTTATTGTAATCTATTAATCTAAAATCTCTTTTATGTGTATAGTTGTGTAATTATTGAAGTTCTAATCGATGACCTTTGGACATTACTAATATATATTGACATGATTGTACATTTTTATGTGTGAATTTTGTCATTTTTACTTTTCAATATTGCAATATATTTATATAATGTAATTATCATCTTTCTTATGACCGTTTTAGTTTTTAAGCCAACACAATCCATTATCTCTTGTAACCGATTGACATGCAAATTTGATTTAAAATAGTTTCAAGACCATTGTGTTTCAGCTACTCAACATGGTCCTTGAGCCATAAAAACCTATGATTTCGTCTAAGGGTTCCAAAACCTATGAAATGATTGACTTGGTTTTTTGTGCATTTTTAGGACCAAATATTAAACTGACCTCAAAATTTAAGACAAACCTAGTCAAAACCATTTGAACTTATGCTATGCAACCAATATTAAAATAGAGTAGTGCATAGAATGTAACATTGTTATTGATTGTTAGAATGTAATTACTTGTTTAAGAACGCCACTTTCCCATTATCAATGGTTAATGCATTAAGATGTAAATTTACATTAAGTTGTATATGTTCTTCATTTGTTGAGTTCTAACTTTGAACCTCCAACCAATATCGGAGTCCGACAAGTATTTTTGAACTACAACTTGTACGACTGGGGATTATTGTTGATTAACAATCAAGAAAAGCAAATGCAACATGATCAAACCTTAAAAAACCAATACTTTGCATAGACCAAAGAGTTAACTTCATTGCAAAATAGTTGTTGGGCCCCAACCTTGTTTCTGAACTTTGCATTAACTCTAACAACTCATCAAAGCCAGAAATTAAATTATTTACACCATAATTATGTTATTCCCTTTAAATATATAAAACCTATCAACTATTCATCCCACACCCACAAGCGCACAACTACTATTTATAGTTTTTTAGTCTAGATATAAATATAATTTTTGTCCAAGCATTGCTCACACTTATATTTTTGCAGACTCAATGTACTTCACATTTATATTTTCTAGATTTGTTACATGCATTCATTATTCAAAAGGTTTTAAGTATATCTTAAATTAGTTGAAGTGACAAATATTAATCACAATTTTTTTGTCAATTGACAATTGTTTTTTTAATTGGAAGAATCTATATATTAATTGAAAAAATAATATGATATAGATGTCTTTCAAGATATGAACCTTGAAAGAAAAAGCTTAAGTTCAAACCAAATGCCATAAAGTTTTACAACAAAAAGCATGTCAATAAAACACAAGTGTAAAACAAGTGCAAGCTCCAATTTAAGTAAAATGTTCAGTTTTCTCCAAGAGAATCAAGTGCATGCTCCTCAGTAATGATGTTATTAGTTGTGATAAAAGATCCATTATGCTAGGACTACACTTTATATGTTACATTGCTTTCTTAAGGATGTTTCATATAATTGTAACAAATGTTTCATGGGAAGTATGAAGTTAGTTTGTTCAAATTATGAGAGTTATTGATTAATGAAATTATTTTGCTTAATTATAAGAATCGTCGACTAAATGATGTTTTTTATAAAAATTAATACTCAGGGATGAATAATGTTGTATACTAATGACTTAATATTAGTCTAGATGATTTGATTTTCTTAAAAATGTTATAAAAAATAAATGTGAGCATGGCTAAGTCCTTCTTTTGGCAATGGATGGAGGAGAAGATCACCCCTACAAAAGGGGGAGAGTATTATCAGAGAGAGAAGGTGCAAACACATGGACAAAGGTCAAAATTTCCATCCCAGCAGCAACCCATAGCTAAGTATTCGGTCATCAAATCACTGGTTAGGGTTAGTCATAGTCTCCTTGGTCATCGTGGAGTGGTAGTTGTTTCATTCCTAGACTTATTATATAATTAATGATTCCTTGTTAATATAAATGTTTATCGAGATCTAACTTAATTGATTTAAGTGGAACCACCTCCTAATTATATCATGTGTGTGTGTAGATATAAATGTATAGATATATACATATACATTTATATATATACTTATAATTTACACACACATATGTATGTGCATATGTATGTATGTATGTATAATACATACATATATGTATATGTATGAATGTATGTATGTATGTGTGTGTGTGTGTGTGTGATACACCTTTATAACTAAAGAAAATCATGATTTTAGTTTAATTCATATTATTTGGATATAGATCAAAAAGATCTATCAACCATATAAGTATTTGAATCTAATCTTGATAAATATTATTTTTTATCAACCTTTTATCATTTCTTGTGTGTGTGTGTGTGTGTGCGTGCACGTGTGTGTGTCTGAATACATACATATAATACACAAAATAATCTACACTTATGTAATTTCCAATGGACATACCAATTGCAATGGAAAATAGAATGGGTGGAATAAGAAACAATGATAAGAGAAAATAATCTTACAAGGGCATTTCACAGGAATGCAGAAACAACATTAGGGTCTATCATTGTGTCAGCGCAATTTATTTGAGGTTTATCATCATCTTCTAATTCTTCACCTAAGCGCTCAACCTCTCTTGAGAAGCAGGAGAACTTGAGAGATTTAAGAACCTTGATGAAGATGATGACAACGCATAGGAAGTGTCAAATTTGAAAAGAATGACAATGGTGACACTATTCCATGTCATTTAGAGTGGTAAAATAATTGGATCTCCTAATAGTGCTCCATTAATAGCACTTAGAAAAATAATGAAGACATCAGTTATGTCATGCAATACCACATGTTTCACATAGCAATGGAAGTTTAGATAAATTCTTCAAATGTCATGAGTACAGGTGGTGGCCTCAACACAGCCTAAAAAACTCCGTACATATGTTATTTTGGAGACAAGGAGAGACTAATACCAGTTAAAGTTAGAATGAATGGAATCTGAAAGAATGTTATTAGTGAACAATGTAGCAATTGATTAGACATTGTAATTTATTATTAATATATTATGAATAGTTGTTGTGCAATACTATTAGAATTCTTCATTGTGCATTTGCAAAAAAGAATTATGTTTAATTTGTATGTTTCTATAATAATTGAGGTTTTGTTTATTTATGTAATTCTTAATACTTGCATCATACAAATTAGTTGGAAATCTATAAATTAACAAACTCCATGCTTTTTTTTGAATGTTTGGATTTTTTTCTTCACATACTTAAAAAATAACTTACTATCAAATTATCAACTTCAATTACACTGCAACTACTCTCTTTGTTTGAAAAGTTCAAAAAAATGTCAATCACTTGATTGCCACCTGGCTTGAAAAAAGTGTGAACAACTATATATGTACATATGTATTAATCTATTCATAAAATATTAAAATATAATTAGTTAATGATATTTTGACCCAGTTCGATGTTTGATGTTTGATTTTATCATAGTTTCATCTTGAAAACCAGGATATGACAGAACATCGAAACTTTTCAACGAGTTGAAAAATTGCCACTCATTTATAAAAGGTTACATAGTGGAACTCAATAAATCGTTGACCATGTTAGAAAGTAAAGTCCACCAAGATAACTGAGAGGGGGGGGTGAATCAATTATCAGATAATTATAACCTTTTTCAACTTCAACAACATGTAACCATGTAAGCAATGTAATTACCAACCATAGAAAGATATTCATACACAATGACACAATAACACAAGATATGTTGACTAGGGAACCTCTTGATCAAATAGTAAACCCCAGTGGGAATGATACCCACAAAAGATGCACTAATATAAATATTCCTTGTGAAAGGATGGACTCTGTTAGGAGTCTTATGAAATACATTTAGTACATATGAATCCCTGTTAGGAGATTTTGAATCCTTGTTAAAAGATTCTAACCCTTTTAGGAGTTATGGAAGACAAAAGGACCCACTTCCCAAACAGCTTCAGGGTAAGATCACTAAACACACTGTCCAAATGACCTTAATATTATTCAGTAGAATAATATGAAATATGTTACCTTCTTACTGTGCCAAACCACACTCACTGCTACACTAGATCTCAATTCCAGATCTCTGTACTTCGCATATCTTCCTTCACAATTTCGCTTTCACAACTTCATTAGCTCTTTTCTTCACTTCATGCTTACATTTGCATTCAACTATACCAAGCTCACACTTCTTTCACATTGCTACACCTCCTTCAATAAAGAAAAACATTCCTTCCTTTATACCACACTCAAATAATTACAAATGAGTCGGCACACAAATACAAAATAAAATTTTCCACACACTACATCAAAATTACACAAAACTGTCAGCTTCTAAATGTAATAACTCTTCACTCATGCAACCTCAAAGTTTGCGCTATGAATCACGTCACTATCAATGTGTCTCAACCTTCCCTTTAACTGCACAAAACCAGATTCCATCCCGATTAGGAGATATCATCCGATTTCCACAAACCGCTACTCAAGAACACTGCCTGAATACTGCTTCCACCAAAATGCTCATAACTTCTATGAATAAATGAATTTCTGTCTGCACTCTTAACCATAGAAAAATAACATATCAAAGAATATAACCTCAACATCGCATAGCTCTATCTGCAATATCCCACGTGCGCTAATCAAAACACTGTCTGCTTCTCTGCTAGTCTCCAGAAGATCATTGTGTTGACATCAATGACAATCATAGTCATGAATGCAACAACAACTACTACAGAATGACTGCCAACATCCAGCATTCATTCCTAACAGACCATGCCACTTCATGGAATTTCCACTATTGAAGAAGTCACATTTCAGAGTTGTTGGGAAGTGTGACTCATTAATAACGATCTTTGCAGTTGATATAATGGAGATGTAGTTGTGCCATTTTCTTATGACCAAGGATATTACTTCCCATTTGCAAAAAATGATTTTATTGTTGATTAATGATTTCTCTCAATTGTTAATTGATGAATCTCAATCATCATTACTAAAATTAATTCTACATATCTAAGAATTGGCTCCACATTCAACGAATGATATTTGATTGACATGATTGTGCATTTTTCAGGCATTCTCTTACATTGTTCAACAATTGTGGTCTTTTCAAGGATTTGTAAAGTACACTTCATAAATAATAGCCTACATGGAACATAGCATGGGAATGTACTTGGACAACATTTGTGCATAAATAAAAATACTTCTTGCTATCAAAAATTGATTTCCTTCATGATTTGTGACTTGTTCCAATCCTTGATTGATGAACCTCATTTATTGATACCAATATTGATTAGATATTGCTACTCTCATTTTTTTATCATTTGTCTACCCAAGGGTTGTGTATGCTTTGAGAAATGTTAACTCACCTAATTGTACTTTGTTTACCTTCATTTTTGTCATTTACATCAAGTTCAATATATGTATGCAATTAAATTATAAAATGTGTACTATTTCTAACCATAAGTTTTATTTAATGACCGCTTGAACTCTCCTATAAACAAAAAGCATAGATGAAAAGAATTGATTGTTCAACGTAGTGTTTCCAATTCTCTCGACTACCTTCGTACAAGTGTAGTAATAGCTTAAGCATGATTATTTCATGTATTGTTTGGGTATGTAACTTTATAGACATGAGGAGAAATCAATTATAATGGTATTGGATAGGATAGATGGAATTGTAAATAATGACAGGGAGGGCTAGACTCAATAGGAAAGACTTCCAAAGAATGCACCAACAACATTGGGGTGTAGAATTGGCCTTCCCAAGAATGCTATGCCATCATTAAGGGGAAGGAGGAGGGATTGATTTTCATTTTGGTTTTGTCTTCTCCCTCTTTAGCCCATTGTTCACAATCCCAAAGATGGAGTCAAAATAGTGCACACTCTTGCATTTTAATTCCAATTTCCAATTCTTCTTTTTTAGGTTAAGGGGGATGATATCATTATACTATTGGCATTATTCTCAATTGTGGTGTCTAAAAATGTGTAGATTTATAGACAATGATATCTAATGAGCTCAAACATAGGATGGACGGAATTGGAAAGAATAAGAGGGGGGGGTAGTCAAAGAAGGGCATTTCCAAAGAATGCCCCAACAATATTAGCTATGGGTTGCTACTCGAATGGAAATTTTGACCTTTATCCACGTGTTTGCACCTTATCAAAGAGAGAAGGTGCAAACACGTGAACAAAGGTCAAAATTTCCATTCAAGCAACAACCCATAGCTAAGTATTTGGTCATCAAACCACTGATTAGGGTTTGTCTTAGTCTCCTTGGTCATGGTGGAGTGGTAGTCGTTTCATTCCTAGACTCATTATAGAATTGATAATTCCTTGTTAATATGAATGTTTATTGAGATCTCACTTAATTGATATAAATGGAACAACCTCCTAATTATCTCATGTGTGTGTGTGTATTGTATATATGTATATATATGTATGTATACATATGTGTGTGTGTATAATGATCATGCACCTTTATAATTAAAGGAAATGATGATTTCAATTTAATTTGTATTATTGGACTATAGACCGAAAAGATCTATCAACCATATAAGTATTTGAATCTAAACTTGATAAATCTTATTTTTATCAATCTTTTATCATATATTATATATGTATATGTATATATATATATGAAAATGAAATTTGAATACATACATGATATTTAAACTCTCTTGAAAACGATGATATTTAAACTCTCTTGAAAACGGAACCTATTATTTTTTAAATTAAGAATTTCCTCCTTCCATATCATGGTCCCTTCTCTTAGAAAGTAGCTGGCCTCTTTTTGAATTCTTGGGTAGCGTTCTAGTTTATCCTTTTCTCAAGGAATTATAACAGAGCTTTTACGCAATGAATCATTTTTCTACAAGATCTGGGAGGGGGAAGAAACAATCATTTTTGGAGATGATCTTCTTCTATTACGGTCGGTGTATTTCTAGGGAAGAAAAAAATCAACGTAGGGAGCTCTTGGTTTTTGGATATTTGTTAATTAATTTTTGGGATGCTACACTTTTGGGAGGACTTTTTCATCCAGCTTGAATACGTCGAACATGTCTTTATTTTTTATTACCTTGGACGTTGTTATATCATTTGATTCATTGTGATCATAGAACTTGTGCATCCGGAAATGAATATAAATTTATTTTGTGCATTCGCTAAGAACAAATATTTATCATGCATATCCTTGTTGTGTGCATTCAATCAAAATGGATCAGCACTCATAGAATAAATTGAATCAAAAGCATTAATTAATCTGAAAATAAGGTCTGACCTTTGCAAAGAGTATAGGTTTGTGAGAGCCTTATTATGTTCATGAAACGTGGACTATCCTCAGGGAATGGATGCTAAGAAACCTGGGTTAAGAGATTATGGCCTAACCATCTACCTGTAATTAAGGGTGTCAAGGGAATGTTTGTTCCCTTGCAAGGTTTAGGAAGTTTGTCGAATCTGAACCCTAACCTAAATACATGGGCATGGGCTTAAAAAGAAACATCCTAGAGGTTTAGAAAGGTGTTCATATGGTTCTTGGTCAGTCAGACAATTTGATCATCAATTGGACAACAAGTCCTTAAGTTTGGGAAAGATCAAAAAAGCGAAAATCTATATCATGCATAATTATAATAAATCTTTTTATTGTTGTGAACTTTGTATTTCTGATTTGAAATCATGATTCTTATGAATCTGTAATTTTGTATTTTTGAAAGCAATCTATTTATATTTTCATGAATCTGGGATTCTGATATGATTTCTTATACTTTATGAATCTATTACTGATTTGAAATATTCTTAGAAATTCATGGTGTTCATATTTTTCACTCTCTCATTAGGACAATCTATATTGCTCAAGGATTTTCCATCTGTTGAGATGTAACACTTAACCATTAATCAACCTGCAATGATAACTCGGCAGTTTAATAACATTGTGAATCTCATGGATAATGAAGAATCCATTGGTTTGTAAAATCATATCATAAATATGATAGTATGTCATCAATAAGAATGTTGTATTATCTTGGAATTCTAGAACGAGCCTAATCAATTATTGTAGCATCTTAAATTGTAAGCATCTTGCTAAGATGTTAATGTATGCTTAGTTACCCATTTTAGATCTTAAATTGTAAGCATCATTCTAAGGTGTACAATTTATGCTTAGTTACCCATTTTAGTGTGTTTTCATTCTTCCATACATATGAGTCCTTTAATTATTGAGGGCCCTTAATTATAGGTGTGCTCCCTTTAATTATTTCATTCAAACATTATCTTTTGTGTGCACGAGACCTATTACCATGTGTGGCCTATTTCACATGTTTTCCATTTTCATACCCTGATTTGGCATACATTTGTGGAATCCTTATAAGCATATTAACCCCTGATTAAAATTTGAGCCATTTTTTCCTCGAAAAGAGCAACATGGGTGGAGCAAATCATAAATTTTATGACCCTGTCATCAAAAGTTGTCCTTGTCACACTAAGGTGGGCCCAAATTTGGATTGAAATTTGGTGTTGTGATTTTAAGCAAGCTTCTCAATTCAAATTTGGTCCACTTCAACTCTAGAGCCCCAAAATGGCTTAGAGAGGTATAAATGTAAGTCTACCTTCCTCATTTTGGGAGACAAGCAAGAGAAGAAAATAAGGAGGTCAAGAGAAGGCAATCAAACATATCAAGTGTCCAAATCAATTTAAGCAATAAAGCATGGAAGATATAGAGTAATGTCGAGAATCTAACATATGTGAAGGCATCCATGTCCTTTCTATCTGAAATCCAAAGTCAAGACTACATCAAGGCAAGTTTCATACATCTTCATGAGCCATCTAGCATTTGTGAAGGTATAACATTTATCAAGCCTCTTCTTTTAACAACATGTTTCTCTCCTTTATGCAATTTTTATTTTATTTCAAGGTAAATTCCTATATAGGGGTTTGACTAAGGCAACCCCCTTTATCCCAACAATCTCCTTGTTTTCTATGTGCATATGACATGTATAGAAGTTTTGGATCTGGAATCAAGAACTCCTAACTATTTGTCTTAGATCCTAAGGTCCAACAACATAATTTGGCTAAATAAAGATGACTTTCACCTACAAGGGTGAGTCTGGACACCCCTATCTGGCTAGGTCATCCCTATCACATAGAATTGGTTGTAATTTTTTGTGCAAGTTAGTGAAAATGTCTATTTCTCAAATCTAGTTATCAAATTGTCATAACGATCTATTTGTTGTGCATGTATGCTTATATATCTCAATTTTATCTTATTGCACCCTATTTTCTTCATTCTCTCATTTTATTCACACATCTTACAATCCTACACAAGTGAAGAAGGATCCGTACACCCATTTAGTGCTTGAGGTTTCTTGATCCTAGTGGGTTGTTCTCCTTCCTAATGTAATGATTAGAAGTATAAGCCTTAGTGTCATATTTTTTCCATTGAAGCTAGTTATTACTTACCCCCTATCATTTTTCCATTCATCATATTTTGGTAAACCTAACTCATAACATTTCCACTTCTGATTTGCATTATTAGATCTTATTTGTATGCATTGCATCTACTTTATTAGGTTTTATTCATTTTGTGTATCTTATTTTGTATGGACTTAACAAAAAGTTGCATGATCTCTAAATTTCACACTTTAGATCCAATTTTCATTCTTACAATTTGCTTCAAAAAATATTAAAATAATCATTTTCTTACTATCTTGTATTGTTTAGACATCTCTTTATTTCATTTCTTTGCATGAGTATCATAACCTTGAGTCCTACATATAACATTCCAGTGAGAAGAAGTTGTTTGCTTATGGGTTCTTTTGATCTAGAGTCTTATAATGTATTCCATAGGAATGTGGATGATACATCTATGCCTCTTAATGACATAGCCACTATTATTGAGAATCCTTCTTCCCATTCTTCTCATGATGAAGACATGAATCCTTAAGAGTGTCTCCTATCAAAGTGCAAAATATTTCTCATTATTCTGAAAAATTTGAGCAATGGTTAGGTCAAGAGCATTATAATAGGGGGGTTGTTTCATTGGTATAACGACTGGGGAATTTGATTCACAATGATGAGAATGGTGTTAATGCATTGTGTGACATATCTCATCTTATTAATGGCAATCTCAAATCTATACAAATTTGTGCTCAACATCTTAATCTCTCACATCCTAACACTAGTGTTGAGACTTATGTCCTATTCCTACTTCTTTACCAAATGTGTCTACATAGTCTTCACCTATCATTATTGCATCTATTTCAAAAAATCCTACACATGTTAGTCTTGGAAGTATCCTTATTCCAATCATTCCTAGTCCTACAAGTTTTGTATGTAGTTCCAAACCATCATCAATTCCTACTATTGGCAAAATGGTTAGCACTCCCCTCGGTATTTGTGACAAGGGACTAACCACCTCGTGTGGATTTCTATAAGTCTAGTGGTTGTATCGGGCATTGATAGGTTGACCTTTTGGTGCAATGGAAATCACACTTGTAACACCTTCTTACTATAATATCCCACTTTTATATTCTAATGCTCCTTTTATTTTCCACCATATTCCAAATTCTTCACTTTCACGCATATCCAATACCAACATATCCACTAAAACCACCATTAATAACCTTGCCTAAATTGTGTCATTCTAAACACAAATTGCCTTCATGACCCAATCCAAGTTTAATATTCTCACTTGTGATATTTATATCCATTTGTCCCTTGATACCATTCATGTTGTTATCCCTCAATACATGGAAACACCTCTTTTGGATATCTACATAGGGAAAGGCAATCCCTTGACTCATGTCAAGAAATTTCAAACCTTATGTAGTGACTTGTCTTATGATCATAAACTTAATGCTAATTGTTTTACTAAAACATCAGAGATAAGGCATTACAATGGCATTGTTCCTTACCTCCTTATTCTATTGGCTCATTCTAAAAACTTGTTAATGCTTTCATTCAACCATTTCAAAATAATAGCGATCCTCAAATTTTTTTAACTGATTTGATTCATTATAAGTAAGGTGTTAAGGAAAAAGTGACTGATTTTATTGATAGATTTGAACATTTGCATGCTCAAATTTCTTATCTTGTGCCTGATATGGATGTTCAACATATTTTCATTTCTAATTTGTAAAAAAACATTAGAGAAAAGTTATTATTTTCTAAATTTAATTATTTTACCCAATTCTATGCAGTGATTCATAATTATCAACTTCAAGGGAGCCAGTTTGAGTCATCAACTCTAATTGCTCTGATTGATAAGAGTAGCTCCTCTAAAAAATATACCAAAAAGTTCCATAAACCCAACAAAGGTTTCATCAAAATCAATATTTATTCCAACAACATTGATGTACAAGTGGCAGTTGTAGAACCAAGTGTGGCTCCTTTGTTATCCATGTTTAGACCATCTCATAATTTACTTTTCTTTCTGAATCTTTTCATAATGTTATGTTGAAGTTTCTTGATGCTAATGTTTTGAAACTTCATTCTATTAAGCTAATTGATCCTTCCAAACCGTTTCTAGATTCCCATGATCCCAAAGCCTTTTTTCAATATCATCGTTATCTTAGTCATGATACTGAGAAGTGCTTCCATTTGAAGAATATATTTAAGAGCTTATTGAATCTAACACCATAACTGTTCAAGGTTTGAATGTATATGAAACAAATCCATTGCATCCCCTAACCAAAATTTGCAAATTTACACCAATCCTTTACCTTCACATTTTACCAATAATGTTGAGCCTACCACATTAACTTCATCCACCAATGTTGTGCCTCATGAACTTACTACTATGAATCTCGATAGTACATGTAGTATGGCTAATAATATTGTCAATCTCAATGATAAATACCAACCTAAACATGATCTTTCCATTACATTTAATACTAAGGAGACGATTAAGGCATCTAATGGTCCTCTTTACATTTATGAAAAGATTAGTGATAAATTTTGGGTAAAAGTACAAACCTGTGTCGCAGTAGAGGACAATCGACACATTTCGGCCAAAATCAATTTCGGACAGACCATATTCAGTCGAACCACCTTCGGTCGAATATAAGTGATTCCATGTGGTTCCAGGTGGCGTCGATGTGGCGCCACTGTTTCGGTCAGAACTAGTATGGTCGAACTAGTTCGACCGAAACATAGAAAAACTATATATCCTCACCATAGGCTCTAAGCGACTCATTTGAATTGTAGCAGATTCCAGAGATTATAGAGCACTCTTGAGACTTTCGGCCAAACTAGGTAGGTCTTATATATATATATATATATATATATATATATATATATATATATATATATATATATATATATATATATATATATATATATATAAAGTTTTTTTATTGATGTATACACATTAATTTATTAAAGATTATTAGGATAATTTGTAGTTATGTTAGATTGTTAAAATTAATTAATATATTTTATAATATAAATTTTTTTGTTAAATGATATATAGTTAACTTACTAAACCTAATTAATTTGATTAACCTTAATTAACATGTAGTTAACCTATTGAAAATTAGTTAACCTTATTTAACATAGTTATCATTAGTTAACCATAGTTGAAATCTAGTTGACTTAGTTAATTATAGTTAACTTAGTCAAATTTTGTTAACCTAGTTAACCTTAGCTATCTTATTCAAATTTAGTTAATGTAGTTAACCATAATTAAAACATATTCAAAATTAATTTTAACCTTAGTTCCATATTTCAAACTTAATTAACTTAGTCAAACTTAGATAACCTAGTTAACCATACTTGAACAGACATAGTTAACCTAGTCAACCTAGTTAAATTAGTCAAACTTAGTTAACCTAATCGACCTTGATGTACTTCAAACCTACTTAACTTAGTTAATGTAGTGAAATTTAGTTAACCTAGTTAGTTCCATACTTCAAACCTAGTTAATCTAGAATAACTAATCATGTACATTTATGTTTTATTTATGTGAGTTATAGAAATGTGATTTGTGTACATGTACACACACATGTATAAATATGCTTGAATTATAAATATCATTCAGTTTTTGGTCATGTTTAAATTAAATCTACATATTTAATTTTTTTGTGAATATAAAATATAATTTGTAAACACTTTTAAACATTAGAAAATTATTCCCATATAATTGACGTTACATGTAAAAATGTCACTAGATACATAGTTCAAATAGAACTAACCATACTTGAAATCTAGTTGACTTAGTTAACCATAGTTAACCTAGTTAATTGTAGTTAACCAAGTTAACCTTAGTTAATTTAGTCAAATTTTGAACTAACTTAGTTAACCTTAGCTAGATATTATTCAAATTTAGTTAACATAGTTAACCATGTGTAATTCAAACCTATTCAAAATTACTTTTAACCCTAGTTAGTTTCATATATTTCAAACTTAGTTAACATAGTTAACCATGTGTAATTCGAACCTATTCAAAATTACTTTTAACCCTAGTTAGTTTCATATATTTCAAACTTCGTCAAACTTAGATAGTCTAGTTAACCATACTTGACCAAACATAAATTTAACCTAGTCAACCTAATCAACCTAGTTAACCTAGCCAAACTTAGTTAAAACCTAATCAACCATACTGAACAAACCTACACTCAAGTAAATAAGTTAACCTAGTGGAATTTAGTTAACCTCTAGTTAGTTCCATTCTTCAAACCTAGTTAATCTAGAATAACTAACCACACATGTACATTTATGTTTTATTTATATGTGAGTTGTAAAAAAATTTTATTTGTGTATACGTACACATGTATTTAAATATGCTTGAATTATAAATATCATTCAATTTTTTGTCATGTTTCTAGATTAAATCTACATATTTAAATTTTGTTAATGTAAAATATAAAAAACACTTTCAATCATTTGAAACCTTACATGTTTAATTAAATTCCCATATAAAATGAACTAAATTTTAAAACATCACTATACATGTAGTTCAAGTACAGTTAACCATACTTCAAACCTAGTTAACCTTACTTTTAACCTAGTTTTAATGAACTAGTTAACCTAGTCATTTACTTAGAACTATCCTAGTTAAGTTCCACATGTACTTCAAACCTATTTAACAGGTCTAGTTTTGTATATAATGAACCATACATACTTCAGATATCATTCATTTTTTCATCATGTTGAACTTTTAAATTAGGTACAAGATATTATGACCTATATATAGTTTTTACAAAGTCTAGATGATCATAACATATGTACATGCACGTGCTTTAAATTGGATTTTTTTTTTAAATATTGTACATATATGTGTATGCATGTGCAGAGATTTATATACATATACCTGTCTACATAATTTCACATATATTTTCTCTATATCATACATGGCATCTCATTCTGGAGCAGCATCTGCATCATCAAGAGATGATAGTGTTCAGGGGGGTGGCAGTGCCCGCTCTACACATAGATGTACAACTTCTAGAGAGGAGAGAGAGAGAGAGAGAGAGAGAGAGAGAGAGAGAGAGAGAGAGAGTAGTTATTTACAAATACTATTTCTAGATTGACTCGTTCGATCGAGGTTCTTGATCATACTATTAAGACATCCACCACCCTCCCTAATAGGGATAGGGTGAATAGTATTAGAGAGTAGTTGTTTTGTAGTATTTAGATAGTTGAATCATACAACCCTTATGAGAGCATTAGTATTGATACTTTATATACTTCTATGTCTCGTAGTATTACTAGAACTGTGAAGTACATACAAATCAACTCTAGGGTCTCCACCGCTATGGTGAAGATTATGTTTCCTCATTACACAGAAAGGGCTCAATTCAAAGGCTACATGGTTACTAGGTGCATAGATGACCTTGTTGCACCTTTTATATATCCTCGTTGGTTGGTTGCTCATCATAGATGGACCCAGAAGGATGAGCTTCCATTATATTTCTACAAACAATTGTTTGCAGAATTCTATTTTCATTATGAGGTCGATTGCACAAATTTTCTAGGTTATGTTGGTCAGGGGAGGGGACATCTATCAAATAGATTCAAACCATTTGATGCCCCTACACATGCTAATAAGCAGGAAAAGGTGGGTCTGAACCTTTTAGTTATGCCAAAAGGTTTGGAAATGATAGCTCAAGATAGAGTGTACCAGATGACACTAGTAGGGATATGTATTCTAGTCTCATGAGTATCATGACACAGGTTCATGAGATGTCATCTGACCATTGTGGGAGATACATGTTACATTCTCGTACTACCATTCCTACACCTACATCCTCCAACATAGATGATTTATACCAGATAGTAGACATACCATCTCCCCTTGAGGTTGTAGCTTTATTAGATGTGGCTTCTTTACGTCATATGGGCACATGTTTATCTAGTGATCTACTTTCTACATATCAGGCTTTACAAACAATCACTAGGATTCCTCTTAGTGGGATCTCTTCACATATCACCCACATTCTTTCGTGAGATTCTACTGGATCAGGTGCCCAGGGTATACAGAGAGAAGGATATTCCTACACCATCTACAACTCCTTAGTAGACTATAGTCGATGATGACACCCCTCCCCCTACACAGGCCCTTTCATCAAGTCAAATTTTCACTACATTTCTTAAAAATGATCAAATTGATCCCTCACAGGTGTCGTTACATGATTTAGACTTGAGCAATATCTACAGAGCATTATATACTTCTACAATATACATATTTATTTAAATTTTGATTAAATATTTAAAACTTATGTACATGTGTATCTAATCAAGTACATATTTCTTTTAAAATTTTGAATTAAATGATTAATATTTTTAAATGTGCATGCTCTAGAGCCTTTCTGATAGTATGTTAGGTTATGGATATTTGCAAACACCTGACGATCCAATGGAGCATGACTCACAGGTAATTCTAGATGTATTTATATAATATTTCTTACATTATAAGTATTTAATTTATTTGACATGTATGCATGACACATATATATTTATTTTATTTCACACAGAGATCCAGAGGACTTGGAGCACCATTAGGTCATGGATCAGGACATGGCCCTAGTTGACATTACATGTTATTTTAGACATTTGATAGACATGTTATATTTTGGATATTTTATATGTACATTATATATATGTACATGTATGTTATTTCATACACATGTTATTTCATAAACACATGTTATTATATGTACGGTTCATTTTATATGTTCATGTTCTATATGTTCATGGTTATATGTTTGTGTGTGTGTGTGTTCATGTTGTGAATGCTCATGTGTTCATTAAGTACACTTATTTTATGTATGTTCATGTCATATGTATATTTTTCATGCATTTCAGTTAAAATACAATTAATGTTTAATTAATTTACATTTTATGTACATGTAGTTAGAATCAATTATATTGTACATTTAAATGGCATAAGCTAAAAGAAAACATAAAAGTATTGTATTCTCAAGTTAATGACTTAAAAGGGGATGTCTTAAGGGGACATACATAACATAACATAGCACATGCAAAAGTGCATACATAAGAACATATATAAATTTCATGTAAAAACATACTAAATTCAACCATCATAACATACATGTTCATGTTATGAATGTTTATGCACATTCATTAAGTAAACTTATTTTATGTACATGTTCATGTCGTAATGTATATTTTTTATGCACATATCAGTTAAAATGCAATTAATACCTATTTAATTAATTTACATTTTGTATATGTATTTAAAATCAATTACTATATTTAAATGTCATAAGCTAAAAGAAAATATAAAAATATTTTAAATTCTTATTAATGTCTTAAGGGGGTGTCTTAAAGGGACATACATCAAAGCATGAACATAAAAGAATGTACATAAGAGAAGACATGTAAAAGTGCATACATAAGAACATATACAAATTTCATGTAAGAACATACTAAATTCAACCATCAAAACATACATGTTCATGTTATGAATGTTTATATACATTCATTATGAATGTCTTAAGGGGATGTCTTAAGCGGACATTGACGCAAGACAGGGATGCAAGAGGGGCCAAAGGATGGCGCACCCTAATGATCCAAGCCTGCAACACACATGCAGAAGCAACAAACAATAAGAGTGAGAGAGAGAATGCCAAATCCTTTCATAGTTTATCATCAATTTGAATCATACATGTCGGGTTGTAAGGCCTTCCCGGTTAGGGCCTGATATTACAATGAATTACAGAAGTCCTCAAACATGCGAGGATCTATCAGAAATATTCAATCTAATTCCTTCTATCTTCTATCCAAACTGACTCCCTAAACTACCACCAAACATCTACATTTATACAAGAAGCTATCGAGCTAAGCTGGCCTTTAGATCCACAATTAACGAAAGTAATGGTCAAATCTGGGACCACACACTTCCCAATGATAGATACAAACATTTATTCCATGATCCAATATAAATGCACAAGTTGGCCACAACATGAAACAAAACTAGACCTGTTGGTAAGCAAGATAACCGAGTAGCAAACAGACAATGCCGAGCGCTAGTGAAATAACTGACCACCTAGGAGGGAACCAACCACCCTCGATAACCAAAGGAAACTGACCAACTTAGTTAAAGCAACAACTGAGCAACACAAACAAAACAACAAATTCTTTTTGGTGACACAGGATTGCTAAGGACCCGAGATGCTCCTGCATCAGACACCTGGGGTTGTTTCGAAATGATTCTCAAAATCATTTGGTAGGTCTGGTCCAAGTTGCATCCAACTTAGACTGTGAAATCCATGAACTATCTTCCATCGGTCTATTCTTCCACTTAACCAGATATTCCATGTATTATTTTCCTCTTGTACTTTTGCCAACTCTTTCCTTCAAAATCTATTCAACTTCATCATTTTGCTTCTTAGGATATTTTGTCGGTACTGTCACTTCTTCATCAGGTTCATGATACTCATATAAATCAGCAATGTTGAAAATCGGTGATATGTCCATGTCATCAGGTAACTCAATCTCATATGCATTTCCACTGTCAAATTTTTTTAGAATCTTGCAAGGTCCAAACTTCTTCATCTTCAGCTCCCCATATGTTCCAACAAGAAATCGACCTTTCTTCAAATGAACCATCACTTCATCACCAACATCAAAAGTCTTATGTCTTCTTGATCTATCAGCTCTGTCTTTGTATTTCTGATAACTATCTTCCAGCTTCAGCTTCACATCTTCATGCAATGTCTTTATGTATTCAGAAAACTTTACTCCTTCAGCACTTTTCTTATTCTCATCAACAATGTCTCTCAAATCATATATTCCTCTCGGTTGTGTGTCATTCACAATCTCAAATGGTGTCTTTCTAGTAATCCTATTCATTGAATTTTTATATGCAAACTTTGCTTGTGCTAACATAGAATCCCAATTACTCGGTGTGTCTCCAACTAAACATCTCAAAAGATTTCCCAAACTTTTGTTCACAACTTCAATCTATCCATCGGTTTGTGGGTGAAATGTAGAACTATATTTTAACTCAGTGCCAAATTTCTTCCAAAGTGTTTTCCAAAAATATCCAACAAATTTACTGTCTCGGTTAGAGATAATACTCCTCAGTAATCCATGCAATCTGACAATTTCCTTAAAGAAAAGATCTGCTACAACAACAAATATAGAATCATTACCTCTTACTATCTTCGGTAAGCCAAGAACAAAGTCCATACTGATGTCAACCTAAGGTTTCTTTGGAACAGCAATCGGTGTATACAATTCGGTATTCTGACTTACTCCTTTTGCAACTTGACAAATACCACAACTTCTCACAAATTTATGAAAATCTTTATACAACTGCAGCCAATAGTACTTCTCCTTCAGCATATTTCATGTTTTATCAATGCCAAAATGTCTAGCCAAACCACTACTATGTTTCTCCTTTATCAAATTAGATCTCATTACTCCTCTCGGTATACACAAATGAATACCTTTAAACAACATAACTTCCTAAATAAAATATTCATCCCATTTAGTATCTTGTTGATCTTGAATAGGTTCTCTACAGTTTCTCCATGGCTTAGAAAAATCAGGGTCATTTTCATACAAACCTCTCATCTCATCAAAACCAAGAACTTCAATTCTCATCTCGGTCATCAAAGATCTTCTTCTACTCAATATATCAACAACTCAGTTAGTGACTCCACTCTTATGCTTTATCACAAATGTATAACTCTGCAAATACTCAACCCATTTCATATGTCTCTAATTCAACTTATTCTGACTACCCAAATATTGTAAAGCCTTATGATTCATATACAACACAAAGTCACTCAGTATCAAATAATGTCTCCATTTCTTCAGTGCTTGAACAATAGCATAGAATTCTTGATCATACATAGAATATTTCCTTCTAGCATCATTCAACTTTTCACTAAAGAAAGCAATAGGTTTACCTTCTTGACTCAATACCACTCCAATTGCACTTCCACTTGCATCACATTCTACTTGAAATACTTTACTGAAATCAGGTAATGCCAAAACAGGTAATTCAAAAACCTTCTACTTCAGAGCCTCAAAACTTTTGTCAGCTCCATGTGTCCAATTGAATTCTCTTTTGTCTCCTCTCATAGTCTCAGTCATAGCATTACAAATTGAACTGAAATTCCTTATGAACTTTTTGTAAAAACTTGATAAACCATGAAATGATCTTACCTCACTAGCATTCACAAGTGTAGACCAATTCAAAATAGCTTCAACCTTTTCAGGATCCATCTTCAAACCATCAACTGAAATAACAAATCCCAAGTACACAATCTCCTCCTTCATGAATGAACACTTTTTTAGATTTATCAACAACTTTTCCTCTTTCAACCTCTGCAAAACTTGTCTAACATGCAACAAATGTTCTTCTCTGGTCTTACTAAATATCAGAATATCATAAAGATATACAATCACAAATTTACTCAAGAATTTCTTCAAAACTTCATTCATCAGCCTCATAAAAGTACTCGGTGCATTAGTTAAACCAAAAGGCATAACCAACCACTCATACAAACCTTCTTTTGTCTTGAAAGCAGTCTTCCATTCATCACCTTCTATGATTTTGATATGATGATACCCACTTTTCAAATCAATCTTTGTGAAATACTTTGCTCCAGTCAAACTTTCCATTATATCATCCATTCTCGGTATAGGGAACCTATACTTCACTGTTATCTTATTGATTTCTCTGGAATCAATACACATTCTCCATTCTCCAATCTTCTTTGGTGCCAATACAATAGGTACTGCACAAGGACTCAAACTTTCTCTGATCAAACCTTTCTCCAACAACTCTTGAATCTATCGGTTCAATTCCTGATTCTCGATAGGTGTCAACCGATGAGGTGCCTTATTTGGTAAACTAGCTCCAAGGATTAGATCCATACAATGATCAATGCTCCTTTTCAGTGGCAAACCATTAGGTATATTATCAAAAATGATATCACTATACTCGGTGAGTAACTTATCAATCTCCTCAGGGACATTATCCTCTATTTTCTTATTCTGCTTATTAGGAATCATAGAAAAACATATATCATTCCTCTTCAATGAGTTAACAAATTGTCTTCCTTCCATCAAACAAACTTTCACGGATGTGCACACATTACTAACAGGTTCTTCCATCAAAGGTAACAAGATTTGTTTTTTTCCATCATCCACAATAGTATACTTATGCAATCTCCCATCATATATAGCATGTCCATCATATTGCCAAGGTCTACCCAACAAAATATGACAACAATCCATACGCATGATATCACATAACACCTTATCATAGTATTTTCCAATCTTCAAATTCACATAACATTTTTCACTTACCAGGAGTGTATGCTCATCTTTGATCCATGAAATCTGATAGGGCTTTGAATGTACCAACCTTTCCAACTACAATTTTGTGACCATGTATTCAAATGCTAGATTCTCCGAGCTACCACTATCAATGATTACCTTCCAAACTTTGTCAAAAACTCTACATCTGGTCTTGAACAAAATTTTCCTTACCAGACCTTCCTTCTTGCTTTCATTCCACAGTGCTCTCCTTACCATCAAGTTATTTTCTTTCTCAAGTTCATTCGGTGACTCTTCCTACACCAAAGCATTTCTACTGCTACCAGCCTTCTTACTAGCTTGTGTACATTCAAAAGATCTATGTCCTTCCTCTCCACAGTTATAACAAGTTCCTCAGAAACTTCCTCTACCATAACCACCTCGGTAGTTACTGCCTCTGCCTCTAGAACTTTCACCTTTCCACTCTGTCTTGCCTTTGTCCAGATTTGTCTTTTCTGGTTCAGATCTACCATTTTCACCATTAGATCTACCTCTTCCCCTAGGGAATCTACCACCTCAACCTCTCTGTCTTTGTTCATGTCTTTTGTTCAATTTATCCTCAGCTTTCAAAGAAAATTGATAAGCCTCTTCAATGTTCTCCAACTTGACCATACTAATCTCCTCTTGGATGGAAACCCTCAAACCATTCAGGTATCTGCCAATTCTTTCCACATCATCTTCATCATGTCTAGATCTAATATCTAATCTATAGAATTCCTCAGTATACTCTTTTATCAAGATATCCTTTTATCTCAAACTTTCCATTCGCTGAACTAGGTTAATCTGATAATCACAGGGTAAGAACTTTCGTTTCAACTTATTGACCATTTTACTCCATACCTTGAGTTTGTATTTTCCTTTCCTCTTTTGATCCAATTGCAGATGTTCCCACCATAAGGAAGCATGACTTTTCAACTTTGTGCTTGCAATCTTCACCTTCTTATCCTCAGGGATATTTTCATATTCAAAATACTTTTCCATCTCAGTGATCCAGTCCACTAATTCATCAAAATCCAGCTTTCCACTATACTCAGGAGGATTGAAATGTGGTGTTGATTTCAGACTTGTCAAGGCCTTCAAAAATATTTCTTCACCTTGATCCATAACAGGAGCAGGTTCTACATTCACTTGTTCTTCTTCAATTTCATCATCACTAACATCTTCAAGATGTCTGCCTCTTCTTTGTGTTGTTTCCACTGCTTCTAACCTAGCAGAAATCTATCTTAGCATATCTGCCAATCCTGGATCTGCATCTCACCTCCCATCAACCATCTTGACAACCCTCTATAATTGCAAATCAGATCGTAATCTGCTACCCCACAACAATTCAACTAGGGCTTCAAGAGGAACCTACAAACCTAGATCCGCAGACCTAGATCAAGATCTCACCTCGCTCTGATACCACCTGACACAAGACAAGGATGCAAGAGGGGCCAAAGGATGGTGCACCCTAATGATCCAAGCCTACAACACACATACAGAAGCCACAAAAAATAAGAGTGAGAGAGAGAGAATGCCAGATCCTTTCATATATTATCATCAATTTGAATCATACATGTCAAGTTGTAAGGCCTTCCCGGTTAGGGCCTGATATTACAATGAATTACAGAAGTCCTCAAACATGCAAGGATCTATCAAAAATCTTCAATCTAATTCCTTATATCTTCTATCCAAACTGACTCCCTAAACTACCACGAAACATCTACATTTATACAAGAAGCTACCAAGCTAAGTTGGCCTTCAGATCCATAATTAATGGAAGTAATGGTCAAATCTGGGACCACACACTTCCCAATGATGGATACAAACATTAATTCTATGATCCAATATAAATGCACAAGTCGGCCACAACAAGAAACAAAACTAGACCTATCGGTAAGAAAGATAACCGAGCAGCAGATAGACAACGTCGAGGGCCAGTGAAATAATCGACTGCCCAAGAGGGAACCGACCACCCTCGGTAACCAAAGGAAACCAACCAACTACGAACCAACTCGGTTAAAGCAGCAACCGAGAAACATAGACAAAACTCCAAATTATTTTTGGTCACACAAGATTGCTAAGGATCCGAGATGCTCCTGCATTAGACATACATCAAAGCATGTGTTTTAATGTGTTGTACGGGGTCCTTAGAACACTTATAAACTCTTAAAACCCCTTACAACCCATTTTGACACATTAATACACATTAGAACCATAAAGTGTGCCTTAAGGGGTCCTATGACCTCTTAAGGCACACTTTATGTTTCTAATGTGTATAATATGTCAAAATGTGTCATAAGGGGTCCTAGGACTCATTAGGACCCATTCAGACCCTTTAAGACCCATTTCGACACATTAAGACACATTAGAACCATAAAGTGTGCCTTAAGGGGTCCTATGACCCTTTAAGACATGTTATGGTTCTAATGTGTATATATTAATGTATTGAAATGGGTCATAAGGGGTATTAATGGGTCCTAATGGGTCTAAAGACCCCTTAGGACCCATTAGGACTCATTGAGACACATCATGACCCATTGAGACACATTAGGACCCATTGAGACACATTAATACACATTAGAACCATTAATGTTTCTTAAGGGGTCCTATGACCCCTTAAGGCACACTTTATGGTTATAATGTGTCTTAATGTGTTGAAATGGATCTTAAATGGTCTCAATAGGTCCTAACAGGTTGTATGACCACTTACAACCCATTTTGACACATTAAGACACATTAGAACCATAAAGTGTGCCTTAAGCAGTCATAGGACCCCTTAGGACATGTTATGAATCTAATGTGTATTAATGTGTCAAAATGGACCATAAGGGGTCTTAAATGGTCCTTAGGGGTCTAAAGACCCCTTATGACCCATTAAGGCACATTCTAATCTATTTTGACACATTAATACACATTAGAACCATAAAGTGTTTTAAAGGGTCCTATGACCCCTTAAGGCACACTTTATGGTTCTAATGTGTCCTAATGTGTTAAAATTTGTCATAAGGGGTCGTAGGACCTGTTAGGACCATTTGAGACCCCTTACAACACATTTTGACATATTAAGACACATTAGAACTATAAAGTGTACCTTAAGGGGTCATAGGACCCCTTAAGACACATCAATAGTTCTAATGTGTATTAAAGTGTCAAGATGGGTCCTAATGTGTCTCAATGGGTTAGGACCCATTAAGACCCCTTATGACCCATTTTGACACATTAATAGACATTAGAACCATAAAGTGTCTTAAAGGGTCCTATGACCCCTTAAGGCACAATTTACATTTCTAAAGTGTATTAATGCATCGAAATGTGTCATAATTGGTTCTAGGACCCATTAGGGCCCATTGAGACTCCTTTTGACACATTTCGACACATTAGAACCATAAAATGTGCCTTAAGGGATAATAGGACCCTTTAAGACACTTTATGGTTCTAATGTGTATTAATGTGTCAAAATGGGTTGTAATGTGTCTCAATGGGTGCTAAAAGGTCCTAAGGGGTCTTTAGACTCCTTAAGACCCATTAAGACCCCTTATGGCCCATTTCTACACATTAATGTACACATTAGAACCATAAAGTGTCTTAAAGGGTCCTATGACCCCTTAAGCACACTTTATGGCTCTAATGTGTTTTAATGTGTCAAAATGGGTCTTAAAGGGTCTCAATGGGTCCTAACAGGTCCTAGGACCCCTTATGACACATTCTGACACATTAAGACACATTAGAACCATAAAGTGTGTCATAAGGGGTCATAGGACCCTTTAAGACACTTTATGGTTCTAATGTGTATTAATGTGTCAAAATGGGTCTTAAAGGGTCTCAATGGGTCCTAACAGGTCCTAGGACCCCTTATGACACATTCTGACACATTAGAACCATAAAGTGTGTATTAAGGGGTCATAGGACCCTTTAAGACACTTTATGGTTCTAATGTGTATTAATGTGTCAAAATGGGTCGTAATGTGTCTCAATGGGTCCTAAGGGGTCTTTAGACCCCTTAAGACCCATTAAGACCCATTAAGACCCTTTAAGACACTTTATGGTTCTAATGTATATTAATGTGTCAAAATGGGTCGTAATGTGTCTTAATGGGTCCTAAGGGGTCTTTAGACCCTTTAAGACCCATTAAGACCCCTTACGGTCCATTTCAACAAATTAATACACATTAGAACCATAACATGTCCTAAGGGGTCCTATGACCCCTTAAGGCACACTTAATGGTTCTAATGTGTTGAAATGTGTCGTAAGGGGTCCTAGGACCCATTAGGACCCATTAAGACCCTTTAAGACCCATTTTGACACATTAAGGCTCATTAAAACCATAAAGTGTGCCTTAAGGGGTCATATGACCCTTTAAGACCCTTTATGGTTCTAATGTGTATTAATGTGTCAAAATGGGTCGTAATCTCTCTTAATGGGTCCTAGCAGATCCTAAGGGGTCTTAAGACCCCTTAAGACCCATTAACACCCCTTATGGCCCATTTCTACACATTAATGTACACATTAGAACCATAAAGTGTCTTAAAGGGTCCTATGACCCCTTAAGACACTTTATGGTTATAATGTGTCTTAATGTGTCGAAATTGGTCTTCAAGGGTCTTAATGGGTCCTAATAGGTCCTAGGACCCCTTATGAAACATTAAGACACATGAGAACCATAAAGTGTGTCTTAAGGGGTCATAGGACCCTTTAAGACACTTTATGGTTCTAATGTGTATTAATGTGTCAAAATGGGTTGTAATGTGTCTCAATGGGTCCTAACAGATCCTAAGGGGTATTTAGATCCCTTAGGACCCCTTATGGTCCATTTCGACAAATAAATACACATTAGAACCATAACATGTCCTAAGGGGTCCTATGACCCCTTAAGGCACACTTTATTGTTTGAATGTGTCTTAATGTGTTGAAATGGGTTTTAAAGGGTCTCAATGGATCCTAACGGGACCTTATGACACATTTCGACACATTAGAACCATAAAGTGTGCCTTAAGGGGTCATGGGACCCTTTAAGACACTTTATGGTTCTAATGTGTATTAATGTGTTGAAATGGGCCATAAGGGAACTTAATGGGTCTAAAGACCCCTTAGGACCCATTGAGACACATTACAACTCATTTTGACACATTAATACACATTAGAACCATAAAGCGTCTTAAAGGGTCATATGACCCCTTAAGGCACACTTTATGGTTCTAAAGTGTATTAATGTGTCAAAATGTGTCGTAATCGGTCCTAGGACCTATTAGGACCCATTGAGACCCCTTATGACACATTTCAACACATTAAAACAAATTAGAACCATAAAGTGTGCCTTAAGGGGTCATAGGACCCTTTAAGACACTTTATGGTTCTAATGTGTACTAATGTGTCAAAATGGGTCATAATGTGTCTCAATGGGTCCTAACGGGTATTTAGACCCATTAAGACCCCTTATGGCCCATTTTGACACATTAATACAATTAGAACCGTAGAATGTCTTAAAGGGTCCTATGACCCCTTATGGCACACTTTATGGTTCTAATGTGTGTTAATGTGTCAAAATGGGTCTTAAAGGGTCTCAATGAGTGCTAATGGGTCCTAGGACCCCTTACAACACATTTTGACACATTAAGACACATTAGAACCATAAAATGTGCATTAAGGGATCATAGGACCCCTTAGGACACATTATGGTTCTAATGTGTATTAATTTGTCGAAATGGACCGTAAGGGGTTTTAATGGGTCCTAAGGGGTCTACCTGTTAGGACCCATTGAGACACATTACAACCCATTCTGACACGTTAATACACATTAGAACCATAAAGTGTGCCTTAAGGGGTCATAGGACCCTTTAAGACACTTTATGGTTCTAATGTGTATTAATGTGTCAAAATGGGCCATAAGGGGTCCTAAGGGGTCAAAAGACCCCTTAGGATCCTTTAGGACCCATTGAGATACATTAGGAGCCATTTTGACACATTAATACATATTAGAACTATTAATGTGTCTTAAGGGGTCCTCTAACCCCTTAACGCACACTTTATGGTTCTAATGTATCTTAATGTGTCAAAATGTGTCGTAAGGGGTCTCAATGGGTCCTAACAGGTCCTACAACCCCTTATGACAAATTTTGACACATTAATACACTTTAGAACCATAAAGTGTTCCTTAAGGGGTCAGAGGACCCTTTACAACACATTAATGGTTCTAATGTGTATTAATGTGTCAAAATGTATCCTAATGTATCTCAATGGGTCCTAATGGGTCTTTAGACCACTTAGGACCCACTAAGGCCCCTTATGGCCCATTTGGACACATTAACACACATTAGAATCATAATGTGTCTTAAAGGGTCATAGGACCCCTTAAGGCACACTTTATGGTTCTAATGTGTCTTAATGTGTCAAAATTTGTCATAAGGGGTCTCAATGGTTCCTAACTGGTCCTAGGACCCATTATAACACATTTAGATACATTAATACACTTTAGAACCATAAAGCGTGCCTTAAGGGGTCGTAGGACCCCTTAATACACATTAATGGCTCTAATATGTATTAATGTTTTGAAATGGGTCCTAATGTGTTGTAAGGGGTCATAGGACCTGTTAGGACCCATTAAAACCCATTTTGACACATTAGGACACATTAGAACCATAAAGTGTGACTTAAGGAGTCATGTGACCCTTTAAGACACTTTATGGTTCTAATGTGCATTAATATGTCGAAATGGGCCATAAGGGGTCTTAATGGGTCCTAAGGGGTCTGACCCATTAGGACACATTGAGAAACATTAGGACCCATTTTGACACATTCATACACATTAGAACTATTAAATAAATATTAGGACCCCTGAAGGCACACTTTATGGTTCTAATGTGTCAAAATGTGTCGTAAGGGATTTCAATGAGTCCTAATGGGTCCTAGGACCCCTTACAAAAAATTTTGACACATTAATACACTTTAGAACCATAAAGTGTGCCTTAAGGAGTCATAGGATCCCTTAAGACACACTTTATGGTGATGAATTACAATTGATTGAATATCTGGATGAACTGAAGAAACAGTGATTAGAGATCACTGAGCCACTAAAGTGATATGTAAGATGATTAAATCAGTCAATATGTTGTCATTGATGTCAACTAGTTTTGACAGTACTTATCATGATAGTTACAAACATCTGAACATTTTTTGAAGGAAGAAAAGATGAAGAACTAAGATATCTACATGAGGAAAAGATGGATATGACAAATAAGGATAAAGTAAACATTAGGTAACTTATTGATGAGTCTATGGCTTTATATTATTGACTTGAGCATGTTACATTAATCTATTATGAAGAAGAGATTTGAAATTGAACAAGTCATTGTGGTCGGTAATTGAAGATTTATGTATACACCGAGCCAGTGTAATGTATATCGAGTGACAGTAATAACTGAGCTAGTTATCACCGACGCATTTCTATATTAACTGAGTATGGATGAAAACATTAAATGTTAGGAACAACCGATTGAAATTGATGAGCTGGAAATTGTTATGATTTCGAGGTTAATGATAAAGTTAGTTATGAGATCCACTACTGACAAAATTTAGAGATGATCTAAAGGATGAGATTGAAATGTGTTAAAGACACATCTACCAAGGAAGGTTTAAGTGGCAAAATGGACAAAGGAGATTAAGAGGCAAAATCCAATGGCTGATATGAAAACGGTTTACTTGTCTATATAAGAGACATGAGTTTCATTGTTGAAACATGTTGGACAAAAGGAGACTGCACAGATTTTGTGTGAAGATTGTGTTCATTCATTCTTGATCAAACTAGTTACAGAAAGAACCGAGATGCAAACATTACTGAGCGTCAAAGAACTATTTACTGAGTGAAAGTAAGTTAAGAAATATTGAGGAAGTGAATTGGTTAATGATCAGAGGATTTTATGAGCATAGCATAGATCTGAATATTTGCAATTGAGTTATATTTGAATCAGATTAGTACTATATCAGTTTAACCATTGATTTAGAAAATCTTATTGTACTATCCTATGACATTCATTGAATGTAAAGTGTTATCTTGTTGACCCCATAGTGCATGGTGGTCAAAAGTTAATTGTTAGTGATAAATCCTCTAACCAGGTCACACCTAATAGTGTGCATTGTAACCTTTAACAAGGTTGGCTCTTTACCAAGCTCACTTCTAAAGAGTGAATTATTTTGGGTTACTAGTCCCAGGTGGTTTTTCCCTTAGCAAGGTTTCCACGTTAAATCATTGTGTTATTTTTTATGATTATTTTGCTGTCAGAATTTACATACTACATAGTTGATTTATTCGATAATCACAGTTTGGATAATTACTAGTATTCGGTAAAGTGAACAGATAGATTGATATTTTATGTTATCGAGTTGCATAATTTGTTGAAATTGTTTTGTAAGGTACATCTGATTGTTTGGGACTCTAGGATAACTGATCTAAATTATTCACCCCCCCTCCTCTCTGTTATTCTAACAATTGGTATCAGAGAAAATTGGTTGCTTGGAAGAAAGTTTTAAGGACTTGAGCAGAAAGATCACAAGATGTATAAGAGGGAAGTGTCAAATCTGAACAAAGATAACTTTACCACATGGCAAATTCAGATGAGGCTTCACATATCTAGAATAGGAGAATCTTCTATACCTTTACTTGACAATGGCTACATACAACCGAATGTTGGACCTTTAACTCTTGATCAATTGAGAGATAGACATGAACACAATATTACTATGATAGAGATTTTTGTTGCTCTATCTAATGCTGAATTTGAGGATGTCAAGGATTGCACTACAGTGAAGCAAATGTGGGATAAACTTGATCTAGTTTATGGTGGTGATGTGAATGTGATGAAAGCCAAAGCTAAAAGCTTGAGAGGAAGATTTGATGACATGAAGATGAAAGAAGGAGAGAACATCACACAGTACTCAAACTGAATCAAAGAGGTAAGCAATGCTATCCGAGGAGCAGGAGGTATTATTTCTGAAGATATTGTGGTAAGTAAGATATTGAGAACCTTGTTGCCTATCTATGCAATTAGAATATCTACTATTCATGAAATGAGGTATGCACCTAATAGCACTCTTACTCTTTATAGTTTGATTGGAAATTTAACAACTTTTGAGCTGAATAATTTTGACAATAGTGTTGTACCAAGTGTTGAGTCTGCTTGTGTCATCTCTTAAGATTGGTAAATCTAGAAGTAAGCATAATATAAAGAATGAAAGTGACAATAATACTAAAGATGATCTTGATGAGCTTGAAGCACTTATGGCCCGGAGACTACAAAAAGGTAAAGGAAGGTATAAGGGAAAGTTATATTTAGCTTGTTTTAACTATAAAGAGGTTGGCCATATTGTTGTTAGATGTCCTAACAGGAAAGAGGAAGATAAAGACCAATCTGGTGATGGAAATTTTGGCAGAAGAAATAATAGAGGAAACTGACACTACAACAGAGACAATCAAGATTACAAAGATAAAGGCAAGAAGGCATGTTACCTTGTTGGAGAAAATAAAGATGACACCAACACCGACACTAACACTGATGATGAAATTGAAGTAGTATTTGTTGCAATGAAAGATGATTCATAAGAGGAGGAAAGGTATGTAGAAACATCACTTATTTCTAAAGTTAGTAAGAATGATACTTGGATCATTGATAGTGGTTGTACACATCACATGACTAGTGATGAAGATAAGTTTGATCATCTTGATCATTATAATGGAGGATTAGTGAAAATGGGAAATGATACACCTTGTCAGGTGAAAGGAAAAGGGTCTATCTTATTGAATGATAAAAGTAGAGGTGATAATGCATACTGGGTAAAAGGACTTAACTATAATTTGTTGAGTGTAGCACAGCTGAATAACTTAGGTCATTGAGTTGAATTTGAAAGAAAGAAGGTGAAACCTATGATGAAAATGGAAAGCTTGTTGGTACTGGAGGACAATCAAAAAGTAATTTATTTTCTCTTGACAATGTTGAAACTTCATGTTTACTGGTGAAAAATGAAGATGTATGGTTATGGCATAAGAGGCTATGTCATGTAAACTTTGATAACATGATTAAGATTAGTAGAAAGAGAAAAGTTAGAGGATTGTCGAGTCTAACCAAACCTGATCATGTTATGTGCCATCAATGTCAGAAAGCAAAGATGACCAAATCTATGTTTAAAAGTAAGGACTACTCATCTAAAGGTATTTTGGAGTTGGTACACACCGACCTATGTGGTCCTATGAGAACTCAAAGCTACTATGGTGATAAATATTTTATTTTATTTGTTGATGACTACTCTAGGCTGATGATAGTAATGTTCTTAAAAGAAAAATAGGAGGCACTCAAATTGTTTAAATGGTATAAGGATAAAGTTGAAAAATAAACCGAAAAAGAATTGAAATGCTTAAGGTCTGATAGAGGAGGTGAGTTTGTTTCTGATGAATTCACTAATTTATGTAATGAGCATGGAATCAAAAGACATGTATCTGCACCTAGGACACCGCAGCAAAATGGAATTGTTGAAAGGAGGAACCGATCTATTGTTGATTGTGCCACAACATTGATGATTGAGAAAAATGTTGCAGAAATGTACTGGAGAGAGGTAGTTAGCACTGCAATATACACCTTGAACTGAGTTCAACTGAAGAAAGACACAAACAAGACACCTTACGAGTTATGGTTTGGATATACACCGAGTGTAAGTTATTTCATAATCTTTGGTAGTAAGTGTTATATTATGAAAGATGATAGCAATGGTAAATTTGACTGTAAATGTGATGAAGGAATATTTTTAGGATATTCTACTAAGAGTAAAGTTATAACTATTTCAACAAGGCTACTAATAAAATGATAGAAAGTGTTAATGTAAGAGTTGATGAGTTTGCTGAAAATAATGATGAAGAAAGCATGAAGGAGTTGGAAAACTATGGTAGGTTTACTTATGTTGAAGATCCAAATTATCTGCGGAAGCCACAAGCTAATTCTACTGAGCATCAAGAAAATGCTACCCAGAATCAGCAAATGCACACTAAGAATCAGGAAGAAGCTACCGAGCAGGAAAATGAACCTAAACTAAATGATGAGCAGAGAAGAGAACAAGTACTAGCAAGATTTGTTAGAAGACACCATCCACATAATCAAATTATTAGAGATAAGCAAGCCGACATGATGACCCAAAGTAAGTTAAGACATAACACATGATTATTTTGTGAGTTTGAACCTAAGAATGTTAGGGATGAACTTCAAAATGAGGAATGGATCAATGTTATGAATGATTAAACTGAACAGATTGAGAAGAATAAGACATGGACATTAGTACCTAGACCGAAAGATAAAAATGTTATTGGTACTAAGTGGATTTTTAGGAACAAATTAAATGAAAATGGTGAGGTCACTAGGAATAAGGCAAGACTTGTATGCAAGGGATATGCACAAGAAGAATGTATTGATTATGGTGAAACCTTTTCACCTATTGCTAGACTTGAAGGAGTCTGTATACTACTTGCATGTGTTGTACATAAGGGATTCAAAGTATATCAAATGGATGTGAAATCATATTTTCTGAATGGAATTCTTGAGGAGGTCTACATAGAACAACCGGAAGGTTTTGTTGATCTGAATCAGAAGAACATGGTATGTAGACTACACAAAGCTTTGTATGGACTGAAGCAAGCACCGAGGGCATGGTATGAAAGACTACATGCTTATCTTATCAGTATTGGCTTTGTAAGAACTAGTGAAAACAATAATTTGTACATGAAAGGAGAATCTGATGATAATATTTTGATTGCTTAAATATTTCTTGATGATATAATCTTTGGTGGACATGATCTGATTTGCAAATATTTTACTGATGAAATAAGAAAAGAATTTGAGATGTCAATGTTTGGTGAGATTAAATTCTTTTCTAGGTTTGCATATTATACAACAGAATGATGGGATTTTCATCACTCAATCAAAATACATTAAAGAAGTATTAAAAACTTTTGGCATGGAAGATGCAAAACCGGTAGGAACACCGATGGTAACTAGATGTAAATTGAAAAAGGATGATGAATCTATAGAAGTAAATCAGACATTGTACCGATCTATGATTGGAAAACTGATGTATGTAGTACATAGTAGGCCTGATATTGCACATGTAGTTGGGATTGTGGCAAGATTTTCTACCAATCCTAAAGATTCACATATGGTTGCAGTTAAAATAATTTTGAGATACTTGAAGAAGACATAAGACTATGGTTTATGATACACAATGGAAGGCAAATTTTAACTTTGAGATTATACCGATGCAGATTGGGCTGGAAAGATTGATGACCAGAAGAGCACAACTGGTGGAGCATTATTTTTAGGAGAAAGGCTTGTGACTTGGATAAGCAAGAAACAAGCATGCATTTCTTAGTCTACTGTTGAAGCAAAGTATGTTGTTGTTGCTGCAAATGGTTCAATTTTTTCTTGGATTAAACAAGTGTTGGAAGGAATGAATAAGGTAATCACTGACCCAATGATTATATATTATGACAACACTAGTGCTATAAATATTTCCAAGAATCCTGTGATGCATTAAAAAACAAAGCATATATCTATTAAGTATCACTACTTAAGGGAACAAGTTCAAGCGAAGCAAGTGAAACTGTAATTTGTAACTTCTAAAGAACAACTTGTTGATATCTTTACCAAACCCTTATCGAAGGACACATTTGAATATTTGAGGACTAGACTTGGGGTATGTTCCCTATCTATCAGTCTCTAAGGTGATCAATAGGTTGCATCAACCTATACTTATCAGAAGAACATTCATGTTGATGCACATAGCTCACGCTTTAGTTTTTCTAAGGTTGTGAAAGATTGTAGAATCTAGAACAGGAATTTTTTTATCAGTACACTGAAGGTACCTGATATGAACTGAACAATAGAGAATTACTTGGCTACTAAAGAGTTGTTTGTTTATTTTCTTTGACATTTTTGTCAAAGGGAGAGAGACTTCATATGAAAGATCAGTTATTGCTTGAACACAAACAGGGAGAGATATTGCAAGAGGGAGAGAAAATGAATATGAAATATCTATTGCTGAGAACAACAATCTAAGAACTGAAAAGATCAAATCCGCAAGGAGAGTTTGTATGTAATGTTGTTTTATTTTGTAGTGATTAAACATATTAAATATCAAGCTAGGGAGAGCTTACCAAGCTACAACATTTACTTACATAGTTTTAGAATACATGTTTGGTATCTGCATGGCATATTTTCATATTGTGTGTGTTTCCATCAATGCCAGAGGGAGAGATTGATGAACTACAACTGATTGAATATCTAGATGAACTGAAGAAAAAATGATTAGAGATCACCGAGCTATTGAAGTGATATGTAAGATGATTAAATCAGTTAATATGTTATCATTGATGTCAACTAGTTTTGACAGTACTTATCATGATAGTTACAAGCATCTGAACATCTATTGAAGGAAGAAAAGATGAAGAACTGAGATATCTACATGAGGAAAAGATGGATATGACAGATAAGGATAAGGTAAACATTGGGTAACTTATTGATGAGTCTATGGCTTTATATTGTTGACTTGAGCATGTTACATTAATCTATTATGAAGAAGAGATTTGAAATTGAACAAGTCAATGTGGTCGATAATTGAAGATTTATGTATACACTGAGCCAGTGCAATGTATACCGAGTGAAAGTAATAACCGAGCTAGTTATCACCGATGCATTTCTATATTAATCGAGTATGGATGAAAACATTAAATGATAAGAATAGCCAACTGAAATTGATGAGATGGAAATTGTTATGATTTTGAGGTTAATGATAAAGTTAGTTATGAGATCCACTACTGACAAAATTCAGAGATGATCTAAAGGATGAGATTGAAACGTATTAAAGACACGTCTTCTAAGGAAGGTTTAAGCGACAATATGGATGAAGGAGATAAAGAGGCAAAATCTGATGGCTGATATGAAAATGGTTTACTTGTCTATATAAGAGATGAGTTTCATTATTGAAACATGCCATACAAAAGGAGACTGCAAAGATTTCATGTGAAGATTGTATGTATGCATTCCTGATCAAACTGGTTACAGAAAGAACCAAGCTGCAGACATTACCGAGTGTCAGAGAACTATTTACCGAGCTAAAGTAAGTTGAGAAATATTGAGGAAGTGAATTGATTAATAATCAGAGGATTGTATGAGCATAACATAGATCTGAATATTTGCAATTGAGTTGTATTTGAATCAGATTAATATTGTATCATCTTAACCATTGATTTAGAAAATCTCTAAAACAAGTGGACTTAACAGTCTTATTGTACTATCCTATGACATTCATTGAATTTAAAGTGTTATCTTGTTGACCCCATAGTGAATGCTAGTCAAAAGTTAACTGTTAGTGATAAATCCTCTAACCAGGTCACACCTAACAGCATGCATTGTAACCTTTAACAGGGTTGGCTCTTTACCGAGCTCACTTCAGAAGAGTGATTATTTTGAGTTACCGGTCCCAGGTGGTTTTTCCCTTAGCAGGGTTTCCACGTTAAATCATTGTGTTATTTGTTATTGTTTTTCTATCATACTTTACATAGTGCATAGTTGATTCAGTCAGTAATCACAATTTAGATAATTATTGGTATTCGGTTAAGTAAACAGACAGATTGATATTTTATGTTATCGAGTTGCATAGTTTGTTGAAATTGTTTTGTAAGGTACATCTGATTGTTTGTGACTATAGGATAACTGATCTAACTGATTCACCCCTCTTCTTAGTTATTCTAACATATGGTTCTAATGTGTAAATCATTGTGTCGAAATGGGTCCTCATGTTTGTTAATGGGGCCTAATAGGTATTAAGGGGTCTAAGGACATAAAAGAATAAATGTAATCTAACATATATACAAATTTATACTTGAACATATTCTATTGAATCATCAAAGCATACATAACAACACATGAATAAAAGCATTTCAAAGCATACATAATTGAACCAAGCATGAATTTATTGAATCATCAAAGCACATGTACATTTAATTGAACCATCAAAGCATATATATAAGAACATATAAAAATTACATACTTTAACATAATATTGAACCATGAAAGCATAAATAAAATCATGTACATCATTTAGCATACATAACAACATGGGTGAAAGCATTTATTCTTACTAATTTATCATAAACTTAATCTAACTAGTAATCAATCTAGAGTTAATGTCATATAATTAATCTATAGAATACATTTAGGGGATGTCTTAAGGGGACATACATAAATACAGGTACATAAAAAAATACGTAAAAGAATACTTATTCAAGAACATATACAAATTTCATGTACAAGAACATACTAGATTGAACTATGAAAGCATACATGTAACAACACATGCATAAAAGCATTTCAAACCAAATAGGTCATAATCATATATAGATCAAAGTATTATTTTCCAAACATGCATAATTATATATTAAAGCATATCCAATATCCATTGTAACATCATTTATGATTTTTAAGCTAAAAAAACACTTGAGTTCAATTGTGAAAGTACGAAAGCTACAAAAAACAAGTTTAGGCTAGATCTCCTGATACATATAGTCTGGATCCTCTCTATCTTTGATTATCTCTAAAAGTTTTTCATGTTCTTCAATAGGAAACCTCCACTTTTGATTTCCATGTCCTCTTTTTGGAAATCTCTCAAATTGCAACTTTGTCACTATAACCAAATGACTGTAATGTAGAACTTTTTGTCCAAGCATGTATTCAACAAATTGAACCCCATTTTTGTCTATCTTTGTTTGTTGATAATATGTGCCTCCAATGACAACTGAACCAGTTGAATATGATTGGCCATCACCATCTACAATTACTTCTGGTAACTTATATTTTGCTTTCGTGCATCTTAGAAGATAATAATCTACACTTTCTGCATTGTCAGGATCCGCAACCACAACAAAAATATCACCTACGTGTACAAATGTCCATGCAATTTAAAAATTAAATAAAAAGATATAAATAATTTGATCACCACTTATGATAAATTAAAATTATTAAAAAAAATATGCATACATGCACACACACCTGTAACAACTAAATCAGAAAGACATTCAAAATCAGTTGAAAATATAGGATCATGAATGTTTATGTCAATGTCATCATCTTCATAAGAAGGCATTCTGATCAACTCCATATCCCATCATGAAACATATCCATTTGCAATATTCTCACATTGACTCATTAGATTGTCCTCAACACAATCAGCACAAAAACATGATTTTTCTATAACTTGAATCAATGGCAGCCTATGTTGTCCTATAGTCATCACTTGATGTAAACTTCTAATACCACTAATTCTTTGACAATTGTAAGGATTGGATCGATCTATATCTGTTAAAAATATGAACAAAATTTAAAATTTGCACACATTTTTAGATCAACAATTACATGATAAAAGTGAAAAGCACATATGATTGAAAATTTTATAAATAAGAATTTGAACAAAATAAATTTTACCTTTCACTTCCCAAAAATAACGTTGTTGTATTGGGTGTCTCGACCAGCAAAATGACCTTGGCACCATTCAAAAAATTTCTTTGCATTCTCTATCATGTTACCTGTACAATATGTAAATTTGCATGAACTAAATTAGTTGAAAGAAAATGCATCTAGAAGCTTCTTTAAATATATTATATTACTTTCAAACACCATTTGTGTGATGAACTACAACTGATTTAGAACCTAAATGAAGAATCTGTGATTAAAGATCACTGAGGAGTTTCTGATTAGATAGGTAAGATGATTAAATCAGTATTATGTTGTCATTGATGTCAACTAGCTTGACAGTACTTATCTTGTAAGTTACTATACCGATACATCTGAAGAAAGGTGAAAGAGATGAAGAACAAAAATATCTACATGAGGAAGATGTGTATGTCAGATGAGGATAAGGAATACACTGAGTAACTTTTTGATGAGTCTATGACTTGATGATATTGACTTTATTATGTTGCGTTCATCTATGATGAAGAATAGAGCTGAAAGACACAAAGCAGTGTTGTTGGTAAATGAAGCATTCCAGTATACACCAACGGAGTGTAGTGTATACTAAACACAGTGTTAACTGAGCTTGTGCTCACCAACACATTTCTTTGTTAACCAAGCAGAACAGAAAGGAATTAAACGTTTAGCTTAGCCGATAAATTAATGAGCTGGAAAGTGTATGAAATCAAGGTAACATATAAGGTTTGTTATGAAGATTGATGGCTAACATAATTCAAGGAAGATCTAATGGAGTATATTGAAATGTGTTACTGACACATCATCCGAAGAAGGTTAGAGTGGAAAAATCAATGAATGAGATTAAGCGGCAAAATCTGAGGGACAAAAAGAAAATGATTTACTCGTTTATATAAGAGACATTGGTTTCATTGTTGAAACTATGCCGAAAGAAGAAGATACTACAGAATTATCGCGTGAACAAGTTTTCATGCATTCTGATCATACTGGTTAGTGAGAACCGAACTGCAGAACAATTACCGAGCTACAGAGAGTAATTACCGACGAATAGTAAGTTGATATAGTATTGAATCTGAAGTGATATATTGATTAGAAAGATTTGTATGAGCAGATCATCTACTGTTACATATTAAACCATTGTACACAGTCAAATCTCTTAACCAAGTGGACTAAGAAAGTCTTTTTATGTTTCATTCATAGAGTGAACATTGTTATCCTGTCAACCCCAGAGTGACTACTGGTTGGACAATAACTTTTGGTCTAAAATCCTCTAACAAGGTCACACCTAACAGTGTATTTGTAACCTTTAACAGGGTTGGGTCTTCACTGACCTCACTTCAAAAAAGTGAACATTTTTGGGTTGCCGGTCCCAGGTGGTTTTTCCCTTCACAAGGTTTCCACGTTAAATCTCTTGTGTTATGTGTTGATTGTGATATTTGTTTGTTATCATACTTTTCATATTACATGTTAGATTTGATCTGGAACTACTATAAGTTTTAGATTGATTATCGGTAAAAGCACAAACAGTGAAATTATTTTATGTTTACCGAGTAGCAAAAGTTGAAGAATTTTTTTTCGATTATACATATTTTTTTGGGACACTGGATAACTGATTCACCCCCCTCTCAGTTATTCTAACAATTGGTATCAGAGTCATGGTTTCTTAGAACAGAGTTTTAAGGACTCTAGCACAAAGATCTCAAGATGTATAAGAGGGAAGTGCCAAAGCTTAACAAAGAGAACTTCGCAGTATGGCAAAGCCAGATGAAGTTGCACATATCTGTAATTGGGAACTCAGCACTATAACTGATGCAAAATGGCTACATTGAACTGACACCAGGTCCCCTGACACTTGATCAACTGAAAGACAGGCATGAACACAACATTACTATGATGGAACTTGTTGTTGCCTATACCGATGCCAAATTTGAAGACATTACGGGATGCACTACTACCAAAGCCATGTGGGATTAACTAACCCTAATATACAGTGGAGATTTGAATGTTAAAAGAGCCAGAGTAGAAAGCCTAAGAGGTCGATTTGATGATATGAAGATGAAATAAGGTGAGAACATTGTGCAATACACAAATAGACTAAAAGAGGTAGTACATGCTATTAAAGCATCAGATGGAATTATTGAGGATGAAATAGTGATAAGAAAGATTCTCAGAACTTTACTGCCAATTTATGCAATCAGGATCTCTGCAATTCATGAAACAAGAACTACATCCAACCTTACTCTTAACACACTAATCGGTAAGCTTACAACCTTTGAAGTAAATAACTTTGACAACAATGTTGTACCTTCTATTGAATCCACTTTCATGTCTTCTTTGAAGATTGGTAAACCTAGTAGCAGGAATAATAAGAATAATGATAGTGATAGTGGTACCGATGAAGAACTTGATGAGCTTGAAGCTCTTATGGCCAGAAGATTACCCAAAGGTAAAGGAAGGTATAGAGGTAAGCTACCTTTGGCATGCTTTAATTATAAAGAAGTTAGCCACATCGATGCTAGATGTCTGAATAAGAAAGATGATGATAGATCCAAAGACCGATCCGAAGGAAGCTATGGGAGAAGAGTTAACAGAGGCTACCGACACAACAACAGAGATAACCGAGATAGCTATGATAAAGGGAAAAAGGTATGTTACATAGTCAAATATATTGAATCTGAATCTAACACTGATGATGATATAGAAGTAGTATTTGTAGTCATGAAAGATGACTCAGAGGAAGAAGAGAAACATGAAGAAACAGCAATGATCTCTAAAGTAAGCAGAAATGATACATGGATCATAGGCAGTGGTTGTACACATCATATGGCTGGTGATGTAGAGAAATTTGATATACTTGATGAATATGATGGAGGATCTGTTAGGATGGGAAATGATGCACCCTATATGGTAAGAGGTAAAGGTTCATTGATGATTAATGATAGAATAAAATGTGAAAATGCATACTGGGTAGATGGACTGAACTATAATATGTTAAGTGTGGCACAGCTAAATAATTCAGGCCATCGACTTGCTTTTGAGAGCAGAAAGGTAAAAATCTATGATGATGGAGGAAGACTTGTTGGAACTGGTACACAATCCAAAGGTAATATATTTTATCTTGATATTGATCAGTCTTCTTGTTTATTAATGAAGGATAAAGATGCATGGTTGTGGCATAAAAGGCTTGTGAACTTTGATAACATGATCAAGATTAGTAAGAGGAAAAGAGTTAGAGGGTTGCCTAACTTGTCAAAATCGGATCATGTTATGTGTCATGAATGTCAGAAAGGTAAGATGACTAAGTCTAGTTTTAAAAGAAAAGACTACTCAACAAAGAAGATACTTGAGTTGGTTCATACCAACCTATGTGGTCCTATGAGAACTCAGAGTTATTATGGTGATAGATACTTTATTCTTTTTGTTGATGACTATACTAGACTGATGACAGTTATGTTCTTAAAAGAAAAATATGAAGCATTTAAGATGTTTAAGTGGTATAAGGAAAAGGTAGAAAAAGAGACTGGAAAATAATTAAAATGCTTAAGATCTGATAGAGGAGGTGAATTTGTCTCTGATGAATCTACTAATTTATGTAATGAGCATGGTATCAAAAGATAGGTCTCTGCTTCGAGAACACCTTAGCAGAATGGGATTGCTGAAAGAAGGAATAGGTCAATAATTGACTGTGCAAGAACTCTAATGCTGCAAAAGAATATTTCTTAGACATACAGGAGGGAAGCTGTCAGTATAGCTGTATATGTGCTTAACCGAGTACAACTGAAGAAGGACACCAACAGGACACCCTATGAGCTATGGTTTGGACACAAACCTACTGTAAGTTATTTCAAGATTTTTGGAAGAAAATGTTTTATTCTGAAAGATGAGAGAAATGGGAAATTTGATTCTAAAGGTGATGAAGGAATATTCTTAGGATATTCTACTAAGAGTAAAGCATACAAATGTCTGAATAAGGTTACAAATAAGATAATTGAAAGTACTAATGTCCGTGTTGATGAGTTTGATGACAAGAACACAGAAGAAATTAGAAAAGAACTGGAAGACTATGGTAGATTCACTTACATTGAACATCCTGATTATCTACCGAAGTCGCAACCTGTGATAATCGGTCAACAAGAAAATAACCCCGAGGAACAGGAAAGGGAAACCGACGAATAAGATGGAGCTACCGAGCAAGCACATGAACCTAAACAGGATGACCAAGAAAGAAGAAATCAAGTACTGGCTAGTTTTGTTAGAAGACATCATCCTGAGACACAAATTATTGGAGACAGACAAGCTAGCATGCCGACAAGAAGCAAAGCAAGACAAGGTACATGTCTAGTTTGTGAATTTGAACCAAAAAATGTGAAAGTTGCATTAGAGAATGAAGAATGGGTTAATGCAATGAAAGAGGAAATAGAACAAATAGAGAAGAATAAAACCTAGTCCTTAGTAGCCTGACCTAAAGATAAGAATGTTATCGGTACTAAGTGGATATTCAGGAACAAACTGAATGAAAATGGTGAGGTGACAAGAAATAAAGCTAGATTGGTATGCAAGGGATATGCACAGGAAGAAGGCATTGACTATGGTAAGAAATTTGCACCTGTTGCTAGATCGGAAGGAGTTAGAATGCTACTTGCATATGCTACACAAGAAATTTAAAGTTTATCAAATGGATGTGAAGTCAGCATTTCTGAATGGTATACTTGAAGAAGAGGTCTACATAGAACAACCTGAAGGATTCATTGATCCAGAAAACAAAGACATGGTATGTAGATTACATAAAGCTTTATATGGTTTGAAGCAAGCACCGAGAACCTGGTATGAAAGGCTGCATACTTACTTGTTAAGTATTGGATTTTTTAGAACCAGTGAGAACAGCAATTTGTACATGAAAGGTGATACTGATGACACTATTCTTATTGCTGAGATATTTGATGATGATATTATTTTTGGAGGTCAAGATCATGTATGTAAATCTTTTGCTAATGACATGAGGAATGAGTTTTAAATTTCTATGTTTGGAGAGATTAAATTATTTCTTGGACTAAAAGTGATTCAGCAGAGTGATGGGATATTCATCACATAGTCTAAATACATAAAGGAAGTCTTAAAGACATTTGGCATGGAAGATGCTAAACCTATGGTAACATCGATGGCTAATGAATGTAAATTGACAAAGGAAGATGAAACTATAGAGGTAAATCAAACACTTTACCGATCCATGATTGGTAAGCTAATGTATGTAGTTCACAGTAGACCAGATATAGCACATGTTGTGGGAATTGTTGCTAGATTTTCTACTAACCCTAGAGAATCACACATGATTGCTACTAAAAGAATCTTAAGATGCCTAAAAAAGATAGAAGATTATGGATTATGGTATCCTAAGGAAGGTAAGTTTGAATTGAAGGTCTATACCGATGTTGATTGGGCTGGAAATGTGGATGACAAAAAAAGCACCACCAGAGGAGCATTCTTCTTTGGTGAAAGACTTGTATTTCTCAATCCACAACTGAAGCAAAGTATGTTGTTGCTGCTACTAATTGCTCAAACATTGCATATATCAAGCAAGTGATGGAAGGAATGAATGAGGTAATCACTGACCCAGTGATTAAATACTGTGACAACACAAGTGCTATCAATATTTCAAAGAATCCAGTGATGCACTCTAAGACAAAGCATATATCAATTAAGTATCACTACTTAAGAGAACAAGTGCAAGAGAAGCAAGTGAATTTAGAATTTGTTACATCTAAAGAACAACTTGCAGATATCTTTACAAAGCCTCTACCAAAGGACACATTTGAATACTTGAGGAATAGACTTGGGGTCTATCCCCTATCTACCAGTCACTAATGTGATCTAGATGTTGCATCAGCTTAAACTTATCTGAAGATCACACATGTTGATGCAGCATAGTTCACACTTTGGATAATGTTCAAGGTTGTGATTAAGTTTGAAGAACTAAAACAGATTGGGATATCAGTATACAGAGATACAAAGACTGTATTGGACAATAGAGAGTTACTTAGCTACTACATAGCTAATTATTTATTTGTTTCTTTGGCATTGTTGTCAAAGGGAGAGATAAATAATATGAAGAAGAAAAGTTAAACATGCACCAAATGCACCGATGAGAACTATCTAAGGGAGAAACAATCTGAAAGAAATGGAACATTGAAGATCAGTTACAAAGAACAGAAGCAGAACCTGAGAGCTGAAAAGATCATATCTACAGAATGACAAAGCTATATTTTATAATTTTGTTTAGTAACATAGTGATTAAACATATTAAGCTAGGGAGAGCTTGTACAGCATTTGTTCACAGAGTTGTAGAATACATGTTTGGTATGTGTATGGTACACTTCATATTACTTGAGTTGCCATCAATGCCAAAGGGAGAGATTGATGAACTACAACTGATTTAGAACCTGAATGAAGAATCTATGATTAAAGATCATTGAGGAGTTTCTAATTAGATATGTAAGATGATTAAAACAGTATTATGTTTTCATTGATGTCAACTAGCTTGACAGTACTTATCTTGTAAGTTACTATACCAATACATCTGAAGAAAGGTGAAAGAGATGAAGAACAGAAATATCTACATGAGGAAGATGTGTATGTCAGATGAGGATAAGGAATACACTGGGTAACTTTTTGATGAGTTTATGACTTGATGATATTGACTTTATTATGTTGCATTCAACTATGATGAAGAATAGAGCTGAAAGACACAAAGCAATGTTGTTGATAAATGAAGCATTCCAGTATACACCGATGGAGTGTAGTGTATACCAAGCGCAGTGTTAACCGAGCTTGTGTTCACCGATGCATTTCTTTGTTAACCGAGTAGAATAGAAAGGAATTAAATGTTTAGCTTAGCCAATAAATTAATGAGCTGGAAAGTGTATGAAATTGAGGTAACAGATAAGGTTTGTTATGAAGATTGACGACTAACATAATTCAAGGAATATCTAATGGAGCAGATTGAAACATGTTACTGACACATCAGTCAAAGAAGGTTAGAGTGGCAAAATCAATGAATGAGATTAAGAGGAAAAATTTGATAGACAAAAAGAAAATAATTTACTCATCTATATAAGATACATTGGTTTCATTGTTGAAACTATGCCAGAAGAAGAAGATACTACAGAATTATCACGTGAACAAGTTTTCATGCATTCTGATCATACTGGTTAGTGAGAACTAAACTGCAGAATAATTACTGAGCTATAGAGTAATTACCGATGAACAATAAGTTGATATAGTATTGAATCTGAAGTGATATATTGATCAGAAAGATTTGTATGAGCTGAATATTGATTTGTAAACTACAATTGAAGTTGTATCAAGGTAGATCATCTACTGTTACATATTTAACCATTGTACATAGTCAAATCTCTTAACCGAGTGGACTAAGAAAGTCTTTTTATGTTTCATTCATAGAGTGAACATTGTTATCTTGTCAACCCCAGAGTGACTGCTGGTTGGACGATAACTTCTTGTCTAAAATCCTCTAACAAGGTCACACCTAACAGTGTATTTGTAACCTTTAACAGGGTTGGGTCTTCACCGACCTCACTTCAGAAGAGTGAACATTTTTGGGTTGCTGGTCCCAGGTGGTTTTTCCCTTCACAAGGTTTCCATGTTAAATCTCTTGTGTTATGTGTTGATTTTGATATTTATCTATTATCATACTTTGCATATTACATGTTAGATTTGATCAATAACTACTATAAGTTTTAGATTGATTATCGGTAAAAGCACAGATAGTGAAAGTATTTTATGTTTACAGAGTAGCAGAAGTTGAAGAATTTTTTTTGGATTATACATATTATTTTGGGACACTGGATAACTGATTCACCCCCCTCTCAGTTGTTCTAACATTGTGTACCTGCAAGTTTATGTTGGTGAAGTGCACATTTTACACATGTTCCTGCTCCATCGTGCTCCCCTTTTCCATGGCCACTTTCAAAGAAGTTCCACAGAAACCTAACATTGCATCTAGCATGTTGCATGGCTAACCAATTAAAAGATTTTGCAAATTTAAATTATCTTGTTCGATAACGTTCTGATTAATGGAAAAAATAGGTTTTGAAGGGACCCGAAACCCTTTACAAAGAATAAGCTTAAGATATATCAATAGGAGTACACCAAACACAACAAATCAGCCAAAACAAAAGGCCACCATCCCCATGAAACCACCCAAAAGAACCCAGCCAAAGAAACACCCACATCGCTGCAAAAGATAAAACATTGGAAATCCGCAACAAAAGATACACTATCTTTTTGTCCCCTTCAAATGAGATCGAAGGGTCATGTCAAAAGTTGGGGAGGATTTCTTAGAATTTTTGCCTTTAACTATAATCCATCCTTCTTCAACACTAGCAGCCTTATTCTACCAGCACAATGAATCTAGAGATCATTTAAAAATATAGTTCATCGTGTACAAATTTAATAACTTAAAAAGATGCAAAGAATGAAAATGAATTGAAATACATATGTACTTACGTGCACAACCATCAAACCAAATCCAGTGTTGTGAATTCATTATCCCACGATTTGCAAGATCTTCAAAAAAAATTACAAAACAATGAGCCACATAGCTCCTATCATGAACTCTATCATCACTAATATAGAAATGAACCTCCTTGATGATAATGTGTTCATTTTGATCAATAATTTTTATCCCATCCAAATCAAATTGTGTGTGTCTGTAGATCACTTGCACAAATATCACAACTTGTTCAAAATAATAATATTGACCTTCAAGCACCGATTGAGGGGAAAATGTATAGCTCTCAGAGAAAACTAAAATTGAAAGAATACAACCAGGTGGAAAATAATTTTTGGAATCACGAAACTATTTAGCTTTCCATCATGCACCATGACAATGTTGGATATGTGGATATATCATAGTACAAAATATGTTTATAAACTCGAGGTAGGGCAATTCACTATCCTTCAATGCAATCTTTTTGGATTCACCTATTGTCTTAGTTTGGTATGTCTCATATTCAAATCTCTTCCACAAAACTGGCGTTGAAACATTAATATTTTCAATTTGCAGTGGAAATTCATGCAAATATCCATAATCATTGCGTGTATTTTTTATACATTGTACTTTGAACTCATCTTAATCTTCTAATTTATCACATAAAATAGACTTCACAAATTGTGTCGTACTTCCAGGGATAACCATGTTTGGATTAAGTATTGTCATATTTTTTTATATGATTGCAAGTATAGATGAAATTCAACATGATTTCGACAACAACAAGCTTCACATACCTTATTTATGCGTAAAAAGAAAGGATGTAAACTCTCAAGCATTCTCTAACATATTTTTACATCTAAAAACTCTTGCTTGAATGCTTGAAATAGTCCACTTTGTGTTATATCTATAAGATGTTATGGATGTTCATATTTCATACATGTCTCTTCATCTTTCATCTATATAGTATCTCTTCTATTGGAAGAAACACGAGAGCAAGTAATCCAATATTCAATGACCTATCTTTTTACATCTTCATAAATTCTATCTTTTCAAGAAAGTCTACAAATATTTACCCAATTCTTTTCAATGTTTTCATCTAACATATTTCTTCTCTTGATATATCTTTGAACAGTTCTTCTAGATACTTGCATTAAATCATAAATTACACAAACTTATTTTCTATGTGTCAACTTCCTACTAGATATTGTAGTTATCAAAGCTCTACGTGCAACACTTAAATCGGCTCCTCAAGTTGTGTTCTTAATGTTTGTTAATGCATCTTGAAAATTTTCAACTATTGTTCGATTAACATTATCAGCAAATTTGTTCATGTTATCAACACCCAATAACTCCAAAACAAGAGTCGTCTATCTTTTCCTGAATAACCCTGCAAATAATTGTGCTCTTCTAAACATGCTTTTATTTTCAAAATATTCATCCCAAATATTTTTGCAATGCAATTTAATTGTGCTTTCAGATATCATGTGTTTAGTTGAAACTTGACTGAAAAGTGTCTCTTCATTCATCTACATCAAATTTCCCATGTCAAATGATATGTTTCCACGTTGAGAACTACCAATTTGTTCTCCTACTTGAGTTGCATCCTCTTGAATATCAATAGGTTCTTCCTCTACTTCAACATGTTGATCTTCATTGCATTTTGTATGACCTTTTAGTTTGTCATCTCTTATTCAATCATATTTTCTTGTTATCTTCCTTTTATTCCCCATTGAATTGAAAGCTTCAATTCACCTACATACAAAAAACCATATACCCAATAAAAAACTATAAATAATATTTATAAGTTCATAACTAAAAAATAATATAATATAATGCTTTAATCTAAAAAACTAAATAAAACGATGCTTGAATTTAAAAAAATCAAATAAAATAATATTTCAATTTTAAAAAATTAAATAAAATAAAACAAAGAAAAAATAAAATATAAAAATGTCTTGCAAAAAAAAACATACCTTCTTGATGATTGTCCTTCGTAATCCCCTTTTGAACGAAAAAATAATAATAAAAAACTTCCAACAAATGATTTTATTTAAAAAATCACATATTATTTTGCATGTTTGAAACAATTTCATTTTCATTTTTTAACTCAAAAAAATTCCTTTTTATATGGGGTTTAAGCACTCGGTCGCTAAGGCGACTGTGATTGGTCGGCCCTAGTTTCAGCCAAACCAGTTTTGGCCAAAACTACCTATGTGTCATCTTATGTGGCAGCCAAACAAGCAAAAATTGAACATTTTCATAACTTATCAATTCTACAGCTTATTTCTCCATCAAAATTCAAATTTCTTAAAAAAATCAAAATACCATTTTGTAGAGCTTGGAGTCAAGATTATTGGCACATAAATTTTATAATATTTTGATTACAAATAATATATAATAATTTTAAAATACTGTAAGTAGATATTTTAACATTTGATAAGATGTTGCTTCAAAAAAAGAAAAAAATTAGTAAATCATAACAAAAAAATTAAAATTTATATTTAACACTAGAGGAGAGAGTCCTCTTCAAGAATATGTAATTTGTTTTCTGAAAAATATACATTTGATAGGGAAAATTTGATGGGAGAAAAAAATTGTCAATTTCGGATAAGTTTGACTTTGAGTAGTCATAACGGAAAAAATATACATTGGAAACCAATCTTTTTTTTATGCACTAGCTATACATATCATCTATAACATATTTTGAAATCAGAGGAAAAAAAGATTATTTGCATATGTTTTTTTGGTGGGAACTAAACCTCATATTTTTAGCATTTTTTAGCAATTAAAAAATGGACTTGAAAAATTAAAAAACTATATCATTTATTATTTAAAAAATTATAGACATGAATTTCATTCAGTTATACACATTTCATTAGTTTATATCATCTTCAACTTCTAAACACAAATGTGACTTTTGTGTCGTTAAAGTTGAACAGTTTGTGTGTTGTTGACCTTTTCCTTTATAAAAGTGTGACACAAGTTTGTACTTTTACCCTTCACTCAAGGAGTTCTTATTGATCCTCCTTGCATGGTGAATGTTATAACTAAGGAACATCTTTACACAAGATGATTTCATCAAGACTCCTATATCAAATCAAATGTGATGATTAAGATTTTCAATGGTTTTTCTTTTCCTACGCATGGTTATATTACTTTTCCTGTAGAAGTTGGTAAGAAACGCTTAGATGTCACCTTTGTTGTCATCCTAACTTCCAATCAACTCCAAGTGATACTTGACCTTCCTTGGCTCACTAGTATGAAAGCTATTGTCTCTCCTATCCATAAGTGGTTGGATAAATCATCATGATCAACCATAGTCTATATCAGCCTTCAGCAAGTTGTGGAAACTTTGATCTTGACTTCTTTTGGCCTACTATGCCTCAACCAATACAACCTCACCAATATCATCTCTTCTTATCCTACCAAAAATTTAAATCAAAAAATATTTTTGAACTAAGCATTCCTAAGGATGTTTCATCTCCATTCCTTGGACCCAGACTCCTTCCCACATCTCCTATTTCTCCTACCTATACTTTTGTTCCACCTCCTATATCTGACAAGCGTTTTGTATCTTCTACCTCTCAACCTAGCATGGTTCCTTTTTTTCTTCCTCTTAAAGAAGAAAAGGATTTGATGTTGACCGATCCTAACCTTTCCAAATATCAAGAAAAAACAATCATGACCATTATGCTCATGACCACCACCATAGATGCCATGCTAGGTCCCATGAGCTAGCTTCCCAAACTATTTCCTCCCCTAAGGCACCTCATTATGTTTTTATTCCCTTTGACCAACCTATGCATAACCCAAGGGAAGAAGTAAATTTGGAGAAAATTAAATTATCTAAATATTATGATTTTTCTATTCGTATTAAAGATTCCAATGTTGTTGATCTAGATGAAGATACTCTTGATGATGATAAAAATGTTAATGATGAAAATGATGTTGATCCTAATTATTATGATGACATGTATGAGGTAATTGAAATAAATCTTGAATTATTTGCTAAATATCCACAAAAAATATCCCTTGTGACAAACAAAGTCATTTATCATTAGAGCATGGTCCTTGTTTGGAACTCACAATAGTTCCATCTTTTGTGCTTGACATTGCACCTCTCACGTGTTTCTCCACCTTCCCTAAACAATAGTAATTGATTTTGAGGGAAGACAATACACTTGGTTATCTCCCCTTGTACAATGAATTCTTTTATGTTTTTTCCACATTGTATTGTGCTCCCCCGTGATGTGTTGCTTGTTATATGATTTACCTAGATTTCTTTATTCGATTGTTGTTTCTTTGTTGGTACAAAGTAATAAAGAAATCAAACATGTCATGTCATTCCTCTACTTTTATCTCTATTATTATATATGTTGTATACATGTTATGTTTTGCATGTTCTTTTGTCGTAAATATCCCTTTGTGTTGTCCATTTGAGGACAATTAAAAGTGGTGACAACCATCATTCTTTTTGGTCTCTATAAAGTTTACCCAAAAATAGTTTTGTTGTATCTCTTATGTGATCTTCTTTCATTGTGGTCATAGTTCTGCTACCTTTGGGGATATGTCAATTTATTTTGATATAATTATTAATATACATGAGTTTCCATATGATCATATTGACCCTAGAGTTAGTAGATCCCTTTTGTTCTCTCTTTATCATGTGTTCAATTTCCTTGGTTTGTCCTTGTCTTGGGGCAAGTCATAGTGGAAACGTGCTTGTCTTTTGGATATATCCTACCTGAAAGCTATTACTCCCATTAAGGAGTGTGTAATTTTTTTAATGTGGGGGCATAGACTTCTCTTTGTTACACATTATGCACACACCATACTGATCAATATTTTCTAAATTACTTGGAAAACCCTACCTTTTTCTTACTATTCTCCTCTTAGTGGATTTCTTTAGAGACAATGATTTCCTTAGGCCTAATCCTCTTTTTGGAACTATATTTTTAGTGGATTCCTTTGGAGACAATGCTTTCTTTAGGAATAATCCTCCTATGGAAGGATTTCATTTTGGATGATGATTTTCTTGGTTATCCTTTTGATTGGTTGACTAGCATAACACAACTTGCTAGACTATCGTTTCCATCTTTTTCACCTATCTCTTCCTTTGCATGACTCGTACTAAGTTTAGCTTACTGGGATACTCTCTCTCTCTCTCTCTCTCTCTCTCTCTCTCTCTCTCTCTCTCCTTTATGGATGTTGCTTTCATTTTGGTTTAATATTGATGAGTACCTAAGTCACTTGTAGGCTTTTTATTTTCCTTGTCTCTTTTATCTAGATGAGATATTTTTCCTATGTTGTGGATCTACTTTACCATGAGTGTGTGTGTGTGTAGACTCATAATTTGAAAAAAGTGGGGGATAAATGTAGCATCATGAATTTTAAGCACCTTGATAAGGTGTACAATTTATGCTTAGTTGATACCTATTTTAGTGTGTTTCCATGCACTTGAGTCCTTTAATCAATGAGGACCCTTTGTTATAGGTGTGCTTTCTTTACTTATTTCATTCAAACATTATATTTTTTGCACATAGGCCATATTACCATGGGTGGCCTATTTCACATGTTTCCCCTTTTCATACCCCAATTTGGCATACATTTTCAAAATCCTTAATAATCATATTAACCCCCGACTAAAATTTGAGCCATTTTTTCCTTGACAAGGGAAACCTGGGTGGAGGGGGTTGTAAATTTTACAACCTTTTCATTGAAATTAACCCTTTTCATGTTAAGTTGGGCTTGTATTTGAATTGGAGTTATGTGTTGTGATTTTAAGTGGGATTCTAAATTCAATGTTAGCCCAACTTTGACACTTGATCCCTGAAATGGATTGGAGAGGTATAAATGCAAGTCTACCTCCCTCATTTTGGGAGACAAGCAAGAGAAGAAAATGATGTCAAGAGAAGGAAATAATGCATTGAAGCATATCAAACATCCAAATCATTTCAAAAAATAAGCATGGAAGACGTGGATTAATGTCTAGATCCTATCATGTGTTAAGGCATCTATGCCCTTTCTATCAAGATCCAAAGTCAAGACTACACCAAGGAAACTTTCATACATATTCATGAGCCATCCAAATTTTGTGAAGGTATAACATTTATCAAGTCATTGTTAACAATGCTCTTCTTTCCTTTATGTTATTTTCATTTCATTTCAAGGTTAATTCCTATATAAGGGTTTGACTGATGCAAACCCCTTTCTCCCAAAAAAAATCTTCTTTTCTGCATGCTAGTGACAAGCACAAAAGTTTCACATCTGGAATCAGGAAGTCCTAATTATCTATCGCATATCCTTTGGTTCAACATCAAAATTTAGTTAAACAAAGGTGACTTTCAATTACAGGGGCAAGTCTAGTCACCCCTATCAAATAGAATTGGTTGCAACTTTATGTGCAAGTTAGTTGATCTATCTACTTCTCAAATCTAGTTCAGGAATTGTCATATTAGTCTATTTTTTTGTCAATGTATATAGATCTATATCCCTTGCATCCTATTGCACCCTATTTTCTTCATTCCCTCATTCCATTTACATATCCTACAATCCTACATACGCAAAAGAGGACCTTCACACCTATTAAATGCTTGAGGTATCTTGAGCCTAGTGGGTTATTCTCCTTCCTAATTTAATGAATGGAAATACAGGCCTTAGTGTCCTAGTTTTCCCATCGAAGCTAGTGATTACTTACCCCCCTATCATTCTTACATTCATCATAGTTATAAGAATAGTTTCATTTTAGGAAGGGTTCCAATTTGATACTGGGAAAATAGAAAATATTGTAAAATTTCACTCATACTTTAGTGTTTATAAAAATGGAAAACTATTGGGAAGGGACTCCTTGTAGATTGGTCATGAACCATGGAAACCATTAAGGGTCTATTTATGCCAATGTGTACCGATCTTAGGTTAATAGACCATTATTATTGGGAATGGATAGCAAGTCTTGGATGGGTAGTGGACACCTTAAAGAATTTAGAGGACTAAATACATGAGTATTTTTGTGACACTGATAGCATGAAGTAAAATGTATACATTAATAAAACCTTGGCCAAGGTGGTACTATGCAATGGTGTAGTGATTGTTAGTGACTAGAACCAATAGGGTACTGTCTAGCTAGGAAGGTCATTCTCATAAGCAAAGAATTCTATAGGGTGTGACTAGCTATGACAGTTATAGGTTCTAACACTGAGTCTTAGATGGCATGAAAGATTGGATCACGTTTATGCACCTCTCATGTAGGGTTAGGTCACTTTTGGTAGGAATTAGTGCAGGAGACCGTTAAGTTCAAGATTGTAAGATCAATGGTTGGGAGGTAAAACCTATGACAATACTCTTCCTCTTCTAGTAGATATTAGGAGCACATACAAAAGAGGAAATAAGAACAAACCATCAAGATAATAAGGTTTTATGGTTCATGCATTGTTAATTAATCCAATTAATGAATTATTTTCTCTCGACATGAGTGAAATGGAATTGTTACTTAAATTAATTTTTGTGTGAAGGTAGTTAATCAAGTAATAATATAACTCTCGTGTATATTTGGGCCACTTCTTGTAGGAATTTGTGTGGGAGACCATTAAGTTTGAGACCGTAAGATCAATGGTTGGGAGGTAAAACCTCTAACGATACTCTTCCTCTCTTGGTAGTTGTTAAGAGCATATATTGAAGAGGAAATAAGAACAAGCCATCAAGATTATCAAATTATATTGTTCATGCATTGTTAGATATTCAATTAATGAATTTTTTTCTCTCGGCATTAGTGAAATAGAATTGTTAGTTAAAATTATTTTTATGTGAAGATAGGTATTCAAGTAATAATATCTTTTTCTTGTAGATAGATAATGAAATTTTTAGTTATTCGTGCTCATGTGAAAAGGACAACCATTTCTTCTTTTACATTGGTTAAATGAAAAGTTCTATTTCCTACAAATTGATTATTTTTTATTAAAGCTTTTTATTAAAGAAAAAATAGGTTTTGAATGGGACTCCAAAACCCTTTACAAAATAAGTCAAAGAGGGACATGAAACCCCACTGCTAGAGATATTCAAGATTGCACACTAAATGAGATAGGACAAAGCGAGACAGGCCAAAATCCAGAAAAAGGGGAAAACCAACAAACTCCCCCAACAAGATGATAAGTTGCATGAGAAGGAACAAAAGGCCAACCACCTACAAAATACTAAGAGTTACTGCCAAAGATGAGACATTGAGAACCAACAGCCCAGAAACACAATGAACCAATAAGATTATCCTTTAGTCCCCTTCTTTTGGGACCGAAGAGTCATGTCAAAAGAAGGACCGAATCGTTTAGAATTTTTACCTTTTACTGTTATCCAACCTTCTTACACTTTGGCAGTCTCCTCCTACCAACTCAAAGAGATAAATTGATTGTTATTTGATATTATTATCTAGTAGTTATATTTGGCATGTTACATTATATAGTTGTGTCTATTGAGATCTAAATTGTAGCTAGGTTTCTCTTTCAAGGTTTTAGCAAGAGAGGAGGGTTATAACATATTATTGGAGCACAGATTGTGCATAATTACTTTTGTAGGAGGGAAAACATTAGAGAAACCAACTTCACATCTGAGTAGCCAAATATGTAACAAAATACATTGATGGTGAGATTCGAATAAAAGATTCTAAAAGCAATGTCACCATAGTAGAGTTGGTTTTGAACTTAAGCTTTTGTTAAATATATCATAAATATAGGCCTAGGCATGAATTGTAATTATCAAATAGTTTATATTGGCCAACTTGATCACGATGATTTCGATGAATCAATCAAAGGGTGGAATTGCTAAGAATTTATGATTTATTAGGTCTACTAGGTGTTAAATCATCCATTTTTTTATCTATGATGTACTATATCTTAATTTCTTCCATAATAGACTACAAATAATTAATGGAATTTGTTTAGAATTTTGGAAGCATGTTTTAACTAGTTGACATATTCACCATTACAAATTTTTCTTTTTATAAGAACCAATTTGTTTAATACCTTTATAACCCTACATTTATGTTGAGGCCTTAACCGTCTAGAAATCACCACTCATATTTTGGATTGTGGTCCAAATCACCCAGTATTTACATCAAACATTATACAATCATAGACAAATTCCTCTATTATTTTATAATTTGTCGGGTCTCGCTAGATTTGGATTCGTATAAACATAATTAAAACTCTGCATTTTGGAATGTTGCTTCTGGATTCGATTGTGTGAGTGTTTTAATGCTAAAAAACACACACATTATCAAATCTAGAAGCCTCATTCTAATTACTATTGTAATACCCCAAAAATGGGCTATAAGTTCATTAATCTCCTACATCTTCAATTCGAACGAAATCGACATCAAAGTCCTAACCTAAGGCACATCTAAACATCATCGAATCATAATTGATTATCTTAAATTTTGCATCGGGGAATATTCCTAGTAATATTCCTAATTATCTTAATTATCTTTAATTTAATGATTATTTGGCGATAAATCACATTTATCCTAAGTTTGATTAATTGAATATTTTCATATTTAATTAATTAGATTTAATATTTGCCACTTAATTGTGTAATTAAATTTAATTCTATCTATTATTAATTGTATTATTTAATTTTGACAATAAATCAAAATTCCTATCTTTAATTGATTAAATTCTTATTTAATTAATTAAAACATGTTGTCATTATTTAATAATATAATTTTTAATAAAAGTTTGATTAAATAGTTAATTAACCCATAAATTAATTATTTATTTTCAAAAATCAGTTGAGTTGAGGATAAATCACTTTATTTATTTATTTAATTCTTAATTATTATGCATATTCAAAAGAAACAGTTAAACTCCAAATCAGAAAATCAATGCAAGTTATTGACTTTTTGGAACTCAACATCCTTTTGGAGTTCAAAAAGCTGATCTAAACTCTAATTTGAGTTAAAAAGCTATTTTTGCATGATTTTGAGAATTAACTATCTTTTATGATCAGATAACTCAAAAATCAAGATGAGTTAATTTGAGTGATTTATGGCTTTTCCCATGCACCTCCAAAGCCCTGGATTTCTATAAAACAAGGCTTTAGCTCTTCACAAATCATCTCATGTTTTTGCACAATCACGCTGGAGAATTGGAATTGAAGAATCAAAGCTCTTGCGAATCGACATCTTTGTGAGATCAATCTTATTTTTGCATTCATATTTCATATCATTGTTAGATTAGCATAGCATATCAGTTTTCATATAGATTAATTTCATATCAATTTTTCATTCATTCTTATTGCATAGAAAAATATAAAAAAATAGCTCAATTGCATTTATTTCATATCCATCTTTTGCATTCAAATCCTTCATTTAGGTGTCGTCTAGGTCACTGATCTCGATAATAATCTGAGAACATTAATCTCGCACCTATTAGAAGGCAGTAAATCGCTTGGTTAGATAGCTTTCAATTTTGCACGATTTTGATTATAGCTAACCTCTAATGTTTTACTGAGTGTTGTGTCTACAGATCAGGTACAATTTTCACACACACAACTATGTATTGTGGAAATCTACTCATTTTGACTATGTATTTTTCTTTTTTGTATTTTGTTATGCTCTTAATTCATATCAGCTTGATTCTTGAATTTTGGATATCTTTGAAATAATTATGTTTTGGACTCTTTTATTTAGTTTCTTTTATGCCTTATGACTTCTTTTGCCTATAATTTTGTCTATGATGAGCTATAGACAACTAAACACATTAGTAAGTTGAGAGGAAAGTGATAATTATTTTAGTTTGTAAATGTCCCTCAATGGGAGAGTCTCTCCACAATTTTTATACCCCATCAAAACATACAGTTTCAAATTGTTCATTTGGAGATAATATCCAAGTTAGGCCTACTATAAATAAGGAATGAGTCTTTTTTATTGTCAAGATTACAAAATCACACAAGAGAAAAGACATAGCACTAACATTGAGTCACAAAAAGTAGAGTGTAACCACTTTTGATCTTCAATATTACCAAAAGGTATAAGAGCAAAATGTATATAGATTTTGAAATCACACAAACAATCTTATATATAAGAAAAAAAAATTAACCATTTAAAAGACAAACGTGTGAAAATTTTAGAAGAAAATGGTCTCCAACAAATGAAGTTGAAGATAGTCTTCAAACATTCAAACTTACATGAAAGATGGGTCAAAAAAAAATTATTTAAAAATCACACAGTTGAATCCTCATATCATAACATGTAAAACTAATCAACCTTTTCTCATCCCAATTGTATTACAAGTATAAACATCAATCAACTTAACTACCATAGTTATTTAAATTAGAACACTTCACCCAACTAAGCAAGAAAGAAACACAAATAACCGCACTTGTGAGAAAAATGAAAGTAGTGAAATAATGCATAAGGCATCATGTGTTATCCTCTATATAAGGTAAATGCACATTTGTCTTTGCAAACGAGAAACATATTTTCCCTATATTCAATAAGAACTACTAATAGACTTTGCTTTCATCATCAATTTGTATTACATGTCAAGGTTTGGAGAAAACTAATGACTATTAACCTTAGAAACCTTACAAGTAAAGATTATCAACCTCTGTGGCATTACAAAAATCATGGGTTTAACAAAAAAAATTGGGTAGTTGGACTGTAGCTTATTGCATTATATTACAAGCTTGATTATTATGAGAAAGCCTTTATGAAGGGCATTTGATTACCAAATAATTGTGGTCACTTATATGCTCATATGCATTGAAGGATTTAGCCTAGTGTTGGAATATTGATGTTATGAATGCATTTGGGTATTAAAATTGTGATTAAAGGATCCATTTTAGTGTTGAAATATTAATGTTTTGAATACATTTGGATATAAAAATTATTATTATTGTGCTCAAGTCAAGCCACCAAATGTTTTGGGTTCCTATGCATACTACTACTTATGCATAAATATCTAATAGATGCAACTATCTTTTTGATTGAGGTAAAAACAGGTTTTGAAGGGTCCCCAAAACCCCATACAGAGATAATACTTAAGATTTATCAATAAAGTTCTCAATACACACCTGACCAGCTAGACCAAAAGGCCAGAAATCCCAAAAAAAAACCACAAAAGAACACTGCCACAAAAAGGAACAAAGCAGCCCAAAGGACAAAACGTCCACACCACTGAAAAAGATAAACTGATAGAGATCCACAGCAGAAGAAAAAGAAACCAACTTTTTGTTCCCTTCTTGTGGGATCGAAGGGTCATGTCGAAAGAAGGGGAGGACTTCTTTGAATGTTTTCCTTTCACAGTGATCCATCCTTCTTCAACTCTACCAACCTCATCCTTCTAGCACGATGAATCCAAAATTGAAGATCCAACACCCAGCAGAGGAGTTAAATCTGCCAACGAAGCATCCAGCACAGGGCCAGCAATAGATCCTTCCATAGAAGGATCAAAAAAACTAGAATAAGCACCAATAGTTTCAATAGAACCAGCACCCACAAAACCACCAGTAGGGAACCTGGCACCCTCCAAAGAAAGAGCAGGACCAAAGCCAGCAATGAGACGCATAGGATCGAACCCAGCTACATTAGCAAACCCAATAGGAGCAACATGAGGTAGCTTAGAGCCCGAACCATCCATCACCACATTAGACACCTAAGTACCTAAGTACCTAAATCAAGAGTAGACTCCTTCCCAGACTGAGAAGACCTTTTCAGAACAATGTAATGCTGGGTGGAGGCACCCTTCCACCATGATGGAGAAGATTTCTTCTTCTTAAGATCCAAACCACATTGGGAAGAAATGTGACCAGTCTTAAAGCATTTTTTACACCTAAAAGGAATAGCCTCATAGTCAAGTTTTTGGATCCAAGATCCCAAGGAGGATTCAATTTTGATTTTAGATGGGAGACCTATCGAGGTATCAAGCTCAACCAAAATGCAGGCAAAAGTGGAATGATAAATATTAGAAGAGTCATGATCCAACATCATAAATTCCCCCAGGGCCTCACCCACTTTCTCAAGGATAGAATCATGCCATAGATGAAGGGGGAGATTAGGGATCCTAACCCAAATAGGGATCTTGCTAAAGATTTCAGAGGAAGGGCAAATATCGGGGTGCCAGGGCTTCACCATCAACATAAACTTGTCCTCCTCCCAGCTAAAGAAGCTATCACACAGAATCTTAACTCTATCCTCAACATTATCAAATTTTGCTATGAAAAAACCCTTTTCCATAGGAAAGATATGAACAGTATCAGATAAAATTGGTTCTCACCTTCTAGACACCCAGTCAAGCAGTTGTGGTAGGCTAGGCCAGAATCCCTGAAATGGAAAATTAGACCATGAGACTTAAAGATATTTGTGTTGTTCATGAAGTCCCCTTCAGCTTCCGATGAAATCTTAACACAGAGAGAGAGAGAGAGAGAAGCAGCAGCACACAAGAATCAAAGTGATGGAGGAAGCAAAAACCCTTCCATTCCCACTCACGTTAGTCTTGGAAACTACCTTTACGAAAGACCCCTCCACCAGATAGCACTGCAGTCTAGAATCCATGAGTCCAACCATAGGAGGAGGAGAAGGGCAAGCAGAAAGAGTCAACTCAGCCCCCTTGCCAGGAATTGTCGCAAGAACAATAGTCTGGGTAAGCTCGGATGGGGCAGCCTTTCCATTTGATGGACAATGCCAGCTGAAGGAAGAAGGAAGCCATCACGTGATGGAGGTGACAAGAAAACCCTAACAACAGAAGCCATTTTAGTGAAATTTAATAGATGAAACTATGTTATTAATATCAAGATGTCCAATTTGAAATAGAACACTTGAACGGAAAGAGGGCTATGTTGCTTCTATACCATCCACAAAACCAACTTTTGGATGCTTACAAAATGTGTTGGCAACCAAGTTATTTTTAACAAATCAAACAAAAGAAGCAAAAAGTAATGCAACTTCCAATACTTTTATGCAATGTGAAGCTTTATGCTTTTTCCAACACCATGCTTCTAATGTGCTCAACAAAAATAATATAGAATCAAACATTCAAAGTTTAGAGGGAAATAAATCTTACATGAAGAGCCAACAATCCATATGTCCAAAGGTCTATTTATCTCTCCAAAATGTCAAACAGACTATTCCTATCAAATTATCAAACTCTTGCATATCAGGTGGGTAAAATAGAAAAAACTTTTTATTGGATAAAATAGAAAAAAGGGATCTCAACATTATTATAAACATTCCATATAAATATAATAGTATCCTAGAAGGAAGAAAGATCCAATTGAAAGCAAGCATAATTAAAAGAGTACTAAAATGCAAGAATTAAAAGAGTACAAAAGGATCTAGCCTAAACAATGCCAGACTCAACCTTGACCTCACACCTTTTATTCTAGTATGAGATTGAAAAATAGATTTGGGAAGACATTTCTTCCACCTTTGTACAATTATCTAAGAAATGTTATCATCAAAGTTCTTATATTTGGGAGAAGCTAGGGAGATCCCACCACCAAGGGTCCATCCATAGGCACAAAAAAAATAAAGGAATGTCAATCCTCGTAACAAGCAATACCCTTGAATTTATACCATAACAAAAAATAACAACAAAAGCATGGGTACCATGAGAAGTCATCCTCGTAGAAGGTATATAGACATCAAAACCAACCCAAAATTTAGAGACATTGCCAAAAAGTTCAACGCGGAATAATATGTATGACTATAAGAGTTTTCGTCCCACCATGGTTGCCAAAGTGTATAGCACAAATTTTAGAATTAGGAAGAAAATCAATATATAAAGTTTCTATTCTAAATATTGAATTCACAATTTTTAAAAAATGCAATAAAACAAAAGAAAATTACTAGTGAACTCCATTGATAAATAGATTTGCTCAAGTGAAGGTGGTTGCTCACAATATATACAATGTGCACCTATTAAAGGTAGTTGATATATTTGCATACTATAATGTGTCAATTTATAGATTAGAAATACATTTATTTTAAAAAAATAGTGTAGAGTATATTGGTAAATTGAATAATAAATTTTATCATTTAATTTAATTAAGTATTTCAGGTGGATATTAAAATATCTATATAATAATAACATTTAATTAGATGTGAGCTTGAAATTAAAAATAATTCAATAATCTCATTATGTAATTAGATGTGGCATTGGATTGAGATTAATTAAAAAATATTTATTCAATTAATTGATAAATTAGAATGGTTAAATAATATAATTAATTAATTAACTAATGATGATGAAGTTTTTAGTACGGAATGATGTTAAAATGATTTTGTGTCTATGGATAGTACAAGGACATGTCTCATAGATGTGTTTGCTCCTCATTCTTACTTTTGTTTGTCATGTAACTACAGAAGACATTGAATAGCTTCTATCCACTTTAATAGACATTATTTCCATAATCCTTGAGCTTCTTATAAGGATTGATCACTTTCTTTTGCATTTTATGTATGCATTATGTTTTTACTTCTATAGTATTGGCCATGCATCTATAATACAAACGCATTCCAAAAGGTTGGAAAACCAAGGTAACAAGAACCTTTAGGGCCCGTTTGGTAGCGGGAATTAGACTGGAATTGACATTTGTTTGTTCCCATTTCGCCAAATCCTCAGTTTGGGAGTGCAACATAGAAATAGAAGTGGAAGATGTAAATGCTCATTTTGGCTCAAAATGAGCATTTACATCTTCCACTTGAAAAGGTGGAATTGGAATTTGAGGGCCAAATTCCACTTTTCGAATGCTCATTTTATAAAACCTCGTCGGGTCCACGGGCTTCATTATTTCTATTTTGGCATCCACATTGTTTTGGCATCCGCATTTTTGAGGGCTACCCATTCATTTTTTAGGGCACTACATTTTGAAGGCATTCTGCACTGCGAAGCCAAGTTGTTTCATTTTGAAGGCATTATGCACTGCGAAGCCAAGTTGTTTCATTTTGAAGGCATTCTGCACAACATTGTTTCATGGTGAAGCGCTTGCATTCTTCAATCTGGTATGCATAGGATTTTCAGTTTTCATGTGAAGCCCTCCAGTGTACAAAGTTTATACTCCTAGAAAACTTTGTACACTGGCGGGGTCTATCTCTGATTTTGTAACAAAATTGTGGCCATGTTCTGTAGTTATTCTTTACCTTTTGAAGCTTCATCTTCAGTATGATATGAGGATATTACATGGAAGAACATGTTTCACTTTCTGTTGTATTTTTCATGCCTTTGCAATCATGCCATTAGGGTTTCTTTGTTGTGTATCTTGAAACATGGACTGGTGGTCGGGCCTCTTCATTTCCTGTATAAACACCTACAGATTGAAACAATATTTAAAACACCTAGAACAATTATCATGAGGGTTTTTCCCTTAGCTTTCCTTGTAGTTAAGTATTTCAATAACTTTCAAGTCCACACAGGTATAAAAAAACCACGGATTTCGTTAAAAAAGCCCTTGAAATCAATCAATAAATTTTAATATAATGATCCAATTTAGCCTTGTAGCTAATAATTTGACAGTATTGGTGCTCAAATGATGACACCCATATATATGTTTGGGGGGTACTTATAGCCAGGGTCTTAAGATTTGTTTTCAGGTAAAAGAAGATCGAAGAAAGTTTTCTTTTATATTTTGTGCTCAACATGCCATTTGTCTCTGAAGTAGTGCTTTTTTTTAATACTTTTTTCTTGTTAAACTATTTTTGACTCGGTCGAGAAAATTGTTATTCTGATGGCAATTCATGTTGAATTGCCCCGGTGATTAGTCTTTGGATTCGAAATCAGGACCTCTGAGCTTGTATTCTATTTTGCCTTTGCGGAATTAAATTTCCTCATGGAGTTTGAACTCTCGACGGTGTTTCTAAAATTGATGTTAATTAAAACCTAGGGTTGATACGTTTGACTGTACATTTTGGTTTAGGGTAATGGATCTGTTGAGAGTTTACATTTTTTCATCTCATCATGTGGATTTGACTTCACTATTCATATGTTTGAGACCTACAAAGAACTCTAAGATGATTGTACATTTTGGTTTAGGGTAATGGATCTGTTGAGAGTTTACATTTTTTTCATCTTGTCACGTGGATTTGACTTCACTATTCGTATGTCTGAGACCTACAAAGAACTCTAAGAATTTTGTGCACCGATCTCATAAAAGCACGGAAAGTGCCTAGTCTTCAATTGCTTATTGGCGTTCCTTTTATGCCCTTCACCGTTATTTCCTGTTTTAAATGCATTAAAACTGTTGGCAATCCCTTTAAATTTTTTCAATATCTTTTATTTTAATCTACTCAGCATTTATGGTGTATTTTTTGAAGGCTTACTGATTGTTACAAAATGTCTCCTCATACAAATGAATTGCTTTGTCTTTTCATAACAGTGAATGTGTCTATTGCATCTTGATTGTACCTTGTGGAAACAATGCCTTTGCTTAACCTGTTACTGTTTGTGGCCTCTCAACTGATGCTTGTTTATCTGATTAACAGTGGTAACTACTTTTTCCATTGTATCATTAGCTCCTCTCTATTTTGACACCATGATTCTTGGGAATTAGTATTTTGCCTTACCAATCATACCATGAATGGTAAAGCAGGTTTAGGCCAATCATACCATGAATGGTAAAGCCTTGTTTATAAATCCTTTTGGAACATCTTTGAAGACATATGTTTGCAGCATTTCTTAGAATAGAATTTATCAGTCCAAAATGGTCAAGCTTGTGCATCCCAGTCCTAAGCATAAAGCTGATTTGGAAGCTTGAACTAAAGTGGGTTGGGTGTTTACTAGTTTTAGCAGCTACCTATATTGGCATATTGGCATAATGCATCAAATGGTGCCATGAAAATGTGATTCAATTAATCTACATCCATCTAAATTATATACATGATGCAATTAATCAAGGCTAGCCATGAAACTATATTCCCTGTAATCTAAAGTTCATTTCAATGATCTTTTTGTAAAACATGATTAATAATATTACATACTTATATAAATGTATATGTGCCTATATAAGAACCATATATATGCACATATACATGTATATAATAATATTATTAATCATGTTTTACAAAAAATATCTTCTATGTTTTTCCCTCATTCGGATTTCTTTCCTAATGCAACAATGCTAACAAATTGAACACCTATAGATAATAACCAGCTAGGAATACATTTACAAACAGTTGTGTCAATAAGTACACACATTTCTTGGCTTGTCCTCTTGCTGCCTATGACTGTCAATTTTGTATCTCAAACCTTCTTCGATGTGTACTTTTTAGGGATGGATCTTACCAACAATATAAACATTCAAGGACACATTTGTAAGAAGACCAAAAAAGCTCGTATTCACGCACTTATTCTTGATGTCCTTGGAGTATCGAAAGTGGTGTCTGTGCTTCAAGATAGGAAAATAAAGTGTAACGAAAGAAGTGATGGAAGTGGTTTTTATAAACGCATTATTCATTTGAATGAGGTGCATTGTCATGACCAAATTCGCATGAGTGCAGCAACCTTCTTTCGGCTAGCCAATCTTGTAAGGCAAAAAAGAATCCTATCAGATACGATGAGCATAACGTTAGAAGAACAATTAGTCATGTTCATCCACACCCTTGGCCACAATCTAAGGAATCGTAAGATTGCCCACAACTGTGGTCACTCCGGAGAGACAGTAAGTCGATACTTCCACAAGGCCTTGACAGATCTGTCTTAGCACTCCATGCATATTATTTCCTACCACCTAGTCCAAACACTCCTAAAATTAGTGGGAAGGACCATTTTGACCCTTACTTCAAGGTAAACCCCCTAGCGCTACAAATTTATTTGCCTTAGTGATAATCTTATTACTGCGTGTTTCTTGACTACAGTTTTTCTTTCTATAGGATTGTGTTGGAGCAATTGATGGAACCCATATACTAGTCATTGTTGATGTCGACTTACAAGGTAAATATCAGGATAGAAAAGGGAACTTGTCACAAAATGTTATGGTTGTCTCTTCTTTTGATTATAAGTTTCAATACATTCTTGTTGGTTGGGAAGGGTCTACTGCAGATAGTCATGTCCTAGCTTCAGCTCTCACTAGAGCCGATCCACTTGCAATTCCCCCTAGTATGCCATTTCACACTGTATGTTTAGTGAAGAAAATGATAAATGTTTCACAGTTTAACAATATATGTTATATTGTAGGAAAATATTATTTAGTCGATGTTGGATATCCAAATGTACTAGGATTTTTCGTACCTTATCATTGTACACATTACCACCTGAAGGAGTTTTTAAGAGCAAACCCTATAAATAGCCCACAAGAGTTGTTTAACCATCGACACTCCTCTCTTATAAATGCAATAGAGTGTACATTTGGCATTTTGAAGCAGTGTTTTCCTATCCTGAGGCATGCAACGTCTTATCCAATCACGAGACAAGCATGTATTGTTTTGGCATGTGGCATACTGCACAACTTCATTACTATAGAGGACGGTGTTCCATCCGAAGTGGTTATTGAAGAGGATGACGATTGTGATGGGATAAATGTACCAATACTTGAGACATATGGGTTGAGTCAGCGTGATAGGGATGATTGGGGGAAGTTTAGAGATGATATAGCAAGTAGGATGTGGGAAGACTACAGACGTAGAGAATAGTTGTAGTTTTACAAGACCTTACTTTGTTCTTTAATGTGCTTTAATGCAGATAGAGTGATATGCATGATGGTTTCATTGACCTTTTGTTTGTCTCTTCATTCCTAGCTGGTTATTGTTTATGCCTCTTGAATTTGTAAGCCTTGTTGCATTAGGAAATATAAATGGAATACACCAAGGAGTACCACATGATGAAGATCAATCATATTGTTGTAATTTTGATGCTCAAATCATGTGTTCTCATAGTTTACATATACAAAATTCTTTGAAAGAAATAAAGCTTGTGTATGATTTGTAAATCTGATCTATCTTTGATTAACAGTCATGCTTACTATTCTTTAACATTCATGCTTACTTTTCTTTGATTTTGATCTCTTCTAAATGTGTGTATCTTGTTTGACACTTTGTCTTCTAAATGGGGATTGACACAACAGTAATTTGGCCCTCAAATTCCAATTCCACCTTTTCATGTGGAAGATGTAGTAGAGCATATATAATACAACTGTATGAACATAGTAGAACATATATACATGCATACTTAGATATATGCAAATGAGAATGGATAATAAAGATATATAATACATATTACTAGATACATGCAAGTGAGAATGGATAATAAAGACATATTTTTACATATTGCTGGATATCATGCATAAATGCAATATTTGGATTATATGCCACTGTTGTATGACTCTTTCCTTAATATCCATTCTCATTTGCATGTAGCTAATAATTGCATATAAACTGTATGAACATTGTAGACTATATATACATGCATACTTAGCTACATGAAAATGAGAATGGATAATAAAGACATTTATTACATATTGTTGGATATCATGCATAAATGCAATATTTTGGATTATATGCCACTGTTGTATGACTCTTTCTTTAATATCCATTCTCATTTACATGTAGCTAACAATTGCATATAAACTATCTGAACATAGTAGACCATATATACATGCATACTTAGCTACATGTAAATGAGTATGGATAATAAAGACATATATCACATATTGTTGGATATCATGCATAAAAGCAATATTTTGGATTATATGCCACTTTTGTATGACTCTTTCTTTAATATCCATTCTCATTTGCATGTAGCTAATGATTGCATATAACAGGTGGTGTAGGTGATGTCCTTCACAGAACTCATGATGAGCATGGAGGATGAGGTTCAAGTAAGCCAGTCAACTTCTTCCTCCAAGAAGGTTATGTGGACAAGAGAGATGGAACAAAAGTTCCTAAACTTTCTCCATGATCAAGTTCACCTAGGAAGGAAAGGCGAAGGGGGCTTCAAAAAAGAAGCTTGGACAGCCATTGAGAGGAAGTTCAATGCTTAGATGAACCTTAATCTGTCAAAGGAAATTTTCAAAAACAAGCTTAAAGGATGGAAGCAAGGTTTTAGAGTTATGAGAGAGTTGAAGAATATGAGTGGGTTTGCATGGAATGAAGCTACTCAATGTGTGGATGTTGATGACATGGTGTGGGACGAGCTTCTAAAGGTAACATACTCTTTTGAATATGTTGGTCTAAGCAATATTTCCTTCTTATTAAGTTAGATACAAGACAGAGATCTAATTCATTCATCATGACAACATGAAGAAAAAAGAATTCAAAAGTGCCAAAGTGTATAAGAGACAACCCTTCTAGTACTAAAATGACCTATCCTTCATTGTAGGTAATGACATAGCTCAAGGTACCGCAGCTACAACTCAACAAGAGACAAAAGAAGGGCTCAATATGGATGGGCCCACCTACGTGGATTGTGATGAGGATGTCCCTATGAGTACACCTATTAACACTACAACTGATTTGGATGATGAATTATATCATTCTAATCAATCGAGTGCAAGTGGTAATCCAAATCCTTTAACAAGGAGGGGGAAGAGGAAGAAGGCAACCATGGCTGGTTCGTTGGATCTGCTTTGTGAAACTATGAAAAGAATAGAAGAGGACTTATGTTTGCCTCTTCTAATCAAAGTGGACAATTCTGAATCAGATTATGTCTTAGATAGTGTCTATGAGGCTCTCAAAGGCATCCCTGATTTGAGTCAAGACACTATGCTAAAAGCATATGACACCTTCATGGTTGAAACTGAAAGAGCCAAAGGGTTCTTGAAAATGAATGAAGAGGAGAGGGTGCAGTATATTGCAATGAAGTTTGCAGATTGTAGAAGTTGAGAAATCCAACTTCACAGATCGCCAAGAACACTTACATGCAAATAACCTGTTGCTGAAAGGAAACCAAAGAGACAAAAAGAAAAAGCTTGAAAAATCTCAGCGGAGTGAGAGAAAATTGTATTCCAAGATAATGAAAAAAGAATTACAAGGTTCAACCTATAAAGGTGAACAAAACCCTAAAACTAGAAAAGCTAGGTTGCACATTATAATTAATAAAGATATTAATTATAATGCACCTAAGAGATAGCTTTAGTAAAAAAGAGTAATGAAACTAACTAATTACTCTAACACCCCCCCTTAAGCAAAGCTCAGGAGGTAAGCTAGCCTAGCATAGCTATGAAAGCAGGAAAGACAGGTCTCAGCAATAAGGCCTGATCAGGTACCTAATACAAGGAAATCTCTGTAAACTGGAGACAAAGGAGAAAACCCAGTGGGAAAAACTCATCTCTAAAAAGAGATATAAAAGCAAGCAAAAGACAAAAAAATGACTTCAAGAGACTCTCTCAAAGCCATAAGTACAATGCATGCTGCCAACCCCCCCGTGAGAGAGGGTCCAGGCTCCAAAGCCCCCCCAGAATGAAAGAACCCCTGAATCAATGAACAAACCACCATGATGCCAATACAAAGGAGTGAAAGGTAGTGAGCACTAAAGAGGTAACCTCGAAAGATGAGGTGTCACTGGAAGGCTGAGCTGATGCTCAAAGGAGTACACACGAGGATCCTGAAAGGGAATCCCCAATGTAGGTGGTATGATAGGTGTGCTGACACTGTCAAGAGAGAGGAGATGAATGTCCTCTATAGAATCCTCAACAACTGCACCTGGTGGCTCAATGAATGGAGCTGGAGGGTCTAGCAGTGCTGAAGTAGAGTCCTGCTGAAGAGAGGAAATCTCAACAAGATGTGGTGAGGTAGTCACAGAAGTGGTCTCAAGAACAACACAGAGGTTCAAGTGACCTACCTGCCCCACATGATGCTCTCACGTAAGAGGAGAGCTATGCTCTGATAATGGAGATGGTGGACCAAAGTGTGAGAAGGTGTAGAGACGGGTGGAATGATCAATTCTCCCTATAGCAACAACACCTCCTGTCGCACTATCCTGGATGAAGACTGAATCTATCGTGAACTCAACTATCTTCCCTAACCCACTGAGTGTAATCTGATAAATTGAGAGAAGGTTAGTAGACAAAGATGGAACATACAATACATCATTGAATGTGCCATCCTGAATGCCTACAGAACCTTTCTTGCAGACTGTCATAACAATGTTATTCCCCGTGAGAATGTGAGGAATAGGAGAAGCCTCAAAAGAAGAGATCTCCGGAGAAGATGCCATATGGTGAGAAGCACCTAAATCCAGTATCCAAGGGACCTGTGAAGGGGATGTAGCTAAAGCCCGTAATGCATGACCCTTTCCAAGATCTTGTCCAGTTGTAGGAGATGTGGCAGAAGACTGAAAAGCAAACCCCTATGAGGTAGAAGAGGATGGAGAGGAAACAGTGCTCTTCTAAAGAAGAGCTTGCAAATCGGCAATCTGTTTCTCATAGCCATCAAATCTCTTATGAAAACAATGTGACTCATCATGAGGCCCCTTCTGACAATAGGAACATGTAGGGCTCTCAGTCTTCTGTTTCTCCTTCTTAGAAGAAGATGGTGGGCCAGTAGAGTGCTGAGAAGAGGAATCTGATATTTGCTTCAGCTTCTGCTTCTGTGAATCCTAAGGTGACTTGGCAAGCAATGTCTATGACTGTGAACCAGTAAGTGAATCCATTTGATTGAGCTTGGACTGATCATGAGTCAACCTGTCACAGAAAGTCTCAAAAAAGGGCATAACATGTCGTGCACCCAGTGCATCCATAGTGGAGTAGAAAGTGGAAGAAAAGATCTGATACTGTCCTTGTAACTTTGAGAGTATCAGAAAGATACACTCATCATCTGTCTTGGTTTTCCCACATCCTTGCAAAACTGTACACAGATACTTGAACTTCATCAAGAAGTCCTCTATAGTGGGGAAATCATAGGAGTCAAAGAGGTCAACTCTACATCAAGCTGAAGTGCCCGGAATGCATTCACTATACCAAACAAGGTTGAAAACTTGCCCCAAATAGCCCTAGGAGTGGCCAAACTATCCAGGTGAAACAAGAGACTGTCAGAGATGTTCAGTGCAATCAAGCCCATGGCTTCATCCATTTTGTTTCTATGCTGGAGAATCTCAAAGGGACGCTGCAAGACAGGTTGGTGTTCATCCAGACATGACCATAAGCCACGTGACATAAGTAGCCTGGTCATGTGTGCTTTTCAGGTGTGATAATTGTGTGGTGTCAACCGAGCCACAGAGGGGTCCGACATTGGGAGAAGAAGAAGATGGAAGCAGAAGGGTCTTTTCTGAAGTAAATTACAGAAAGAAAGAACACCCCCCCCCCCCCATAATGTATAAATCTGACCCCTGTACAGCAAGGAAATAATTATTGAAAGCACAAAAAATGAGAAGAAAACTTGGATGCCAAATGCAGAGAGGGAGGAAACAGAAGCCTCTACTTCAAAGCCAAAAATGAAAGCTCAAATGGTCAAATCAAAAAATGAGACTAGCATCATCACGTTCGGCTCAGAAAGACCTTTTCGACGATATTTCATTTTCTAAAAATGGACATTGTATGCACAAGTTACGACCAAAAAACCAACTGCACCTCCGAAGAAGAGCTCTCTGAAAAAAACCAGTCACTGGAAAAAATTTGACAGCCATCTGCACGTCATGGGACCGTCTCGCCAAAAGAAAAAAAAAATTGGTTGCCGAAAAAAAAAAATTTCGGCAGGTGACATCACCACTGTGCAGGTGGCAGACCGCCGGCGAAGGTGGCAGTCTGGCGATGCTGTGGTCGCCCGGGGGCAGTGATGGCGGGGGTTGAGCACTCCGGCGGAGGCTGAGTGCGGGCTGGGCCGTAGTGGCGCGCTGGCTAAGCATTGGCAACATCCAAAAGAAACCCTAAAATGGCACATTTTTAAAGATTTTTTTATTTTTATTTTATTTTCGAGTCGTACGGCCCTAATAGGCCAAAAAAATTCTCCTAGATGCCCCAGAGGCCAAATAGGTCGAGTTTTATATGAAAATAGGGGTTTTAGGGCCTTTCGAACGCAACTGTGAGGTCATTTTTTGCCCAAAATGCTCCAAAAAAATGAGACCCCCAAGATCCAATAAAAAATAACACAAAAAAAAAACTAGAGGAGCTGTGGCTTTCGTCTTCGAATCACGGCTCCAAAAGCTCATACCAGGCAACAGTAGGGAAGCTCTAATACCATGTAGAAGTTGAGAAATCTAACTTCACAAATCGCCAAGAACACCTGCATGCAAATAACATGTTGCTAAAAGGAAACCAAAGAGACAAAAAACAAAGGCTTGAAAAATCTCAGCGGAGTGAGAAAAAATTATATTCCAAGATAATGAAAAAAGAATTACAAGGTTCAACCTATAAAGGTGAACAAAACCTTAAAACTAGAAAAGCTAGGTTGCACATTATAATTAATAAAGATATTAATTATAATGCACCTAAGAGATAGCTTAAGTAAAAAAGAGTAATGAAACTAACTAATTACTTTAACACAGACCTCTAGCTACTTTTTTTTCATTTTAAGTATTGTTACTTAAACATTGGCAAGGCTAGCCAAGATAATTTTTAAGTTGGCAAGGTTAGCCAAGATACTTGTCTTATCAACATCATACATTGTTTTTGTTTATCAGCTTCTCTACTATATATGCTCTAGTATATTTTTCTACTATTTCAGCCATGATGATATTTTTTTACTGTTATTTCATGCATTGTGATATTTTTCTGCTACTTTAGCCATGATGAAATTGTTTTTATTGTTATTTCATGCATTATGATATTTTTCTGCTACTTCAGCCATGATGACATTGTTTTTACTGTTATTTCATGCTATTGCAGCCATGATGATATTGTTTTTACTGTTATTTCGTGCATTGTGATATTTTTATGCTATTTCAACCATGATGATATTGTTTTTACTATTATTTCATGCTATTTCAACCATGATGATATTATTTTTAATGTTATTTCATGCATTATGATATTTTTCTGCTATTTCAGCATTGATGATATTGTTTTTACTATTATTTCATGATTATAAATGGAATACACCAAGGACTAACACATGATGAAGATCAATTATAGCGATAAATTATGTTGTTCTATTGCAAAGTATCAGAACTGTACATTTTGAATTCTTCAAAACTGTTCGAAGAGTACTCATATGTATGGCTGCTCTACCCAAATTTTGTGTGTTTATATCAAATTGTTGGCTTATGTATGAAGCCCATGTGGGTAAATTATTGTAATTTCATAATAGTATTGTAATATTCTTTTGTTCACTTCTACTGTGGTTACAAGTTATCCTATTTCTATAATTCTTTCTAATGTGCTTACAAGTTATCCTATTTGTTCAGTGTCTTGAGCAACTGAATCAGTGTGCAATAGAATGAAGTATAGCTACTAGCTGCTCAAGAATACAATACTGAATCACTATTTCAGTTGCTCAAGTATACCACTTATCATCATTCTTGAGCAACTAAATCAGTGTCTTGTATTGTTCATTTTGTTGCAGACTGAATCAGTGTTCATTCTGTTGCACACTGATTCAGTTGCTAAAGAATACAATACTGAATTAGTGTCTTGAGCAATTGAATCAATGTGCAACAGAATGAAGTATAGCTACCAGCTGCTCAAGAATACAATACTGAATCACTATTTTAGTTGCTCAAGTATACCACTTATTAGTTGCTCATTTTTCTAGTCCTTCCATGTCCCCTGCATCTTCATGTTTTCTCTTATTTGATTGCATATGCATGACCATGCCACATTCTTTTGTAGATTTGTTATCAATTCTTACCCTATGAAACCCAGGAGAAGTTGGCAATATTTGACTAGCAATGTCCTAGCTTCAACTCTCACTAGGATTCAACAAGGAGGATCATAAGATACCCACGCACAAAAATGTTTTTAGGTGTTTATCAAATTCAGTTAATTGTGAATGTAGCTATGCCTTGACTCATCCACCAAAAGTAGAGGAGTCACATTGACATTCTACAAGGCTTCCTTCTAAATGAAAGTGGGTTGGAGGGGTCTTGAGAAAGTTTTTGAGCATGTTGATATAGGTTGCCTTTGGCTATTAATTTTCTGACTTGAAGAACTACTCTTAGTATTGTTTGTTTGGTTACTCTGTGAGCCATTCTTATTACCATATGCATCATTGGGCGTACTTTGATTAAGATTACTCAACATTTGAGACATCATGTCAATCATGGTTTCAAATCTCATTCCCATCTAACCAGCTCTCTCCTTTCCTCTATAATTCATGTTCTCTATTGTGTTCTCACCGTCTCTAGGAGGTTCTTGATGCATGCCTAATATCTCTATAACTGTTTCTCCCTTTGGAACTTGTGGGGGCCGCCAATGATGTTTTCTCTATTCTTTAATATAGTATCCTCAAGCCCTCTCACTCACAAACTTCAAATCTAATTGAAGGTTACTTTCACAGGCTGGCAAGGAAAACTCGTGCAACAAAAATGAAGTATAGCTACCAGCTACTCAAGAATACAATACTGAATCACTATTTCAGTTGCTCAAGTATACCACTTATTAGTTGCTTGTTTTTCTAGTCCTTCCATGTCACTTGCATCTTCATCTTTTCTCTTATTTGATTGCATACACGACCATGCCACATTCTTTTGTAGATTTGCTACCAATTCTTACCCTATAAAACCTAGGAGAAGCTGGCAATATTTGACTGGCAATGTTCTAGCTTCAGCTCTCACTAGGATTCAACAGGGAGGATCATAAGATACCCACACACAAAAATGTTTTTAGGTGTTTATCAAATTCAGTTAATTGTGAATGTTATTTTGACTGAAAAAGTAATTACAATTTGTTTCAACTAAAGTGGAAATTACTCCCCAACTGGTTAGCTCTTCCTCTTAAAACATCTTAGACAAATCCTCATGGCAATCTGACCATATCAATCTTTACAAACTAAAGCCTCTAAAGCCCATAAGAAAGAACTGAAGCAAAATCGACTGAAACTGCAATTGGAATCACAATTTCTGTGGAAATAAAACATAGAATCAAGCACCTAAATATAGCATTCATTATTTTGAACCATCAACCTTCCACACAAAAAAGCATAGCTCCCCAACAATTTCACATCTTCTGGGTGTTCTTGCAATGCATACTCATAAATTTCCTTGGCCTTGTTGGGATTTCCCAATTCATCCCAAGCAAACTCAGTGAATTCTCTTAACAGATGCTGATTGCAGGGCTAAATCTCCATAGCCTTGTGGTAGTACTTCTCAACCAAAAGCTCTACATCCACACTTTACTCAAATATGCAGCAAAATCCTTGTAAAAATGGGTCTCTCCATCATAAAATGCCTTCTGATCATCTTCCTCTTCCTCATTGTCATCACATCTCATATGGTAAGCTCTGATTCGAGTCTGAAAAATCACATTTTCAGTAATCTTAGATGAATTCTCCTTAAAAAGTCTGATGTTGTTGCGTTGTTGTTCTAACTGTTCTTAAATTAATGTGTTTTCAGTGTTTCATGTGCTTTGTCAAAACAATATTTGTTAATGAACAGTTGGGTTCTTTGGTTTAAAACATACTGCTTCCAACAGATATTTCATTTTTCATTATTTAAGACTTTTTAAAGAGAAGTTAACATTGTTTGAAGCTCTTTCCTTGAAGTTAAATTGGTTTCCATACTCTGTTGTTACTGGATTAATGAAGGCACCAAATTGACATTAAAATTATAGTCAATATCAAGTTTGTACTTGTTATAAGGATCTATGTTTGTTTGTTATCATGGTTTGTTTCTGGTGAGATTAGAATACATGGTTTGTTGTTGTAGCAATTCACAAAAACTACAAGTTGGAGTAGTTTTTGAAAATAGTACTCCAGCTTGTACAAATTTTGTAGATTGCTCCAACACCTACTTTTTTGGTTGTCATCTTATATACATGTCGTCATGAAGAATTCAAAATGGATATTGTTCATGATTTCAACTTACAATCTATATTTATGATGACTACACATATTTCTAATGTTACTCCTTGGTGTATTACATTTATTACGGGAACTTTGCATGGTGTGTCTTCACACCACCATTTCGTTGTTGGATTTTGTTCTTCCCCATCTTCTATGTACGAGTATAGATGTCTTATTAGATCCTTTCAGTTTCAAATAGAAAGTCTCTTTAATCAACCATGGATTGTTAGAGTAGATTTGATTATGTGGAGTTTCTAAAATTTTATGAAGTGTATTTGAATGAACTCTCGTTACTTCTTCATTGCTCATATGTTGTTCATGATTTTAACTTACAATCTATATTTCTGATGACTACACATATTTCTGATGTTACTCCTTGGTGTATTACATTTATTATGGGAACTTTGCATGGTGTGTCTTCACACCACCATTTTGTTGTTGGATTTTGTTCTTCCCCATCTTCTATGTACAAGTATAGATGTCTTATTAGATACTTTCAGTTTCAAATAGAAAGTCTCTTTAATCAACCATGGATTGTTAGAGTAGATTTGATTATGTGGAGTTTCTAAAATTTTATGAAGTGTATTTGAATGAACTCTCATTACTTCTTCACCGCTTCAAACTATTTGTAGTACCTAAGTAAGACGATTGTACTGTACTATGCCCTTTTCAGGCCTAGAAATATAGTGGTGAGCGATCAACAGCTTCGATGTCCCTCAATTCAAGTCCAGTCAACATATAACAAGGACAAAACATGCAGGGCAACGAAGATAGCAGATAAGAAATTAGTTGCACAAGAAGTGGCCACGACCAAGAAGCACAGTAGTTGCAGATGATCATGTAGGCAGTACTTGATTCGAGAGAAATCGAAGTCGTGGATCACAAAACCACCATCCTCCCAGACCCAAAAAAGGTAAGGCCTACACCATTTCATCTTTCCCGAGAACTCCCAATTGTTTTAAGCAGAGAAGAAGTTATGAGAGGAATTGTAAGTATGAAAATAAAAGTAGCAAGCTCGTTGAACATTCTCATGTTGAACATTAGTATGTTTCTTTTTATTGCAATTATAATTAGTTCCTTGGTTCCTTAGTAATTGATTTTTATTGCATCGTTGTCTTTGGTTTGTCATTTTGTTTTGAGTGTCCAGTGATTTAAATCAAAGACTTCGACTTAGCCAAAAAATGTGCAAGTCTACATTAGTATGTTGTTTTTTATTGTAATTATAATTAGTATGAATGAACAAAATAATGTCAATGCAATATTTGTCGTTATAGCGTCAATGACTTCGGTGAATGTGCCTGTGTCAATGCGGTGTTGGGCCATGCATGTTGAGGACGTCACGCACAACAAGTAATCCTGGGCGTCAATTTTGGTGTTGCCCAAATAGGAAAAAGGTCTGGATATGTAATTATATTTTATGTTTATAAATAATGTCACAACTAATCATTTTAGGAAGAACTGATGTAGATTTGGTATTGCAGGGAAATAGTGGATGTCAATACTTTCGGTGGGTCAATGAAACCACATTTACCTCTACCCCATCTACATTTGTACCTGATGTAGGAAATGACTACAACTTGTGCAAGGCTCGAGAGGCAGATAGTGCCGCCAAGATTGCTTCAATGGCAAAAGTAGAAATCATGTTTCTGCAATGCCTTCTTTGTGTAGTTTGCGTACTACTTTATTGGGATCATATGCGTAAATGTGATTAACAGAGGGCTATTGTAGATACATGAAGTTTTTTATAATTTCAAGTAGATACGTTGGACATATTGAGATAAACTCGTGAGCTTTTTTGTTGTTTATGACTACGTTATGATTTTGAATATAAAATTAAACAAAATTAAATATTAACCTTATTAAAAAAAATTGAAAAAAAATTATGATTTTCTATATAAAATAAAATAAATAAATATTTATGATTTTTTCTATAAAATTAAATAAAATAAAAAAATAAATGAAAAAATAAATTATAGTATTAAAACAATTCAAAAAATAAAATAAAAATCATACTCAAATTCCAATTCCAATTTCAAAAAGTGGAACCAAACGGAGGAAATACATCTTCTCCCTCATATTCCGGGTCAACCAAATGGTCCAAACTATAATTCAAAAATGAAAAACTAGATTATCAAATCCATAATTTGACCATATCCAGCATTTGATCAAATCCCGCTACCAAACAGGCCCTTAAAGCATAAATGAGTCAACTTCCGATATTTTAAAATTAACATTATGAAAACAAAGTTTTAGAAGGATATTCATGATTGTAGGCTTTAATAAAATAATAGATGCTAAGCTTCATCCACTTTAAAATTCTCTTTTCTAATCCAATTTAAATTAGGTTTGTATCATTTGTCCATAGAATCTTAGAATGGTTTATCCTTGGATTTCAATTCATGCATTTCAATAAACTAAGCGAAATATATAAGAATGTGTGTATGGAGCTCAAGCAGGATTCCTAATCTTGAATTAAATTACATTTCCTTATACAATTGATCCTTGATAATTGTATAATAAAATATTTCAAAATGCACTTGAAGATCCAATTGTATTAAGGTTTGTAGCTTTTGTGCTTAAAATTTCAAATAGTTCAACCTTTGGTGTTGATCCATTGAAGAAACTAACACTAAAATAATGTGAACTCCTAGCCTTTCAATTAAATTACATTTCTTAGATAAGCTTTGAGCGAACCGGTACAAAGTAAAATTGTTGAAATTAAATATAAAACATATTGCAAGAGTAGGCAGCTTGACAAGGAATCGTTGAGCATTAAGAATTTAAGATTGACTTGTATCTTGTGTCCATTGATACTACATGATTAGTCATTAATTCTCTATACATGGTATTTGTGTAGTGTATTGTAATTTTGGTGATTGTTGATCATAGATTTTGCCCTTGTCTGTACCCTAGCTACAAAAATTATGAAATTGAGTTCTTTCATTATTATAATTCAAGTTTCTGTTGTGACATTTCATAACTCAATGTTCCGTATCTTCATTGCTTTTAGTCTTGTGGTTATTCATTTAGCGGTCCATCTTCTGCAAGGATTGCACAAACCTACATTGTACTATAAGCATGAATGACATTTTATCCCAAATGAGAGAAGAGCCAAGCATGAAGTCAAAAGAAGCATGGATGAAATTTTATCCCAAATGAGAGAAGAACCAAGCATGAAGCCAAAAGAATGCATATTTGCATAAATAGTATGACACTTCCAAAATATATTGACACTTTGACCTACTATTAGGAGGATTGAGGAGATGAGCAATGTGAAATTCGCTGGGAGGTTTCCATCTCCTGTATGGATCTTCTTCACTTTCAGTTTGGCTACTCTCAGACCACATTCAATCCTCCAAATTTCTAGTGGTGCTCCAATTAAACAAAAGAGATTGTCATTTTCATAGTCACTTATCTCATGCTGTATGCATATGGTAGATCCCACTGATGGCCATGGCAATCATATTTACAATATACCTAACAGAATGTTTGTTATAATTGCTTGACTTATCTCCAGCATCTGTTTGAGTAATTTTGGTTGAAGCTGACAAGACTTAGGAAGATGTTCCGAAAACATCATTAGAGTTAGCTGATGCGAAAGGAAAGACGTAAAGAAAAGGACAAGGTGAACTTCGCACTCATGGCTATGGTAAAGGGAGTGTAAGATTTCTCTACCTGAAAGAAGCACATGGTAAACTCAACTCAGAAGCAGCAATGAGAGAACTTAGGTTTAAACGGTTATTAAGATCCTGGTTATGATCATGATGAGGACAATCAGAGATCCACTTCTGGTTACATCACCTTCAGTGGTGGTCCAATTGCACAGACAAGTGTGAATCAAGTTGTTTTTCTACAGAGACGAGAGGCCAGCTCATGCAGGACAATAATTACAATGGTCATGTCAAAAGCTTGGCTTCACAGAGGATGTAACTTACAAGATTTGAATAAACAGTCAGAGTGCTAGCATATAACAAAATATTTACAGTTGCATTAATGGTCAAAACACATTGACATAGACATGCATTGGATTCATAAGTGACTGCGGCATGGCAAAATTGATGTCCAGTATATTCTGAATACGTTGCAAGTGGTGTAAATCTTCACCAGACCACTTACATGGCAATTGAACAGCACCCTAAGAAAACTAGAAAATAACATTTAAAAAGATGTCCAAACAGATAGATGCCAAATACGGACACAAGAAGTGTAAGCATCACAGAATTAGTCTCAAATAGCAATACTAATAACTGAAACACATAGCAGTAATGGAATAATATTTACTCTTGCAGGAACAAATATGCTAAACCATCAAAACCGTAGATCAAAAAATTGTATGGACTCGCAAGTCCAATGGCGAGCCGAGTCGACTCACCATGGACTCGCGAGGCGAGTCCATGCAAGTTGACTCGCAAGTCTTTGCCTTGGACTCGCACGTGTCTTTCATCAGGACTCGCAAGTCATTGACTTGGACTTGCGTCGTCCAGTAAACACGCCGAGCACATGCATAAAGTTGTTTGTTTTTTTCATTTTTCCTCTCATTTGCTCTTTGTTCTTGCTCACAACAAGGTTTTAGGGTGTGGAGAGGTTGAAGAATCAACATCAAATTTGCAAATTACATCTAGGTAAGGAATTTTTTTACTTATTTATTTTTTTCTCTTCCATTAGAAATGAAGAAAATCTTTAAAAACAAGGAGAAATGCTGGCAAAAAAATTTCTATTTCTCTTTTTGACTGATTTCCTTGCATTTTTATTTTGTTTTTTAATACTATTGTTATCAAATGATTCATTATCATTTTTTTGTTATTTTTCCATAAAACCCTATTGATTTTTTTTATTTTTTTCATGTTGTAACAGCTATGCGAAAAACGAAAGATGAGGCATGGAAGTATGGAATAAGAGGAAATAAAAAGGGAGATGTGACTTGCACGGAATGTAGCAAACTGATGACAGGGGGAGTGAATAGATTAAAATACCACCTTGCTAGAATATCTGGACCAAGTGTGGATAGCTGCCCCAATACAACTCCAAAAATTATTAGACACAAGAAGGCCCTTCTTGCTAAATATGATTCGCATAAAAAAGAGAAAGAAAAAACAAGACAAGCCATGATAGCTGCAATGAATCCAAATGCATTCAGTTCAGCTCCCTTTCATTTCACAAGCACTCGCAAAAGGGCAGCCTCCTTTCATCATCAACTAAACTCATCTATTGCTGACAATGAGGATGAAGTTACTGAGACTCAGAATCCTCCTTCATCAGATCCAAGTTGTTTTATTCCACAATGTTCCAAGGGCACAACCTTCACTTTAAGGTACAGGATGGAATAAAGAAAAACATGAGAAAGCAATTATAGCAGCAGCAACTTTTTGGTACTACAACGATTTGTCTTTCAATGCAGCAAGCAGCCCATATTGGGAAAGTTTGGTTACCGCATTTACAATTGCAGGCAAGGGGGTTTAAAGCCACAATAGCTTATGACTTCAATGGGCCATTGCTACAAAAATCAGTGGAAAGTACACAGGTTCTAGTTGATGATCAAAAAAAAAATGGAAGCGAAAAGGATGCGACATCTTATCTGATGGATGGACAGATGGGAGAAATAGGACTCTCCTCAACTTCTTGGTGGCTTCTGATGGTGCAACGGTATTCCTCAAGTCTATAGATGTCTCGAAAGAAATAAAAACTGCTGAAACTTTGTGCAACTTGTTAGATACGGTGATCCAAGAAGTTGGAGTTGAGAATGTTGTCCAAATTATCACGGACAATGCAAATGCATATGTATTTGCAGGTAGAATGCTTATGGAGAGGCATCCCACAATTACATGGAGTCCTTGTGTTGCACACTGCTTAGACTTGTTAGAGGATATTGAAAAGATTAGTTGGGTGAAAAGGGTGGTTGAAGAAGTTAAAAGTGTCACCAAATTCATCTACAACCATACTTGGGTCCTCACTTTGATGAGAAAACACACAAGTGGCAAGGACCTTGTGCGACCAAGAGTGACAATTTGCTAGCCATTTCCTCACATTGCAAAGCATTCTTGGTGTCATTCATCATCTTAGGCAAATGTTTGTGTCTGATGCTTGGCTACAATCTACATATGCCAAAAAACCTGAGGCAAAGAAGATAGTAAGTATTATTTTTGATGATGGGTTCAACAAAAGCGGAGACGAGTTGATCAAATCATCAAGGTAAGTAACAAACCCAAATATAAACTTTATACAAGAATCTACTTTCTATTTGTTTAGGGGTTAATTTTGTAATAATTTAAAATTTGTTTTCATTTTTCTAGGTGATAGAACCTTTGGTAAGGGTTCTTCGTATGGTGGATAGAGAGGGAATGCAAATGGGTTTCATTTATGAGGTCATGGATAGGCCAAAGAGGCCATTTCAAATTACTATGGTGGAAATTCAAACAAAAATATGAAGCCCTTTGGCGCATCATTGATCGTAGGTGAACACACCAGCTCCACCAACCGATGCATGCCTTGGCATACTACTTGAACCCGAGTTTCTACTTCTCTGATTCATTTAAGACTGATGAGGAGGTCATGTCAGGTGTTATTACATGCACTGATAAGATGGTTCCTAACTGTGACTTGAGAGACAAGGTTCTTGATGAGTTGGAGGTGAGATTTGATATTTGTTATATCTTATAATTTATTTATGATTCATGAATCTAGAAATGCTCATTATTGAGTTTGAGTCTTCGACAATTCTTATTTATGAATTTTGAAATGTTCATTGTTCAAGATCTACAAGGGTGCAGAGGGGAGACTCTTCTCTTCACAACAAGCAATTGACAAGGGAGAAAAACAACCACCAGCTAAAACATTTTGTTCAATACTAGAAGACAAAATTCGAAACTTGATAATGATTATTAATTTGTTACAAACTTCATATTTTACTCAATTCTAATATTTCTAAATGCTTTTTTTGGTAGATTTATGGTGGGAGAATGATGGTCCTAACACGCCTAATCTTCAAAAGATAGCCATCCGTATTTTGTCTCAGCCATGTAGTGCTTTTGGGTGTGGACGGAATTGGAGTACATTTGACAACATTCACACAAAGAAGAGAAATAGGTTGAGCCAGAAGAGACTCAATGATCTTGTCTTCGTTTGGTATATCCTTCACCTTCGCACTAGAAAGGTGTAGGGTGTTTCACATGAGTCCATTGACTTGGACGAAATTGATCCATATGGTGATTGGACGGTCAATGAACAAGATGAAGGTGATGATGTCCTCCTTACTGAAGAAGATATTGCAGAATTAGAGAGAGGTGCAGCAGCAAAAGCAACAACATTGGCTGATTCTAGTGAGACGGAAGATGACGAAGATGAGGACTTTGATGTTGTTGAAGAAGAATCAACTCCTCCTTTACATACCACAATACCTACTAGTTCAAGGCATCAAAAATTGAGTTATATTAGAATAGGAAAGAGGAGGATGTAGTCTTCAGTTTGCTGTTTTTCACATTTGGACATATCATTATATCTAATTTCGTAAACATTTATAAACTTATGCTGCTGTTAAACATTTTAAAGTTTGCAACTATGATGATATTTCATATATTGAGTGTTTGAGATTCATATGACGTGTAATGTATCAATTATGGCTCTTATGTTATTTAAATGCATTAATTTCTTTGTTTTTTTATGCAAAACTACGATTTTTTCCTTTTGCCGAGCCTTTCGCGAGTCCGAGTCCGAGTCCAATTTTTTTGGTTTGCCAAGTCCCTCACGAGTCCGAGTTTTTGAACCTTGATCAAAACAACTCCAGCAATATATTGTTCAAAGATAAGACTAAACCCTAATTAATAGACCCCACAACAATTCAGATAAAACAAAAGAACCCAAAGCCCCTCAAGGTGAGGAAGCCAAAATTCAACTAGTGAAAATATCAAAACCTTGGCTTACTAGGTTTTTCCAATAAAAAGATATATATTCCAACCTAAATTCTAGTAGAACATAGATATTTGTCATTGAGCTGACATGCCCAATCATATCTGGAAGAGATTATACTTGGCAGGAAAATAAATTTTACAAGCAAGATATGTAATACTGTTTATAAAACAAAATATGACAACCAGACATCTCTAGCTCTGATCTATACTTGTACTTATGACAGGAGACCTTTTCTGATTAAAAAATATTATTTCCTAGTACATCAGTTTTCATCATCTCAATTAAGTTTGAAGCAGTCAATCATGCATGGCTGCAGACCCAACACAATTCAAAAGAATAACTGTCAGGAAAGAATGAACCAGAAATGATTTCATTAGATTGAATGAAGCCAACTCCAGTTTTCCCTTTTCCCTGATTACATGATTCATCATTCTTAAGCTTTTAAAACTGTATTCAGATAGGGGATAGATCAGTAGCTTGCATTACATAAAGACCATAAAATACATGACATTTTAAATAAAACGTGATGAACAATAATTGTGACCATATCTTGTGCATGTAGGTACACACAAATACATCTAAAAATAAGAAGAAAATCTCTGGTTTTTTAAGCCTCTCATTGAAATTATTTTACCACAGTAATAAGACAAAATATTTGATATGATGAGGTTACAAATAGTTTTTGATCTTTTTTCATAAGAAAAAAAATGTAAGTGACTACAACTACCATTCCACTTCAAGAAAACTAATAAAGATTGAAGAAACAACATTTGTTTTGGTCAATTCCCTTCCACCAAACTTAAATATCCATCACAAATCTAACTGGGGCAATGACAGGTCTAACCCGGGGGAAGTAATACAATACATAAAAGAGTATTAATAATTTACCTTCAGAATCCGACCAAACAGATGCTCTCAAATTTTCAGCCCACTAGTCAAACATCCAACAAGTAGCGAATGAAATTCAAGTAAAACAAAAAAGAAATTCTAGCATGGAAGAATTAATTACATTTGTCATTTATATAATATTCTAACAACTTTCAGCAATCCTTGGCCTACCAAATGTATGATATCTTTTCCTAGACAGCTGCTGCTGGGGACGATGGAGCTGCTTCTGGAGAAGATGGTGCTGCTGCTGGGGACAATGGAGCTTCTTCTGGGGACGATAGAACTGCTGCTGGGGACAATGGAGCTGCTTTGACACTGCTTCTATTTCCATTTAATACAGTCACATTCCCATTCTTTTTTACATCAACTATAGCTGAATCACCCTCTTTGATCTCACCAGAGAGCATCTTTTCAGCCATGCTATCCTCTAACAACCTCATAATTGCTCTGCGTAGTGATCTTGCACCATAGCTGGGACTATAACCTTCACTTACAACTCTGTTTCTGAAGCGATCTGTTACTTGAAGATCAATTTCTTTGAGTTTTAGCCGTTCAGCGACTTCTTTTAGCATTATATCTGCAATCTCTTTCACCTCTTCCTTGGTGAGCTGTCTAAAAACAATTGTCTCATCTAGTCGATTCAAGAACTCGGGGCGAAAATACCTCTTCAGCTGTTCCAAGACAAGGCTTTTTATTCTTGTGTAGCTGCGATCTTCTTCTGGTTCTTCATCTTCAAAATCAAAAAGGAAACCAGATCTACGAGGTTTCACCCCACCCTCCAGAATAATTTTACTGCCAACATTAGAAGTCATGATCAAGAGAGTATTCTTAAAGTCCACAGTCCTACCTTTGCTGTCTGTCAGTCTTCCATCTTCAAGGATTTGAAGCATCATATTGAATACATCAGGATGAGCCTTCTCAATTTCGTCAAAAAGGACAACACTATAAGGGCGCCGCCTAACAGCTTCAGTCAGTTGGCCTCCTTCAGTGTATCCAACATATCCTGGGGGTGAACCAATCAGCTTGGAAACAGTGTGCCTTTCCATGTATTCACTCATATCCAGCCTTATCATTGCCTCCTCAGAACCAAAGTAGTATGCTGCCAATGCCTTGGCAAGCTCCGACTTCCCAACACCTGTAGGACCTGAGAAAATGAAACTTGCTATTGGCCTGTTTGGGTTTTTCAAGCCAACTCTTGCACGGCGAATAGCTCGGCTGATAGCTGTGACAGCCTCATCTTGCCCAATGACACGTTGATGAAGTGTATCCTCCATCTTCAAGAGTTTGTCAGACTCATCAGATGATACCTTTTCAACTGGAATGCCTGTCCATGCAGACACAATTTGCTGAATATCTGCCTCAGTTACAACTGGGCCCCCATCCGCTGACTCATTTTCTGCCCTTGATTTCTCTTTCCCTTTCTGTGTTACAGCTGCAATTTGTGCCCTCAGTTCCATCTCACGATCCCGAAGCTCTCCAGCCTTTCACCAGAAGATATTGCAGCAAGAAAAATAGTCTTAGAAATCACCGTAGATAAGATATTTAAAGTGTGCAGTTTTACAAATTTTGCAAGAAGATATATTTAAGGAGTGCATTAATCAAACTCAAACAATATCTGATACCTTTTCAAAATCTTGGCCTCGAACAGCTTCATTCTTCTCTTTTGTGATCTGCCTCAGTTCTTTGTCAAGTTCTTTTGCTTCTTCAGGAAGCTGGTTCCAACAAAAAAAAGGTTTGATTAGAAAGAACAAAGTTCAACGTGGTCAATGAACTTTTCTCAAAAGTAGACCATCAATTGGTTAACAGTTAACAGATACAAATGACAATGAACCTGTGAATGGCGGAGGTGCACACGAGAGCCAGCCTCATCAACTAGATCAATTGCTTTGTCAGGGAGGAAACGATCACTGCACATAATGGATGTCAGTAAAATGTAACTGTGCATTTCCTAATATATGCAAACAAAAGAATCAAAGAAAATGCATAAAATTTCCCACAGATTGCCAAAAAAAGGCAGAGGATCAAATTCCATCAACATGATGGAGCTTAAACATAATCACTTACTTTCCAAATTCATCCAAAGCTCTCAAAATGCACATGCAATTAATAACAAATAGCATCGCATGAAAAGAATATACCTGATGTATTGATGTGATAATTTGGCAGCAGCCTCTAAAGCCTCATCAGAATAACGGAGCTTATGATGAAGTTCATATCGTTCACGTAGTCCTCCCAATATCTGTATTGTCTCATCCACAGATGGCTCTGGCACTTGTACAGGTTGGAATCTTCTCTCTAGAGCAGGATCCTTTTCAATGTGTTTTCTGTATTCATCCAAGGTGGTTGCCCCAATGCACTGTAACCGACAATATATTACTTCTTTTAAGGATAACCATATTAAAACATTGATATGTACTCATGTATTATTTTAAGAGGTTTAAAACAAGATTGTTAAGCGTTCAATATTCTCACAGTTGAGGCTAGCTAAAACACCTGTAGTTCACCTCGCGCGAGAGCTGGCTTTAGTATATTGGCCGCATCAATTGCCCCTTCTGCTGCACCTGCTCCAATTAGAGTATGGACTTCATCTATGAAAAGTATGATCTCATCACTCTGTTTGATTTCATCCATTAGCTTTTTCAGTCTTTCTTCAAACTCTCCACGATACTTGGTACCTGCAACAAGTAGCCCCATGTCTAGAGTAATAACCTGCATCAAGGAATTGCTTTCTATCAGCCTCATCCAAATCTAGGCACAGACTTCATTAGAGAAACAGAATACTGCACCCAGACAGTCATAAATTCTGAATTAACATTCAGTATTGCAGCAACACTGAAGCTTTACACAGCATAGGTAAGCACCACACCTTTTTGCCCTCAATTGTTTCTGGAACATCTCCAGAGGCTATTCGTTGAGCAAGCCCCTCAGCAATAGCTGTCTTTCCTACTCCGGGCTCACCAATAAGGCAAGGATTGTTTTTTGTGCGGCGTCCCAATATTTGTGTAACTCTTTCAATTTGTGGCTGCCTCCCAACTACTGGATCAAGCTTGCCCTGAAGTCCACATGGTATGTTTATGGTTATCAAGGCTTAGAAAAATTACTAAAATACTGTAACAGTATAATAAAGAGCCATCCTAAAGCATACTTCCTCTGCTTGTTTTGTCAAATTGGTTCCATATTCCTCAAGAGTTGGCATCTTGTTGCTGCTGGTACCACCTCCTACTCCAGCCCCAACAGCTTCTGTACTTTCACCAACCATCCGAATGACCTGTTGATAAATCACTTCAGTAATGAGGACAGTGTCTAGAAAAAGTTTAAATAACCAAACACCCAAGCCTCAATCACCTCTGGGAGTTTAAAATCTCACTACAGAGTCACCAAAAGTATTTCAAAGTTCACCATATAAATCAATCAGACAACTACTACATACTTGAGTACGAATATTGCTGGGGTCAGCTCCAAGTTTCTCAAGCACGCGAGCTGCAACACCTTCACCCTCACGCAACAACCCTAAAAGCAAGTGTTCCGATCCTATGTAATTATGTCCTGCAGTATCAAGAAAACAATGACATTTTCAGATATTTTGGCAATATAATATAAAAAGTTAAACCAGGCGAAGTTAAAACTAGTAAATGATAAATTCATCATTGCAATCAATGTCACTGAAAAGCTGAGACTCTTAAAAGATCAGTATAACAAACCAAGTTGTCGAGCTTCTTCAAGTGCAAGTTCTAACACACGCTTTGCTCTTGGAGTGAATGGAATCTCCACAGCAACAAACCCCCCACCTCTGCCAATGATTTTCTCAACCTCTATACGAGCCTCCTTTAAATTGACTCCCATGGATTTCAGGACTTTTGCTGCAATACCGGTCCCTTCACCAATGAGACCCAACAGAATCTGCTCTGTACCTACAAAGTTGTGCCCAAGGCGCCGTGCTTCCTCTTGAGAAAGCATTATTACCTTAATGGCCTTCTCTGTAAATCGTTCAAACATGCAAGTAACCACCCTATTCCTGGATTTCCTGGCTTTCCTTGCTGGAGAAGAGATTGCTGCTCCCACTTTAAAGTTTGTCATGGAATTTGCAACCTTGCCTTGTCCTGTTACTTGGCACAAACCAAGGTAACTTTTAATTCTAAGGGAATGTGATGTATTCCCCATCATGTTTGGGACTTGTGTTACTCTTTTAGAGCTCTGAATTTGACAACGACTTGCACTGATTATTCCAGAAGGAAGGACTGCACATTGCGTTAGTGTCCCCGCCATCTTTAATCAGATTTTAAGTCTGGTGAAAAACAAGGTCAGCTGGAGAAAACCTGTAAAAGTTATGTAAGCATTAGAAAGTATGCCAAATAATTTTAAACATAAATCAAAGATTTACTTTCATCCTTTATGGTCCATAAAATTATTATCGTAATTTTAAACATATACTAAAAATTTCATTCACCTTTTATGATTTTGAAAATTATTATCTACTCAATAAATAAAGGCAGTATTTTCTCAGAATAGCATAATCTGCCACATCAAATTAATCAAAATGTGTCATTATTACTTGGCTGTGGGTTTAAAGCCTAAGAGTAAGCGGGTTATGGGTTAAAGAGAAGACAAAGCGGACCCCCAAAGCTTGAGTACCTGAATGTGGGTGCATCATTGTACTGCCTACAGAAATTAAAATTAAAATTTAAAAATGAAATATATATAACTTAAAATTCAAGCGTTTGCCAAGGCTGGAAAATAAATCTAAGAACAAGACACTGGATATTAAATATATCAAAATTTAATTTTAGATACTGACAATTACATCCATACACAATTGGGAACCTGCCAAAAGTAGTTGCTAAGAGCAGTAACAGCACATGAATGCAAGTTATTAGTAGACTGTCTTTTCTGTGGCCAATCCTCTTCCTCTCTCTCATTCTCTCACTCTCCCCCTCTTTCTAATAGATATTTGATGTTTCCTTGTCCTCTTGTTAAATTTATTTTTAGTCTATATATTTTCCTCCACGCAGCATACTTGCAATGCTGGCCTGGAGTGCATCTGGGAAGTTAATCATGTGTCACTGCCACCTATTGACAAATACCCAGTGCATAATCATTTGATATGCCTGGATTTCCAGTGGTCACACACATGCATAACACAGAGGTGCATCAACACATGAATTTCAAAGACATCAATTGAAGTAAGACTTATGTCGATCAATGAAATAAAGCATTATTAAAATTGGCTTTCCCAAAGATGCTTCTATCAGGAGATTATAATGCATGAATATCAACTTTGTTCCAGTGACTCTTTTTTAATTATCACGCTCAATATAATTTCAAATAAAATAATTCACTCTCAAGTCCAATTTTTCAGATCTTCACAAATGTTTCATGCTTCGGCTTCATATCAACCTTCATCCTTGTTTCTTTACTATTTGCTTTCTCATTTCTGTAATAACCATATGCACATAGCTATGATAACCATTTTAAGCAATTAATCTCACATTCTTGTACCATGTGTAGTTTGCTTTCCTATTCAGTGAACTTTCAAAAATAGTTTCTGAGAGTTGTGGCAATTAAAAATGAAAATCAAGGACAAATTTTAGGTGAGAACAAGATTTAGCAACATAAACATATCCTTAAATACCAATACTTATGGAGACCCTCAAAATGCTCACAAACATCAACTGACTGGGTGTAAGATTTCTTCAATTAATGAGATAACTTAAGAATTCTTCCATGGTAAAATGTCGAAGTAATTACCGTACATGCTTGATATCCATCAGTCCTTACATCAATTTATCAATCCAAAACTAGAAATTATTTATCTATTTAGAACCAACTCTGCTCAAAAACTGCTTATAAGATTTGCCTTTCTTCACCATAAATTGAGGCAATAAAATGAAATTTCTCTCAGGAAACCTTGACATCACAAAACCAATTTTTCAATGGCACATCACTAAAAACTGTCAAAATTCATTTTGCTATCTCAATCCAATAAATTGAAAACATTCCACAGCCAAGAGAAAAGAAAAGCACTACATATAAAAAGGATAGATAATATTCCAGAAGGTATATGAGGATGATAAACATAAATAAAGATGGTGTAATTCCATCAAGAAATAATCAGTACAACTATGTTGGAGTTACGCATATAAGAAATATGAAGGAGCATGTTGTATCATGCATGGTAACAGCCCTGTTGTTGCTTACACAACCATCCCTAATTTTGCTATGAAAATCAAGGATCCAATTTTGAAGTTCCCTGTGATCCTAAGCTCTTTTGATCTTGATCCTTTTAACAAAGCCAACTTCTTTGTGCTTCTGTCAAGCTTAATGTCGTTTGTTCATGCAAAGTGTCTCTGCCTTATTACTTCACTTTATGTTTGTTGCCTTGGTCAGAGTAAATTTTCCAAGAGTGATCCAATAAGACATAGTGTGTTGTGAGAAGGAAAACTAGCAACAAAACCATCTAGCCCCTGTATGAATCTTATGATTTGGTTGAGCTCTCTGTTTTTTTCCACAGCAATCTGGTTAAAAAGTTCTCAACAAAAGCCTAAGCTTTGCCTTGACCCTTGCTATTTGTTATGATTTGATGATGATTTCTTCAAGATGTAGCAGGCTAGCAGCTATCGATTGAAACACAATCAACAAAGTTCATAGGCTGTAGATTAATGCAAGGATCTGAGAAAATAGAAAAGTTTTTGCACCTTTGATTTGCTAGCAGTACATCGGCCAATTATAAAGTGATCATTCTAACAGCCTCCGGATTGCCTCTAACTGTTGATCTAAGAAAGTAAATAATGTGTGCCATCAATCATGTTCAAAGTACAAAAAGGTCAAGGGGCCATGACATCATCTGGTCTCCTGCACCATTGATTTGTCAAGATCAATGACTCCTACCATCTCTATTTCTCAGCAGCAAAGGTGTCAATAGCAGGCCACGTGATTGGTCTGAATCAAAGATGCTGTGTCTAGTTTGATTGATCTCCAAGGACCTCAAGAACCATTGATTTCAGTGTTACATGGCTAAATAAATAGCAATCGGTGAAATGAATAATCTGCCTTTGATGATCGGCCAATGCACTGCTACCATTGATCGCAGAGATAAGCTGTTGCAGACCATCAATTAGGTCTAGCACTTGATGAGCTTTTGTGAACTACTCAATATTGTTTGGAGGCAGATGGCACATTCCTATTGGACATAGTTCAATAATCAAGTAGCTAGAAAGCAGTTTGGCACCCTATCGATGACACATTGTCATTAATTTGTGGGGGCAGGATGCATTTGAGCCATCCGTAAAGCATTAGGGCTTAATATATAGTTTGAAGGCATGGGGCAAATGAAATGGCACCATGTGATCTTAGTTGGCAAACTTATGGCAGGTCCAGCATATTGAGAGAAGTTCCTTGGCAAGAAAACCAATGTTCTATTGGATTGTTTAATGCCATGTGGTTCAGTCCTATCAATAGCGGAATATCATCTGATTAATATAGCATGCCTCTTAGGCATCCACCAATATGCTGAGAGGTATGAATTTTCTCAACAAATGATGCTGGACAACATGTAATGAATTTAAGTAATGACTATATCCCTATGGTCGAGGTATTTGGATTATTTGTTCAAGGGCCACTCGTTTCTCTGTTGGGATTATAAGAATCTTGTGCAATTGACCTTGAAGGAAATTGCAACAGGCTGTTGGATAGCTAGTGTTTCATTAAAGACTTGGCCAAAGAGGTTTGAAAAGGCTAAATGGAAAAATCTAGTGCAGAGCAGTCCACTGATTGATTAATAGTGTTCATTCTAGCAATCCACAAATCATCTAGACTCATAGATCTTGAGGGCAAATTATCTCGGCCACTGATTCATGTGGCCTTTTAATGGCCAAGTAAATGCAAGTGATGTACTTGGATAAATGAAGAAGGTGCATGACATGTTCTACGGGATGGTAGTGCATTTGTATATCATAAAGCTTACGCTTTTGTGGTTTACTGATTGCCTACAATCATTGATCTAAGTTAAGACTAATTTGAACCATTGGTTGACATTTTAGTTCAATCTGGTTAGCCAATATGTTGATAGAAAGTAGTGGGGTGTGAATTGGTCAAAGAAGATTTTTGAGGACTATCTGAAGGGTCAATGAAGTTTTAATGGTGCCCGCAAGATCCAACTGAAAGGATGGCACCACTGATTTCCCAATTGACAAAGTGAATTTCTACAGAGGCAAGTTTGATTAAGGGCTCGGCTACTTCTTGTGGAGGCTACAGAAGGCCACGGGATTTATTGAAGATCAAATAGCAACCATACCAATTGGAAATACAGGGAGGAAATTAAGCCCTTAAGAGTGTGGGCAACCTTTAGACCATAAATGATGTCAAAGATCAATCAAGTTAGAAGCCTACAAACCATAGTACTGAGACTCATCATGTCCCCTCCTGGACTTGCTAGTTCAAGTTCATGCAAACCCAGCAAGGTTGTCAATCTGAGTTGCAAACACATTTCCAGAGAACTGCAAGCCCTGGCATAAGACTAAGCGGGTCTGCAAGACACATGCCCACTACTAGAAACATAAATAAATAAATAAAATAGAAAACATTAATTCAATTATTAAAAACACAAGAAAGGTAAACCCAAAAGGCCCCTAAAGACATCAAAACACATTCCATTTGCTCTTTTGAACATTTTTTCACTTGTCCATTTGCTTTCAAACTATTTTCATTCTACTTGGACATCATTTTATCTTCAAAGGAGCCAAATATTATTGTGCAACGAGCTGGTAGAGTTCAAGTGATGGTAAATTTGTGCCAAGGAAGAGCTGATATAAGGCCTTGGATTTCAGCTATGTATTTTCAACTTCAAACATCAAGTCAAGGTAAGTTGTAAATCATCATTTTTTGTCTCATTTTTTCTTCTTTACATCTAATGGGTAATCTTTTTGAGAATTTCAGTTTTATACATTATAAAATTTAAAACCTTAAAAAATAAAAGGAAAAATTTGACGTTAGAAGTAAAACTTTCGAGTTGTCTTGTTATAATCTTTTTCCTTGCACTCTTTTTTTTAAGACAGCAGGAATTAGGTAGCCCCTCATAAACTGCAGAATGCTGGGTAAACTTTTTTCATGTAACCAGCAGTGCTGATGCGACACACCCTCCAGCACCGCAAGGACAGGGGAAAGATTGGACCTCATGATCTCGTCTACAACAAGATGCTTTAGCCAATCAAACCAGGGCCCCCGACCCTTTTTCCTTGCATTCTTGTTATAATCTTTCTAATCTGTTGTTTTTATAAGTTTTTGTTGCATTTTTTTAGCTTAATCACTTGCAATTTTAATTTACCCTTCTTATCTCTCCATGGTCGGAAAGTGCCAAGCTCAAACAAAACTTAATCACATAAAAGCAATCTGAGGCACAATTTCTGTAGATATTTATTACATCAGGAGTCACACAGTGAATTCAAAACAACGCATAAACTGAGCAAAACACATGAATTCCCAGGCTAAATTAATACTCGGTATCAATCACAGTAAGATTCTGAAACTCAGCATCAATGCTATATAAAAAATCAGAGCAGACCTTAAATGTCTGGTAGTTCTGAAACTTATTGATTTACCCGACTTCAGGCTTAGTCTGGCAAGATTAGATATCGTTTTCCTTTGGCTTGCAGGACAAAGAAACTTGTCCCATCCCCTAGGCCCAATCAGATAACTGTGTAGCTTGCAATGATAAGTTTGTGGTTGAGTGCTTCAAGTGTTCTGCCACCTACAGTGATAATGACATCTGAATATGGTTCTGTGGTTTTGCTGAGCAACAATGTAACTGGTGTCTCTGTCCTAATCACTGCTTTCTTCCTTTCACTTGACTCTGCAATTTTCTGTGATTCCTCCCAGTGCAATTTCCCACAATCCTTGCCTAAGAGCTGAGATTGTCATCTCAGTTCCAATTCATGTACAGAGGCAAATCAGATTATCCAAGCATAACAAAATAAACCACCATTAACCTATAAATAGGCGCTCAGCAAGGTTGGCTAGGTCAGCCCAGGAAACATAAAAATTATAAAAATAAAATAGCTTTAAAATTGCTAAGTCGGCTAAGGCCAACTCTCCAAAGTTTATTTATTTATTTATTTATTTAAATAAGTAGATGATAGCAAAGATCAAATGGGTGCTATGAAGCACCACGTGGACCACAAGGCCTCTTTCTAATTCAGGATAATCACAGTCCTGTCCTCCAATTGCTTGACCTTAAGCAATTGCAGATTGGGGTGTTCAAAAATCTCTATCCCCTCTCAAGTAGCATCTTCTAATGGCTGTCCTTTCCATTTCACCAAATATTCGAGAATTACCTTTTTCCTCATTTTTTTCTCTCTCGCATTCAACACTTCTTCAGGTTCTAATATTAACTTGCCCTTGTAATCCAATGGTGGCAACTCCGCCGAAAGCGTAATCTGCTGTCCAAGTGCTTTTTTAAGGCAAGAAACATGAAAGGTGTTGTGAATTCTGTTGTGGGGTGGCAGTCCTAGCTCATACACAACCTGTCCCACCTCCCTTATCACCAGATAAGGGCCATAGAAACGTGGTTTCAACTTCTCTACCCCATTCCCCTTAATGGATGACTACCTATATGGTTGCAATCTCAAAAATACCAAGTCGCCCTCCTCAAAAGACCTTTCTATCCGATATCGGTCAGCATATAATTTTTGCTGATTCTGAGTGCGCTGCAAGTTTTGTTTAAGAGCTACCAAGATATCTGTGCTCTTTTGGACCATATCTTTTGCAGTAGGAACCATGCTATCAGTAAAGATTAAATCCACAAAAGAAGTCACGTCGTAACCATAGAGTGCCTTAAAAGGAGATATTCAAATGGATATGTGGTGAGTAGTGTTATAACACTACTCCCCCGAATGTAGCCACTTAATCCAAGTTGTTTGCTATCTTGTAACATATTTCCTCAAATATCCCTCAATCCACTTCTTCACTATTTTTGTTTGTCCATCTATTTGTGGATGGTAGCTAGTGCTAGGTGTTAACTCTGCCCTGTCAAACGAAAGAGTTCTTGCCAAAACAAACTAAGAAATCCGTTGTCTCTGTCACTCACAATTGTCTTTGGCAAGTCACGAACTCTCAAAATCTCTTCGAAGAACAAATCTGCTACCTGTGGTACTTTAAATTTTGAAGATATAGCATGAAAGTGTGCATATTTTGTAAGCCTATCAACCACCACATATAGACAATCCTTACCTTGGACTTTAGACAAACCTATGATGAAATCCATCAATATGCTTTCCCATTTCTGATTTGGGGTGGGTAAAGGATGTAGCATTCCCTTACATGTTGCATTACATACTTCTTTAGCCCCTTCCAAGAGAAATGTTCTCTTGTTTGTATGTTTTGTAGAAAACCAGATGGCCTACTAGTGGAGTGACATGGCAAACATTCAAGATCATTTTCTTCATTTTGGAATCAGCTATGAGATACACCCATCCTTTGTATAGAATAAGCTCGTCAACCACCTGTTGTCCTCAATTTTGACATCACAAAATTGAGGCAACCCTACAGAATTTTCTTGTGAATTCGTAGGTGTATCATCTACGATTTGGATGTTCTGGATAATGCATTATAAAGACAATTCGTCATCCCTGAAATGCTCTTTGTAACATACATTTCATGTATTATTTAAGTCTTTTTCTTCGTTTTTCTCTTTCTTGTTAGCAATTTTTAATCTTGATTTTCCCTCGAGTCAATAGCCCTTTGAAATACGCTCATTTCGAGCTATCTTAGACATCAAACGGAGTTGTATAACTCAAGTTATGATGCAAAAGGTGGGGTTTTTCAAGCTGACTGCATATTCTTTAAAAATCTTTTAAAAGGTGGGTTTTTCAAAGTCGATTGCACAAGTTCTAATTATGTTTAATATATAAAATGGATTTTGATGTCCATTTTCAAATTTCAACTCATTTCGAGTTGAATTAACTATAGTTTTTAATGTTTTTGTGAAATTAGCTTTAAAATAATTTAATTTCATGTTACTTTATTAAAACTATAGTTATATATTAAATTAATTTAAAATTAAAACACTTAAGTTCAAAAAGGTGCGGTTTTTATTCTTCATTGCATATCATCAACATGCTAAACACTTTTTAAAACCCACCTCTTGAAATTAAGTCTTTTATAGATTAAATACGTTGTTTTTATATGCAATTGCATATATAAAACATGTAAAAGTGGCTTTTTCTAAGCCAAAAACATGTTTTATAAAAATTTGCAGTTGAACTCAAAAAGAACATATTTAATCCTCTTATGAGTGTTGTTTTTATATGCAACTACATATATAAAACAACGTATTTAAAAGGACTTCAAGTGGCTTTTTCCTCATTACAGACATATTCTATTTGATGTGTAATTGCACTTGAAAAGTGCGTTTTTAATGGAGAACCACTTAAGGTGTTGTTTTAAATACATATCTTTATATGTATTTTTACATGTGCAAACACCCAACTAAAACAGTGTTTTTAATATTCCTCCTAGGGCATCAAATTTGGAGAGGATTACATATCTTTTAAAACATGCAAAGACACATGAAAAACAACGTATTTAACCAAACAGCCATGGACGTCAATTTTGAAGGCATTTACATGTCTTTTTAAACATGCATTTGCATCTTAAAAATACGTTTTAACTTCCCTTTGGCTGTGTTTTTGAGAAGTGGCGATTTTTTAGAGGAAAACATGTGTTTTTTACTTCAAAACCCCACTTATTTGGGGAGTTTTTGAGAAGAACGGGATTTTGAGGCAAGAAAACACATGAAAAATGGTCAAAACTTAACCGTTTTGGCTGCTTATAGGGTCGATTTTGCACTAAATTGCCCAAAGATCATTCTTGGATCATCAAAATTGCATTTTAGAAGGTATTTTACTCTCAAAACAGCCCATTTAGGGCACTTTTTTGGCGTTTTTGCCCAAAAACGGCCTATTTTTTGCCATTTTCTTCCACCAAATCCAAACATTTGCTATTGAAGGTGAGATCTTTGGCATTACTTATCATTTTCAGCTTGTTTATCATTCTCTTCAAGTTGTATTTGATGCCTTGCACGTCATTTTTTATATGCATTACATTGCATTTGATTTAGTCAATACGGTTGCTATTCTCATGCATTTTAATCCTCTTGCTTCTCACACTTGGCAAGCAATGAATCTTACTCTAAATGGCATTCATTTCAAGAGGATTGAATCAAGATTCAAAGTCTATATAAGTCTCTTTGCTGCAATCTTTTCTAAATCCAAAAATCTTCTTGGATTTATTTCAGATTTTGGATAGAGATTTGAAAAAACTTCTTCCTTTTCTTTTTGTGGAAAAGAGGTAAGATTTCTTGTGATTTTCATAGAAATTTGTTGTATATATTTTTGTTCTTGTTCATGTTTGTCAATCCTCCATTCATTTTCAGATTTGCACATGTTTTATTTTATGTGATCTGCTCCTTCTATCTTCCATCTTCAATTCTCCAAGTTGCATATGCAAAAGTCTCCACTTGCTTACATATGTAGTCGGGATTAAAAACCCCGTTCTTGAAAGAAACCGTCAAAAAAAGAAAGTTCATTGATATGCACATGCAAATCCATTTCAAAATCCCACTTTAATGCTTACATGCACTCTATCCACGCTTGTTATATCGCTGCCATGTGACTTAAAAACTCATGATGGTGGTTGCTTGCATATGCTTGCGCATTTACTTATAATGAAAACACAATATCTCATTATAAGTGGATGTCTTTCCATTCAATTCTATGCATTTTCTATATAATACCCTTGCTGTCCGCATATGCTTTCACATTCCAAAAACCCATTTTTGGGTTTTTCACCATAAAAATGCTTGTTTTTGAGCTCAACCATTTGCATCCATTCGCTGTCCCACCAATTTTCCGCTATCTCCATATGCTCACAATACCCCAGGTTCACTCATTTGCATCAAAAAAATGCAATGGATCCATCTCATAAAGATGTTCTCACCTTGTGGAATTTTCATGTCACATGCTATATGATTGGAGATTCAAAGAAGGATTTTTGGCTCCAAAAGTTTGTGATTGTATTGTTTCCAAAAACAATGTGAGTTCTACCCAAGAAGAAGGTTCCTCCTCATCAAATAAATGCAAGCTAAAAGCTCACCTCCAAGCATTCACATACAGTTTTCTCGCTTTCCCAAAAGCTGCAAATGGACCTCTAAACTCCGTTTGTGGATGACAAGTGCTCTCCAAAATGGCATGTAATGGGATTTAAAAACCCCATTTACAAGAGAGAAGTCATCCCATGCTAAGTGCAAAGAGTTGAAGACTAGAATGAGGCAGGCATCGAATACTTTCAGGAAGAGATACTTTCCAAGGAAATGACCATAATGAACACTCAACACAACAATCAAGGATGCATATTCCTATTCCAGATCAAGATGATTTCACCAAACCAGAGCATATCAAACATCGGGCATCCTGTAGCAACATGGAGACCAATAAACGATGATGTAATAGGGGTTGTGTCTTGTCAGGCACTTAGAATATTTTCATCATGCCTTTGTAATTTGTATTTGACATATGTAATTGCATGTGATAGTATCACGTGCAAAGTTGTAACATGTAATCAAGTTGCAAGTGCATCAGGCATGCAACTTTGAATAAGTCAAAATTAGTTACTTAGTTAGGGAATAAGTCAAGGTGGTTAAGGGTTTTCCCCTTCTTTCTCCACCTTTCTCTCCACTCTTTTCCTATATAAAGGAGGGAGATCATTGTAAATAATCATCTTTTGGCAAGGCAAGAAAATTCTGTCAGTTTGTATCTACACTCTAAGACTTTGAGCTTAGATGTAAATTTGAATTGCTTTCAATAGAAGGGGCAACTTGCTTTCAAACTTTGTGTTGATTCAAGGTGTCATGTGATGACATTTTTTGGATATTGATTGTGAGTTTTGGAGTTTTGCTCAAGAGGGATTTGAATTCAATTGTGCAGACTTTGAGCTGCCTATTGCATTTAGAGTCAACTTGAACTTTTGAAGACTTTGTGTTGTAGGAGGACAAATTGTTATAGTTTAATAATGGCTGCAATTACTTAGAGCTGAAGACTTTGGACTTCAGTTGTAAGTGTTTTCATTAAGTTTGAGAGTATCTAGTAAGAGACTTTGTGCTTTACTGGTTATTCTACTTGAATACTAATTTGGGATAATCGCAGGAGACTTTGGGTTCCTGTACTTATTCAAAAAAAATATAAAAAGAAAGTTGTTGCTCCTGGTATTGTTCTTATGTCAACTCCAGGGTTCACCAGTATTATCGTAACAATAAGGCACTTTTTGTTAAGTTAGAAAGTAGTAGTTGTACGCAAATCATTCCTGAAAAAAGAGGAATTAAGAGAACCGCCCTTTTTGTAATTTCAGTTAAGTTCTTGTTGAAGCCACCTACGGTAAGAAGGGAGCCTCCCCTATTGCTGAGAGGAGAGAGAAATCTCATGACATTGCCTAAAGTTACAATTTTGTAAGGTGTAGTCTTATCGGCTTACAAAAAATTTAGCCAACACCACCTTGAACCTCTCATCTTGCACCTTGCCTTCCACAATATCATTAGCAAACTGTTTTTTGACATACTCAGAAATGATTAATGATTTCCAATCAACAAATATATCTGAAATATTGTGTAATTGAGGTTTTTGAGACAAGGTTTTTGTAATTTTACTTAACCACTTTTATTGCCGGTCATTCAAATCCAATTGACTGAGGAAGTATTTCAAACTATTATGATCAATTTTAATCAAGAATATATTGCACACCAAATATTGTCTAAACTTGGTCAAAGTGTGCATTATAGCTAGCATTTCCTTATCATAAATTGAGAGTTTACGCTAAGCATCTTTGAGCTTCCTACTTTCATACGCTATAGGGTGTTTATTTTGTATCAAAACAGCCCCTATCCCTTCACTAGAGGCATCACATTCTAAAACAAAAGGGAGTGAAAAATCTGGAATTGCCAAAACAGGGGTTGAACTCATTACCTACTTGAGCTTATCAAAGGCTTGTTGAGCTAATGGAGTTCATACAAATGTTCCCTTTTTTGTTAGGTTGGTTAAAGGGGCAGCTAGTTGTGAAAACCCACTTACAAACATTCTATAGTAGCTGCATAAACCCATGAATCATCTCAGTTGTGTCAAATTGCTAGGCCTATGCCAGTCTTGTATGGCCTTAATCTTCTCTTCATCAACACTCACCCTTGGCTCACTGATTTTAAAACCCAAATACAAGATTTCTTGCAACCCAAATTCACACTTAGAAGCTTTGACATAAAAGGGCTGCTGCTCCAAAATACCCAATATCTTTACAAAAAACTTTCTCGATTTGTTTAGTTGATATCTCCATTGTTCCTTTTTGGTCAATCCATGCAATACTACCTTTATCCCATTATGTTGGAAAGAGATTTCCTTCTTTTGATGGTTGGTCTCATATTTATCAATTTTATGCAACCATAGGCACCCCAAAAATTATCTCATGTCCATATGAATCACATAGAAGTCATCACGCAATCTATAATCATCTGTTGTTAATTCCATTTGAGAAACCTTTTAAGCGCAAGAGACAATAGTTTCGTTGGCCACCTTTACATCAAACTCCTCAATAGGAACTGTATTCAGTTTCAACCTCCTTACTACCTCATTAATGTAATTATGAGTGGCCCCACTATCAATAAGGACAATCACCTTTTGTCCTTTCAAAACCCCTTTTATGCGGAAAGCACTATAGCATGGTTCCCCTATAAGAGCAGCAAGTGTGCCTTGTGTGGAGTCTTCTTGATTTTCCCATTCACTTTTAGAATCGACCTCATCACTACCAAGATCTTCATTAGAAATAACTTCAATATAATGGATGTCCTTTCTCCAAACAACGATGTCCTAGCTGCCACGATTCCTTGCATGTGAAACACAATTCCCTTCTCAATTCATTCCTACTCGCTTCTGCTAGCTTGGTGTTTGTTGCGAATGTCTTGGGAGAGGCATTGGACTCTTTTGGAAAGGCTTTTTGATTTGCATAGGTGGTATTGTCCACTTGCTAGTGAAGTTGTCCTTAGCCACTGAATTTTCCAAATTAAGTGTTGATTTCACAGCTTTCTAAAAGGTTGTTGGGTTTAGAGCCTTAAGTAATCCTTCAAGTGGCTCAGCTAAACCTTCAATGAAAAGCACTACCAGTTTTCTGTCAAACACATCAGACACCATTGCCGAAAGCTTCTCTAATTCAGCCACATAGTCTTCCACTATGCTTTCTTGGCTTAGTTGAGCTAAACTTCTGAAATGTATTTTTGGATCTGTTCTGTCAAATCTCTCCATCAATCTTTGACTTGATTCTTCAATGGTTGAGACCGAATCATGTCCTTGAGTAACTAACCCGTGATACCACCACTCATGAGCGACTCCTTCCAAATGCAGAGTTGCAAATTTGATGGCTTCTTCTTCCGTCATTGGATTCAATGAGAAATAAGTATCGAGTTTTTGTAACCAAGCCCTAGCTGTGGTACTACTCTTCACATCAAAATTTGGCAAGGTGATTTCCCCAAACGGTGCCGAATATCTTCTCTTCATACCCTTTTCTCCTATGCCCTCCTTTAGCTTTTAGTCCACAATATTCAGTGAAAGTTGTATCATTCTTAACTGCTTCACTCAACACTTGGTATTCAGCATAAAGGCGATCCAATTCACTTATCTGACTGGGTTGGTCCTCACCATCTTCTTCGTTTGTTAAGAACTTAGCCCCGAATGTCTTGGTTGAGACCTCTCCTTTGGAATTGATGTTCTCACCATCATTAGCAGACCTTCCTTCATTTGCAGCACTTCTTTCGGCCCTGTTTGTTTCAGACCTATCACCACCATGATTCTGATTTAATCCTCTCAATGCTTGGACCACTTCTTTTAATGTTTCAGACATGCTGAGATGAAACTCTTCAACCCTCTTAAAGAATGTCCTTGCCTCTTCATCAATTGTGTCACTCGTGGTACCCTTCTTCCTTTCCCTGTGCAAGTATCTCTGCTCTCTTTCACTCATCCACAATACCCAACGGCTGGCAGGACTTAGACTCTGATACAACTGAAAAGTGTCGAGCTCAAACAAAACTTAATGACATAAAAGCAATCTGAGATGGGCACAATTTCTGTACATATTTATAAAATCAGGAGTCTCACAGTGAATTCAAGACAACGTATAAACTGAGCAAAACACATGAATTCCCGGGCTAGATTAATACTCAATATCGATCATAGTAAGATTCTAAATTATAAAAATTATGAATTCTAAGGTTGGCCAGGTCGGCCCAGGAAACATAAAAATTATAAAAATAAAATAGCTTTAAACTTGCTAAGTCGGCTAAAGGCAGACTCCCCAAAGTAAAGTTTATTTATTAATTAATTTATTTATTTAAATAAGTAGACGACAGCAAAGATTAAATGGGTGCTATGGAGCACCGTGTGGGCCCCAAGGCCTCTTTCTAATTCAGGATTATCACAGCAGTGCAGTGTTTGCAATCCTTAATATGCCTAAACCATAAGGAAAGAACCTACTTGGAAGCATGGTATGCTGAATACAAAAAATGCAAGTGTTTTTCAGAAATTGGAGTGAAGAGTTTCTGGGAGTAATTAATTGCCTCAATTATCACCTCAACCACAAACCTAAGTGATACATGTGACCAAATGTTATGCTTGAGGTTCTAAGAGAGGTGACAACATAGTTGGGGACCTTCTTCAAAAATAAGGAACATAGAATAAGACAAAACCAACAAATAGGTGCAATTTAGGGAGTCATATTGTTCCACACAATATCCATATCCCTGGTTCCCAACAATCAGTCCAAAGCATGAGTTGGAACTTGGAACAAAGACAACCACAGCAGTGTTAAAGTTTTGAGTAAATAGATCTAATCTAATAACATAACAGTAAATAAGACAAGGCACAACACAGTTTTACCCTGGGAAACCTTTATAAGGAAAAACCCAGCATTTAGATCCAGTTGATTATCATTTCCAATTTACTTACAACAATATTGCTAAGAATTTGCTGAGGATCCCCGATCCACGAAGCAAATTGATTATGAAGGGTAAATGTCAGCAACTGTCCAGATCTGACTTCTGATTGTGGATGAATCCCGGATGTACCGTGCAATCAGATGTGAGCTGGATCTCCAAGATGTATTCAACACGAACCAGACCTTCACTTCTTATTAACTACTGATCTTCAATACACACGTCGCTGTCAAGATCTTCAGTTGGATGTAAGCTGAAAGCATACAATCTTGTTTACTGCTGTGGCATATGAATTGATGGAGTCCACAGTCAACCTCGGGAATTCGCATAAAGAAGTAGTATATGACTGAGCATCCAAGCCCACCTATCAAACTCAGGAATTTGCACAAGGAGATGGCAAATGACTGAGTATCCAATAGCACATGATGAAAGGTTTTGCACTGATGTATTTCGCTTCAATGACAGTTTGCACGTCCGCTAATTTGCAGAGGATTTCGCTGCTTCTGATCAAGATTATCAAGTATGATGGAATTACCAAATGACAAGAAGCGATTTCGTTTTATATGAGAATATCCCTTAAGTCGGCCCAGATTTCTCCCATACATTTTCAATTGAATTTTGTCGCCAGGCTTGAGTCGGCCCACATGTTTGAAGACAGGATTTAAAGATGAGGGCCCAGCTCATATACGATTAGGTTAATTTTAAATTAAAGATATAAAATTAAGTCTTTATTAATAGCCAGAATTGACTAGCTAAACATTAACACTCCCTCTTAGCTAGGAGGATTCTAGCCCTTGCCATTACTTTCCATCATGCCTACTCGCCGAGGATGGAAGAATACCTGTAAAAGAAATCAACCATTCCCATCATGCCTACTCGCAGAGGATGGTCAAAGCATATCCACCGTACCTACTCGCAGAGGGTGGGAGAGGACAAGCCTCAAAGAGGATCATCTTGCATTGCCCGCAGAGGGTGATTGCCACCGTACATTGCCTGCAGAGGGTGGACTTCAATACAACACCACCTTACATTGCCCACAGAGGGTGGTGAGGAATTTTGCTACCTTACATTGCCCGCAGAGGGTGGACAACACCATCTTCAATTTCCCACAGAGGAAGGACAGAATTAAGATTTACAATTCCACCTTGCATTGCCCGCAGAGGGTGGTACACAAACCTTCTAAACACAACATCCACCTTGCATTTCTCGCAAAGGGTGGTTACAATCATCTTCACTTAAAGAAGATTAAAACAACAAGATACAATGTCCACCTTGCATTGCCTGCAAGAGTGGTATACAAGATACATCAATGAGGCTAATCCCTCTTAGCAGTAGCTGAGCCCTACATAACTTCCAAAACACTCGGACATCCTTCAAGTGACAGAAAAATCAATCCCAATAGCTTCTCTTGAAGAAGCAATATACCCTGATTCTGAAGCACTCCAAGCAATTGACGATTCAACCAATTTCCTTTACTTAGAGTTAGGAAATCATATACTCAACCTTCCAAGTTAGTTCAAAAATCAATAGATCCAAGATTACTAAGTCAAAAGAAACACTTCTAATCCAAGAGAATTACCATCACATTACCACATAGGTTAGACTATACCAAACTCAAGTAAGATGAGAAAGTGTGTGACTCCCTCTTGATCCTCACTCCTGCACAACTAAAAGAAATCTACAACACATATCCTTTCCCTAAAGTTAGTTTCAACAAAAATAGTTAGATCTCAAACAACATTGATTCTAAACTATCTAACACAAAATACTTAAAGGAGAAAGTCTTCCTTATCTTCAAGGTTGACAACTTCGCTTGGGTTAGCCATTTGTTGAAAGAGTTGAACCTGACAATCCCTGGCATAGTGGCCAAATTTGTTACATTTGACGCATTGGATATGAGAGATCTCTTGGCTTCTTCCTTGAGTTGTTAGCATCATAGGATCTGAAATCGATGTTCCTCTTGAAGTTGTTCTTCTTCCAATGATCACCTTTGACCGATTGAGTAGCAAGAATTAAGTTTTCTTCATTACGGGTAGACTTGATCCCTCTTGATATGAGCCTAGATTCGTCTTGAATGCAATCAGCACGAAGGTCAAAGGAGGGAAAGTTACCTCTACCACTTAAACCTTGAATGAAGGGTTCCCATGAGGGAGAGAGACCATTGAATGCAAGCATGACGAGATCCTTGTCTACAACTTCACTATCAATAGCACTTATTTTATCTCTTAATTTTGAAATCCTCATGAAGAACTCCATGACTGACTCATCCTCTTTCATTTTGATTTGAAGTAAGTCTCTTCTTGAGGTAAGTGCTCGGCTCATGTTGTTTACTTCGAACATATCTTCCAATTGTTTGAACATATCTCTGGCTGAAGACATCCTCGAGATGACAAGAACAATATGATCTCTGACAGAATCTATTAGGATCTTCTTGGCCTTGATAGCTTTCTTCTTGAATTGACTAAGCATTTCCGAATCCGTGGGTGTTTCAACTTTTTCACTTTGAACAAATTCCAGCAAGTCATGTTCTTCAAGAGCAATCAAAATTTGTGCTTTCCAAGAGATGAAGTTGAGGGCACCTTCAAGTCTATCTTCCACCTTCAATCCTGTCACCATTTTGACACAGGAAGGAAACACACAAAGACAACAAATCTAAAGAATACAAGTTAGATCTAATACAGTTGGCAAGAACCTGGGACCTGTCAGATCTGATTAGTTCAATTTGAACTTGGCTCTGATACCATGTTAAAGTTTTGAGTAAATAGATCTAATCTAATAACATAACAGTAAATAAGACAAGGCACAACACAGTTTTACCCTGGGAAACCTTTATAAGGAAAAACCCAGCATTTAGATCCAGTTGATTATCATTTCCAATTTACTTACAACAATATCGCTAAGAATTTGCTGAGGATCCCCGATCCACGAAGCAAATTGATTATGAAGAGTAAATGTTAGCAACTGTCCAGATCTGACTTCTAATTGTGGATGAATCCTGGATGTACTGTGCAATCAGATGTGAGCTGGATCTCCAAGATGTATTCAACACGAACCAGACCTTCACTTCTTATTAACTACTGATCTTCAATACACACGTCGCTGTCAAGATCTTCAATTGAATGTAAGCTAAAAGCATACAATCTTGTTTACTACTGTGGCATATGAATTGATGGAGTCCACAGTCAACCTCAGGAATTCGCATAAAGTAGTATATGACTGAGCATCCAAGCCCACCTATCAAACTCAGGAATTCGCACAAGGAGATGGCAAATGACTGAGTATCCAATAGCACAAGATGAAAGGTTTTGCACTGATGTATTTCGCTTCAATGACAGTTCGCACGTCCGCTAATTTGCAAAGGATTTCGCTGCTTCTGATCGAGATTATCAAGTATGAAGGAATTACCAAATGACAAGAAGTGATTTCGTTTTATATGAGAATATCCCTTAAGTCGGCCCAAATTTCTCCCATACGTTTTCAATTGAATTTTGCCGCCAAGCTTGAGTCGGCCCACACATTTGAAGACAGGATTTAAAGATGAGGGCCCAGCTCATATACGATTAGGTTAATTTTAAATTAAAGATATAAATTAAGTCTTTATTAATAGCTAGAATCGACTAGCTAAACATTAACAAGCAGCAGGGAAAGCAATGATCATTTTTTATATTTTTGCGACATCTCATTTGAAGCAGCAAGGGAAGATTTTAAATTTTTTACAGCTCATTTTTATTATTATTTTTTAATTACTACTTTAACAATTTTATTGTTTATGTTCTTCAATTTGTTTTTAGAATTCTAATTAATTATTTTTTGTGTTTTTAGGTTCCCTAATTGGCAAACAATGATTGATGCAATTGTCATAGCTAGTTGGGGATTCAATTCCCCTTCTATTGGTGATCTTCAAGGACCAATTTTGACAAAGAAGGTAGCTAATATACTTTCCAGAATTCACACACAAACTAAAAAGGAAGCTAACAGCAATAAGATCTTCGTTCCAATCCAATTACAAAATAATGATTTTAGCATCAGTCAACTACAATCATGAAATAAGACACTCGGAGTAAGCTTCAACAGAATTATTGTTTGATACAATGTTTGCAGAAACAGTATTATACTTTGGACTGTCTAAAATTGTTATTGACAAAGGCACAGATGATACCAGTCTTGGAAATTTGCTCAGATCTCATATGCTGATCAGATACATGTCAGTCTGTCCTAGGCAAATTGGTTCCTTCCAAGCAAGGATGATTCATGCAAATCTGAATTCACTCCCTCTCTGAAATTGACCCTGCTTTGTTGGTGTGAGGCCTCACCCCAAACCCGTCATAGCTGTTCCATTTATCATTATGATAGACCTAGTAATTGGCTTAATGTTTTGATGAATTAAGAGGTTTTACCCTTTTGATAGGGATTTGATTACATTAGATGATGATACTTTATATTTTATGACACTTCCCATGCTCCTGATGTTGACCCTATGATACATTATGACTGACATTAAGATGATTGATTTAGATGAATGCTGAGATGTTGCAATTTGGGTATATATGTTGATATGAGTTGTTTAGGAAAATGATAATCAAGAATTGAATTATGTTGAGATGCGAATTTCATTAAAGGGTTAAAGGTTAGGTAATGAAATATATTATTGAATTTCAAGACATTACTATGAGTATTACTTGATGATCTGGTGCTTGATTATATGCCATTTGAATGATTTTAGAATTGATAAAATTAATGCTTATGCAATGTAGATAAAACTACATTATGATTGAAATAGATTAGGAATGATTAGTGTGGCATGTGAGTTAATGAGATCATGTTCTTATGAATCAGTTTACGTATGTCATTTGTAAGTTAATGATTAAATTTATGATGAATGATCATAGAGACTACAAGGGTGTAATTCGTGTGTTAGAGAATTTTAAATGGTAATCTCGATTCTACATTTTGAATCTTGATGTCCTTATTTCTTGAGGTTACTGATATTTGAATTGAGTGTGCAAGATCATGGCCATGGAATTTTATCGGAGAATCATGACTAACCCCTATGTGAATTCTATAAAGCCAAGGTTGCATCTATTGAAGAGACAAAACCTCGTTGTAATGTATTTTCTTTTGTATAGTGTATGGTGTGAATTGTATTTGCATTGCATTCACTAAATTGTGAAATTAACCAGTGGACTTGCCAAGTGTGTTGTGATGTGTAATGTAGTGCCAATTGGCACACTTGTAAAAGTGATGTGTCATGGCATATCCACTTGGAAAGCTTGAGAATTCACCTTTCCCTCTTGGTTCCTAGTTATGTTCCCCATAAGGACTTCTTGGTTTGAGAGCCCAAAGTGGAATCATACCCATTGAAATTCGTAGGTGATCTTAACTGAGGTTTTTGAAGGGTCATATGGCCACCTAGGGTTGAGTTTAACCTAATTTTGACTATCCCACTTCATATACCTATGGGTTAGGGGAGTTTTTGACCATAGGATACCTTATTTAGGCCTTGGGAAGCCTCCAAAAAGTTGTCTATCCAAGATGGCCGAAAATCAAAATGGTAAGCATGGTCTTGGGAAGATTACATTCCTTGGGAGGGCAAATCTTGTCTACTTTTCATGCCACTATCATTTAAAGAACCTTTATTTTAGAAATGTGTGAGGGTTTGGGAAGAGTGACCAATAGGAGCTCACACTTCTTCCAAGGATTGGGAGAACGGGAGGATTTTGAATTTAGAGGGGAAATTGGAGAGAATCTCTCTCAATCACCCACTCTTTCCCAGCCCTGCTCCGCAAAAATGTGTGGTGGTGGTGGCCACGCGTGTGACCATCACACTGTCATAGTGGTCACACACGTGGCCACCACCACAACACATTTTTGCAGAGCAGGGCTGGGAAATGGGCTTCGGCCTTCTAGCAAATTTTTTTTAAAATTAAAAAAAAAAGGAAAATATATACATACACTACTTTTAAAACTCAAAGAAGAGTTTAACCCATCAGATTACCTCTTCCATTCGGGTCTGCTTTGGGTTTCTTTGGGGCATATACACATGAGTGTATATATATATACACCAAAATGTGTATATATGTATATATATTCTTGTGCCTACTTCATTTCTTGGAGCCTTCATTCAAGCTCCATAAACCTGCAAGAACAATCCATGGTGGAAAAAAAGGAAGAAGAAATCCCTTCTAAGGTTTAGAGGAAGAGATAAGAGGAAGAGGGAAGAAAAAATGAAAGAGGGGAAAAGTTTTGGGTGTTGATATTTTCACCCTAACCCTAATTTCGAATTAGGGTTAGGGCAAAAGTCAATCCCCTTGGCTTTCAAAAACAAATTCATTTCCCCCTCTTTCTTTAGTGGGAATTTGTTATTTTATTGACTTATTTAGCTAAAATTAAATTTTTTCGTGGTATGTCTTTTATTTGTGGGATATAATTTCCACATGCCCACTTTATAAATATTTGAGAAAATTATCTTTACTTGATTAATTTAAAATTTAAATGAGATAGATTATTTAATTGAATACCTTATTGGATTATGATTTAAAGTGTACAACCATTAAAATCAATGGGAAAAGTATTTTTTTTCAACTATTTCTATGAAATAATTATTTTGAGATTTTAAATTAAGTTGAAGAGAATAAACGAAATAAATTCTTGGAAAGATTATTATTAATAAGAGATATGATTAATTATTAATTAATCGTAGAATATTGGTAGAGGAAATTTTATAACAATAATTAAATTAACATTAATTGTTTGTAAACGTGTAACTTTTGTTGAACATTTATGCCTTTTAAAAAAAAAAATTGTTGGTGTGTTTTGCCCATAGATTTTGGGCATGACAGCTCCTGTCGCTAGAACACAGAAAAGAAGGTATAGATATATGGTGTGCATTTAGGAAGAACTGAAGGCCTGTGTGGATTGCCTATTATATGGTGTGCTTCCTTGGAATTCCTGCCGTCTCCCTCTTGCTTTCCACCTGCATAGTTTTCTGGTCAGATGGAGAAAATCAACCAGCACAAAGTAATTGATAAATGACGTGGTAGGGGAGTCGTTCTACCTAACTGACGTTGTCTGAGGTTTTCATCCCAGTGGTTGAGATTGTAAATGCAATTCCTGAACAAAAATGAAGCACACTTTCCCCAGCAAAAAAAATTCACATATTTATACTAACTTGTCCAAAGAGGAGACATTAGTCAGCCAAGGTGGAGAAGTCGGCCTGTTATTTAATGACATCCCTTTATTGGATGCTCGGGTAGGCCCAAGACAACTTAACCACCTAGTGTGTTACAAAAGTTAGCCCCCAAATTATTTAATAATTACAATTATTAATAATTATTTGTTTATTACTTAATAAAAAACTTAACAGAAATTAGGGTGTTAAAGAACACCGCCTGGCTGGCCAACCCAACCTGAAATTGGGGACATCACAGTCCTCCCATCTCAAAATTGCCTGTCCTCGAGTAATTCGCACTTGTATACCAAACCAATTAACTTCTGCCCCTGTATGCCCAAAACAAAATACTAGGATCCCATATCAATCTCACAATCACTGCTCTGCCACTCCACTGCTTACTCTAAGACAAACATGCCTCATCCAAACTCCATCAATGATCTTACCAATCTTGGAACAAAGGAGTTTAAATGTTTCTTGGCCCATCTCCATGTAATCGGTGTGTATAATCATGGGGTTTTCTAAATAACCTGCAATTCATCTTCATTGCACTCAAGCTTAAACAAACCAATCTTCACAAAATCACAACTAATATTTTGCATAGTATTACATGGTCCAATCATTCTCATATACTGTGAATCATCATTACATAATGCAATTATGTCCATACCTAAAATTTGGGTTGATGTTTCCTAAACATTACTTTCTTCTGTCATTGAGGAGTCCTCCTGTTTGACATCTTGAGACTGATCGTTCTTTCTGCTCTACTATCACCACTTCTTTCTTGACCTCCTTTTGTGCATCTGTACTCTTCACCATCACCTTTGTTGTTGTTGAATATTTCTCTTCTTTTCTCATTTGTCTTATGTAGTCATAAAGTCCCCTTTTGCTTGGATTTATCCAAATCCAGATAGCTCAAATAATTATTAAAAGGAAATACACATTTGATTTGATCAGACATCCCTAGATATTCATCAAGGATTTTAATGGCTTCAAATGAGTACCCTTCTTGATCCCATCATCCCATTCCAACATTCTCCTTGTAGAGTTGCTCCCCGTATCTTCTTCTCCTTCGTCCATTTGTTTGAAACTCAAAATATTCAATAAATGTCATCTCAACGAATGGTTGAACCCAAGTTCATATATTCAGTTTGATATCTTGCCAATTCTTTAGCAGATTCTTCTCGTTGTTGTTCTTCCTTTAGGGATTCCGTGTCTTGTTTTTCTAGCAATTTGGCTTTGAACAGCAGAAAAAATGGCATTGAACCCATAGCTTCCCTCTGTAGTTACTCAAGTTATCTATTTTAATGAACCAGTTACCAAACAATCACAAGCTGGCAGGAAAGGAGCTCTGATACCACTGAAATAACCCACAATATACTTTCCAGTTTCCACAATTCACGCAAATTAAAAAGAAAGCTAACGGCAATAAAAATCTTCATTCCAATGCAATTACAAAATAATGATTTTTGCGTCAGACATCTACAGTCATGAAATAGGACACTCAAAGTAATCTTCAACAGAATAACTGTTTGATACAATGTTGCAGAAACACTACTATACTTCAGACTATCTAGAATTGTTATTGACAAAGGCACAGATGATACCAGTCTAAGAAATCTGCTCAGATCTCATATGCTGATCAGATATGTATCCTTCTGCCTTATACAAATCGGTTCCTTCCAGGCAAGGAAGATTCATGCAAATCTGATTTCACTCCCTCTCTAATATTGACCATGCTTTGCTGGTGTTGCTAGACACACAGAAAAGAAGGTACAGTTGTGCCACAGTTAAGCAGAACTAAAGGCCTGTGTGGATCGCCTAATATATGGTGTGCTTCCTTGGAATTCCTGTTGTCTCCCTCTCGCTTTCCACCTGTGCAGTTTGCTGTGCAAATGGCGTAAATGTCATGGTAGGGGAATCATCCTCTACCTAAATCAGGTTCTCTGAGGTTTTCCAGAGCTCTTGAGATTGCAAATGCAAATCGTGAACAAAAATCAAGCATGCTCTCCCCAGCAAGAAATTCACATATTCGTACTAACTTGTGCAAAGGGAGACACATGTTCGCCAAGGTGGAGAATCGGCCTGGGCCTGATGGGGCCAAATTTATTTTTAAATAATAATTATATTATAATATAATATGTAATTCAATAATTTTAAAATATATTATATAAATTTATTTAAAAATCTTATTATTTAACTTTTAAATGTTTGAAATTTATTTTTATTTTTATTATTCTTTAAATTTTTTAATAATAATTATATTATAATATAATATGTAATTCAATCATTTTAAAATATATTATATAAATTTATTTAAAAATCTTATTATTTAACTTTAAAAAATATATAGTATGTTATATATATATATATATATATATATATATATATAGTTATTTTTAAAACTAATAAATTCTTTTAAATTGTGTTTTAATATAATCATAATATTTATTATTATTTGAGGATCTGTATCAACTCAAAGATGATAATAAAGGGTGGATATTGTTGATTTCATTAAAAATATTAAAATCTTTTTACAAAATTATGGATTGAAATTTATTTTTAGAGGGATATGAAAGAAATGTAGAATGTTCAAAACTATAATGATTTTTTTTAAGCATTATAGTTTAAATAGAATTGATTTACTATAATTAGTATATCCCCGAATACCTGATCAAAAAAGGTGCCAAAGGTCATCGCTGCAACTGAGGTCAATCCAGGTGCCCTGCCAAATATAGAAATGTTGGATAGATGACTTCCGATAAATAGTAAGTCCCTCAAACTGAGCCAACTGATGAAGGAGTCAATCACTGTGCATAACAAGAGCCTAGGTACCCCTGCCAGAAATAGCTCTAACGATAGTTTGACTTACTATAAATAGTAAGTCCCAAACCGGAAGCTCTGTCAACGTCACCACAACTCCATACTACTAGCAAACTGCTCAAGTGCCCTGCTAAAGATAGAAATTTTGACTTGCCCAAAAAAGACACTTACTATAAATAGTAAGTGTGCCGATCAACTCAAACGAACAGTAATCCTAAGCATCCCTGACCTCGGGAGTGGGAATCGGCCTCCAACTCTGCCAACTGGCCCCTCCAAACAACTCCATTAGCCTATGATGGTCAAGAAATAGGCTAATCCTCTGAAAGATGACACTCACGAAAAAGGAGACATTACAAGATCACTGTGACATCTTACACCTCTACAATATCATCTATCGCCAATAAGCATCAAGGATATAACAGCAGCACATCAACAACAGAGATTGAATCATAGAATGGAGACACAATGGCAGTTTTATACATTTTGGAAGCAACAACACATCAGCGATACAACCCTTACAATTCACAATGATATCATACCCGTATGGAGCAGCACCAACATCAACAGGACTGACACCAGCATATCCAAAATTCAAACATCTGCACGTTGAACATCTTGTCATCAGCACATTGGTCATACTGACATTGACCTTCCGTGACTTCCAACGCAAAATAATTGTTAGAAGACCAAGGTGCAAGTTTTCTTGAGCTTTGCCACGATTGTAATAAGGAGTTGTAATTGTTTGAACAATAATTGATATTGCAGATTGTTGTTCTATCATTGCATTTCTCGTCTATTTTGTTATTGTGTATGCTTGGGATATTTCAATGTTATCAAAGCCTTGACCCTGCCATCTTGTTGGGTTGAGGTTAATGAGTGAGAAAAAAAAAGACTGCATAGTTTATCAGACGAGAAGGCATCGATCCTGAGACAGAATGGGAGATGCGCATGCAGATATGATGGCTATCTTGGGCAAGTTGGTGACAGGACAACAAAAGATAGATGAGACTCTCAACTGCTTGGCAGAGATAAAGACTAATGGAGCTAATGGATAGAACAATGGTTATGGTGACAATTCAGTCAATGGGAGGTCACACACATGCCAGTCCAATGCAAGGCAAATGATGTCTACCTTCCCTCCTAGGTCTAAGCAAGATTGGCTTGATGGAGGACTACAACCAGACATATCTTTCAAGGACTACATGGACCTTAGGATGAGGCATTTACCCACCAGGGGTAATAGAGAATACAATAATGATCTAAGGTAGAAGATTGTCAAGCTAAGCCTCCATATCTTTAATGGATCCGGAAGATCAACGGCTCAAGCTTGGGTGCAAAAGGCGGACACATATTTTCAGCTCAATCCAATGCCCGAAGATGAAGCAATCAAGTATGCAGCAGCACACCTTGATAGGATTACTCGCGAATGGGATGGTTAAATTAGGGCATGATCAAATCACATCTTATGCTGACTTCACAAAGAGACTCGTTGACAAATTCGATGGGAAGGACCCAGAACTCAACTTCAAAGAGTTGGCGCAACTGAGGCAAGGAAGATCCATAGATAGCTATATTGTTGAGTTCCAGAGGCTCTTTGTTTTGGTGACTGACATTTTGGAAAGGAGATTGATGGCACTTTTCATGGATGGATGGATTGATCTTTCGAGGGGTTGGGTCAAGGCCCTTAGCCCTAACACACTCATGGAGGCAATCAAGAAGGCTCATGATATGTCTACATCAACCTCCAAGAATCAAATTTACCCTAAGGCACCCACCACACAGAACAACAAAGGCAAGAAGCCATTTCAAAATAAGAATCTACTGGATGATGCAAGCCAACAATATTTAAGGAGTAAACTTTGTGTTAGCTGCAAGGAGACATGAGAACAGGATCATAGATGCCTTGGCAAAGGGAAGATCCATTACATTGAGGTGGTGTCCAATAGTGAGGAGGAGGCCAAGGAACCTAAGGAGCTTGATGAGGCTCCACCACATGCAAAGAAGACACCTGTGAGGAAAGGAGGCACCAATACTACCCTTTTCGGCACTCCATGTTGCAACATATTTCAGGTTACTGGTACTCTACAAGGACAATTGGTCATCCATATGCTCGATAGTGGGGCTACACTCAACTTCATCAACACCTCTAATTGTCGAGAAAGGATTGCACACAGTTCAGCATGAGGGATTTGAGGTCAAGGTGGCAAAAGACCAGCTCCTATCTTGCACACATTTGGTACCCCAAATGAGCATCATCAAGGAGAACTACACAATCATAGATGACTTTTTGTGGTGGAATTGGGTGATACCAATGTCATTTCGGGCATTCAATGGATGGAGACTCTCAACAAATACATGCAAAGTTTCAAGCGTATTGAGTTCTCATTCAAGGTGGATGGGAAGGTAGTTTTGTGAGGAATGCCTAATGGAGGACCTAGAGTGGTTTCAGCCAAACGCATGTAGGCAATTTTTAGGCATGATGATGTGGTATGGGTGGCACAATGCTTGGTCTCATCCAAACCCTTGGTAGGCCAGCATACACAATACCATGATGATGAGCCACAAACAATTTTCCGTAGGCATAGTTTGGTTTTCAATGAAGTTTTGAGTAGGCATAGTTTGGTTTTTAGTGACATTCTCAAGGGATACCACTGAACAGAGGCTGAGCACACGATAGAGCTGGAGGAGGGAGCCAAACCAGTCATCACGACTCCTTACCGTCATCCCAAGAAGTTCAAGGACAAGATAGAGAAGGCGATTCAGGAGCTTCTTGACATGGGATACATCAGGCCTAGCTCAAGCCCTTTTGCATCTTCAATGGTATTGGTGAGGATGGGACTCTCAAGATGTGAAACGACTACCTAGCCCTGAATAAGAAGACAATCAAGAACCAGTACCCCCATCCTACGAATAGATGAGCTATTGAATAGGCTTCATGGGGCAATCTACTTCTCAAAGATTGATCTCAAATCCTAATACTACCAAATTTGAGTAAAGGAACAAGATGTTCACAAAACAACCTTCCAATGTGACTATGAGTTCTTGGTCATGCCTTAAGGATTGACCAATGCACCCATCTTGCATGAACCACATTTTCAACAACCAGTTGTGGAAGTTTCTATTGGTGCTCTTTGATGACATACTCATACACAGCAAGATGTGGGAAGAACATTTGAGGCACTTGTACAAGATTTTGGGTATCATGGAGACATAGTCATTGTTTGCGAAGAAGTCCAAGGGTGACTTTTGCATGACAGAGATTCTATATTTGGGCTGCATCATTAGTGCACATGGAGTGCAAGTGCATTAGGAGAAGATGCAGGCAATTCTGGATTGGCCACCCTCGAGGACACTCTTGGAGTTGCAAGGATTCTTTGGTTTGTGCCACTAACAAGAGATTTGTGAGGGGATTCTCACATCTTGGAGCCTCATTAACCGACCTCACGAAGAGGGGTGCTTTCTGTTGGAAAAAGGAGGCACAACAAACATTTGCCAAGCTCAGGGAGACTATGAGTACGTGCCCATTTTTGGCGTTGCCTGACTTCTCTCAATAGTTTGTCCTTGAGTACGACACATCAAAGAAAGGCATTGGAGCAGTGTTGATGTAGAATCGTCACCCCATTGTATTTGAGAGTCGAAAACTCAAGGAGAATGAGAATTTGTATTCGATCTACAAGGAGATGCTCGCAATCATGCATGTGTTGGCCAAGTTCAAGCAATACTTGGTTGGGGGCAAGTTTGTGGTTAGGTCCGACCACAACCTTCAATACTTCTTGGAGTGAAAGGATTTGAATGAGGCAACATAACTAGGTAAGCAAGATTCAAGCCTATAACTTCAACATCGAATATGTGAAGGGGAAGAAGAATGTGACTGTCGATGCATTATCCTGGATTCCTGGCATATAATCTTCGCCCTAAGTATCGATTGATTGGAGGACCCATTTGTTAGTTGAGGACTCCAAGATAACTTTTGCTTGTCAGTAGATGGTTGGACATATTCACAATGATAGGTATAAGGTGGTGAATAATGTCATCTATTGCAAGGACAGGATTTTCTTGGTTCCAGAGTCAAAGTTGAAGGACAACTTGAGAGATTCATGAGTAACCATTAGCAGGGCATCCTAGATACATCAAGACATATAGGCAAATACATGAGAGGTTCTCATGGAAGGGCCTCAAGACAATGTGTTGAGATTCGTCAGAGAGTGTGCCACATACCAGCAGAACAAGTACAAGCATACTAAAATAACCTTTTCTTTGGTCTTTATATAAACTTATGCAATATTCAATTGTTTATTGAAATGACATTAATCCACAACTAGGTTTGAATTACCACTCCTCAAGACAAATTGAGATACTAATGCAAGGGGTTAAAATTTAATATTTTCCTTCGAAGTTCAAGAAAAAGATACACAACCTGAAAGCACAACCAATTAATTCCTAGATTGTTTATATCAACATCATTGACCTGGCACTGATGGTAATAATTGTTTCAGACCTGCAACTGACCATAGGTAGACCTACTGAAAGATGTCAATCCCTTAATGAAGTTTTGATTACCATTTGCAGGTGTTGCGATTTATATACTAGATGTAGACACCCATTCTAGAGACTAAGAAACGTTTTGTATTACTACAAAATGCCCACTAAGACCCTCGAACTACTTCAGATGGATTCTATGTCCTCAAACACATCAAATTCACGTCCATACTATGTTGCGCTAGAAGAAATTCCAGTCCTTATAACTACATTGATCGAGCTTGAAGACTTATGGGGTTTCGTCCAAAAGAGTGCCTCTATAGGGGTTTCGTCCTGAGAGAACTTGCCTTCGTAATTTGCTTGAATAGAGAATTCAAATAAAATATTGAATGAATGAATGAATCATCCTTAACCTGAATCGATGTCTTTATATAGAACTCCTCTAGCCAGAAAGTAGTCGATGTCTCCAGATACTTCCTTCTAAGTGACTTACAAGAATAAATACAACTTCATTAATTATTACATAGTCTCCCCCCCTCCCCCCCCACGTTATACTACCTAGGTTGATATGATGTTATAACTTAAAATGGCCCCTCTTTAAATTATAATGAATAAATATAATAATTATTCATTGTACATTAGCTTTTGGCCATAATTCAATTATTCCCTTTATTAATTATTTATTCTAGACTAGGGAATATGGCAGGCTAGAATTTGACTCCCAGTGTCCTGTCATTTGAGAAGGGACATTAAACATACCTTACCAACAGGGTTACTTCAGCCCTTACCCATTCCAAATTAGAAGTGGACGAGCATTTCAATGGATTTCATCACAAGACTTCCCAAGGCACAGGACAAGGATAAGGATTGTATTTACATGGTGGTTGACCATTTGACCAAATATGCTCACTTCTTTGCCATTTCGACAAAGTTTCAAGTGGTTCAAGTTACGGAGTTATTCTTTCAAGAGATTTTAAAGTTACATAGGCTTCTAAGGAATATAGTCAATGATAGAGAGTGTGTTCCTCAATGCTTTCTAGATGGAGCTTTCCAAGTTGTCAGGCACTAAGCTGACTCCGAGTACTAGTTACCACCCCCAGACGAATGGACAAATTGAGATCGTGAACAAGTGGGTGGAGGGTTACTTGCAGAACTACGTGGCAATGTAGCACAAGGCATGGATCTGTTGGCTACATGTAGGAGAGTACTACTACAACATCACCTATCACATATCAATTGGGATGTCACCCTACAAGGCACTCTATGGCTATGAGGCTATTTCATTTGTGGATTTGGCATTAAAAGATAGTAGGGCGCCTAAGGAAAAGGATTGGTTGTAGAAGAGTCATATATCCTTCGGTCCCTCAAGGATCATCTACAACAAGCCCAGAATCAACAAAGGATGTACACCGATTGACACCGGATTGGGCGTAGTTTTGAGCTAGGAGATTTGGTCTATCTTCGTCTACAACCCTGCAAGCAATATTCTTTAAAGAGGAGTGGCACGGAGAAGCTTAAGCCCTCACTTCTATGGACCCTACAAGGAGATTAGGCGGATTGGAGAGATGGCATATGAGTTAGAGCTTTCAGGGAATAATAGGATACATAATGTGTCTCACGTCTCTTGCCTCAAGAATCCTCTTGGGTAGCGAGTGACAATTTTGGAGGAGCATCCGCCACTTGATGATGAGGGCAAGCTTGCATTGGAGCCAATTGATGTCATAGATTTCAAAGAGAGGAGGCTCGAGTCCCGTACAATCAAAGGAGTATTTGGTCAGGAGGAAGGACTTGCCAGTTGAGGATGCCACATGGGAGACAGCATAATTTGGAGCATCCTAATCCGATATTGCTTGTGGGCAAGCGATTCCAAGAAGGGGAGACTATCATGTCCGACCTTTCTTAAGCGGGACAAATTCATGATTAATTGTAATAGCTCATAGGGTCCCCCATGAACTATTAAGTGATTGTAAGAGGCCCATTTTGTGGTGCACCTGTGACATCACTTTCCTTGGATCGTACCAATTTTCCATTTGAAATTGCGGCGCCATATCTTGGCTAGCCGCCGACCTGCTTGTTTTCATATGCATTGATATCATATTTATCTCTGCTTTGAGAGAGCATCATAATCATCGATCAGCTTTTGTATTCATTTGTCTTAACAATTCCGTATTGGAATTCATTGGGAATAGCAGTTTCAGAGGTCAGACATCCTCCCTAGTTTGCTATTGATCCCAATTTGGTGAAGTCTATTTGAGACCAAATTGGATTGATAAAGTGGCATCATTGCCAGCATTTCATATCTTGTGATCTGGAGATCAGCGATCATGCAATTCTTGCATCTGTGATCCCAAGTGCCGCAGTTCACGGTGTCATTCATCAGAACATAACAATTGTGATGTCGGCATCAGTCATAGCAGAAGAAGCGATAAATATATGCTTGCAAAAGCAGGGAGTCTGCATAACAGTAGCGCATATATTCATACCACTGAGATACGTAAGAGTAAGCATAATTCGTACCTCTGAGATAACAGAAGCAGCAGCACATAATCATCAGAAATAGCAGAGAGGGAGCTGCTACAAACATGTGCAATTGAGTATTGGTGATACCAGTAGTAAATCAGCAAAGATCACAGTGACATCTTACACCTCTACAATAGCATTCATTGCCAATAAGCATCAAGGATATAACAGCAGCAGTAGTAGCAGAGACACAATGGCAGTGTTATACATTTCAGAGGCAACTGCACATCAGTGATACAACCCTTACAATTCAGTGTGATATCATACTGGTGTGAAGCAGCACCAACATCAGTAAGACAGACATACTGACACCAGCATATCCAAAATTCAGACATCTGCATACAGACATCTGCACATTGAACATCCTGTCATCAGCACATCAGTCATACTGACATTGTCCTTCCACAACTTCCAACAAGGAAAAATCGCTAGAATACCAAGGTGCAAGTTTTCTTGAGTTTTTCCATGATTGTAATAAGCAGTTGCAATTGTTTGAACAATAAATGATATTGCAGATTGCCAGTCTATCATTGCATTTCTTGTCTATTTTGTCTTGTGTATGCTAGGAGTATTTCATCATGAGATGAAATACTATCCTAAATTTGAAAATATTGATGAAATCCTACCAAAATAAACTTTACATGATGCTTGAAGTTATCCTGAACCTTTCTCTGAAACAGATCTTTTACATCATTTGAAAGGTTACAGGTTATCATAAGTAGAATCTTAGCTCACAATGAGAGTTTGCGGTTTTCCCTACCCTATAAATGGTTTTGTGTGACCCACTTTTGTTCCCTATGTTCCCAACTGTAAGAGAGCATTTTTGTTTTCCATGATATGTAGTTTTGCGTTTCCCTTTTTGCGATGCAATATCCAGTTTTGTTATCCTTAAGGTGATTTACAGTGATCATCTTCATGGTTTAGGTGATTAAGGAATAGTCTATCTCTCTTGGCCAATTGATAATGCACCAGTATTCCTACAAAACCAAAGATTCTATAGTTCTATGCCCTAAGTATACACCATGGTCCCCTAACAAAGTCAATAGTTGTATCCATACAGATTTTTGTATTGTGTCAAGTTTAAAGCTAAAATTCATCATTTTCCCAACGACAATGTTGTTTGTGTCATTGTTGTTCTCTTTCTATATTCACAAGATCAGGGATGGAATGAGGCTTCCAAAGAGATTTGTCACAATGGAGAAAAGTGGTTTTGTCAAAGAAATTTCACAAGTACAAGCAAGCACCGACATAAAGGAAAGAAAAAAGAATAAAATTAAGATGTACATGTCCAGCTTCTGCCATGTTAAAGAGCTGCACACATTATAAACCGTAGATCATAGTCTTTCCTTTGGTTTCCTACGGTCAATCTCATTCAGAGGTTGCATTTGTATCAAATGCTTTTGTTTTAGTTTCCAGCAAGCATTTGTACTTAATGCAACAATATATTGTAATAGCAAATTTGAGTGATATTCATATGTTGCTTATTTGATGAATTCTAGCATATTTGAACATATTTTATTCAGCTCCAGCACGTTGGTATTATTCATGAAATTTATTACTGCACTGATTGGGATTGTTATCAGTCAAGCAAGTTTGGTAATTATGAAGACTTGGCATATTGAAAAGCATGTATTTGTAATTACTGAAGCAACATTTTACAATAAAGGAAACTTCATTCCGATTTGTGTGTTATCCTTTAATATTCGGCATATCTATTTTAATTTTGCAATCCATTGTAATTTGTAACAGCTTTGTGTACATTATTGTTTATTTGAATAAAATATAAATAAGTTATTATTCATCCACCATATTCTCTCACCTTGCCCTCATAGAATCTAGGTGATTAAAAAAAAGTTAAATAATATTCTTTACTCATCATACGCTCTCACCTTGCCCTCACAAGATCTTGGCGATCAAATGCTGGTAAATAATTTACATAATTATTTTGTGGGTCATGACAGCAGAAATTACATATTAGAGCACATTTTATATTAAAAATTTTGACAAGGACAATGCATGGTATCAAACCATATTTTTATGTAGATCTTGCTGAGGACATTATAGTTGTATCAGAGCATATTTTTAAATAAATTTTGTTGAGGGCATTACACTTGTGTAGGTAGTTACTAATAGTAAATGATATACTACTCGGAAAAGAACTCCATCCACCAAATAAATGAATCAAAGGCAAGTCAAATCCACAACCCACCAAGAATTTAAGGAAAAAACGGAAAAAAAGTGTCAGGCAGCTTCAACATTGAATGTACAAGAAACTTTTTCTGGGCATTTGATAGAGTGGGTAATGAATACTCATGGTTTGAACCAAAAAGAAAGTTGAAAATAGAAGCAGAGCTACTGCAAAAATTAAGACAGAGAATAAATGCAGTAGAAGGGTGCCAAAACCCAGGGTATTTTGATCACATTGAATATCCTGTCATTCACATTTCTACTTTCTCAGAACGCCACCATCACCTGAATGACTAAAATGATTGTTAACCATCAAAAGTTTCGATTTGTTTTCCATTTTCATTTGCATACTTGTGCTGCCCACATATGAGAATTTCTATAACAGCTGACTGTCATGGATGGCTACAGTAATACTGCAGGAGGAAGCTGATTAGAATTTAGATATCTGCCATCTCATTCACAAAAAGCGCAAGCTCAATTTTTTCTTTGTTTGCTCCAATTGTCACAAGTACAACCATACTAACATGTATCCATTATATTATGCACTGTAACTGCAGGCCTGAAGTTTAATTCAATGTTTTCAACACAGGAGGAAAAACTTATAAGTCAAAGAGGTTGCTCTTTCGAAGCCCAAATTCAAACTAATGAAAAAAAAATCTATGAGACCTCATTTTCAAAGTGTCTAGTATTCATAATACCATAGCTTGGGATGCTAAGAAGTCACTGACTTACTAATGAGACTTAAGCACTTTACTATGTTCCCAATTTAAACAGTCTATGTGAAGCAAATATAATCCAACTCTGTATAACTGTGATGGGCACATAAAAAAAATTATTTGGACCTTTGACACCATTTAAACTCAAGGAAATGGAGAGGTTCAATACTAACCAGTAAAGTTCATGGTGGCACGACAATTTATCATTATGATTAAGTGTAAATGCTAATATTATTCTCTGAGTTTTCCAGGATGAGGGAACATGGGGATGCACCTTCAGAGAAAGCAAAAAAATTGTGAATTTTGAGGTCAGCAAAGGGATGGTTATTAAATTAGACTTTGACAAATTAAAAGCAGCTGAAATTAAAAAGTAAATACTATGTGCTGCATTTGCAATGAGAATCCTCCCCCTTTTCAGATTTTAAGACTTTAAGTAATTTTTTCCCTCAAAAGTTACATTTTTTAGTTCTCTGCACCAAACGAAAGAGGCTACCCAGTCTTGAAAAAAAGGAGACATCCCCTCCATGTCAACAGAACATCAGGAATGTTGCCTAGACAGAGGGAGGCATCCCCATGGAATGCTGATTATTCTATAATCAGTATGCCAATATAAAAATACCAATAAACTAGGCCTACAGTCGAACATTGCATGCTATATCTGAAGATCTCTAGAGTTTATAGTGGTAAAGTATTCCTTACTGCTTATTTGAAGATTCGTTTATTTTTTTCTTAACTTATTATTCACAAGTTGAACAGATAAATTTATATGGCAAATTTAACAGTTAATTCATGAGCATACATGGTGAAAAAGCTATCTTCATCAACCAAACAGAGAGTGATAAATTTGATTTTGCTACAGTTTGGTAATTTCTGTAGTTGGAAAATACATCGTAATATTAGGCCAAAATATTATTTTCAATAAATGGTCTCTTAGTAATGTTGCAAATTTTGGTGTGGGATATAATGTAGGAGGCAATTTTAATGATTGAAAATTCAAATTTGTCAATCCTTAAGTGGGTTCTTAAGAGTTATAAGCTTTATGATAACTCCTTAATTAGCCCTAGAAAATAGTGACGTCTGGGGGCCCATGTGGTGCCCTATCTGGGAGGAGATGAAAGGCAAGTCTACCATTTTAGCATATTGCAAAGTGAAGTGGGAAAAATGTTATGAGTATTAAAAGCATTTACTAAAAGGATTGTATGGCTTTTAAAGGTTTTAGTGTAGCATTTTGAGTAAGACCAAAATTGGGGTTTATGGAAGCTTTAACGTATTATTGATTTGGCAATTTAGTAGATAATTTTTGTCAAAAGTTTGAATTTGCAGGTTGTGGGTGTGGGGTTTTGGAGTTGTTCCAACCCATGCTACGATGAAACCACAGTTATTTTGCAGCCCACTCAATCATATAAAGTAGGGAATTTTGTTTGGAATCAAGGTCTTTGGCTGCAGGTTGAAAATGAGAAATTAGTTGAAGCTACGAGACCTAGTTGAAGCAAGAGTTGCAGATCTGAATATGTAAAGGAAGGTAGAAATCAGATTTGCAGGTGGTATTGCTGTTGTAATTTCTTCTTGCAGGTGGTTTTGTTATGGTAATTTGAAGGTATTTTTGTGAAGCCATCAGGCTCAGAATTGCAGACAGTTCCATAGTTTCTATTCATATTGAAGTTTATATAAGGTTGTTGTTGTAGATCAGAGATTTTAATGATTTTTATCAGCCCTATGGCCGTTATATCAATGTAATTTCAGTTATGCCTTGTTTGAATGTAATTTCTAGAGATTCTAAATGAGAAACAAGAGACTATTCTTGCAGATTTTGGAGTTATTTTAAAGCATTTTCAGAGTTACTTTGTACGATGTTGTGTGTTTGGGATTGAGGGCAGTTTTCCCTATGCATCAACAATCTGACACAAGCTTTCAAATTACCAAACCTTAAGCACACTAGCCAACTGAAGCATAACTTGTAGAGACTCTGACAATAAGATGAGAACAATAGATAAAATAAATTTTTTCTTTCAATTTATCATTTGAACTTCACAAGAAATGCTCTTGTGCACATGATAGTTGGTAAATTCAAGGTCATTGAAAAGAACCATTGCAATATGTGCTCGAGATTGCTGAGGCTGCAAAAACCTTCCTTTCCCATAAAATTTTGATAAATCATGCTTAAACACGAATATAATGGTAGAGCAAAAAAACAGAAACTCTACCTAGAAGCAAGGCCGGAAACTGGCAATGATTACAAACTTCTGAAATTTAATCCTATATTAAATATTGTGTCTTTACAAAAGAACTAGGCAGGCTCAGCCTTCCAGTCGCACAAACTAGATCATTATCACTTGCCAGTTACTATTTTCTAGTGTAGCATCAACCCATAGAGAGTGATCAAAAAACAAGGCCTAGATCCCCAAGAATTACTACCAAGCGCCTGACAGACTAGAGCAAACTGAACCAAAACAGGTTTTCTGGAATACTTTTGAGAGAAAACTAAAAAAATAGATTATAATACAAAGGAAAGATTCGCTTTAAAAAAAGGCAAATGACTCAGTCTTAATCGGGACACTTCAAATTTTACCCTACCAGATTCCCTTGACAGAATAATAAAGAAAGTGGCCCTGAGGGTATTCTAATTTACTTTAGCTGAATATGCAAAACTGCCTGAGGCAAGTTTAATCTACTATAAAAACACAACAGAATTTTAAAAAATACTGAAAATTTTGAAATGGGCTATAAAAAAAACAGCTCCACCCGCACCACGTATGACTTCTAATTCAAATTCCCCTTCCCCTACTACATGTAGATTTACAGGTAGTTCGATTCCCTACGTTAAATTCCCTTTTGAAAGTGGCATGTTCTCTGTAATTACAAATACTAACCCTCCACCTAAGAGAGCTTAATGGATACAAAATAAGTCAAATGAAAGTGAGTTCCTCATCAAAGACACCAGTTGGTCTTTTGGCGTGGCTTTAAATTTACAGGTACCTGACAAAAGTCCCTTGGACAAATAAAAAAGAAACACCAACTAACATATTGAAGAAGAGAAAACTTATAACCAGAACCGCAGACAGAATGCCATCCTTCTCGACCTTAACAATATAAATCACAAAATAAGAAAAAAAAGGGTATCGGATAGCAGGAAAGCCTATATCTGATCTAATAAATGCATTATGAATCGAAAAGCTGAAAAAAAAAACCATCTGATTAATATAATAAGGAAGAAATCAACGCCCATATACCAAACCAGGGTTGGAAATCCATTAAATTCCGGGTTAGAAATAAACAGATGATCGAAAGAGGTCACTACAAGTTTCAACAAAAAAAAATGTTTATACAGTTCTATCATACATAGAGCAAATCTGAAAAACGATTAGAAAACTTTCCAAAAGAGCAACCCCGTAAATGAAAAATGGAATGGATTACCTGTGGAGGAAAGTGGTGGATCAAGCGCCCCCTCCTAAGAAAATTGGAAGGAAATCAAACGATGGTCGTATAAAGAGGCCAAAAGATCTTAGATTCTGTGGCCAACATGTACGCACATTTCCAATGTTAGGTTTATACGATTAAAAACATGGATTATCTAAGGAAACGTATATTTATTTTCCTCTTCTCCTAGCTGTGATAAGGTTACAAATTTTGTGGTGGATAGATGAAGTCGAGGTCATCTAGTAGTAATTTGATATGTATTAATGTGTTTAATTTGATTAGTATTGGTTGCAGAATTAAGGTTGAAATTTGCTTATGAGCGTTAATAATGTAAAAATAAATGATAAAGGTATATATGTGTAAAGCAAATTTTCTTATTTATTTCAATTTGATGTGGGGCTTTTTTATTCTAGGGCAAAGATTTCTATTTTTTATTCTACGATGGTCTAGATAGATTAAAAATATATATATATTAAAAAAAATATTATAGATAATTATAAAGGAAAATATACTTTATTTATTTATAATTGTGAATTGCATCTAGTATATAATTTTATTCTTTTGGTGTACATGTTATTTCTAATCTTAAATCCAATTCTCTAACATACAAATATTTCATTTTAGATTATTATCGAAACATCTTTCAAAATTTTGCCTATCATGAATTAGATTGCACTCATAATTACACTTATGATTTGGTATCCTAGATGATATATATAAATGCCTAAAATTGCACAAGTAAATGTGGTAATTTGGTGGATCTCATATTCCAATTCTTGACCCACGTGGCATGAATTATACATCATCTTAATATTTTTCTAGCTTGATGATAGTTTTCTTTTCTTTCTTGTCTTCCCAACTACCATATTGAGCCTTTGTTTCAATCTCCAAGCCTTCACACATCTCCAAAAACCCTTTTGCAAATCGTTAACTAGAGGGGTGCTCGAGTGACTTGATTTAATTGTAGGTTCACTTGGGCAACCATCCTCGGAAAAATAGGTGGCCCTATCATCTTTAGAGAATGCATGATTACTTCAATCCAAATTATTTTGCCACCATTTTGGTTTGTGATTAAGTGTTATTGTCAATCATCATTCTCACTAAATAATTCAACTATCCTCTTAACTCTTAATCATCTCTTCAATCTTCTATCCATCGTCTCTCAAATATTTCTCTAATCTCTTCTCCTTCATTGAGCAACTTCTAGCCTATGAATATTCTCATTGTCTTTGTATTAGAGAGGTTCATTATTCATTATAATTTTTCCAAATCCTTACTATGAGCTCTTATGTTGAACACTCCTTCGGGTGTTGGGGAGGGGGGTTGAATTAGCATGCGCTAAAAATTGAAACCTTTACTTCCACAAATGTTTATCAATTATTCTATCCAACTAACTGTAGACACCTAAAACTATCTCATGTTTGCAAGCGACAATTTCACTAACATTCTTCTTAAATTATTAAATACGCTTTATTATTTAATTAATTGTGTCATTCTAGCATATTCTAAAATCAAAATCATCATTTCTCTTTAATTCTATAATTAAGTGATTTTAATTAGTTACCTTAATTATTAATCGTCCAATCAATATTTTATTAATTATTTATCTATAAAGTAATTAAATAATTAGACATTATTTAATTATCCCTTATGTCATTCAATTAATTAAATAACCAAACTTAATTAATGTTCCCTCCTTCTAATTGTTGTGTTTATGTAATATTTAAATCAAATTCTATCTCATGATTAAATAAATGATATTTATTTAATTAAACTATTTATTCCTCTCTCGTGATTAAATAAATTATATTAATTTAATTACAACTAACAATTCCTCTCATAAATAAATAAGTAATTATTTATTTATAAAATATATCCACATGTGTAAATAAATAATATTTTTATTTATTTAAATCATAATTATCCTCCTAAATCCTAACTCACATTCACTTTAAGTTAGATTTTGAATCGCAACTCTTCACTCCACAATTCCCTCTCCTAAATATTCAATTCACATTGTTAATTCCTCTCCCAGCAATTAGTTAAGTCTTCCATCAATTCAGTCTTCTAATCCATGCAATCAATTAAGTCTTCCATCAACTCAGGATTCTAATCCATGTAATTGGTTGACTCATACATGCAATCAGTTAACTCACTGGTCTATTATGTTATCTCGCCAGTCTATTCAAGTCATCTATCCAATCTATTTGCTAACAGGTCAATCAATCCCCCAATCAAAGCAGTCAAGCAGAGTGGAACTCCCACTCACTCTGAGTTCAACTCCTCAATCATAGTCAATTAACCCTTCAATCATGGATTCTTGATTGACACCCCTGAAATCTTATAAATAGAGATCCTTTTCTCATATTTTGAAAACCACAATTGTTTTGATTCTTATGCTAGCACGATATTGAGGTCAATTATGAGAGCCCACATTACATGAGAAGAAGAACGTCAAGGAAGGACTACATGTTTTGCATATTCATTTATTCTCGAATTAACTTCATTGTGTATTGATATTTATACTTATTATTTATCTTGCATTCTTTCTTTATTATTGGGAATACTAATTGCACTAACAATCTCTTTGTGATTTAGATTTCCTATGTTATTGCAGGTTTCTATTCATCTTATTATACCTAATTACACCAACTATAGATAAAATATATTGCAATGATAATACAAATACATGAATGCTAATTTTTAATGTAGAAAACTTGGTGAAGGAGAAATCAAGATGATAATCAAACTCACTAAATGAATAACTTGTTATAAGAGTTTAGGCCATAGGTCAGGGGGTGTATTGCCCTTGAACAGAACTTGTTGGCCAAGGTAGCAATCTTAAGGAAAGATACAAAGTGTTAGTTAACATATTTATCCTTCAAAAAGAATGATAAAGAATGACACAAAATGCCCCAAATGAAGAACAAATTCAACTAACAGTTGGAAAGACTATCATGAGATTGATAACTGTCCTCTAAATTAAGAGGTACAACTCCCTTCAAAAGATATTCAAGGAGTTTAAGAAAAACTAATTATGTCTTTAACCCAAAGACACAAAGGTTGTTGACATTCATTCATCACTATGAAATGAATGTGATAATAACTTGAAAGATTTAGATAAAAATAGATAAATGACCAATTGATCATCTATACAATCTTTCCCAATCACAGAGAAATCAAAGGAAGATTAAATACCCATTTTGCACATGTAGATGCATGAAACCAACTGATTTCATAACACATAAAACTTGATGCATGGAACAATAAAATATTAGAAATATGACTGTAATAACCAACCAATCATTTGCAATCAGAGAAATGTGAATTCAAACCAAAAGATTTAAATTGGATTTCTCCTTTTTCAGAATATACAAGCAAGATAACTGTACACACTAAGATGTGCACTTCTCTAAGTCTTTGCTTCCAAAAGAATCCATGAATGGGAATCCTTGAAAATTGACCTAGAGCTCCCTAGGCATGGAGTGCAAGGAAATTAAGTGTGCTCTCAGCTAGAGCTATTTAAGCCTATGACCTTGCTAGTAAACCATGCAATGGGAGATTCCAAAGAAGACAAGGGCAAGAATGCCAATATCCTCAAGAAATCCAAATGGAATGTAGTGCCACTACACTAAGAATGAAGATGCAAACTAAGCTATGGAAATGAAAGAACAATGCAACTAAGCTATGAAGAGAAAGAGCAAGTGTTACAAATCCTTCCCATTTAAACTATGTGAGTTAATCTATGGCATAAAAGAGACTAAGCTAATAAAGCATAAATATGAAGCCAAGCTAAGAATGCAAGAATGAAACTAAGATGGAATGTAAATGCTAAGAATGCTCCAAATCTCCAAAGCTCCAAAATCACCTAGAAAACCTGCAGCATAACATTAGTATTCAAAAGATGGATCTTAAAATGAGAAGAGAGCTCTCCTTTTATAAGAAATGAGAAAGAATGGACCATGGATATTAAGAGACAAAAGATTTAATCAACAGTGGAGCTTGAAAGAGGAGCAATCCATGTGCACAAATATCTTCCAATGAGAAAATAAGAGTTGACTTTTGTGTCCATATGAGACAAAAGTGTTTTTTCCCTTTTTATAAAATAGGAATAATGCTTTATTTGTGCAACTTAGGATAAGAGGAAAAGTGGGGGGGCTTTTATTTAATAAAAGAGGAGGGAACTCCTTTTAATTAAATAAAGACTTTAGGATAAAATGGTTAGCCCATAGAAAATAATCGAATAAATGATAGAATTAGGATTTAATCAAGAATAAGCAATTGATATTTTTAGCAAAAGGGGCTAATAGTCTAGGTGACCATTTTTAGATGATTACATTTGCCCCTCTTTGATTAATGTGTGATCGATCTGGGAACACATTACGTCAAAGAATAGATCAGCCAAGAAGGCAATAGAGATCTGACTCCAAATAATGAAGTGCAGAAAGATAGCAAATCCTGCATGGTCAACCTGGTAGCGACAGTACTGAACACTTAGGAAAGAGATGGACAGTATCAGGACTTGAGACGAGAACTAACATGTCAAGCGCAAAGATAGATCAATCAGAGCAAATGGAATGGTCAAGCATATGCTCTGGAGAATAGCTGATAGGATATGATGTGTCTAACCCCTCGAGATCGAAATCAAAATCAAGTAGAGGGAAGGCAGAAGCAAGAGCAACATGATCAAATCACTAGAAATCATAATCGAAGAGATGAAGAATGATGAAATAACCATCAAGTAGATATGCCCCAATGAAGACCTCAGAGAGATGAAATGAAATGTGAATGAAAGACTAGAAGGGTGAGAGAGATGGGAATGGAAAAGGAAAGAATGCCCCAGTGAAGATCGAAGGATTAGGCCTCAAAAGGTCAGCCAACTGCGCAGAAGAAGGGAAAAGTTTTGAAATACAATTTTGACTATCAAGATGAACTTGGATTTCAATTTAGATCCTGAAAATGGATCCAGGACATCGAAATTAGCTAGGGGTGCAATTTTTGCGCAATTCTGAGGTGTTTTGAAAATTAGGTCAAAAAGTTAAAATGCTATAAAAGGGGTAAAAAGGTCATTTTCAAAATCATTTGTCTTTTAGCGATTTGAGAATCTTAAGAGCTTAGAGAGAGAAAATGGCCTAGCAAGCAACAGTCCCAGTTCACAGGCATCAATTTGAGTGCGCCCGGTTGCACAACCGACCTCCACAGTATGCTGCCCCAATATGTTTTCAGAAAAACTTGCCCTTTTTGAGTCATTATGAGCATTTAATGCATTTAAAAACATGTTTTTAATAATTTTAAATTTTCAAATTTTTGAACTTGGGCGAAGAATCATATGACCTTTTGCAAGTATCGCACCCTTTGAGGGAAAATGTCATGCGATACTTCGTGGGTCAACATAGTATCGCACCAGCATTAAGTCTAGTATCGCACGATACCAGACGAAATGTCGTGTGACACTAGGTGAAGTATTGCACTTCAAGATACTATTGCACTGCTATAGGAAGAAGTATCGTACGATACTTTATCAAAAAAAATAGTATCGCCCAATTAAAAAATTTGACATGTTTTAGTGTTTTTGAGAAAAAAAATGACATGGGTCTAGACAATGTTTGCTTTTGTAAGATGTGTTATACTGATTTTATACATCAAGCATGATATGTTCTGACATCTGGCTTTGGGTTGATGGTTTGCAAGATTTCTTTTTCAGCACTCTTGATCAAAGCGTCGAAGGTTACTGGGCTACAATATGTCTGAGATCTGGATGATCCAGGTCAGGCAGACTTGAGGGCAATGGGCTTTGGCTACTTGCTGAAGTTGCCCTATATTAGAGCTGATCATGGGTTGTTGATTGCACTAGCTGAGAGATGGCATAGTGAGCATAACACCTTCCATCTACCTACTGGAGAGGCATCGATCACTTTGGAGGATGTCTATCAGATTCTCCGAGTGCCTAGCCATGGTGATCTTGTAAGTATAATCATGTTTATAGATAGTCATAGATGTAAAGTTTCCATATAATAGAAACTGACATGATTATTTGCTGGCACAGGTATACTACGATCAAGATCCTACCGAGGGATGACAGGCCATCCAAGGCATGTTCCAAGATGTTACGATTATAGACAGACACATCACCTGGGATCGATTGATGAGTGACTTTGGCAAGGACTTCCCAGTGTCGTGTATTGTTGCTTCTATTATTGCACAGGCCCTTATCACTGATAGGAGTCAGAAGGGTTTTTCACTGGGGTGGGGTAGATTGTTAGTAGATCTGGCAGCACATCCACAATGGATGGCATGGGGCTCGGCGATCCTAGCAGATATGTATCATGAGCTGCATGAGATCATCTATTGTGACAGTGGGACATGGGCGTGCGGTGCTATTCTAGCATAGGTGTGGGCATGGGAGCACATCATTGTGGTGCGTCCACAGGTTCAGCCAAGGGAGAGGAGACATCCCTTTATCTACAGATATGCAGGATTCTTATCACAGCCTCATAGCGGAGATGTGATATATTATAGGAGGATACTGGATGAGCTGACTTCATTCCAATGGAGGCCATACAGGGCTATGGAGGTATGGGGTGATGCAAAGGATGAGCTGAGTTATATGTTATGTAGTCAGCCACTGGTAGGTTGACACCCAGACATCGTGGAGTAGTTTGTTATCACCTGGGTATGGAGGCAGTTCAGGTGGTAGCAGAGAGTGTCGACAGAGATGACTACATACACCCGGGCTAGGGATGAGGAGGGTCAGGGCTGGCTACCGATGTTGGATTACCAGCAGGCAGTACAAGATACAATAGCCATACTGAGAGAGCCATGGGACTATCTCCCAGACATGGCAGATGTGGGGGCTGATGCAGCCTACAGAGCAGAGTGACGACAAGCTCCATTTTTGAGGTTCACGGTGCTTGATGTACAGCCAGCGGCTCAGGGAGATGAGGGAGATGATGGGGATGGAGGAGATGGAGGAGATGGAGGAGGTGGAGGAGGGAAGGGGAGAGGGAGAGAGACTGGTCAAAGCTCGTGATCAGGTGGCCAGAAATGGCCATGAGCACAGGGTTCAGCTGATGAGGGTGATGATGGGGGGAGACCAGCTCGCTAGGTTAGGCAGGATCAGCCTGCAAGAGGAGAGGACCTAAGAGCCAAGATCCAGGCTCTGGAGATGGAGATGCAGTAGTTACACATCACCATAGCGGTTAGGGAGGAGTAGCTAATAGATATGAGAGCTGAGCTCGAGCGGCGAGATAGGGCCATATAGGTCGCTACAACAGAGTCACGGAGAGAGGTAGCACGAGCAGCATACTACCATGGGCTCTATATTCAGGTTGTGCCACAAGGTCAAAGAGCACCACCCTACTTTGCTATTGCTGGGAGATTTGATATGGTACCAGACATGGCACCACCTCCTCCACCACCAGCACCACATGATGGTGGTAGCGAGTCCTAGGTTTAGGGTGTTTAGATGTTTTTACATATCATGAGACTTTGATCCAGATTTTGGGGATCTCATATTGTATTTTGTATCATGACATTGTTATATATATAAGATTATTGGATTTGCGATATATCTTGTGTATGCATCTCACTTGTGATGGATGTATCAGTTTTTATATTGTCTTGTCATATTGCTCAAAATGTATGTTATAAATTCTCATGTATATTCTCTCTCATAGATGTATGTTTAATTCTCATGTGTATGATATAGTCTCATGTTTCTGAAAATGATCTCTTTTAGGATATAGATATGATGATGAGATTAACCCCTTGTGATGACAGGAATAGATCATGATGTGAAAGACAAGGAACGAAAGATATGATTGAGAAAAGAAAAGGTGAGCGTAGTTGACCGACAGGTCCACGAAAGATGAAAAGGAGAGCTCTCTCCATATGCAAAATTCAAAACTAACTAACATGAACCTAAAAATGCAAGCTACTATGAAGGTGGTTTACTTGCAAGGTCACAAAGCTTTTAGACTCTAATATTCATCATCGAGCATTATTGTTAGCGTCATAAGATCATACAATGCACACTAGTATGACTATGTGAATCTATATCAGATAGATATGTGAGAATCCCACCTAAGCACCAAAGACATATAAGTTAAGAGGACTAGTGCAGTGAGATTACCTAAGTTTAGTATAGCAAGATTATACTCGCATTGAGACATAAGGAAAGTCAAGATGACTATAAGTATGCACTTGCACAAACAGTCAAGGACAATACCTTGTAAGTCCTATTGTCAAGTAGAACCAGAAAAAATGCTAATGACAATTAAGACCCACAAAATATATCCACAAGCAGAGAAAGAAATAAAACATATCCTCATGCCCCCAGTCTTCTAGCTATGCATCATCGAAAACTATTAGGGAAAGAATACTCAGCAAAGAAATCATCATAGACAGCACACAAAGAAAGAAATTCCAACAAGTCTCAGCAAGTCAAGTGGTTTAAGTGCATGTGTGTAGGTCATAGAGTCAATTCTTTGAGTATCACTTATGCCAGTGGAAATATTGCATCATTCTGGATTGCGGGTAAACATATGATAAGTGTTGAAAAACACTTGACGCTAGGGTAGTATTGAAAAACATAATTTGGGGAGTGTTGAGAAACATTGTTGGAACCAAGTGGGCCAAGAAACCCGAATGCACAAAGAGACCCAAGATAGGCGTAAAATAACAAATGCCCCCTAGACTAAGATAAGAGTCAATTCCCGGCTAGGAGAGGCAAAGTGAGAAGTGGAGTAAAGGAGCGCCACGCAAGATTGATAGACATAGGTGCAAGGGTCTCAAGTAGCGCTTGTTTCCAGGTTTTCACCACTTGATAGATTTTTTCAGGACTTTTTTCAATTTTTTTGTATTTTTTCTACCAAGGTGCCTATTTCCAGGTTTTCACCAAGGCACTTTTTCTTCTTTTTTTTGAATTTTTTGAATTTTTGATTTTTTTGATGAGACATCAAAGCGCCTATTGCTAGGTTTTCACTAGGATGCTCATTTTTTCAATACTTTTTATGCTTTTTAGGATTTTTTCAGCATCATATATGAATTTTTTTTTTTTAGATTTTTTCGAGATCAATAAAGAATATGTACAAAAGAGTTCAAGAACCTTAGGCATAAAACTTTTTCAGATGCAGAACATTGATAGGCTCGGTAAGCTCTTCTCCCTTAGGTGTAGATAGTTGATAGGCTCCGGACCCAAATACTACTATGATGATGTAAGGCCCTAACTAATTTGGCTCAAACTTGCCTTTTTGCTCCCTATTCTACTGATTTTTGGGATTTTCTCTGAGAACTAGTTCACCCACTTGGAACTCTCTAGGATGAACTTTCTTATTGTAAGTAGTAGACATTCTCTTCTGATATGTATGCATGTGATTAAAAGTAGCCTTGCAGTGTTCTTCCAATGTGGTAAGCTCATGCACTCTCATGGCCCTTTGGTCTTCATCGATAATCAAACCATGGAGAGAGACTCTTAGTGAAGGTATTTCAACCTCTAATGGTAAGACAACCTCAGAACCATAGACCAAGGAAAAAGGTGTTGCACCTGTAGGAGTGTGGATAGACGTTCTGTAAGCCCATAGCATAGGATTGATCTGCAGATGCCAATCCTTGCCTGATTTGTGCACTATTCTGTGGAGAATTTTCAACAATATTTTGTTTGAGGTCTCAGCTTGGCCATTCCCTTGAGGGTAGTAAATAGAAGACCAATGTTGTTTGATTTTGAGCTTTTTGCACAAGTGCTTTAGGTCTTTGTTTTTAAACTGGCCACCATTATCTATGACTATGGAAGAAGGAATACCATAGTGGCAAATGATGTGATTCAAAATAAACAGGGCAACATGTTTGCCTGTAGTTGCAGACAGTGGGACAACTTCAACCCATTTGGTGAAATATTCAGTAGTTGTAATGATGAACTTATGCCCACTTGATGAACTAGGACAAATCTTTCTTACCAAGTCAAAGGCCCATTATTGAAATGGCCAGTAAGTAATAGAGGGAATGAGCTCACATCCAGGAGCATGAATGAGATTCCCATGCAGTTGACATTTTTTGCAGGACTTGGCATATCGAATAGCATCAGCTTGCATAGTAGGGCAGTAGTAGCCAGCCCTAAGCAATTTTCGAGTGAGCGCAAGACCGTTAGAGTGTGACCCACATATGCCATCATGGACTTCAGCTAGCACCTTTTTTGACTCCTCTATTTCTAGACACCTAAGGAGAGTTTTGTCTAGACCCTTCCTATACAAGTCACCAGAGATGAGGGTAAAGTGTGAGGTATTACGAATAAGTTGGCACTTCTCATTGCGTGTTAGATTGTCAGGGATAATTTGATCTCAGAGATAGGAAAAGATGGTGGCATAGCAGGAGGAGTCATGACTGACCATAGTGTAAATGACATAGTCATTAGGGGAATTGTAGGCAGGGTAGCGCAATTCTTCCACCAGGAACTCAAAGCGTGGTTCATGCTCTTCCAGTTGCAGAATGGATGCCAAAGTAGCCATGGCATCGACAGCCTTGTTCTCAGCTCTAAGAATTTGTTGGAATGTGACAGACATAAAATAATTCCTAAGTGAGTCTATCATCCTCTTGTAGGGAACCAACTTGTCATCCTTGGTTTGGTATTCATCATTTACCTAGTTTATGACAAGTTGAGAATCTCAAAAAATATGCAACTTAGAAATCCTCCATTCAAGGGCAAGCTTAACACCATTCAGCAGGGCTTCATATTCAGCTATGTTATTGGTGCATGGAAAGAGAAGCTTGTATGATTTAGGAATGGTGTATCCATGAGGGGGTAACAAATAGGATTCCAGTACCAACACCATTTTGTGTGTGAGATCCATCAAAAAACATTTTCCATGCATGCCCTATGATATTCATGATTGAGGCATCTGAGAAATCTATCTGAAGAGGAGTGTTATCAATCATAGGAAACTCAGCCAATTGATCTGCAATTGCTTGTCCTTTAATAGCTTTTCTCTCAATATATTGAATGTCAAATTATGAAAGAATCAACATCCACTTGGCAAGGCATCCAATAAGCGCAGCTTTACTTAGGAGATATTTTAAAGGATCAATTTTAGCAACCAGATGTGTAGTATGTGCAAGCATGTAATGTCTGAGTTTTTGAGACGCAAACACCATAGCTAAACAAGCCTTTTCAATACTAGTGTAGTTGAGTTCATAAGCAACCAGAGTGCGACTGATATAATAAATAGCTCACTCTTTTCCCTTATCATCATGTTGTGCAAGAAGAGCCCCTAAGGAATTTCCTGTAGCAAAAATGTACAATATCAAGGGTTTCCCTTGGATAGGTGGCATAAGGATAGGAGGTCGTGCTAGGTAATTCTTGAGCTGGTCCAGATTCTTTTGGCACTCCTCATTCCATATGCAAGTAGCTCACTTATGCAAATTCTGATTGAATGGTTGAGCTCTGTCAACTAGCTGAGAAATGAACCACCGCATAGATTGGAGATGGCCTTGGAGACTCCTTAATTGTTTAATGTTACAAGGAGGTGGCATCTCCATGATAGCTTGCACCTTTTCTGGGTCTACTTCTATTCCTTTTGCTGATATTATGTATCCTAGCAATTTCCCAGAAGTGACACCAAAAGCACATTTTTTTGGATTTAATCTGAGTTGAAATCGTTCCATGCGGTCTAATATCAAACTCAAATCAAACAAATGAGTGCTTCATTGTTGTGATTTGGCAAGCGTGTCATCAACATAGTCCTCCATGTTTTTGTGCATCATATCATGAAAGATGGTAGTCATGGCTCTTTGATAGGTTGCTCCAATGTTTTTAAGCCCAAATGGCATGACATTCCAGCAAAAGGTACCCCATGCACATGTGAAAGCTGTCTTCTCTTGATCCTTATGGGCAATCTTAATCTGGTTATATCCAGAGAAGCCATCCATAAGGGAGTACATTTCATAGCCCGTCGTCATGTCCACTATCATGTTGATATTTGGAAGTGGAAAATCATCCTTAGGGCATGCTTTATTCAGATCTTGGAAATCAGTGCATACACAAATGGATTTGTCATGTTTGGAAATAGGAACAATGTTGGAAATCCACTCAGTGTAGTCAATTGCTCTAATGAAGTTTTCTTTCAGGAGCTTCTCAAGTTCAGCCTTAACCAGTAATGCTACATGAGGATGCATCTTTCTCAGTTTTTGTTTGACAGGTTTTACCTTTGGAGCAATAGAGAGATGATGCATAATGAGCTTAGTATCTAAACCTGGCATGTCTGAGTATGTCCAGGCAAAATTGATCTTTTTCCTCTTGAAAGAATGTAGCAAATTGTTCTTTTTCTTCTACTGAGAGAGATTGAGCCACATGGATGATTTTAGGGGATTCCTCTTTCCCTAAGTTGATGGGTTGTGTAGGTTCTATGAGAACTGAAGACCTTTCTTGAAAATAGCTTGGCAGAATACCAAGTACCTCATCCTCGGGCATCTCAATGAGGTTTTCACCCTTAGATACATCTTTATTTTTACTATCTTGAGGTTCAAATACCGCCACAATGTGGTTTTCGCCATCCGACCATTATTTTTTTCTTTTAATTTTATGACTGAGGTACTTGATATCTGATTCAGTCATGTTTGTTGTTGGTTCACTGGTGGAAGAAGTAACAGGTTCAATGGCATTGAGGTAGCAGGTGATCTCATAATCATTTTGAAAAGATGGCAATATAGGTCTTTGATCTTGGGCAGACCAATTTATGAGATCTGAGTGTATGAGGGAAAGCAAAATGACTGGTTCAAGGTAATTGATGTGGGGGATATCATCTCTGGTGACAAGAGAAGTCGAGCCTATAGGGTAGGCTCCAAAAGTGTCAAGATCTAAATTTGTCATGGAAGGACCAAAGTGGTCCATTAAAGAAATATGTGGATTGGACTCGTCAGACCCTACGCACAACTCATCGACTACGTTGGGTTGGTCACTATAGGTATGAACCACATCGACATCCATATCCATTATGGAAGATCCCTCTGAAAGAGTGTCCCATTCGTACTCATTGAAATCTATTGTTGAGCTTCTACTGGGATGTTTGCAGCAAGAAGGCTTAGGACGCCAAGAAGTAGAGGTACCCATGGCATCACACATGAGATCTCCTCTTTCTAGTAGTTGCGCAATGTTTGACGTTGTTTGTCAAAGCTCAATGACTCATTAGGCACAAAATTTTTGGATGTGGAGGCTTCAGTTGTATCATCAGTAGGCATGCATTCTCCACCCCAAAGAAGTGAGGTAGAAGGAAGACAGTCTTCCATTTGGGCCATAGTGCATAGTGGTGATTCCTTGTCATCTATATCTGAGTCACTAAGCACGGGAGTATTTCTAAAATATTTAGGGATGTCGTTGGCAACACCATATCCTAGACCTATGGTATCTTTAGAAGACCAGCCATTAGTATGACTCAAAGGTTCAATTAGAGCATGCCCATTGTTATTTAAAGGTCCTTGACCTTGATAGCCCATTTGCTACAGAAATTTATAGCCTTTACCATAACGTTTAGGAGAAATAGGAGTAGCAACTATCATAGTGTCTTCTTCTTCTCTATAAATCCACTCCCTAACAACTTGTTCTTCTTTTTCAGCCTATAAGGGTACAAAGGATTGAACAAATGTACCAAAAACTGTCATGGCAGAAGCGGAAGGCTTTGTCTTCTTTGAAGGTCTACCATAGGACTTAGGGGAAGTAGGCATAGCAGCAATAGAGTCCAATGTGTATTCCCCCATACTAATACTCATCATCTTTAATTTTTTCTCAGCAGCAATAAGGGATGCATTATGATCATGAGAGGGTTTATTGTGAGGAACAAACATCTCAGCAGCAGTTAAATTATTAATAGCAATAGCATTATCCCTAGGGATCACAATCTCAGCTCCATTATGTGGAAACTTGACACACTAATGATAAGTGGAAGGGATAGCTTGCATTTCATGGATCCAAGGTCGACCCAGAAGAATGTTATATGCGAGTGGGATGTCCAACACTTGGAAAACAATGTCTTTCATGACAGGGCCCACTTTGACAGGTAGCACAACAAGACCTTTGGAAGATCTTTCCACTTCATCATATGCTTTTATGGTAATCTTTCGCCTAGGATCCACAACCAATTTAGACAATCATAACTGTTGTACCACATGGAAAGAAACAATATTTAACCCAGCACCATTGTCTATTAGGACTCGACGAACTCGGGTATGGTAGACGAGAACTTCAATATGTAGAGCCAAATTATGGGGGTGACTAAGGGACGTGTCATCTTCTACAGAAAAGGATAGATAGTGTGGAGATGCAATGTGATTGACCATAGCCTAGAATTGATCTGGATCAATATCATTAGGAACATTTATTGTACGAAGAGCTTTCTCAAGGATCTCTTTATGCAAAGGGGATAGCTCAAGCAACTCAAAAATGGATATCTGAGCGGGTGTCTATTGTAATTGGTGCACAAGGTCATAGCTAGACAAAGCTAAAGGAACCGCTTGTTTGGAAGAAGAAGCTTGCTTGGGATCATGCGTGGTTTTAAGGACAATTTTGGCTTGCCCCCTAGTAACAACATTTAGTGTCTCACTTCAGGAAGATGAACCACTCAATGTTTGCAAAACCAACTTTGGCATACTGTGATTGGCGTTATTATCATCTTGAGATCTCACCATAAGAACATTCTCAATAGGCTCTATCATATTTATCACAAGTGAATCAGGAGTATATGTATAGTTGATCTTTGCATCATGATTCTTCTTATTTGCTTGAGAGGATTCTACTTTCTCATACTCAGGTAGAGGAGTCTTGAAAGATTTGTGATCAAAATTTTTAACTAAGCCATCTGTGAGCATTGTGCCTCCATCAATAAGATCTTGAATGGCATCTTCAAGCTTAAAACAATTATCTATCTTATGTCCCTTATTCCTGTGATAATGGCAGAAATGATCTTCTCTCCACCAATCAGGCTTAATTGGTGGATCGTAGGGATGAGAATTGTTAGGAAGTGTAAGATAGCTGTTGGCAACTAGAGTCTTAAGAATCACATCATATGGTTCAGCCAACTTAGTGTAGAATCATCGTTGATATGTCTTTTTTGGCTTGTCTGCATGTTGAGGCTTAGGAGCACTATGAGCATTGGCAGCTTCTTGTTGTTTTGCTGCATATATAGCATTAGAGAGGTTGAAAGCTAGTTCTTTGGCTTTTGGGACATCCACAACACCATCATTAACAACATACTTGTTTTTATTCCAAGGTTTGCCTTTGTCCTTGTCATTGCCCCTAATATCTTTATTAATAACAATATCCCCCTTTCTTATGGCCACATCTTCAATCTGATATGCACTTTCAACCATGTCGTTGAAAGAGGAGAACAATTGTTTCCTTAGATCATAATATAGTTCTGGCACAAGGGTGTTGACGAAAATGTCAATCTTTTTTCTTTCATCTAGCTGGTGAGGATATCAAGAATATAATGACCTCCAACGTTGTAAGTGGCAAAAGGCTCACCTTGATTTTTCTTTAGAGTACTGAGATCTATCATGGTGATAGGTTGTTGGATGTTGTATGAGTAATGCTGGGTGAAGTGCCTAACCAACTCCTCAAAAGTTTTAAGAGGCGATGTCAACTTTGCAAACCATTCTAGAGCTTGTCCTCTCAAACTTTTAGGGAACAATCGCAGAAGAAATGTGTCCTCATGAAGGAAGTCCATGCTAAGAGCATAAAAGTGATGCACATGGTCATGGGGGTCACTGTTTCCATCATACTTGTCATATTTGGGAACCTCAATATCCCTAGGAAATGGGACCATGTATAGACTCCTGTCAAAAGGAAGAGCACAAATAGATTCTATGAAAGAAACCTTTGGAGGTTCTTTTTCTATTGCAAGTTGGGCAAGATGTTGATTGGTTCATTGCAATTCATCCCTAAGGATTTCCAATTTAGTTGGTACTCTTTCTTGAACAATCTGTCGTACATCATAGCTAGGAGGGAGTTTGTATCCCCTAGAAGTCATGTATTGAAAGTATTGATCTCCATTTTGCTCTAAAAGTTTAAGCATCATACATTGGGATGCTTTATCTTGTTCAAATCTCATAAGGTCTTCACTAGAAATCTCATCGTTAGCTTCTTCCTCATGCTGAGAGGGAGGAGGTCTAGGAGGTGAAGAGGGAGCAACAAAAGTTCATCTTGGAGGAGATATTGGTGGCGTGTTGTTGCCATAGTTGCCATTAGTACCAAAAAGTGGTCTATGCTCATAACCACTAATCTCAGGTTGCTCATGAGACACTCCTCTCATAGCCATGCATCTGGCAGCATCCATTTTGTCTAAACGAGCTTGGTTGTTCTTATGCTCAAAATGTTCTTACAAATGGTGGAACTTTTCTTGTTCAGTGAGAGTGAGTGAGACACTATCTGTGCTTTTGGAGGTCTTGAATGCGGAAAAGAGGAAGCCCCCTTTGTACCACGAGGTGACCTTAAAATCCTCGGATTGGTTAGGACTAGAAATGTCATTGCTAACTGGTGCTCATGAGTGTCTTGTGGGTGAAGGTAAGTGCGTATAGTTGAATGGAGGGTGACTCCCTTGCTCGAATTGAGACCGAGTTACCGACATGAAAAAGGAATGTTGGTTAACTAATAAAATGAGACAAAGTTTCTTAGATATTGAGATAAGCAAAGCTAATGAAGATCACTTGTCAAGATAGAAAAATAGAGATGATTGTCAAAAGTGCTCAAGAACTTATAGCAGTCAATTGACTCAAGCTGAGATATGAGCAAGAAGCTCAATTAGCAAGTAGCTGGAGAGGTAACTGTAATGTGACAAGTGATCAAAAGTAGCATTTGGGAAACTCAAATCCAATAGATTTAACTCATTTTCTTAGTCTAGAACAGACTTAAATAGGCAGATAACAAACTAGGGTTGAGTAAGAACAGGAAAAGACACTCAACAAATGAGATTTCAAATTTGGCAACAATGAGACAACAAAAGGATTATGGGTGATAGTTTCCAGGCAAACAGGGCAACAAAAAACCAGGGACAAAATATCACACGATAAAATTTGAAACAATGCGTGATTTTTTTTCAATGTCGTACGACTCTTGACCAGTGAGTGTGAAAAGTCTCAATTTTTGAAGGTAATTTTGTCAATTTTGCAATCTGATGGGTAATTTGTTGATTTCAAACACAGTGACAGCAATATTCAAGCAGGTTTGCAAACAATAGGGGATGGAACATGTCATCAAACACTTGTGCAAGAGCAAAAGCAACCTTGCCAAGACAAACAATTGAGATATCAAAATGAAAAATTCTATGAGCACTACTATGATGTTTGTATGTTCAAGAATGTTTGCACGGGTACATAACAACAAGAACAGTTCAAGCACTTGCTAGCCTAGAAGGACAAAGGCTCAATACTTAGCAACTTGGCCCACACTTGATGTTCCATTGCCTCACACAAAGTGGTTGCCCATAATAGATGTTGGCGTTTTCATGGAAGTGCCAATGGCACAACCAAAGGAACACAAATTGTGAGTAATCTTGGGGTGATCCGGGTTATTCCACTTGGATCAATCCTTGCACCAACAAGCTAAGCGACAAAATAGAGTGGCCTCTACCTATGGTTCTTAGTAAGGGCTTCCATTTGTAGTACCCCCCTTGCTCCTCAAAAAGGACTAGGACCTCACGGCCACAAGAGTACCTTAAGCATTCTTGCTCAACATTTTCCTCATGGTCACAATCCCACAAGTACTCACATCAAGCGAAGATAAGCACTACGTCTACCAAGGTTTTGTGTCCTTGATAGTCTTGAGATTATAGTGAGTTGGAATAGCTCAGTATTAGCTTGTCCCCACTTGGGTCGTTCCTCTTGATTGCTCAAGAGTAGGCCCACTAAAGGATCGTAATGCTAAACAAAGAGTGGATTGACTTTTGAGTGTCAGGATTTCTGGTTCACCTCAAGGGTGAAGAGCATAATCTCCTAGCTCAAGAATCTCCCCCAAACACACCAAACAAAGAGTTTAATTACCCTCTTGTTTTCAAAGTCCAAAAGTGGGTCAGGATTTCTGGTTCACCACATGGGTGAAGAGCATAATTTCCTACCACCAAAAGACTCCTATAACAAGATCTTAAGTGCCTAAGAAATTAGACAATTAGTATATGCCGCACTTTAAAAAAAAGTAAATAAACAAGCAATTGGTTGTTTTTAGGCATTGGGAAGCCTTGCAAAACACAATTAGTAGCCCTTTTTCCTTTGAAGCTTTGACATGCGATCTTTTTAGAAAAATTTTCAAGCAATGAAGGCACCTACAAGCACAACTTGTTAGCCCCACAATGGTTAGCAAAACAAAAATCCAAATGAAATCTGCAAATTAAATCTATCTAACCACAACAAACTAAACCAGCAAGCTAATCAGATCAAAATTCAACAAGAAAGAACCAAGAAACAACTCACTGTCAGGTACAGGTGACAGTACAGTCACCAAAAGTATCGCATGATACTTTACAATATACTAGGGTGATATTATTGTATGGTAGAAATATGACCACACTCCTATGAATCATTACATGCAAGGTTGCTCAACAATGAAGCCTCACAAAGTGACTTATAGCTCTCTATGCATGGAGTTGCAAGGAACTTGATAGATTTGCTCTCAGCTAGAGCTATGAAACTAGTGACCTTGCTAGTCAACCACACAATGACAGATTCACAATGAAGACAAGGGCAACAATGCTAATATCCCCAAATGGAATCAAGGTATGCAATGCAATGCAAATCTAAATGATGATGCAAAGTAGTCTATGAAATGACAATGCAAATTAAACTAAGAAAGGAAATAGCAATGGATTACAATTCCCCTAATTAAGCTATGTGAAGCTAATCTATAAAAGAAAATCTAAGCTAATATGTCATGACAATGCAACTAATAAAGAAAATATGCAACTAGAATGTAATGCAACAATGAAAGCAAGTCTTCAAAGCTTGGATGTAGAATGTCTTCAAAGAAAGCTCCAAATGACCTAGAAAACCTATAGCATAACATTAGCATGAAAGAGATGGATATGCAAATTAGGAAGAGAACTCTCCTTTTATAAGAAATGAGGTGAAATGGACCATTGAGATTAAGAGGCAAAAGACTTAATCAACGGTGGAGAAAAATGGAAGCTTGATCCTTGTGCACAAATATCCTCCAATGAGAAAATAGGAGTTGACTTTTGTGTCCATATGAGACAAAAAGTACTTTTTCTCTTTTTATAAAATAAGAATAATGCTTTATTTGTGCAACTTAGGATAAGAGGAAAAGTGGGGGCTTTTTATTTATTTTTGAATAAATAAAGACTTTAGGATAAAATGGTTAGCCCAAGGCAAATAATCGAAAATGATGAAAAGGATTTGATCAAGGAAATTGATATAATTGATAAAATGTTAATTTTTGAAAATCTTGATTCGAGGATAAATAAATCAAATAAATGGGGCCCAAAGTCTAGGCGACCATTTTAGGGTGCATACATTTGCCCCTCTTTGACTAATGTGTGATCATTCTAGGAACACATGTAGTCAAAGAAGAATTGAAATGTGAGATCGATTTGGGATCACAAAACAACTCAGATGTGTGTTCGACGGATGGGAACACATCAGGACAAGCATAAGCAACAACTGAAAGACAAGACCAACATCGTCGATGCTAGGTGCAAATCAAGCCTTAGACAAAACTATTGCCGTCACTACTAGGCAATAATCAAGTCTGAAAAATAGGAGATAAAAATGGAAAGACAAAATCACCACCGTCGCTGCTAGGTGATAATCAAGTCTAAAAATGAGAATCTCAAGCTGAGCTGAATGATAAAGCTGAATCAAAGATTAAAGCTGATAGGTACTACGCCCTCAGAATCAAAATTGAAATCAAATAGAGGAGAAAAACAAATTGATAAACCTGATCAAGTCACAATAAATCATAATTGAAGGATGGAGCATGATAGGATAACCATCAAACAGTGAAGATATGCCCCAGGTTGATGAGGTTTGACTAAAAAAGATATAGGATAAAGATTAAGTCAAACCTCAAAGAGAGGAAATGAAAGGGGTGAATGAAAGACTAGAAGTTTGAAAGACATGGAAAGGAAGAAATTCTATCAAAGATCAAAGAATTATGCCTCAAAAGGTCAGTCAACTGCGTAGAAGAATGAGAAAACTTGGAAACGCAACTCGGATTTCAATTTTGTGTCCAAAAATGGATAGAAAATAATGTGATATGAAATACCAGAAATGAAAGATATGATCAAGAAGAATCAGAAAATGAGCATAGTTGACCAACTAGTCTGTAGATGATAAAAAGGAGAGCTCTCTCCATATGCAAGATGCAGAAACTAAACTATGATGAACCTAAGAATGCAAGATACTATGAAAGTGGTTGACTTGCAAGGTCACAATGCCTATAGACATCTAATTATCATCATCAAGCGTTATTGGTAGCGTCGTAAGATCATACAATGCACACTAGCATAACTATGTGGATATGAATATGATCTTTATCAGATAGAAATGTGGAAATCCCACCTAGGCATCAAACACATGGAGGTCAAGATGACTAATGGAGTGAGATTACCTAAGTTTGATATGGCAAGATTATGTTTGTATCAAGACACATGAAAGTCAGGATAACTAGAAGCATGCACTCGCAAAACAGTCAAGGATAATACCTTGTCAATCCCTAATGTCAAGTGAGACCAGCATAAATGCTCATGATAGTTAGGATTAACAAAATATACCCACAAGTAGATAAAGAAATAAAACATGTTCTCATACCCTCAGTCTTCTAGCTATGCATCATTGAAAACTTCTCAGGGGGAGACCACTCATCAAAGAAATCCTCATAGATAGCACACAAAGAAAAATAAAGTCAACATATCTCAACGAGTTGATCATTTAAGTGCATGTGTGTTGGTCATAGAGTCAAACTCTGATCATTGCATCTACAAATGAGAAATATTGCATCATACTTAGACTATTGGGTAAGGCATTTGATAAGTGTTAAGAAACACTCGACGCAAGGGTAGTGTTGAAAAACACTGTTTGGGTTGGTGTTGAAAAACACCTGTTGTGAAATCCCCCAAGAGACAAACACACCTAAAGGACCTATGCTAGTAGTTATGCCCCCTAGACAAAGATAAAGACCAATTCCAAACCGAGTCAAATAAGGTCAAGGTATGATGGAGAAAGGTTCAGTGTCAAGGACGCATGCTAATAAATAGGAGTGCAAAGGCCGCAAGTAGCGCCTGTTTCCAGGTTTTCACCACTTGGAATCTCTCTTCTTCTTCTTTTTTGTATTTTTTAGGACTTTTTAGAATTTTTAGAATTTTTTTAGCATCATATAATATGTACAAAGGATGCCCCAAAACAGAACGGGCATCAAGGATAAAACTTCTTGAGGTGCAAAATGTTGATGGGCTCAGGGAGCTGTTCTCCATCTGAATCTGACAATAAATATGCACCTATACCAAAAGTAGTTGTAATAACATATGGTCCAAGCCAATTGGGTTTGAACTTCCCCTTTTGTTTTCTATTCTATTGGTTCTTAGGATTATCTTGCAAAACAAGATCACCTACTTGGAATTCCCTAGGGTGAACCTTCTTGTTGAATGCCTTGGACATATGCTTCTGATACACTCTCATATGATCAAATGAAGCCTTACGCTTCTTATCTAGAAGTTCTAGTTCCTGTAACCTCATAGCGCGGTAATCCTCATCTGTAATCAAACCTGTGAGTGAGACTCTAAGTGATGGGATCTCTACTTCTAAAGGTAATACTGTTTCAAAACCATAGGTAAGTGCAAAAGGAGTAGCTCCTGTAGGTGTACGAATGCTAGTTCTATAGGCCCATAATGCTGGATTGATTTGCAAGTGCCAATCCCTACCATTCTTGTGTACTGTCCTATGAAGAATCTTAAGAATGGTTTTATTAGAGGCTTTTGCCTATCCATTTCCTTGTGGAAAGTAGATGGAGGACCAATGTTGCTTGATTTTAAACTTTTTGCATAAATGCTTTAGGTCCTTGTTCTTGAATTGACCTCCATTATCAGTAATAATGCAGAAGGCACTCCAAACTGGCAAATGATATGATTCAAGATAAATAGTGAAACAGTCTTGCCCGAGGCAACAGAAAGAGGGACTACCTCTACCCATTTCTTGAAATAATCAGTAGCTGTGATGATAAACTTATTTCCACCTGATGAATTGGGGTGAATTTTCCCCAAAAGGTCAAAGGCCCAGCGCTGAAATGGCCAATGAGAAATAGAAGGAATTAGCTCCCTACCTAGAGCATGAATCAGGTTTCCATGTTTTTGACATTTCTCGTAAGACTTAGAGAAAGCTACCGCATCTATTTGCATTGTGGGCCAATAATACCCCGCCCTAAGCAACCTTCGGGCCATGGCAAGACCGTTGGAATGTCCACCACAAATGCCCTCGTGGATGTCTACTAATGCTTGGTTGGATTCCTCCTTTTCCAAGCACCTAAGAAGTGTCCCATCTAAACCCCTCCTATATAAATCACCAGAGATAAGGGTGTGGCGAGAGGCATTACAGACAAGGTTTTAACGTTTAGAACAGTTGAATGTGTCAGGGATGATGCCATCACGGAGATATGAATAGATAGCACCATATTGGGAAGACTCATGAGTGATAAGGGTACAAATGACATGGCTTTCAGATGAGTCAAATATGGGATGGTGTAGCTCTTCAACCAGGAATTCAAATCTTGATTCATGTTGTTCCAACTGAAGGAGTGAAGCTAATGTGGCCATAGCATTTGCAGCTTTGTTCTCTGTCCTAGGGATCTATTGAAATGTCACAAATGTAAAGTAATGTCTCAATGATTCAACCATCTTTTTGTAAGGTACCAATTTATCATCCTTGGTTTGATACTCCTCATTGACTTGGTTGATAATTAACTATGAATCCCCAAAGACATGTAACTCTATTATGTTCCATTCTATAGCCATTTTCAATCCATTGGTCAAAGCTTCATATTCGACAATATTATTTGTACATGGGAATAAAAGTTTGTAAGATTTTGGAATGTTGTACCCATGTGGAGAGACAAATAATACTCCAGCACCTGATCCATTTTGCATGTGGGAACCATCAAAGAACATCTTCCAAGTGTGGGTAGTCATATACAGTATGTGTTCATCTGGGAATTCTACCTAAATAGGCATACTATCCTTAACTGGGAAGTCAGCTAATTGGTCAGCAATAGCTTGCCCTTTTATGGCCTTTCTTTCAATGTACTTTATGTCAAATTTAGATAAAACCATCATCCACTTGGCAAGCCTACCCGTGAAGGCAGCCTTACTAAGCAAGTACTTAAGAGGATCAATTTTTGCAACCAAATGTATAGTATGAGCAAGCATATAGTGTCGCAACTTTTGGGAAGCAAACACTACTGCCAGACAAGACTTTTCAATGATATTATAATTGATCTCATAAGATACTAGAGTACGACTAATGTAGTAAATGGCCCTTTCTTTCCTAGTATCATCTAATTGAGCCAACAATGCCCCCAAGGAAGACTCTATTGCTGAAATGTATAAAATCAATGGTTTCCCAGGAATAGGCGGCATCAAAATCGGAGGATTAGCCAAATACTATTTTATTTGATCAAGGCTCTTTTGGCAATCCTCATTCCAAGCACATGTGGCTCCCTTATGAAATGTTTTATTGAATGGTTGTGCTCAATCTGCAAGCTGTGAAATAAACCTCCTTATGGATTGGAGTCATCCCTATAGACTTCTCATTTGACTAACATTTCTTGGAGGTGGCATATCTAATATAGCTTGGACCTTTTTAGGATCAACCTCTATTCCTTTTGCTGAAATTATGAATCCTAGGAGTTTACCTGAGGCAACTCCAAATGCACACTTTTTCGGATTCAATCTAAGCTGAAACTATGCCATGCAATCTAGAATTACTTCCAAATCGTCGCGTATCCCGTTTCCTAGATTTAGCCAAGGTATCATCCACATAATCTTCCATGTTCTTATGCATCATATCATGAAAAATTATGGTCATATCTCATTGGTATGTTGCTCCTGCATTCTTTAGGCCAAATGGCATGACATTCCAACAATAGGTTCCCCATGCACATGTAAAAGTTGTTTTCTCTTGATCTTCGAGAGCTATTTTTATTTGGTTATAACTGGAAAAACCATCAATTAAAGAGTATATCTCATAGCTCGCAGTCATATCCACTATCATGTCTATGTTAGGGAGTGGAAAGTCATCCTTTGGGCATGCTTTGTTAAGGTCTCTGAAGTCTATGCATACACAAATGGATCCATCATGCTTTGAAACTGGAACAATGTTTGAGATCCACTTGGCATAATCGATAGCTCTAATAAATCCTGCACTGAGGAGTTTTTTTAATTCAGCCTTAACAAGGAGAGCTATGTGAGGATGCATTTTCCTCAACTTTTGTTTGACTGGTTTTATTCCTGGAGCTATAGATAGATGATGCATAATAAGATTAGTGTCAAGCCCTAGCATATCTGAATATGCCCAAGCAAAGTTGATTTTCTTCTTTTGCAAAAACTTAGTATATGCTTCTTTTTCTTCAACTGATAGAGACTGAGCTAGGTGCACTATTTGGGGAGCCTCTTTTGTATTCACATTCACTAGCTGCATAGGCTCAATAAGGACTGATGACCTATCTTGGAAGTAACTTGGAAAGTTATTAAGTACCCCATCCTTAGGTGCCTTAAAGAGGTTTTCACCCTTGGATACGTCTTTTCTTTTTACTATTTTTAGTTCTGACACCGCCACAAAGTGGTTTTCACCATCAGACCTTTTTTTTTTAGACTGAGGTACTTAATATCAGGCTCCATCATACTTGTTGTTGGTTCACTGGTGGAAGAGACTATAGGTTCAAGAGCATTCAGATAGCAGGCAATTTTGTAGTCATTCTAAAAAGTGAGGAGTTTAGGCTCTTGATGTTGTTGAGACTAGTCAATTAGGTCATAGTGAGCAAGGGGTAAGTCAATGACTGGTTCAACATTGTTTATGTGGAAGGTATTATCTCTGGTGACCATACAATCAGGATTCATCAAGTCCCCTCCTAAGATACCTGAGTCAGGATTTGTCCTACCAAATGAAGCGTCGTCCACTAAGGCAATTTGAGGAGTCCAATCCTCTAGTCCTACACTAGGCTCGTTGGTCACATCGGGTTGAGTACTATAAGTATGGACAACATCCATGTCCAAATCAACAGTTGCATCTGAAAGTGAGTCCCATTCAAACTCATGTGAGTCTATTTCTGAATCATTATTTGGGCCTTGTGATGTAGAAGCCTCAAGATTGGGAAGAGTTTCCCCTTCTCTAACACTAGCATTGTTACTATCTGTCATAGCTAGGATAGCAACACTTTCCATTGTCAATCTAGCATTCATAGTCACTATCCGTCACAGCTAGGATAGGAGTACTATCAATTATCAAATCTTTTGAATCTCCCCAAAGGAGATTTGTTGAAGGCACCTAATCATCAGACATGTCTTGTTGATTAGAAAGATTAGGTGTGTAGTCTAAGTCATTGTCACTGTCCGTCGCAGCTGAGATAGGGACACTTTTCTGTTTCTTATTTTCAAAACCTAAGCCAACTGTTGACTTGTTCCTTCATCCAAAAAAGGCATGGTTAAGAGGTTCAGCCTTAGCATCCAACCTATGACTAAGGGGACCATGTCCTGGATAACCCATATTCTTGACCAATGTATACCCTCTCCCATAAGCTCGAGGAGAAGGTGCAAAATCCTCATTATGTCGGTATTTCTCCTCTTGATAAATCCAGTCCCTAATGACAACCTCTTCTTTTTCCTCTTGAATCAGAACTGAGGATTCTACAAACTTGTCAAACAATGTCATGGCTGAAGACGAGGGTTTCATATCTTGAGAAGGCTTGCCATAAGACCTAGGGGAAATTGGAAATTTTGTGAATGAATCAATTTTGTAATCCCCCATGCCAAGATCCATGGCTTTGAATTTGTCTTTGCATTGTTCAAATGTAGTATCAAAAGTGTCAGCCTCACTATTCAAAGGAATGTGAGACCCTGCTAAAATTGTGTTGACTGACAATGTGCTATCCCCGGGTATGCAAACTTCTACTCCATTGCAAGGGAACTTCACACACTGATGATAAGTAGATGGGACTGCTTGCATCTCATGTATCCAAGGTCTACCCAACAAAATATTGTAAGCCAAAGGACCAACATCAACAATCTGAAACAAAATATCTTTCTCTATAGGACCATTTCGGATAGGAAGAACAACCAATCCTTTAGAACTACGTTTTGCTTCATCATAAGCCTTGATAGTTATCTTCTTCCTTGTGTCAATGACTTCTTCTGAATAACCCAAGGCCTTCAATAAGCTTAAAGAATAGATATTAAGCCTAGCACCCCCATCTATCAACACGCGCCTCACACGGGTCCTGTGGATCATAACCTCTATATGAAGGGCCAAATTGTGTGGGTGGCTTAATGACTTGTCATCTTCTTCTGAGAATGTAAGGTAGTGAGGGCTAGCCAAGTGATTGACCATATTCTGGAATTGATCTACATCTATATCATTAGGGACATTAGCCACTCGCAAAGCATCCTCAAGGATGCACTTATGCCTAGGGGACAATTCCAAAAGCTCAAAAATAGATATCTGCATTGGTGTGCATTGTAACTGGTCAATAAGGTTATAATTCAAATCAGGACCAACAACAGATTTAGGAAGAACACCCTTTGACACTGGCTGCTTAGAATTACTAGAGTTAGGACCTCTAATAACAATGGGAGCTTTAGACTGACTCCTAGTGACTGCATTGAGGCATTGGGACATCCTTCGTGAGTGAGGACCTCGTAGGACCACAATGGGTCCTTCATCAGGCATAGGAGTTGAACCCACATCATACCCATAAGGGTCTTTCCCTCTCATCATGTTGACATTATCATCAACAACTTCGAGCATGTTAATAACATTCTCAACATTTGTGTAGGTGTAGTTAATAGCAGCCTTGCCATTCTTATTGCTAGAATTCTCTCCTTTCTCATATTTGGGCAAGGGTTCTTTAAAAGCTTTGTGATTTGCATTAGTGGTTAAACCATCAACTTGTAATCATCCACTTTCAATAAGATCTTGGACAAGATGCTTAAGTTTAAAAAAAAATTCTATATCATGTCCAGTTTCATTGTGAAAGACACAAAAAGCCTTCTCATCCCACCAATGTGGCTTAGGATCCGGTATGCGGTGCTTTGTAGGATCCTGAGGGTGTGCCAAATTATGAGCAATTAACGTCTTGAAAATGTCTGCATAGGAGTCCCCAAATTTGGTAAATTGTCTCTTTTCTATTTTAGGTCTCCCTTGATACTTGGGTTTATTCTCTTGTTGTGCTGAAGATGTTTGCAGCTTCATGGCTTGGACTGCTTTAGAGAGATTAAGAGCTCCTTCATTCTTAGGTTGGGATGAGTCAACAACTCCGTCATTGACCACTTGCTTATTCTTGTTCCAATAAAGGTTCTTTTTGTCCTTATTACCATTAGTGTTGTTGTTTTGGCCATTGTTGTTATTAGTTGATTTGGCCAAAATTCCTTGTTCTTTTAGGACATCTTCTATGCGACATGCCACTTCTACCATGGTGTCAAAAGAATTAAATGGGATCTTCCTTACTTCATATCTTAGTTTCGGTATTAAATTGCTCACAATGATGTCTATTCTTTCCTCCTCAGGAATTGTCCTTGGATATTTCGAGCACAAATGTCTCCATCTTTGCAGGAAGGTGACAAAAGGTTCTCTTTGATTTTGTTTGAGTTTGCACAAATCAAGCATTGTGACTGACCTTGATATATTGTAAGCAAAATGTTGAACAAATCTTTGGACAAGTTCTTTAAACGTCTTCACTGGGGGAGTAAGGTTGGTGAACCACTCCATGGCTTGACCCTTGAGACTCCTCCGAAATAATCTCATCAAGTAAGAGTCTTCATGGTGAAAGGAAAAGCTCATTATGTAGAACTGTTGAACATGGTTGTGAGGGTCGCCAACACCATCATATTTGTCATAGGTTGGAAACTCAACTTTCTTAGGGAACTCAACCAACACCACACTCTTGTCAATTGGGTTGGGACATATGGAGTCCAAATTAAATGTGCTCTTAGGAGCTCTCATCCTTTCTATATCCTTTTGCATTTGCATGATCACCTCATTGGTTGAAGGATTCTATTTCTTAATCTTTTGGTGGACATCAAAATTATATGGGACCTTAACACCTTTGTTCATGATACTTTCTAGGAATTGGTCCTTGTTTTGTTCCACATATCTTTTCACATATGCTTGAAAAGATGGTTCTTGTTGCATAGTCATAAAATCCATTTTATCAAAGTTGGCATAACTTCCTCCATGTTGTGAACCATGATGTGCTCGTTGGGAGGGGGCTTTGAAAGTCTATGAGGTGACTGTCTCCTATGGTTCATATCTTGAAGTCCTTCTACCTCTAGGACTTGGGGATTTTGAGGGCATCCTTGACCTTCTCCTAGGGCTTGGTGAGGGGGTAGATGGGGGTGAGTTGGTCCCACTATTGGTACCCCTCCCATTGAATCGATTCTAGAGTTGTTGTGCATAGAGCCTATCTTCTTCTTTTTGGGTGACTCTTTTTCTTATGTCCAATAATGCACGTTCCTCTTCCTCCAGTTGTCTAAATTTCTCCTTTTTGGTAGCTTGTTCATCTAAATAGGCTGGCTTCTCCCTTTCAATTCTTTTCAATCTCATATTTGCATATCGAGAGGTATCTTTAAGTGGAGAAGATTGCCTTGAATGTCTTATTATGTTGGCTGCATTGATGTGGTGGTCACTAGACTCATTATTCTGGTCCTCGTGTTGTGACCCTGAATCTGAGTGATCTTATTAGTAATGTCTCGCAGCTCGTTGGTAAGCATCAAAATACCTTGTGTTGTTGGGGGGTGACTCGGGTGGACTAGCATGAGAAGAACCACCATACACTCTGGTACTCCTATGTCATTGGAAAATATCCTCAAGAGTTTGATTCATGGCTTCTCTTTGTTGTCAAGTGAAAGTGTAACTCATGTCCATACTTAATGAAAGTGGTGCTAAAGAGGTGCTCACTTCACTAGGATTACCTTTTGGATTAAAACAAACCTCAGATTCACTTTTAGGAGATTGATCGAAAAGGGGTTCTTTTCCCTTGTGCTGTTGACGAGTCTTAATTGGTGTTAACTGGCTAAAGACAACAGGGGGTCGCTTCCCTTGATTGACTTGGTACCTTGTTGTAACTGACATGAAAGAAAGAGATTTTTAATGATAAGATGACCTCCCAAAATGTCAACACCAAACTAGGATAATCAAAGCTCTCTATCATCTAAAATGAAATGAAAAGATAGAAAAAGGGGCTTTACCAACACTGTCAAAGAGGTGCTTTAAATCAAAGGGTGACTACCCTTGCACTTTTGAATCGAGAGGTTGGACTAGGCCAAAATATAATTGAAATTGAGATTAAATGAAAAATGATTTGGACAATAAGAGTACTAAAATTCTCCAAGAATGTAGCTAACAATTCTAGATTTAAACTTTCTCACCAAGAACGATCTTCTAACTTGACAACTATTTCCAAAGTGACCTTGTAAATCAATTGATGCTATCCCTAGAGGGCAAAAACTAGATATTTAGGGCCAAAATAGGTCTCCAACAATAGAGCAAGAAACCTACTCCAAGACCTAATCTGGCTAATAGCAACTGAAACTGACTGAAACTAAAAACACAGCAGAAACTTCTCAGGTGACACTTTCCAGGCAATAAAGGTGACAGTTTATATCTAGGTGACACTCCTATGAATCATTAAAAATATGACCACACTCCTATGAATCATTACATACAAGGTTGCTCAACAATGAAGCCTCACAAAGTGACTCATAGCTCTCTATGCATGGAGTTGCAAGGAACTTGATAGATTTTCTCTCAGCTAGAGCTATGAAACTAGTGACCTTGCTAGTCAACCACACAATGAGAGATTCACAATGAAGAGAAGGGCAACAATGCCAATATCCCCAAATGGAATCAAGGTATGCAATGCAATGCAAATCTAAATAATGATGCAAAGTAGTCTATGAAATGACAATGCAAATTAAACTAAGAAAGGAAATAGCAATGGATTACAATTCCCCTAATTAAGCTATGTGAAGCTAATCTATAAAAGGAAATCTAAGCTAATATGTCATGACAATGCAACTAATAAAGAAAATATGCAACTAGAATGTAATGCAACAATGAAAGCAAGTCTTCAAAGCTTGGATGTAGAATGTCTTCAAAGAAAGCTCCAAATGACCTAGAAAACTTATAGCATAACATTAGCATGAAAGAGATGGATATGCAAATGAGGAAGAGAACTCTCCTTTTATAAGAAATGAGGTGAAATGGACCATTGAGATTAAGAGGCAAAAGACTTAATCAATGGTGGAGAAAAATGGAAGCTTGATCCTTGTGCACAAATATCCTCCAATGAGAAAATAGGAGTTGACTTTTATGTCCATATGAGACAAAAAGTACTTTTTCTCTTTTTATAAAATAAGAATAATGCTTTATTTGTGCAACTTAGGATAAGAGGAAAAGTGGGGGCTTTTTATTTATTTTTGAATAAATAAAGACTTTAGGATAAAATGGTTAGCCCAAGGCAAATAATCGAAAATGATGAAAAGGATTTGATCAAGGAAATTGATATAATTGATAAAATGTTAATTTTTGAAAATCTTGATTCGAGGATAAATAAATCAAATAAATGGGGCCCAAAGTCTAGGCAACCATTTTAAGGTGCATACAATTATCTTTCTGGGCGATGCTTCACTGTACCTACAGGTGACAGAATGTTCCAAACAGTGCAACAAAATCTCTCACAGAGCATGATACTTTAACTAGTAAAGTATCGCACCAGTAGAGGACAAAGTATCGCACGACACTGGTGAAGTATCGTACGATAATCTTCCAAAAAAAAATAAAATCTATCGAAAATAGTAAGCTAAAAGTGACGAAAAAAGTGCGAAAATGCATAAAAAGAAGGACAAAATAGAGCTGTTCCGCTCCACGGTGGGCGCCAAAAATGTACACACTAAGATGTGCACTTCTCTAAGTCTTTGCTTCCAAAGGAATCCATGAATGGGAATCCTTGAAAATTGACCTAGAGCTCCCTAGGCATGGAGTGCAAGGAAATTAAGTGTGCTCTCAGCTAGAGCTATTTAAGCCTATGACCTTGCTAGTAAACCATGTAATGGGAGATTCCAAAGAAGACAAGGGCAAGATTGCCAATATCCTCAAGAAATCCAAATGGAATGTAGTGCAACTACACTAAGAATGAAGATGCAAACTAAGCTATGGAAATGAAAGAACAATGCAACTAAGCTATGAAGAGAAAGAGCAAGTGTTACAAATCCTTCCTATTTAGACTATGTGAGTTAATCTATGGCATAAAAGAGACTAAGCTAATAAAGCATAAATATGAAGCTAAGCTAGGAATGCAAGAATGAAACTAAGATGGAATGTAAATGCTAAGAATTCTCCAAATCTCCAAAGCTCCAAAATCACCTAGAAAACCTACAGCATAACATTAGTATTCAAAAGATGGATCTTAAAATGAGAAGAGAGCTCTCCTTTTATAAGAAATGAGAAAGAATGGACCATGGAGATTAAAAGGCAAAAGATTTAATCAACGGTGGAGTTTGAAAGAGGAGCAATCCATGTGCACAAATATCCTCCAATGAGAAAATAAGAGTTGACTTTTGTGTCCATATGAGACAAAGTGCTTTTTCCCTTTTTATAAAATAGGAATAATGCTTTATTTGTGCAACTTAGGATAAGAGGAAAAGTGGGGGGCTTTTATTTAATAAAAGAGGAGGGAACTCCTTTTAATTAAATAAAGACTTTAGGATAAAATGGTTAGCCCATAGAAAATAATCGAATAAATGATAGAACTAGGATTTGATCAAGAATAAGCAATTGATATTTTTAGCAAAAGGGGCTAATAGTCTAGGTGACCATTTTTAGATGATTACAATAAACAGTTGACTACTTTGCCTTTGAGCCATAAACAAGTCTGCAAAATGAAAAATATGCATTCCTCTTCCTCCTATGTTACAATTAGAACTTTTAAAATTTATCTTCTTCATGTAGCCCACTGACTTTCTGGAAAGAAGAAGCCCAATTACATCCAAAGTTTTACAATAAATAATGTCCCTGAGTTGTGTTTCAGTTCCTGTAACTGATTCTTGAAAATTGAATCCTTTCTAATGTTTTAATAAAACTTGTATAAATTCCCTTATAATATTTGATTATGAAAACCAAACATTACTTTAATATATCCAGCATTTTTAAATGATATTTAATTAAATATTTGGGTTGGCATGCATATGTGTTTGACATGTGGCGCACCTCATTTAAACAACACTTTGTATCATGTCAAAATAAAATAATCCACATTGGATTATTGCTACCTAGACTCTTATACACCATAGGCAAATAACTTATCATTTTCCCCTCTGTAATTTCATTCCCATTGAAATGGAGTTGTCATTTCCAACATATCTTATGTCAAAATAAGAGGTTGTTGGTATGTTTGATAGACCTTTACAGAATCATTCATAACTTTTCATCCCGACCAAATTTCTTAAATTGCTCCGTTGGAGATTTAGAAAATTTGATTTCAGAAAATATATCAAAAATTTAAAAAGATCCAATGATTGAGGTCAGAGTTATGGGCCCCGTACTGAGACTGATTTTTCTATCATTAGAAAAATTTGGAAATATGTTTAGTTTTACAGACCTATATTTTGTTATTCATGTCTTACAAACTAGATACAATTGTGGAAATCCCTCTGGTGAGAATTTAGAAAGCTAGGTTTGCTAAAACATCTCCAAAATTCAACCTGATCCAACGGTGGAGTTGAAAGTCATGCCCCCCACAACATGACTATTTTTTTGTCTCATAAAATTCATGGCTATAGGCTGCTAATACTTTTTTTTTAATCTTTATTTCTCAATGTGAAAATAGAGGCTAGGATCAAGAAATTTTGTTGAGATTGGAAGATATTTCCCACACCATAATTCATTTTCAAGGAATGTAACAAGATTTGGGTCACAGGTGGTACCATCCTCAAATTTCAATAATCTACACTCTACACTTTGAACTTTGAACTTAGAACTTGTGGTTCAAGGTTTAGGTTCAATATCTCCCACCAACATTGCCTTTTCACAAAATATGAGCTTCACAACAATATTATTAGTAAAACTAATATAAATGTTGAGAAAATATGGTAGATTCTTCCCTTGGCTTGAATGTGTTTGAACCATTGAGCTCGAACTATTTAAACTTCTGAATTTGGACTTTGCAACTAGGGAACTTGTACTTTGAACTTTGAAATTTTAACCTTGCAGTCCACACTTTGAACTTTGAACTTTAAACTTGTGGTTCAAGGTTCAGGTTCGATGATGCATTGTGAGACTACACCAACGCTTTGAACTTAGAATATTTTGAACTTTGAACTTACGGTTCAAGGTTCAAGTTCAACAACTCCTCTTGCAATGCTGCCCTTTTACAAAGTATATCATCATAAAAACATAAAAACATAAAAACCATTACAAATGGGGGGAATTTGAGGAAATTTCTTTGTGATGCTCGATTTGAAAATTTTAAAAGTTGGGTGCTAAAGGCAAGCCAACAACTGGCTCTGACTGGGGACATGGACCATCAGGGACATAGAGAATCTAGAAAACCTCATGTAGGAGACCAGTACCTATACATTGGGAACAGAGTCAAAGCAATAAAGAACAGAGGAATTTTCTTCTAAAGAGGGTGGAGGGGAGCAGGGAAACACACCAAAACAACTAAACTACCAGCACCACAAAAAATAGCAAAGCCAAAACTAAAACTATTTACAAATATGCATAGGTGAGAAAAACTCACCATAAGGAATAGAAATGAGAAGGACTTACACAAAACCATTTACCAGTTTTGAGAAGAACGAGCCTTTCCAGAACAATGGGCTACATTTGAATGAAAGACCCCGATACCGCCTCCATTTGGCAAACTCTCCATTGTTGCAAACCAAACTGATTATGTGCAGGGGTCTTGTGGACCAACCATCATGCCCAAATAGCCATATCCCATTATATATTTATAATTTTTCTTGAGCTTTTAGTATGAAACTTTCAAGACCATTTCTAGTCCATGTCTCAAAAACATAATACTTAGACATTCCCAAAGGAAACACTACATTATCATAATCAACCTTCTGGAGGCCTTCATCTTTAAAAAGATTTCTAGCATTTAAAACACCCTCAAAATATGAATAAACTTCATCCAACATAGGGTCAGCATTAACTAGCATAACCTCATCTTGTTTTGTTGCAACCAAATCTACAAATTCTTTATCTGAGATAAACGTATTAGGCAAATTGATACCTGCGTTTTTCTTCTCAGAATCCTCTTGCTTGATAGCTAGCAAGAATCTTCCAATGATCTCTACCTTGCACAAAGAAGTATCATCAGAGGAGGCCAATGATTTATGGGGCTGCAATACTTTAACAATCTCATCATCAACAAGCTTTGGATCTATCTCAGATTTTCCTTTTCCTACTAGCTCTATAGAATCTAAAAAGCTTTCAATGAGGTACAAATTAGTCTCATTCTCAACACAAGGACTTTCATGTAAAGAGACTTGGGAAGATGTGGTGTTATCTTCAAAGTAAAAGGATTCCATAATAGCTTGATTTGAACAACCGTATTCATCCTTATTCCACGTAAAATGAAAGGCCTCATATTCTAATTTTACATAAGGCTGAAAATATTCATTTTAAAATTTGCTAGAGAAAGAATAATTTTCAGCACTTTTAAACTCGGTAAAAAGAATGAGATAAAAAAACATTTCCTCACTTACACCACTCTTTCATGTCAATGCTTGATCCTCATGAGGCTGAGATGCTTCTTGTTGTATTTCTTTTTCATTTAAATCTAAATAATTACAAGAAATGTAAGTAGACGTGATCATCGAAGCTTCTTCACAATCAACCTCCAGTTCTTGCTTAAGTTGCAACACCTTCTTTTCATGTTCTTGTAAATCTTTCAACTTATGGAATTTGGCACACATGCATCTCCACAACAAAGAAGAAGTGTGGTCATCTTCAATGCTCAGGCTGATCTTTACGACATCAGAGATGCTTTCTTTTTAGTGCTCCCAAAAATCTTGCAGCACTTTGTCATTCATTTGGATAATTTCAAGAATGGTAGGGATTGGTCTTTTCTTTCTTGTGACCTTTCTATTTGGCACAATCATTTTATAGAGTTGCCAATCTCCTGTACACAGAGATAATGTAAAAATTGAGGAACCAAATATCAGGCACTGATCTTTGTTTATGTGATCCCCAATAGAGTTGCCAAAAATCTGTTAGTTAACAAATTTGTCCTTCAGAAAGAATGATAAAGAATGACTTAGAATTCCCCAAATGAAGAACAAATTCAACTAATAGTTGGAAAGACTATCATGATATTGATAGCTCTCCTCTAAATTAAGATGTACAACTCCCTCCAAAAGAAATTCAAGGAATTTAAGAAAAATTGATTATGTTTTTAACCCGAAGACACAAAGGCTACTGACATTCATTCATCACTATGAAATGAATGTGATAATAACTTGAAAGATTCAAAGAAAAATAGATAAATGAACAACTAATCATATGTACAATCTTTCCCAATCACAGAGAAATCAAAGGAAGATTAAATACCCATTTTGCACTTGTAGATGCATGAAACCAACTGATTTCACAACACACAAAACTTAATGCATGGAACAAGAAAATATTAGAAATATGATTGTAATAACCAACTGTATCATCTTAAAATGGAAGCACTTCCATGATAAGAGTGTTTAGCCCTCTGAGTAGGTGGTTTGGGGTCATGTTAAGCACCTTGATCAGGTCTTTGCATGTATTTGGCTTTCTCCCCGCTTTCCACTTCTTTCTTGCACTTGATTTCTTTATTCTAGGTGAAATTAGGGTTAGGATCTCGAGGATTCTCCTTAATTTCTCTCTTCCATGGCTCTATTTTCTAGGTAGGATTTAGAAATAGGTCATCCTGGCCTTCATCATAGTAATCATAGGATTTTATGTCTATCCTTGGCATTCTGTCATGTTCTGATATCATTTCTAGGTTTCTAGGCATCCTCGGGACCTCTTGACCTAGTTCTGATTGAATCTGGGCTCAGGGTCAAATTCAAGGTTGATCCTGACTAGGTCAGGATTGAGGTCGAACCTGACTAGGTCAGGTCCAACCTTGATTTTTCCTCACTCATTCAAATTTCCAAAATCTTTGATTTTCGGGCATCGGACTTTCAGGATATTTATTTTCCCACCTCGGGTTGGCCATTTCGGGTTTCGGGATGGTAAATCCTCTAATTGCATTTAATCTAGGTATATTTTCTAAAGGTTAGGACCTAATTGGGATTTAATTCTCCAAGGTGGCCCCTCTAGAGGATTGTGTCTTAGTTCACTATAAAAGGAGGCCTTCCTCTCTCATTTTTACATCAAGTTTTCATGCTCAAGCACTCTCAAGCAATTGCAAGCTCTCAAGTGCAAGCAAGCCTTCAAGAATTCAAGTGTTCAAGCATTCATCCATCAAGGAGATCCATTGTTAGCCATTGAAGGATTCAATCTCTTTGGAGCCCCCTTGAAGATCCATCTTTCTCCATTCATCCAAGCCTTCTCATATGCAAAGATCAAGTCAAGATTGGTGTTGAAGATCAAATACCATTGATTGGAGACATCTTACATTCATTCTACATCCATTGAAGCATTCCTACTTGTGGATTTGAGGATTTGAATCCTCTACAAGGACTTCAACATAAGCGAGGTGATTTTTTTCAATTACTTTGTTTATGCACAATATATTTCAATTCAATTTCAAGGTTAATTCCTAAATTGGGGTTTGACCAAGGCAAACCCCCCATACAACAAAAACCCCCATTTTCTTGCAGCTACAGGTGTAGAATTTTGGATCTGAGAGAGAATTTGGATACCCTTTTTGGCAAACTTCTGAGATTTGTGAACAGAATCAGAATCAGACTTCAAATAAAGAATGTAGTATTTGACCTTTTATGAGGGTCAAACCTGACCTGAGCTCATCTTGGAGAAAGATTTCTGGGTTTTCTCTGTCTCGACATTTCCAGTCCAGAACAAGTTGCAGAATTGCTTGAAAGTGTACACAGACATCAGAATTTGACATTTTCCAGATCTACCCTAATTTGAGGTTAGTATTTGTATTTCAATTATTCCATATTTCAAGCATAATTTCCTTTTTAGGGAAATATTGGATTTACTCTCTCTCTCTCTCTCTTCCATATTCTTCATAAATTGATTCGATTGTGTATTAACCTCTTGGTTGATCAAATTGGATCTCTTCTTTGGGAATTTGGGTTTGAGAATAGATCTCATATTTTCCCCTTTCCATTTTAACCCTATTCATTTTGGTGAATCCATTTTACCTCTATTCATTTTGGTGAACCCGACATACTTACTCTCTTTTCTTTTATGGAATTGGATGCCTTATTGTTCTTTCCTTTTATCTTATTAGTATTAGATTTTTCCTTTGTGTTAGATCTTGCATGCTAATTAGACTTCATATTCATGCTTTATGTGTTCTTAGTTAAGTTCATTTGCATTACATTAGTTTATGAGCTTTACTACCACTAGTCCTACTTATAAAATTCTGGTTAGATGAAGTCATAGACTCATGGGTGCCTTTGATCCTGAATCTTCTTCTCCTTTCCTTAGGATCCTAGATGATAACTTGATTCTTCATGATTCCAATCCTACTATGGAGAAAAAATCTTCTCACTCATCTCATGATGAGGATGACACTTTAAGAGTTCCTCCTGAGCAAGTCCAAAAACTTTCCACTGAACTTGATAAAATGGGTAATTGGCTTCTTCAAGAGAACCATAATCAAGATTCTATTCGAGCTATAAAGGCTCTTAAGAAAGTTCTCTGTGATAGTGATCAAGGTGTTAACCTCTTGTGTGGTATTACTCACCTTGTGCATTCAAATGTTAAACCTTTAGTTCAAGAAGCTCAATATTTAGGGTTGATTCCTCCTATCACTAGTGTTGAACCTCCTTCTAATCCTTTACCTAGTATTCCTATCTATACTCCTTCTTTGGTGACTGTGACGGTTCCCTCTATTCCTATGAGTGTTCCTCCCGTGTGCCTTCCTACATCAAAACCTTCATATCATAATGTTCCTTTCACTTATTCCAATCCTCTTCCAACTGTAGTTCCTAGTGTTCCTCCAGTTGTGTCTTCTATTCCTACAACTTCTTACACTTTACCTAGTGTGTCTAATGTTGCTACTCCTATTTCTTCTAATGATCCAACTATCATCAGTTTGGCTCAAACTGTATCATCCTTACAACAACAACTTGCTTCCTTAACTCAAAACAAGTTTAGTATTCCTACATGTGACATGGGAAGTCCCTTGTCCCAAGACATCATTCATACTCCTGTTCCTCAACAAGGTGAGATGCCTCATCTTGAGAATTATAATGGAAAAGGAGATCTTGTTCATCATGTTAAAACATTCCAAATCCTTTGTAGTGATTATGCTCATGACCATAGGATTTTAGCCAAACTGTTTGCTAGAACCTCCCATGACAAGGCCTTAAAATGGTATTGTTCCTTGCCTCCTTATTCTATTGATTCCTTTCCACAACTTGCTAATGCCTTTATTCAACAATTTCAAAATAATATTGGCTCGCAAGTGTCTTTGACTGATTTAATGCATTGTAAACAAAGTGCTAAGGAAAAATTGATTGAATTTATTGGTAGATTTAAGCATTTACATGCTCAGATTTCCTATCCTGTTCCTGATATTGATATTCAACATATGTTTATTTCAAATTTGCAAAAGGATATTAGAGATAAGATTCTGCTTACTGAATTTACCTCTTTTCAACAACTTTGAGCAGCACTTCATCATTATCAATTACAAGTGAGTCAATTTGAGAGCAACACTCCAATGGCTCCTGTTCCAGTTGATAAGGGTGATGTTGCTCCTAATCCAAACAAGTTTCAAAAATTCAATAACTATGTCAAGATAAACAAACAAGCGAATGCAGTTGTTGATCAAGTTGTTGTTGCATCTCATAATGCCACTTTTGCATCCACTTATTTTCAATTAAATCGTACATTTACTCCTCTTTCTGAATCTTTACATGCTATTATGAATAGGTTGTTAGCTGCTAATATGATTACTTTACCTCCTATTCGACCTCTTTTACCTACTACGATTGCATCTAAATCATTTGATCAAAATGCTTTTTATCAATATCATTGTCAGAATGGTCATGATACTGAGAAATGTTATTCTTTAAAACATAAGGTTCAAGATCTAATTGATTCTAAGGCTTTATCTATTGATAATCTTGATAGTAGTGGGAATAAATCTGTCTCTTCTCCTAATCAGAACCTTCAAATCTATACGAACCCTTTACCTATGCATGATACTAATATTATTGCTCAACCATCTTCTATGGAAATTGTGTATGATTCAAAGATGGATGATCTCAATCATTTTGTTAATCAAGTGGAGCATGTTGATTAGTCTGTATCTCCACCTCAGATTCAACCTCAAGTTCAATCTCAAACTCGACCAAAACCTAAACCTAAAATGAAAACTCAACCTAAACCTCAACAACAATTTAAGAATAAAAGACCTCGGGAACTTTTGATTACCTTTGATGACTCTAAGACTATTAAAGCTCCTGATGGTCCCCTTTACATTGCTGCTAGAATTTCTTAGAAACCTACTCATGGTTGTCTTATTGATCCTACATCCTTAGTTAATGTTATCACTGAAGAAAATCTTTTTATGAAAAGCTTACAACATGACTTTTATGATACATCGGATGTGTGGATTCAAACTTGTAATGGTTTTCTTTATCCATCATTTGGTTCTATTACTTTATCAGTTGAACTTTGTGGAAAAGTTGCGAACACTACCTTTGTTGTGGTTCCTACTTTTGATCAATTTCAAGTTAAGCTAGGTTTGCCTTGGTTGACTGCCATGCATGTTGTTGCTTCACCTATCCATAAGTGTCTTAAGTTCATTCATGATGAAGAAGTGAAGATGATTAATCATAGTCTATATCAACCTTCTAGGCCTAGAGATTGTGCTGCTCTTGATTTCTTTTGGCCTTCATTACCTAATTCATGTCCTTCTCAACCTGATAATCTTTTTCGATCATATCAAGCTTATAAACATCATAAAATTATTGAATTAAGTTCACCTCCTAGGGATCTTAATCATGGTCTTTTACCTACACCCTCAATACCTTCTTTAACTATGGCTTCTAGTTCTGTTAATCAAGTTCCTTATACCGAACCTATCAAAGATCATGTGATTGTTTCTCCTATGGATAATAATCCTATTGATCTTCCTAAGGAACCTTTGAAGGATCCTATGATTGTTCCTCCTAGTTCTCAACCTATTTCAAATAAATCAAAATGAAACCGATCTGCTAATGAATGTCGTAAAAAGTGTTGTGCTCATGGTAAAGCTCAAAGATCTCTACCTTCTACGGATAAACCTATGCATAATGTGGTAGAATAGATTGTTACTAATAATGATGTTCACATGCATGATTACGATGATTCTATTCATATCTTAGATCCTATTTTGATTAATTTGGATGTAGAAGATACTCTTGATGATACTGATGAAGTTAATGATGAATATGAGACTATTGACATTGACATTGATTCACCTAATATGCTTTCATCACAATTAACTCTTACACCTAGTGTTGAACATTGTGATTCTCAAGAGGATCCTTGTTTGGAACTGGCTATCATTCCTACTGTGTTGGATATAGTCCCTCTTACGAGTTACCCACCTTCCCTAAATGATATACAACGAAATGGGGAGAGTAGGCGGCACGCTTGATTGACTTGTCCTTCGTGGTAGCTTTGTTGTGTGTTTGTCTATTGTACTGTGCTTCTCCCGTAATGTGTTTGCTCAATGTTGTTAGATTCTTTTATACGATCCTTATTACTTAGTTGGTGCAAAGTGATGAAGGAATCCAAATTGTTGTTCAAATTCTTCTATATGCATTTCTATTCTTCTATGCATTTTTCAATGTTATGTTGTAATTGTGCTATTGTTCGTAAATGTTTCCTTGTGTAATCTAATTGGATTCATGATATGGTAGCACTAATTCTTTTTGGTCTCCAAGTCATTGTCCAAACAGATTCATCTTCGTATGTCTTATGTGATCTTTCCTCCTTTGTGATTGTAGTTCTACTTTCTTTGGGGAATGATGTCAATTCATTTGCAATAATATCATATATATATTATCTTATGATCATACTGACCCCAAAGTAAGTAGATCCCTTCTGTGTTCTCTATATGTTTTTGTGATATTTCCCTTAATTTGTCTTCGTCTGGGGGCATCTCGACGTGGAAACGTAATCAGTGGAGTTGTTTATGTTTCGGTTAAAGCCATTGCTCCTGTTAAAGTGTCAGCAATGACTTTAACATGGGGGCATACACACTACTCACCTATTGCACACACACACTTTCCAATATACACATATTTTTCAAGATACTTTTTCCCTTTTTGGATTAATAATTAATCCTTAAAGCATGGATTTATATTTTAGGATCTCTTGATCCCTCCAGTTTCAAATACACACATATTTTGATCCCTTAAGGTCAGAAGTATCCTTAAGACTGGATCTCTTTTGTTTTTTTGGTTTTATTCTTATGGAATAGAATATTCCTAAGGATGAATCCTTGATGGGTTGACTAGTGAGTAGCCACATTTACTAGGTGGTTCAATTCCATCTTTCCAGTTGTGCTATTTTTCTGTGTGGTTCACAATGGGACATAAGTTCTCATTGGGCGAGGTAATCACACCTTCTTTCTCTCTCTAGAGATGTTTCTCTTATTGTGATCTAGGAGTCGACGAAGGCTTGATTCCCCGGGGGCTTAAGGTTTCTCTTTGTCCCTTGGATTATGATAAGATTATCTTTTCATTTTGATCTCCTTTACCAAGAGTTTGCATCGAGTCCATACTCTTGCTAAAGTGGGGGCTTAATGTATCATCTTAAAATGGAAGAACTTCCATGATAAGAGCATTTAGCCCTCTAAGTAGGTGGTTTGGGGTCATGTTAAGTGCCTTGATCAGGTCTTTGCATGTATTTGGCTTTCTCCCCACTTTCCACTTCTTTCCTACACTTGATTTCTTCATTCTAGGTGAAATTAGGGTTAGGATCCTAAGGATTCTCCTTAATTTCCCTCTTCCATGGCTCTATTTTCTAGGTAGGATTTAGAAATAGGTCTGCCTGGCCTTCATCATAGTAATCATAGGATTTTATATCTATCCCTGGCATTCTATCTTGTTTTGATATCATTTCTAGGTTTCTGAGCATCCCCGGGACCCCCTGACCTGGTTCTGACTGAATCTGGGCTCAAGGTCAAATTCGAGGTTGATCCTGACTAGGTTAGGATCAAGGTCAAACCTAACTAGGTTAGGTCCAACCTTGATTTTTCCCCCCTCATTCAAATTTCCAGAATCCTTGATTTTCGGGCATCGAACTTTCGGGATATTTATTTTCCTGCCTTCGGATTGGCCATTTCGGGTTTCAGGATGGTAAATCCTCTAATTGCATTTAATATAGGTATATTTTCTAAAGGTTAGGACCTAATTGGGATTTAATTCTCCAAGGTGGCCCCTCTAGAGGATTGTGTCCTAGTTCACTATAAAAGGAGGCCTTCCTCTCTCATTTTCACATCAAGTTTTCATGCTCAAGCACTCTCAAGAAATTGCAAGCTCTCAAGTGCAAGCAAGCCTTCAAGAATTCAAGTGTTCAAACATCCATCCATCAAGGAGATCCATTGTTAGCCATTGAATAATTCAATCTTGTAAGGAAACTCAGGTGCGAAAATAACTTCCTACACTAATCTCTAAAGGAAAGTATTGTGCAAATTCTTTTAAATCTTTACAATTTTAGATTCATTAACTACATTAACAATGATATTGCAACCATATACCATGCATATAGAAAATAGAGAATGACACAATGATTTACCTTGGGGAAACCTTTCGGTAAAAACCCCAACACTCCAAAACCTGCACAGTGTATTAATCAAAACTATTACAGTTTACAATACACTTGCAATGCAAGTTCTTTCAGAAGATTTTCCCAACCCTTGAAGAAAAATCATGAGAGTATAAAATGTTCCAACATTACACTTAATTCTCCTATCTTCGCAACCCTAAAAATGCTTATATCATGCGCTTCCTCTTTTAGGGCAACCTCCAAAGATAGTCGTATTAGGGTTTTACCATTCTCTGAGAAAATAGGAACCCAATATTTTTTTCCATGATTGGGGAAGAGTGTACAGTACTCAATTTTATCAGTTGCCACATGTCTTCACCTGTCATTGAATCTTCCAGATATAGCTCTTACGTGTCATAGGAGTCCTTCATAACCGTTTCAGCCATGATCTCCTTACACACAATTCAAGATGCCGACACATCAAGTGGAGTGACACATCAACATGCCAACTAGACATGTACACTCACACTTAATTACATTATTTGCAAGAAATACATTTTACAAAACAAATAATAAAAATAGGAATTATCCAAGGTTGAGACACCTTATTCCTAACAAATCTCTTTGGAGCCCCCTTGAAGATCCATCTTTCTCCATTCATCCAAGCCTTCTCATATGCAAAGATCAAGTCAAGATTGGTGTTGAAGATCAAATACCATTAATTGGAGACATCCTACATTCATTCTACATCCATTGAAGCATTCCTACTTGTGTATTTGAGGATTCGAATCCTCTACAAGGACTTCAACATAAGCGAGGTGATTTGTTTCAATTACTTTGTTTATGCACAATATATTTCAATTCAATTTCAAGGTTAATTCCTAAATTGGGGTTTGACCAAGGCAAACCCCCCATACAACAAAAACCCCCATTTTCTTGTAGGTACAAGTGCAAAATTTTAGATTTGAGAGCGAATTTGGATACCCTTTTCAGCAAACTTCCGAGATCTGTGAATAGAATCAGAATCAAACTTCAAATAAAGAATGTAGTATTTGACCTTTTATGAGGGTCAAACCCGACCTAAGCTCATCTTGGAGAAAGATTTCTAGGTTTTCTTTGTCTCAACATTTCCAGTTTGAAATAGGTTACAGAATTGCCCGAAAGTGTACATAGACATCAGAATTTGACATTTTCCAGATCTGCCCTAATTTGAGGTTAGTATTTGTATTTCAATTATTCCATATTTCAAGCATAATTTCCTTTATAGGGAAATATTGGATTTACTCTCTCTCTCTCTCTCTCTTCCATATTCTTCATAAATTGATTCGATTGTGTATTAACCTCTTGGTTGATCAAATTGGATCTCTTCTTTGGGAATTTGGGTTTGAGAATAGATCTCATATTTTCCCCTTTCCATTTTAACCCTATTCATTTTGGTGAATCCATTTTACCTCTATTCACCAACAGATCATTTAGAACTAGAGAAATGTAAATCCAAACTAACATATTCAAATTGGATTTCTCCTTATTCAGAATATACAAGCAAGATAACCAACTGATTACTTTGCCTTTGAGCCATAAACACATATACAAAATAAAAATATATGCATTCCTCTTCCTCCTATGTTACAATAAGAACTTAGAAAATTTGTCTTCTTCCTATAGCCCACTGACTTTCCAGAAAGAAGAAGCCCAATTACATCCAAGGTTTTACAATAAATAATGTCCTTGAGTTGTGTTTTGATTCTTGTAACTGATTCTTGAAAACTAAATCATTTCTAAAGTTTTAATAAAACTATTATAAATCCCCTTATAATATTTGTTTATGAAAACTAAACATTACTTTAATATCTCCAGCATTGTTAAATGATATTTAATTAAACATCTGGGTTGGCACACATGTGTTTGACATGTGGCACACCTCATTTAAACAACACTTTGTATCATGTCAAAATAAAATAATCCACATAGGATTTTTTCCACCTAGACTCTTATACACCATAGGCAAATAAATTATCATTTTCCCCTCTGTAAGGTCATTCCCATTGAAATGGAGTTGTCGTTTCCAACATATCTTATGTCAAAATAAGAGGTTGTTGGTTTGTTTGATAGACCTTTACACAATCTTTTGTAACTTGTAATCCCGACCAAATTTCTTAAATCACTCAAGTGGAGATTTAGAAATTTTGATTTTGAAAAACATATCCAAAATTTAGAAATCTCCAACGGTTGAGTTCAGAGTTATGGGCCCTGTACCAAGACTGATTTTTATGTCATCAGAAAAATTTGGAAATATGTTTAGTTTTATAGACCTATATTCTATTATTCATATCTTACAAACTAGATATAATTGTGGAAATCCCTCCAATGAGAATTTAGAAAACTAGGTTTTCTAAAACATATCCGAAAATCAACTTGATCCAACAGTGGAGTTGAAAGTTATGCCCCCCACAACATGACTATTTTTTTGTCTCATAAAATTCATGGCTATAGGCTGCTAATAATTTATTTCTTAATCTTTATTTTCTCAATGTGATTATAGAGGCTAGGATCAAGAAATTTTGCTGAGATTAGAAGATATTTCCCACACCAGAATTCATTTTCAAGGAATGTAACAAGATCTAGGTCACTGGTGGCACCATCCTCAAATTTCAATAATTTGCACTCCGCAATTTGAACTTTGAACTTTGAACTTGTAGATGAAGGTTCAGGTTCAATATCTCCCACCAACACTACCTTTTCACATAATACGAGCTTCACAACAATATTATTAGCAAAACTAATATAAATAGTGAGAAAATAGGGTAGATTCTTCCCTTGTCTTGAATGTGTTTGAACCACTGAGCTCAAACTATTTGAACTTCTAAATTCAGACTTTGTAACTAGGGAACCTGCACTTCAAACTTTGAACTTTGAACTTTGAACCTTGCAGTCCACACTTTAAACTTTGAACTTGCGATTCAAGGTTCAGGTTAGACGATGCATAGTGAAACTACACCAGCACTTTGAACTTAGAACATTTTGAACTTTGAACTTGCGATTCAAGGTTCAAGTTCAACAAATCCTCTTGCAATGTTGCCCTTTTACAAAGTATAATTTCATAAAAACATAAAAACCACTACAAAGCAGGGGGGGAATTTGAGGAAATTTCTTTGTGATGCTCAATTTTCAAATTATAAAAGTTGGGTAGCAAAGGCAAGCCAACACAAAGAATTTTTCAAACTGAGGCACCAACCTTAGATCAAGGTGCAATACAAATGAGTACATGGAACTATGTTGAATGAACTAATTTGAAGCACATTCTCTGAAATGTTGATTAGAGTTTTCTATTTATAAATTTATGACTAATTTTATTATACGTGTCTACACATTCACACCTTCACACTTCACAATACCTCATCCACTCATACACATCACACTTCTTAAATCTTTGAAGGATATCCTACTTTGTATATCCATTGTAATACAAATAGCATCTATTAGGTTGGCCCAATAAGTTGTAGCCTATAATGCATAGACCGTTGATTCTATCCACAATCTCCAAAGTATACAGAAGGAAAATAAAGTGTGTGGAGCATCACACCATATTGGAATGTCTTCTCTTAGATCCAAAATCTTTGTCTTGATCACCACACACCACCGCAAGGACCAAAAAAACTTTAGTTGGCCACAAAGGATGAAGTTGTTAATACTTGATAACAAATAAACACAAAAGGTGGTGCAGACCACCAAGGTTTCCGTAGACGCACAACATAAGATAACCTAACATGTGCATGTGTGTGTGTGTTGTATATGTGTTTTCTTATCATGTGTAGTTAGGCTCAAATATGTCAAACATTAGATAATAAGCATTCAAACATAACTATAATAAAATAAATGCACATAACCTTTAATAGAGCCAAAACAAGCACACCTAAGGATTTTTTTATTTTCTCTTTTGGGAGAATGTGGGTGTACTCTCTCAAACACAATAAAGATTCTAAAATACAAGCTCAAAGATGAAGTATGAAGCCTATAGGTACTAATGGAGATCAAATAGCTTGCAAACTAGCATGAGGAACTAGCAACAAGCAATGATCCAAGCATGAGTATGAAACTAGAAATAGTAATGAAACTAGATATGAAATGTAATACTAACAAATATGGATTCAAGATGATTCTAACATGATATTGATATTCAAGATTCAAACTAAGAAATAAGATAACATGGATTTGCTATGAAAATGCTCTAGAATGAAAATAACATGATAACTCTAATATGCAAAGGATGGATAAAATGCAAGGAGTAAGGGATCCAATTTATTGATTTTTGGAGGAGATGAGAGGCTTGAGTGAGGTGGCACCTATGTTGCATACACATAGGAGCCACAAAGGACAAACATGAGCAAAGGGATGGCCATGCAACATGCATGATTTTCTCACACATGTGTGAGTAACTTGGAAAGTGATGGGTCATTTAAGGGAGGAGACAAAATGGAAGAGTGGGAAACGCTCAAGGTTGCTCACACATGTGTGAGCAAGTCCCAAAGAGGGAAGAGGGAACTAACATGTGAGAGTGTAGGTGGCCATTTATGGAAGGTGGTTGGCCACCTTGGAAAGAGTTTCTCACACGTGTGAGCAACTCATTAGGCTTAATGAAGTTAGGAATCACATTGATTAGTGGGTTAATCAAGGATTAATTCAAAATGATAGGTTTAGTAGGCAATGTGACAGGTGTAGGCTAGGTTTTAGGTAGTTTTTAGATTTAGATTAATTTAGATTAATTTAAATCATAGTTTAGAAGCAAGTGGGAATAATGGAGGAATTAAATAAATAGTAATTTATTTAAAAAGGGGGAAAAGGGGAAAATGAGGAAAATGTATTAAATAAAATTTAATACATTAAAGGGTATTTAAATTAAATTAAAATACCTTAGGAGATGAACATGTTTAATTAAAAAATAATAACTAAACATGTAGAAGAACATGACAAAGATAATTAATTAATTAAAATTAATTGTAATGCCAAGGGGGATATTAATTTAAATTTAATTTAATTAATAAGTGTGTCAAAGGATGTTTTTAGACATCTACATTTTGCCCCTCTTTGATGCAGTGTCAAAGATGACATCGCATCAAAGAAAAGAAAATAAGATGCCCTAAAGAGAAAAAGGAGTCCTAGGGGTCGTTTTGAAGCGATGATGGTGAGAGATCGTGCCCCCTTGATAAAATAATGCAAAAAATCAATTTTGTGGAATTTTCTTGAAAAAACATAGAAGGAAGGGAAAATAAATGAAGAAAAGGAGAAAGGGAAGAATTTTTCATGACCATTAGGGTGGTGGGAGAAAATGGAATGGAAAACAAGGAGCTAGACAAAAAAATAGGCCCACAGGCAGGCTATAAATAATGCCAGAGGGCCCTACAAAAGGTCACTTTCAGTGCTCCCAATACAAACCTTAGAGCATTGAGAGAGACCATGGATGACAAACAAGAGAAGAAGCAGTTGGGAGAGCACATATGAGTCTACCAAATGCAACCAGATTAGGACCCACTAGTGAGTACTAATATCCAACTCTTGTACTTTGATTATTGTTTTTTAATTTATAAATATTAGGGGCTTGTATAGCCTTTTAGGGGATGGGAAAATACATTGAGGCAGAGATGTTGTTTGCTAGATCAACATTTGTGCATATGTTGATCGACCAATCAACATCTTCACAAATGTCAGTCTATGAAGTGGGGACATCGATTGCCAAATCAACATCATTGCAAACGCTAAAAGGGGTTTTTGGATTGGGAGACCGAATCTTGGAGTCGCATCTCTGTAGATTGGCATCTAAATTGCTGAATCAACGGGTGAAACTATATCTATGTCTACACCCAAGGATCATCATCTTTGTTGATTGAGAAAAGGGCAACCAGTTCATGTCACTGAGATGCGTCCTAGGGGGTTTGGGGTAGACTCATGGTAGACCAAGGACATGATGCCCCAATCAGGATCAAGGTTGGGAAGAATAGCTAAGGTTTAAGGATAAATGACACAAGTGCAAATAGATTTAGGTACAGGAGCCTCCATTGGGTTCAAGGGAGCACTAGCCCACCACTATGGCATTATGGGACCATCTGAGTGCAACGAAGCTTAGGATTATGACACTTTGTAGGTTGGACCACATGCATGAGTGGCCTAGGATTCAAGAACATAATGTTGTCATGAATACACTGGTAGAGAGTTGGTATAGCGATACCTCCAGCTTCCACCTACCTACTAGAGAGGCTACTATCACATTGCTAGATGTGTGGAGGATTTACCCAGTGTCGATCATGGCATGATCCCAAAGTACACTCTAGATGGTTTAGAGTACTATATGGAGGTGTTTTTTAGGTGATCGATAGTCACCCTACCATGAGATAGGATGAGGATGTTGAGGTAGTAGGTAGTGGATGCAGGGTTACCCAGATTGGCACTCTACTTGGAAAGATTGATCATGGGAGGATGCTTCCAGACTTAGGAGGTCATGGATTCTCACATGGATGGGCTCGATGTTTGAACTGGATGTTAGATAAGGAGGGTGTCATTTATTACTCAGGATACACTATCCTCAGGCAATTATATCATGATTTACATATGTGTGCATACTGAGGTAGCAATAACCTCAAGAGAAGGGTTTCACTATTATTGGTATGGACTTGGGAGCACATTATAGTGACCAAGATGATCAGGTCATAGGAGAACAAGTGTTATTATGAGCTATATGCTTGCAAATACTAACATCCCATTTGGTATTCATTACTGGGGAGAATAGGGTATTGACGAAGATTGTTAGATGATCTCCTGGTGTTTGAGTGGACATTGTTCAAAGATTGTGAACCCTAGGGGATCTGGGATGAGGAGCATGAGAGAGAGGATGGTAGAGATAACATCTACCACTTATCATTCATTTAGAGGGACTACTTTATATTAGGCAAGACCATTTACATGATCTTGAGGTACCAACCCTCATGGGTCATGCAACAATTCAGTGCAGTGTAGGATGCAGTTCCAGACAACTTCTAAGATTTGCACATGACATGAGAGGTGGGACTTTGGGGATACAGAGATAGCCCAATCTAGATATGAACTATTTGGAGGTCTATGGAGCCCATATTGTAGCAAAGAGGGAAGGATATAGTAGATGCAGGTGTGACTCCCACATACGTAGTGTAGTGGGTCGCTCATCAGTCTATTAGGCTTACAGACCCCAAGCAAGTAGTAGAAAATGAGAAACCAGGGCTAGACAAGAATATGGATGAGGAGGATGATGGCGAAGGGGATGGAGGAGATGAGGATAGAGGAGATGTAGGAGGAAGGAGGATGCGGTGGCAAAGAGTACCTATGGCTAGGCATAGGGCACATGGATAGGGAGGCATACAAGTACAACCTCCACCACAAGTATAGGAATAGGGAGGAGGGAAAGCTTGACCTCCTCAAGGACAAGGATAAGTATAAGCACAAGTACCACCAATTTCATAGCTAGTAGCATCGCTAGTACTATAGGTACACCCACCACTAGGGATGATTACACGGGTAGTGTATGATGCCCTATAAGGATGGTTTGATGATCTGAGTCAAGATGAGGATCAGATTAGGGAATAGATATGGAGGGTTTAAGGAGAGATAGAGATAACACAAGGTGAGATCGAGACCACCCAAGCTCAAAGAGATAGTATGGAGATGTAAAGAACCTAACTGGCTCTCAGCTACCAACTGGCTCTTTCCTCAATTTAATTTACAATTTTTACAAAGATCTGAAAATATTTATATCCATTTTGTAATTTTCCAAGTAATAAATTTAACAATAGCAAATTCAAATAACTTTGGAAAAAGTACCTGTAATAATATTGAACATGAAAAACTTGACAAAGATTATTACAATAATCAAATAAGATTATCTTGCACCTTTAATGAAAAAATGTGGCTGCATTGGTAATCAAATCACATCCTTATGAATGAAACACAACCTATTGTTGTTGAAGTTGGCTAAAAGGAAGAACGTCCTTGCTAAAGAATAACCAGCTCCTTCATCTAATGACAAACTTACACATTATGTAACCTTCCACAATCTCTTTCCCTCAACAATTCTCCATTCGGTAGACAGTCTACAATTTACTAAATTCCCTACAAATTCTATACGGTTTTTTTCCAGCAGTTTCATACAGTTCTAAACATTCAATACAGCAGCCAAATTAATGTACAACTCCATGTAAAGAGAAACACTATCAGCAAGCCTCTCTGAATTTTAACCAGTCACTACAAATCCAACATAGAATATTGACATTTTCTCTAGATATGAAAACCAAACGTCACCAAACCCTAGCACACTTCAAGAAATTCAAAATTCTTCTCCAAATAATTACTTCTCATAATTCCAGTATACATCAGCACTGGATTATGAATTCAAAATCAGAATGTAGTTCTCATAATTCAGAAGCAAAATTCATCATCAATCAGTGATGATTCAAATTGCAGAAAGAGGAATCAGTCCTCAAAACCCTAGCCATTTCTCACAGCCAAGAGACTTCATAAATTTTATCAAATCAACAATGAATGAATGAAAGTGCTTTTTCGAGTAGAATATATAGCTTTTTTAGAAAAAGGACAATTTCACTTTTTTCATTAGAAAGGCTTTTAAATGACCTCTTCACTTTATAACATTAAAGTTATAAAGTATTAAAGTTATTAAATTAAAATAATTTAATTTAATAATGACAACTTTAAAAACAAAAAGCCTCTGAATCCCACTAATTGTACAAACTCATTTTTGACACCAGAGCCTCAAACGCCAACTGCCCTGCCGAAAATAACCCACTGCCAAAAATAGCCAACTGCTAAAAATAGACTTGCTATAAATAGTAAGTCTCTCAAATTGGAGATTTTCTAAAACTTGATCCTGTGACATTTGACACTCTGTGCAAACACCCTACTAATCTTGGCCATACCCCAAATACCACTTACTAAAAATAGTAAGTTGACCAAAATGACCCGAACAAAGAGCAAACCTGATAATTTGAACCTCTAGAATGGAATCCCAACATTGGCTCCACCATATGACCCCCTCTAATCTCCTGATTAGCCTATGAGGGTCACCAAACCAAGCTAATCTCATAAGTCTAAAAATGGAGACATTACAATCCTCCCTTCCCAAGATTGCTTGTCCTCAAACAATCAGAAAAAACAAGCAACATCATAAACCACCTAGATCCCAAGGATGGTCATAAGTAATGTCCCTATCCTCACTAGACATCTATGAAGAAAAAACCAACATCAACAAAATAGACACCATTGAAAACAACATTCGAAGACCAACTATAGATGTCACTATAGAAGACAACCCAGCGGAACTCAACCCAACTAAAATAATAACTCTGTCAAAACCTGAGTCACTGTCTATCCAACACTCATACCCAACTGCACTAAGAAAATGACAGTGACCAAATGTACCTGAATCACTGTTATCAACTTTGTCCTCTGATAAACAGTCCTAAATGTGTGGATACTGCAAGTAATCTAACTTGCAACTACCAAATCCATCTGTAAATGATGGTGCTAATCCATCCCATAATGGATGGTAAGATACTGGAGCCAGTTTACCCCTGCGTGAGATCAAATCTTCCACCTATGGGTCAAAAGAAAAATGATGAGCATAGCCCACCGTATAATGCTAGTAAGAAGCCCCAATCTCTGTCAATGGCTCATCATTACCAAACTGGGAATCAAGAGATGGCTCCAATCTTTGACTCCACATAACTATAGGCTGGGTAGGAACCTGAGCAACCCTCTCAACAAACCCAACCTCAAAATCCCTGTGGGGAAGCATAGTAGATAGATTCTCCACAATCATCCCTACCAACCTCCAAATAGCACAAGAGCCTCAGATGAGAGTACCCTCAGACACTCTATAAGAATCTTGTCACACATCTGCACTCTCAAGTAAATACTCCATAAATGACTCAGTGTAGTAGAAATTATACATGGAAGTGTCAACTTGCTACCTCACAATCAACACCTGATCCCTCTAAAAATGTGGCACAACCAACTGTCCCATGCTATCAGCTATGTGGGATGATGAAATAGATTCAGTCCCAGCTAAAAGAAGCAAATCAACTTGAAAACTTGACTCCACTGGTACTCCTACCTCATCTGTACCAAGTGCTCCCATAACCTGAACAGATGTGACTGAAACAACATCATGTTCCTCATCACCAACCGTAGGAGAAAATTCACCACCAACCACCTCAATATACAATCAAACTAGGTTTGGGGCTGGTGTGGACCGTAAATGCTACAACTCCACGGTCACCTCCTCTAATTGGATCTATGACTCCTGAAGAGCCTGTTGAGTGTCCTCTAACACCTCAATAGTCACTGTGAGATCCTGGGTAAGCTCACTCACCTCATCCTCTATATCCATCAGTGCCTCATAAGCTATACTCCCCACTCCACTAGGTGATCTCGGTTGGCTACCATATGTAAGTAATTCTGTCTCAAAATCTTGATAGCCTCATGCAATGAATGAATCTCTATCAATGAAAGGTAACCACCACTGGAATCATATGTCATAGGAGCACCCCAACCATAAAAAACCAACAAATAATGAGTGACATCAAAATGCTCGAGAGTAGAAGTAATATCTCTCTCATCAACTCACAGCTGGCTAGTCACATGATGACTCTGCACAACATGCCTCCTATGAACAACCTCAGATGCACTGTCTACACTATGAGAGGAAGTTGTATCTAAAAAAATCCCCTTAAGATCACCATCACTCTATGTACTTTCATCTAAGTACACATGTACAAACTAAGTACAAGCATCTGACACGTCCTCATCTAACCCCAGGGAAGCTATCGTTGAATCTGACTCAACACAATCTCCAGCTCCCTCATCCTCTATGACCATCTGATAGTCTAGATCCTAGAATACATCCTCATGAGTTATCGATGAAGTAACCCCCTCTCTAGAAGTGGAAGCCCTGGCTGCAACAAACTCTTGCCACTCATAAGCTTCCATGTCCTCATCTGTGAGTCCCTGTAACACAGAATCCTGGAACCCACCACCACCATATGATAATGCTGAATCTACACCCAAAGTCAGATATAGAAAGCTAGAAACACTACAACACTCATCATCCTCGCTCTTAGCATCAGAGATATCTTCAATGCTAGTGTACACATCATCTATTTGCATCTCCTCTACTAACTCTGGCTGCATACACGACTCAATGTCATCATGTGAATCAAGTAAACTTAGGCATGAAACTACATCAGCCAAATCAACTACAACACTCCCATCCTGAGTGTCATCACTAGAAAGCTCCATGCTCACATTCTCAACATAGGAGAAAACCATTGTCTCCTCTACTAATCCCACACTGTGAGTGCTATCATAAATCTTTGAGTTGTCAAAGCTCATATGCTCCTCGCAGTAATCACCCAACAACTCATAGGGGGTGTCATCTCCAATGCAACTCACAACATCCTCAAAAGTGTCATCAGATGTGTCTAAACTATCAGCTCCCACATCTCCTGCTGAAATCTCAACTGCTAACACGTGACTCTGCACACATGACTCAACGCCAGGCTATGCACCAATAATATTAGAGCATGAACTATCATCAACTGACCCCGCTATAATGCCCAAATCACCAACCTCACCACTGAGAGACTCTGTACATGCCTCGGTCCCATCTAAGGAAGCAACTGCCTCCTGAATTGGAGCAACACTACTACAAATGACATAAACATCTCCAATAATAACTCCCTCCATGAAAGAGTCTAAACACTCAGTGATAACTGTAACATCAACTAACTCTGCATAATCCGTAGTGACTGCTCTGGGAGTGTTAAAAAATGATAAAGAACAAATAAGAAATTGTTTAATCCAAGAGCAAGGAGTTAGGAAACAATACCATGAATTTGCACAATAACTAGGAGCATACACCAACAAAGTAAAGAGGAGACAAGAATTTGAAAGGGGAAAGATAAGAAAACCCCTTGTGAATTATGAATGAGGCATGAAAAGCCTAAAAAGAGAGAGAATATGAGCTCTTAGCTCAATACAATATGATAGAACTATGAAAGAGAGAAATTGAGAGAGTTGTGAGAAGAATTGATTTGAGTGTGTGGAGAAATATCTCTATAAGTAGAGATAAGTGAAGGAGTTCAAAGTGTAACTCCCATGTGCATGTAAGCCACATCCATAAGAGTGTGTGAGCCAAGTGTGATGTTCTTCATAAGGAGGAAAAGAACTAAATTATAAAATTACAATAAATATTTGTCCTCACATATTCCACTAGAGGACGAAATAGGATGTAGTGGAAAGAAGACAAAAAAGAAGTATATTAGGATATCTTGGCTTATATCCTAATATATTTCAATAATAGACTAACCTTGGTTTATAAATACACCAAGGAAAGATTATAAGTTCTAATAGGGAGCCTCAACCTAGTGATGCTCAGCATTGCTATCAACCAATGGCACTGAGACATCCACTAGCTCCTGTACAATAAATCCATCACCACCATTGCGGATGGGAATAGCAGGTGCTAAAATAGATGTAGGATCATTAGCATCATGGACTACTATCAGAGAAAACTCCAGCCTTCTCCCTTGCAAAATCGATATCGGCCTTCTAAAGGAAGAGACCATATATCTCACTGCCCCGTCTACTGTAATTGGATCTGAAAAAATCTTTGCTGATGTAGTCTAAGTCTCTCCATGCTTTCTACTAAAGCATTTAATTCCTCTCTATTTCCCTTGTTGCTACAGTGACTTCCAGAACTGGGTCTCCTGTATTTATCCATAGCTAAGGAAAATGGAAGTGTCGGTCACTTTTAAAATACTTCTAAAAATAAATGATTCCAGACCCCACAGGATGGCAGGAAAAATGCTTTGATACCACTGTAAAGAACCTAACTGCCTCTCAGCTACCAATTGGCTCTTTCCTCAATTTAATTTGCAATTTTTACAGAGATCCCAAAATATTTATATCCATTTTGTAATTTTCAAAGTAATAAATTTAACAATAGCAAATTCAAATAACTTTGGAAAAAGTACTTGTAATAATATTGAACATGAAAAACTTGACAAAGATTATTACAATAATCAAATAAGATTATCTTGCACCTTTAATGAAAAAACGTGGCTGCATTGGTAATCAAATCACATCCTTATGAATGAAATGCAACCTATTGTTGTTGAAGCCAGATGAAAGGAAGAACGTCCTTGCTAAAGAATAACCAACTCCTTCATCTAATGACAAACTTACACATTATGTAACCTTCCACAATCTCTTTCCCTCAACAATTCTCCATTCAGTAGACAGTCTACAATTTACTAAATTTCCTATAAATTCCATACAGTTTTTCCAACAGTTCTATATAGTTCTTGTATGCAAATTAGTTGGATACTATTCTAAATGATGAATTAACTAAAAGAAGCTAACAAATCTATCTAATAAGCAAAACTACAATGAAGAATGCAATAAACAATGAAGCCAAAATAACAATTTTATCTTCACCTACAAATGCAGCTTGTCTCCATGGCCCTCCTAACCTTGATTTTTTGAAGATGTTGAGCTCTCAGATTTCCAAATGAAGCCCTTTTCCCAAGATGTTTCCAAAGTGTGGAGATTGAGTGAAATGGATGCACAATAGCTTATGCAAATCTAATGAATGGAATGCAAATGATGGGGATGATAATGAAAATGCTTGTTTGCTTGAATGCTTGAATGCTTGTTCTCCAAAAGTCCCTATTTTCTATTAGCCCACAAAGGGCAAATGAGGCTCCTTTTATAGAGTTTTGGAGGATCTAGGCCTAGGTGGCACGATCCTACGGTTGAGAATGAAAGGTGGAAGATCCTAGGGCTAGAATTGACTTAGTTGAAGGAGTTGAGAGAAAGGGGGATGTAGTTGAAATGTGAGAGGAAGAATAGGGATGATGTTCCTCTCACATTGACATGGAGGAGAAGAAGGTGGAAGGGAAAGACACATGTCAAGTGTCTCACAAAGACCAAAGAGAGAAAGGGGGAGAGACCTTTTCCTCATGAGGACTCTTTGTACAAGTGTCCCATGAGTCACCTTTGACCCTTAGAGGTGGCTTGAGAAGCCCCTTAGGAATAGGGAAGGTCTCTTGACTTGGTTGTTGAGAGGACATGTGGTCATGAGACCAAGTCCTATGAGGCCACATAGCCCTTAAGAATAGGACATGTGTGGGTGAGGATAATTATGAATAAATAATTAATAATAATTATTTATCTTAGCCAAGGTGATGTGCCAGGTGACTAGGTGGATGAAGTGGACTAGGGGATTTAGTCATATTTAGGTGATTGTGTATTTAATTAAATCACTTTTAATAGACTATTTAGAAGACTTAGGATATAGAATTAGACTATAGTGAATTTATTAAATAAATTGAATAATTTACTTAATAAATAGAGGAAACAAATATTAATTAAATAATAAATATTTAATTAATTTATCAAGTCAATAATAATTAAATAATAAATATTTAATTAATTAATGAAGCCATTTTTAGGTGTATACATTTTGCCCCTCTTTGAAATAATGTGCTGGTCACACTGTTTCAAAGAAAAATCAAGCATTTTTGCCCCTGCCCCAGACAATGTCTCATACGACCTATGGATGCCCCCTCGAGAGATTGATTGAAAAAAAGATTATTTGAATTTTGTAAAAAGATTTTTTTTATTATTATTTTATGGGGTTGTCCAATCAATCTCATGAAAGAACGGGTAGAAATATGGATGAAAACAGGGTAGAATAGAAAAAAAAAATGGGAGAGAGGATTCACACACCAAGCACATCGGGTCCACAGGCTATAAATATGGCCAAGGGGTCCACAATAGGTTCATTGTGCACACTTGGCATTTGGAGATTAGAGTGCGAGAGAGAGAAGAGCAGAGCCACCAGGATGTCATTCCCCTTGTTAGATCACCACTTCGAGAGAGTCAGACGTTTCCAACGACCACCCGATTTAGGTGAACCGGTAGGTGACTCGATCCTACTCTGTATTTCCATGATTTGATGCATGTTAGATTAGATTTAGAACATGTTTAGGGTAGATCAAATGATAGATTAGAGTAGGAATTTTATTTTTTTCTAGGCGTAGGATGAATGCGCAGTTTCGGCGCATCAATGCGCAGCAAATTTGGACGTTTGCACAGAAAATCAAAGTTTATGTGCATACGTTAGGGAGATTTGCGCATTCATTTTAGGAGAGTAACAGTGCTACGCAAGCATATAATAAAAGTGCGCATGGATACTTGTTGCGCATTTGTTAGGAAAAGCTGCGCAAATGGTCATTAAAAGTGCGCATACGTATAAAACTGCGCAAATGCTTAGAAATATTGTGCAAATGTGGATGAAGACTGTGCATCAGTAAAAACCTGCGCAAATGTGAAATAAAGTTGCGCATGCATGTTTCAATGCTGCGCATATGTTTTTGGGTGTTAGAATTTAGTCATGATGGATAGTCAATTAGGTCAAACGTGATGTCGATAAGACGATTTGATCTGTCGGTGGTTGATTGTGATCGATTTGATCAAGATTGGCAACATTGTAGCATGTTCGCTAGTTAGCCAGTCTGAAATAGACAATTGATAGAATCGTCTATTGAAACACGTGATAAACATGTTTGAAATTGATATGATAGGATAAATAGATTGATAGATCAGTTTATCGAAATCTGATAGGTTGATTGTTGTTGACTTGAATAGGAGGATATCACAGATGTTCTGATGTCACGGGAGAGATATCCCATCACACAGAACCTAAGACCAGGATTATCAGAGACAGAGAGACTGGTGATAGGAGCATCATGATTGTACCATGTGATTTACACGCCCGAGATTCAGGTGAATCTGAGCATGATGACCGCCTTAGCTGAGAGATGGCACTCAAAGATGAGTACGTTCCATCTTTCGACAGGGGAGATGATAGTGACACTAGAGGATGTATATCGCATCCTCCGGCTTCCCATCACAGGAGAGTTAGTGCAGTATGATCGACACGGTGGAGTCACAGAGTGTAGAGCCGTCTTTGGAGATGATGACATAAAAGATGGGGAGATTAGCTGGGAGGAGATGGTCAACATGTATGACCCTCTTCTAGTGGTTCTAGCAGGTGCTATTGGGGGATTTGTATGCCCGGATCGGAGGTCACATAGATTTGCAGTTGGGTGGGGCCAGACATTACAGCGGGTGATGGAGGGGACCCGATTTGCTTGGGGTGTGTGTTTATTAGCACACTTATACCATGATTTACATCAGGTGGTGTACGATGGGAGTGCATCTCTATCAGCAGGGGTGACACTGCTCCATGTTTGGGCATGGGAGCACATTGCAGTGACCAGACCAGTAGCGATTCAGTTCCGGGGTGCAGGGCAGCCCTATATTCATTTATACTCCTTAGTTTTGTCAGGCAAAACTAGGACATTTAGAGTTTTGGCGCTACACTTTTGACACACTAGACACAGTGACATGGAGACCCTATCTTGGGTGCGAGCCATGGGACGATAAGCGACAGCTTGGGTTTTGTTTTGAGGCGTGATGGTTGATAGGGCAGATGCCGTTTATTATTGAGAGACAGCTGGTTAGCCAGGTTCTGCGATAGTTTGGCAGGATATAGGGTTTGCCCCAAGGAGTGACCGAGTTTGCACGTACACACAAGGAGAGATGGGATTGGGGACCCATGGCATCATTTGATGTTGCGCGGAAGGATTTTTTGGATGCACCATACCAGGCATGGTCTATGAGATAGACAGTGGTTGACCCTAGGATGACTGCAGATTTAGAGCAGTTTTTGAGAGATCATCCTGTGCCACAGATTACAGATCCAGCAGCGAGACCTCCAGAGAGAGATCCAGCAGACAGACGTCGGGAGAGGCAGTGAGGTCGAGATAGGAGGGGACGAGATGGAGGAGGAGATGGAGGTGGAGATGGAGGTGGTGGAGATGGTGGCGGAGATGGAGGGAGAGTTGGCCCACGAATGAGAGGAGGTGGAGTGAGGCAGAGGGACAGGGATGGAGACAGCCGCCAGCACAGCCAGCTGCAGGAGCACCATTACAAGTACCAGTCACATAGGTACAGAGACCAGTGGCTGCAGTACAGATACTAGTTGCTGCAGTACAGGCATAGGCACAGGGGCAGGCACAGGTGGATGTGGCTCAGGTTAACGTGGCTCAGGGTGGCAGACAGGATGAGCCAGATGTGGAGATGCTAGACATACAGGCATAGGCTGAGCAGGTAGACATGGACATCAGGGGACAGGATCCCTATTTACACAGAGATGCTGCGGAGGAGGAGCCTGATATTGACGCACTGCTAGTTCGACTAGCAGTTATCCAGGTAGAGGCAGACCGGGTTCCAGGTCTGGAGAGACAGATTGAGAGGATGGGCAGACAGATGGATGTGCTGTGGAGAGAGAGAGATTCAGCGGTGGAGAGACTTGGGGAGTCAGAGATGCTTCTGGATGAGCTACAGAGGACTGAGGACCTAGGTCCTCATGGGGATATCATGAGAGCCATGATACATGCCGGGAAGGAGATATCCTACTAGAGAGAGGCATATAGATAGGCAGTCCTGAGGGATCAGTGGATTGGGAGCTATAGAGAGAGCTCAGTTGGCATCAGAGTAGCTGCACATGAGCGACAGGCACCAGCTGGTAGTGGAGGGGTATCATCATGTCCTCCTAGAGCACCGACAGGTTCAGGAGGTCAGGGTGGATCCTCAGCATCAGGGAGTGCAGCAGCACAGGGCCACATTGCATCCCGTAGCAGCGACATACAGAGTCTGGAGGCAGTGGTTCATAGATGTGTGAGAGATCATTATATACACTATTGTATCATTATGATTCATTGTATTATTATATTTTTGACTTGACAGACACATTGATGATAGACACATTGTTATTGATTTATATCATTGGACATTCGGATATTTTTGTTGTGTTATGGATTGTATGTGATGCAGTTCTATCATGATTTACTTTAATGATTTATATACATGTGCGTACTGACAGATGCAGGATGTGATGATGTACTTTTAGATTGCTAAAATGCATGTCTTAGAATGCAAAATGATTTATATGCATGTTTTGATTTTGTTGATGCTTAATGGTTAATAATCATATGATGGTGACATAAATGGACGTCTTAAATGAATTTATGAATGCCATGTGATTAACAATGCAATATTTGTGATGAACAATGTGGATAATGAATATGAAATGAATGATATAATGCAAATGATATCTAATGTAATAAATGATGATGATTTAAATGTAATAACGGATAACACGATAATAGAAAATGAGATGAAACTATAGCTATAATAAATGACCAAATTATATATAAATGAACACTCCTAATGAAGATAAATTATGTCTCTAAATGAGTTAAGTGTTAAATGCAAAAGAAGTCATAATATGTGTGGTTATCCAAATGTCCTCAACTTAAATAACAATGTATCTGACACAAGAAGAATAGATTAAGAAAATAGATAACCTAATAAGAAAGGTAACCTATAAATCCCTATAAAAGGAGCACTGTTATGCAATGAAAAATGAAATATGAAATGAGTATCTCCACAACTTCATGTAACATCTTAGAACTTCATAATAACTGGAATTTGATTTTCATCATTGAGCTCATTATGTTGCAAGAAAATGCAAGCATCATGGTATAATTAAACTAGGATGACCTGAGCACTTTTTGCATGGAGTTTAATATTGCAAACTTGACAAGCATCTAGGTATAATTGAACCAAGATGACCTGAGTTTCATTTGCGTAACAGACAAGGAATATTTCCCCCTCAATCAAGGAACAAATATTTGGAGTCGAGGTATGCGATGGCGTATCACCCTAAATAGTATTTGCAGAACAACATGATGTTTATGTTGTTCATACTATGAAATGGATGAAGGCACTTATACACAGACACCCCAAATTATTGGATCCTTTGATTTCATCAGAAAATACCCCACAAACAGCAATCAAAGAAAATACCATGCTCCATCCTGGCTATTCTAATCAATGACATATGGGAGTTTCAAACTCATGTCAAAAGATATCCCAGAATAGCATAGGAAACATGATAACAATGAAATCCAGATATGAATGCATAATCTACAACAAACCAGTCTAACATGCCTATCATGAATATACATTTCTTTTGCCAAAAATATTGATGTGGGACATGTTGATCAATTCAAGTGATGATGTATAGTCAAGATATAGAGATAAGTAGTCATGTGTCGAAGAATAGATCATAGATTTGGATTCAGCATGAAGAGATCATTGTGAAAGGACATTTGATTGTGTCTGCTTGCCTGGTGAAAATAACTCCATTATGTCCTCGAAGAGTCACGACTATCATAGATCCACTTCCCAAACTAGGTCAAGGACATGCCCCCAGCTAGGTGATGGACTGACTTATTATGGATGAAGAAAAGACACAACAAGAGTAGGGTGAAGACCTTGACAAAAGATCAAGCTATGATCGGATTTTATTATGGATAAATACAAGGAATGGTGCATGAACGAGCCATTTTATTATGATATATACATGGTGAGGATGAGGACTGACTAATCATTTTATTGTGGATATATACAATGAACGGACACACTAAAAGAAGCCTAATAGATAGAGGAGCTAATTTGTCACATATAACACCTATTTCCAAGTTTTCACCATATGCTTTTATTGCAGTTTTTCTTTTGATTTTGTGACTTTTCTTTTGATTTTGTGATTTTTTAATATTTTTTTTCTTACAGAAGATATATACAGCCTATATACATGCCCCTTGCATTGGGATTTCAAGGATAAAACTTCTTGAGATGGATACTATTAAGAGGCTCATCCAAGGGATCTCCTTCAGGTGTAGATAACTGATAAGCTCCAGAATCATAGACTGTTGTGATCACAAAAGGTCCTAACCAATTAGGTTTGAACTTACCCTTCTTTTCACGGTGTTGTTGATTCTTTGGATTTTCTCGAAGGACTAAGTCACCTAACTGAAAGTCTCTGATCTTTACCTTGCTGTTATACTGATGGGACAGACACTACTGATAAACTTTCAAATGATCATAGGCGCGCTGACGATGTTCATCTAGGAGTTCCAATTCAGTCAAGCGTGCAACTCTATACTCTTCATCAGGAATTAAATCTTTAAGAGTAACACGAAGTGAAGGAAACTCGACCTCGAGGGGCAGGACTGCTTCAGATCCATAAACAAGGGAGTATGGAGTGGCTCCAGTAGGAGTTCAGATGGAGGTGCGGTAAGCCCATAAGGCAGGATTAAGTTGAAGATGCCAATCACGGCCAGCGTCATTGATAGTCTTTTGTAGGATTTTAACAATTGTTTTGTTTGACGCCTCAGCTTGGCCATTTCCTTGAGGATAGTAGATGGTGGAATAGTTGTGGGTAATGTGGAATTTGGTGCACAGTTCATCCATGTCATGATTTTGGAACTGTTTCCCATGATCAGTAATGAGATACATAGGTATACCATATCTGTAGATGATATAGTTTAAGATAAACATGGATATTTGTTTCCCTGTGGTGGTAATCAATGGAACAGCCTCAATCCATTTAGTGAAGTATTCTGTGGCAGTGAGGATCCATTTGTGACCATTGGAAGATGGAGGATTGATAGCGCCCACGAGGTTGAGTCCCCACCGACTGAATGGAAAAGTAGTTGTAAAAGGATGTAACTCTTGTGCTGGAGCATGGATAAGGTTTCCATGTATCTGACATTTCTTGCATGCCCTAGCAAAATGAAAGGAATCTGCTTCCATGGTAGGCCAATAATAACCCATACACATGAGTTTCTTAGCCAAAGAGGGACCACTTGAATGTGTCCCACAAATACCTTCATGTACATCCCGTAAGGAAAGTTGAGCTTCATCATGTTTGAGACATCGCAGGAGAGTACCGTCAAAACCTCACCGATAAAGGGTGTCAGATAGTCAAATATAGCGGGAGGTTTGGCGGAGAAAAGTTTGTTTTTGATTGCGGGATAGGTCGGGAGGTAAAGTGTTCTCTTTGAGGTAAGAATAGATCTTTCCATAGGTTGGGGAGTCATGTCCAATCAGATGACATATAATACTTGTATCAGGGTCATCATATGAAGGACAAGTCAGGGATTCCACCAAGAACTCAAAATGGGCCTTGGTATCTTCGATATCAAATAAAGAAGCAATCATTGCCATGGCATCAACAGCCTTGTTTTCATGCCGAGGAATCTGCTCAAAAGTGATGACAGAGAAATACTTTTTGAAGTCATCCACCATATGTTTATATGGCAATAACTTATCATCTTTGGTCTGATAATCATCATTAACCTGATTAACAATCAACTGAGAATCTCCGTAGACATTTATTTCAGATACATTCCATTGTAAAGCCATTTTTAACCCAATCAACAAAGCCTCATATTCTGCCACATTATTAGTGCAAGGAAATAACAACTTGAAAGATTTCAGAATAGTGTATCCTTGTGGCATGATAAAAAGTATACCAACTCCTGAACCCTGTTGAGTGTATGAGCCATCAAAGTATAATTTCCATGTTTGCGTGGTCAAAGCTAAGATATGAGCATCAGGAAACTCTGTGTGTATAGGTTGGTCATCCGTTAATGGAGCATCTGCTAGTTGATCTGCGATCACTTGACCTTTGATAGCCTTCCTATCTACATATTCAATATCAAACTCACTAAGTAGCATGACCCACTTAGCCAACCTGCCTGTCAATGTAGTCTTGCTTAACAAATACTTTAAAGGATCAATTTTTGCAATAAGCTAAGTAGAATGTGACAACATGTAATGTTGCCACTTTTGTGAAGCAAAGACAATAGCTAGACATGCTCTTTCAATAGGGGAATAGTTTAATTCATATCCCACTAGAGTGCGACTGATGTAGTAAATGGCTTTTTCTTTTCCTTCATGATCTTGCTGAGCGAGAAGAGCACCTAGTGAGGCTGTTGTGGCTGAAATGTAGAGCAAGAGTGGCTTGCCTGGAATTGGTGACATCAGAGTTGGAGGATTCACTAGATACTACTTGATTTTATTGAAAGCTTCCTCACACTTATCATCCCATTGGAATAAGATATTTTTATGCAGCAAATGTTGAAAAGGATGACTGTGATCTGCTAATTGAGAAACAAATCTTCGGATTGATTGAAGATGCCCCTGTAAAGATCTTAGCTGACTGATGTTAGTGGGGGAAGCCATCTCCAATATTGCTTTAACCTTTTCTGGATCTACTTCGATTCCTTTAGCTGAGACAATGTACCCTGTTTGCTAGATGTGACCCCGAATGCACATTTCTTTGGATTGAGTCGAATCTGATATTTTTCCATCCGGTTGAATATTTTGTCTAACACTCTCAAATGACCAACTCTATCTTTGGATTTTGCTAAAATGTCGTCAACATAATCTTCCATGATGGTATGCATCATGTCATGGAAGATCATGGTCATGGCTCTTTGGTAAGTTGCTCCAGCATTTTTGAGGCCAAAAGGCATTACATTCCAGCAGTATGTACCCCACGGACAAGTAAAAGCAGTTTTTTCCTGAACTTCTGGCACAATCTTGATTTGGTTATAGCCAGAAAATCCATCCTTTAATGATAACATCTCATGTCCAGCTGTTAGGTCAACAATCATATCAATATTTGGTAAAGGGAAGTCATCTTTAGGACAAGCTTTATTTAGATCTCGAAAATCAATACAAATCTTGATAGACTTGTCTGGTTTTGAAACCGGGACAATATTTGAAATCCACTTAGCATAATCAATAGCCCGAATGAATCCAACATCTAGGAGCTTTTTCAATTCTGCTTTCACCATTAGAGCAATGTGAGGATGCATTTTGCGGAGCTTCTACTTAACTGGTTTTACACCTGGTTTGATAGATAAATGATGCATAATGAGATTGGGATCCAAACCAGGCATATCAGCGTAGGGCCAAGCAAAGTTGATTTGTCATTCTCTGAACAATTTTGCAAAAGCTTCTTTCTCTGATTCTGTCAAGGATGCTACTACCTTGAGGATACGTGGAGACTCCTCTATTCCAATATTAAGTGGTACTGTCGGTTCTATAAGAATGGCAGATTGCTCTCGATCTAGATAGTTTGGAAGAGTGTCAATCCTTCCATCATTAGGTGCCTCAGAGAGGTTTTCACCATCAGATGCGTCTTTTCTTTTTACTATTTTTGGATCTAATACTGCCACTGAGTGGTTTTCACCATTAGATCTGCTGATTATTTTTATATTTTTATGACTGAAAGGATTGGCACTCTCTCCAAAATAGGCCATGTCATTGAGTTCTATTGGAAATCCTGACTTGTGATCCCCTGGTGGTAAATGATCCCTGGTACCAAGATAGTCAATGATTGCATCATCATTATGGAAGACATCAAGTTCTGGGTGATTGGGAGAATCCCAATCAATAAGGTCAGGACGGACAAGGGGCATTGGATCATTTGGGTTGATTTCAAAAGCAGAGATGGTATTGATGGAAAAGTTGCTAAGGTTTATGATAGTATCAGCGAGGTCTATTTCCATACTCTCCTCTGAATTATTTGTCACAAGATAATGCTCATTTCGCTCACGATCAACATGAGTAGTATTACGTGGGACCAATCCTAGTGAGTCACTCATTGAACTCTCACCCTCATGGTAATTGTTACTATATTGATGGACAACATCGACTCCTATGTCTTCAGTACCATCAGATAAGGAATCCCATTCATAATCATTAGAATCAGAATCATCATTATCCTCAAGACTATCAATGATTCTTTGAGCTATCCTTTATTTTTTTGGATCTACATACATGCCATGCTTTCTGAATTGTAAGGCAGGAGCTTTAGATGTCTCATGAAAAGGTGGCATTTTTGCTTTCCCTTTTGTTTCTTGTGATCCCTCTCCCTTATATCCTAATCCTGTAGTATCTCGTTGATAATTTGGATTTTGCAAAATTGGTTTTATAACACCACCTCTTTGTAACCCTAGAGGTCCAACACCTTGATATCCCATCTTTTGTAGCAAAGTATACCCTTTTCCATAGACATCAGGGGATATATAATCATGTTTAATATCATCTTCAATCTTCTGTGTCCTAAGCCAATAATTTGCATTACGCTCAGCTGCCTCTTTGGATATTGTGCCCCCACTTATAAATGTGTTATAAACAAGTGTGGAAGGGGGTTCTGATTGTTGTTTAGTGATCAAAGACTAACCATATGATTTAGGAGATAAAGGTAACTCAGTGATGCAAAGAGCTTGACCTAAAGTATATTCTCCCATACTTCTTTCTTTGATATCTATCTTGATCCCGTCTGATTTAGAAGTTGATGCTATATTATTAGGGTCACCAGGTGTAGTTGTAGAAGATCCAGTATGATTATTGGGAACCAAAGAATCAAAAATCTACACATTGCTACAATATTGAAAAGGATTGGAATCTCCTTTGACAGTGATCTCCTGACCATTGTGAGGAAATTTTATACATTGATGATAAGTTGATGGCACAGCTTGCATGGAATGAATCCATAGTCTTCCCAAAAGAATATTATAAGCAAGATCCATGTCCAGGACTTGACAAGATACATCTTTGACAATAAGACCAATTCTAATTGGAAGAACAACGGACCCCTTGGATGATCGCTCTTCCTCATCATAGGCTTTTATTGTGATTTTCTTTTTTGGATCAACGACATTTTCAAAAAATCCCAATGCAAGGACCAATTTTAACGTGCAAATATTCAAGCCAGCTCCCCCATCTATTAATACTCTTTTAATCTTGTGATTCTGGACAAGGACTTCGATATGTAAAGGAGCATTATGAGGTTGGGTAATGGCTAAATCATCATTTTCAGTAAAGGATAAATAATGTGGGGTCGTTAAATGGCCTACCATAGCTTGAAATTGATCAGGATCTAGAGTTGTTGGAACCTGGGTCTCTAAGAGAGCTTTTTCAAGGATATCTTTGTGAGATGGAGAAAGACGCAAAAGCTCTAAGATGGATATCTGGGCCGGTGTCTTTTTGAGCTATTCCAAAAGATTGTACTGGTTGGAAGTATTGGGTATGGACTTTGGAACATAAACAGACTTGTTGTGAGTAGTGCTTGGTTTAGACTGGACTCCTTGGAGAGTGACCTTGGCTTGAGCATGAGTAGTAGCATGGATTGGTTGACTCTCTAATTTTTCCTTGATGGTAATAACATTGGCATAATATGCAGAAGGATGATGGTTAGAAATGTTACCAACATATCTATAGGGTGTGTTATTATAATTGGCTTGGTTGTCACCCTTATTGTTGGAAGAACCTCCTTTTTCATGCTCAGGAAGTGGATCTTTGAAGGCCGTATGTGATTCATTCGAGACATGTCCGTCAACACTAATTTCACCACTTTCGATTAAGTGTTGGATCACATTTTTAAGTCTTTGACATTCATTAGTTATATGTCCTTTTCCTCTGTGGAATTCACAATAATCATTTCCATTCCACCAAGAAGGTTTCACTCTAGGTTCATAATCCTTCGGTTCAGGAAGCGTGATGAGTTTCTTGGTGATTAACTTTAGTAATGCTGATTCGAGAGATTCCCCTAAAGGAGTAAAGTTTCTTCGAGGTGAGATAAAAGGCAATCTTGGTTTGGGTGAATCCTTGGTGGTATTTTGACTTGCTAACTGATTGTTGTATGTAGCTTGAGTAGCGTTGGTCGTACTTGTGAGATTTAGAAGAGGTTTTGTTGGTTGGACATTACGATTATCAACAATTCCGTCATTGACAATGTTTTTGTTTTTATTCCAATATTTCGATTTGTCATTGTTGGAATTGGAGTTATAAGTGTTGGAATTTGAATTTGAGGATCCAGCATTGTCTTTGGAATAAAGTTTTATCTCACCTTTTCGGACCATGGCTTCCTCAATTTTGATACCATTTTCTATGAGCTTATTGAAATTTGGTGGACATTGCAATTGTAACCTATAACTCATTTCTGGTGTAAGGTTATGCACAAAAATATCCATCTTTTCTTGTTCAGGAATCATTCGTGGATATTTAGAAAATAATTGACGCCATCTTTGCAAAAAAGTAAGGAAAGGTTCTCCATTCTTTTGATGCGCATTGCAAAGATCAAGCATAGTGACCTCATGTTTGATGTTATATGAATAATGAGTCACAAATTTGTCAAGAAGCTCATTGAAAGATTTGATGCCGGGGGGAAGTTTGGAGAACCATTCCATGGCTTGTCCTCCTAAACTTCACGGAAATAGTCACATAAGATAAGTGTCATTGTGAGCAACTTCAATACAAGCAGCACAAAACTCACGAATATGGTCTTGTGGATCCGAATTCCCTTTGTATTTGTCAAATTTTGGTACCTCAAAATGAGGAGGGAATGAAATCATTGCTAAATTCTTATCAAAAGGATAAGGACATATATCATCCAAAGAATACTTCTTAGTTGATGATCCAGTTTGAATATCACGAATTTGTTGTTGAAGCATCTGGATTTGTTGTAGGACGGGATCCAAAGATAATGTGTTTCCTTGCGAGTTTTGGGAAACATTAGACTGTTGAGTATGTTGAGGATCATTGGGTTGCTGATTATTTTGAAAAACATTTTGTTGTTGATCACTATGGGATGCATTGGATTGTTGATTGATTTGAGAAGCATTGGATTGTTGATTGATTTCCTTTGCTCCATGAGGATCTTGAGAACCTTTAAGGATATCTTGATTTTGTGTAGGAGTTGGTTCTCTAAGATTGGTAACATCAAAATCACTTGGTAACTTAGCTCCTTGTTGAGCAAGCATGAGGAAATACATCTCTTTATCCAAGCCTATAAGTCGTTCCATGACTTGTAAAAATTTAGGATCTTGTGCAGCATCCCTAAGTTCCTCATCAGTAGGTTCGTCATCAAATGTGAGAGGATTAGCTTTCTTAGGAGGCTATTTGGGCCAAGGATTCTCATCATTGCTGTTATTGCCTTCCATTTTGTCTAGGGATTCTGGATTAATAGGTTGTTTGAGTTTCTGAGATCGAGTTTGAACCATAAAACGGATGAAAATGATTGCAGAAAAGAAAGATTCTTGATAAAAAGATATGGAGAATGATTGGTAGAAAAGATATGATAAGTATTGAAAATTGGCGTCAAGAAATAATAATCTAAGTAAGCTTGATGGTTAAGGATGATATATCCTGATAATGATAAGCTCACCAAGATCAAAGTTTGATAGACAAGGTAAATCTTCAACACCACACTGAAAAGCCGTAAGATTGGAAGAAAGTGATTTGTTGACGCTTGAGGAAGGAAAGATAATGAAAAGTGATGAAAGTGGTCAAATTAGAAATCAAAGGTCTATGTAACGTAACTATTTTTCCAGAATCTTGCTGAAGATAAAAATGGGTATTTGAAAAAGTGATTTTGAAAATCCAAAAGCGCAGGACAGTGTAATATATGCGCAGTAAAATGAAACAAATGCGCAACAAATTTTGACAGATGTGCAGTAACTTGAATTGTATGCGCAAAAATTTGGAATGTATGCGCAGGTTGTCAAATTTTTGATGATTTTGCTGTTTTGATGATAGGGAATTTTTTTTTTTGTTTTAGTTTTTTCTGATGTTTTCTGGTTTTTGGAAAAGTAAAAATGCATAAACACACACACGCAAGACAAAGATGATTTTGATCTAATTTAATCTAGTATGAATGCACAAACATGCTTACAAATCCTAAGGTTGGCAAGGATGATATCTGCTGAATCCCCACTAGGATAATAAAATCCAGCCACGCAAATCCACAGCGAACAGCCTAGAAACTTGGAGGCACGGGCTCCTCCTTACAGTGCACTCACTTCTTAGGCACACCAAGTTTCAAATTCAATGGGTCATTACTTCCCAAAGAACTGCTATCTCTACTATGAACCGTGAGTAATGTGGGGTGTCTTCACGAGCTTGGGTGACTCCTTGAGCTAGTAGATAGAAGGTTTTTGGCCACTAAACAAAGGTTGTTAATAAGGACATCTATTCAGGTGGTTGTGATCAAGTCATTTTCCCAATTAAGGGGGCTCTCCCAATCCTTTCAAAGCAAGGCTTTCACCTCTACTAAGTAGGACTTTAACGCACCACTGGGGTACTGGAGGAGATTTTGGTTGCCACAACGAACTCACACCTGTCTAATGTGAGACTAATCACACTAGCATTTTTTATATACCGATTTGGAAGGGCTTGGCTTTACCTGTTACCGGTTGGGTCGTTCCTTGGGGTGAGTACCTCTTTTCCCACCAAAGATCGCCCTCTAAAAATTATAACAATTTCTCTTACACCCAAGATCCATGAATGGCGAGGGGGGAGGATACGTTGTTATAATTTTGGGATTACAATTATGCTATTAAATAAAACACAACAGACACTGGAATCTATGCTAAGGAAGACACACAAAGCAAAAGCATGTTGTATTTTAAACCCAAACAAGATTATAGTTTATTTTGCAAACCCCTTGGCAATCTGCAATCAAACTGTTAGAAATATTTTAGCAATGGGGTCTTCAAAATTACGTCCTGCAAAATAGCCTAAAAACTACCAGAATGAACAGACACTTGTCAAAAGATTAGCTAAAAACCAATGCAACAGAAAACTAAAATTTTCTGCAGAAACTAATGAATGCACAGAACAGTGTGATATATGCGCAGTAAGTGTGGATGCATGCACAGGAATGATGTATGCACAAGATAGTTTACTTAATGTGCAGCCTGGTGGAATGTATGCGCAGTTACTATGGATGCGCAATGAGAATGAATAAATGCGCAGGAACAGCAGACAAATGCACAACAATTATAACAGAGAGGAAAACAAATGAAAATTTTATGTCAGAGAATGGATGCGCAATGAAAATGAACAGATGCGCAGAAATCGTGGACGAATGCGCAGAAAGAACCTGTAGAAAAACCTACACACGGAAAACTAAAAACTAAAAGTGAAAAACCCAGTTGGGCCCTCCTTCTAGCGCCAAAAATGTATGCAAATTAGTTGGATACTATTCTAAATGATGAATTAACTAAAAGAAGCTAACAAATCTATCTAATAAGCAAAACTACAATGAAGAATGCAATAAACAATGAAACCAAAATAGCAATTTTACCTTCACCTACAAATGCAGTTTGTCTCCATTGCCCTCCTAACCTTGATTTTTTGAAGATGTTGAGCTCTCAGATTTCCAAATGAAGCCCTTTTCCCAAGATGTTTCCAAAGTGTGGAGATTGAGTGAAATGGATGCACAATAGCTTATGCAAATCTAATGAATGGAATGCAAATGATGGGGATGATAATGAAAATGCTTGTTTGCTTGAATGCTTGAATGCTTGAATGCTTGTTCTCCAAAAGTCCCTATTTTCTATTAGCCCACAAAGGGCAAATGAGGCTCCTTTTATAGAGTTTTGGAGGATCTAGGCCTAGGTGGCACGATCCTACGGTTGAGAATGAAAGGTGGAAGATCCTAGGGCTAGAATTGACTTAGTTGAAGGAGTTGAGAGAAAGGGGGATGTAGTTGGAATGTGAGAGGAAGAATAGGGATGATGTTCCTCTCACATTGACATGGAGGAGAAGAAGGTGGAAGGGAAAGACACATGTCAAGTGTCTCACAAAGACCAAAGAGAGAAAGGGGGAGAGACCTTTTCCTCATGAGGACTCTTTGTACAAGTGTCCCATGAGTCACCTTTGACCCTTAGAGGTGGCTTGAGAAGCCCCTTAGGAATAGGGAAGGTCTCTTGACTTGGTTGTTGAGAGGACATGTGGTCATGAGACCAAGTCCTATGAGGCCACATAGCCCTTAAGAATAGGACATGTGTGGGTGAGGATAATTATGAATAAATAATTAATAATTATTATTTATCTTAGCCAAGGTGATGTGCCAGGTGACTAGGTGGATGAAGTGGACTAGGGGATTTAGTCATATTCAGGTGATTGTGTATTTAATTAAATCACTTTTAATAGACTATTTAGAAGACTTAGGGTATAGAATTAGACTATAGTGAATTTATTAAATAAATTGAATAATTTACTTAATAAATAGAGGAAACAAATATTAATTAAATAATAAATATTTAATTAATTTATCAAGTCAATAATAATTAAATAATAAATATTTAATTAATTAATGAAGCCATTTTTAGGTGTATACAGTTCTAAACATTCAATACAACAACCAAATTAATGTACAGCTCCACGCAAAGAGAAACACTATCAGCAAGCCTCTCTAAATTTTAACCAGTCACTACAAATCCAGCATAGAATATTGACATTTTCTCCAGATATGAAAACCAAACATCACCAAACCCTAGCACACTTCAAGAAATTCAAAATTCTTCTCCAAACAATTACTTCTCACAATTCCAGTATACATCAGCACTGGATTATGAATTCAAAATCAGAATGTAGTTCTCAGATTTTAGAAGCAAAATTCATCATCAATCAATGATGATTCAAATTACAGAAAGAGGAATCAGTCCTCAAAACCCTAGCCATTTCTCATAGCCAAGAGACTTCATAAATTTTATCAAATCAACAATGAATAAATGAAAGTGCTTTTTCGAGTAGAATATATAGCTTTTTAGGAAAAAGCACAATTTCACTTTTTTCATTGAAAAGGCTTGTAAATGACCTCTTCACTTTATAACATTAAAGTTATTAAATTAAAATAATTTAATTTAATAATGATAAATTTAAAAACCAAAAGCCTCTGAATCCCGCTGACTGTACAAACTCATTTCCGACACTAGAGCCTCAAATGCCAACTGCCCTGCCGGAAATAAGCCACTACCAAAATAGCCAACTGCTAAAAATAGACTTACTATAAATAGTAAGTCTCTCAAATTGGAGATTCTTTGAAACTCGATCCTGAGACATCTGACACTTCGTGTAGACACCCTGCTAATCCTGGCCATACCCCAAATACCACTTACTAAAAATAGTAAGTTGACCAAAATGACCTGAATGAAGAGCAAACCTGACAATCTGAACCTCTAGAATGGAATCCCAACATTGGCTCCACCATCTGACCCCCTCTAATCACCTGATTAGCCTATGAGGGTCGCCAAACCAAGCTAATCCCATAAGTCTAAAAATGGGGACATTACAGGAGACTTCCTTACCATAAATGTAGAGGAGAGTGGACTCTGGGGAGTTTGCACAAGTTGTCAAGATTATGGAGGTGGAGGGAGGTGCGAAGGAGGATCTGTGGGAGTAGTTATAGATACAAACTATTGAGAGGGATGAGTGGTAGGGGTGTGGACCTATAGGGTAGAGAAAGAGATCTCTCAATAGGTAGTGATAGTTCCATCTATGGCACAAGTGATGAGTGATGCCTTTGCAACACATCAAAGAGAGGCTCAAACATTGAGGGATGCAGAGTATGACCAAAGGTCATAATTTGATGTTTTTCTAGAGGCTCAACAAGCTCCAATGTCCCTTTTAGATAGGACACAGACACACATATCACGAGGGGCATCACAAGGATCAGTGGGCATCTAGACCACCTAGAAGTGGAGACGGAGGGGGGGCTTCCCAACCAATAACATGAGGACCCTACCTGTCATGTGACACACATTTTTTACTCTATGACATGAGATGTACAATGAGACTATATGCATTTATGATGTATATTTTTTTTATGTACTTTTAGATAGACACTTACATGATCCTACATGATGTGACACTTTTATGGACTTTTTATGGAGTCTTATGGACATTTATTCTTTCATGATCTATATGATGTAGTTAATTCTATGTGATGTGTGTGATGATGTATGGATGAATTTATATTTATATATAAGTTCTATCATGCACATGTTTATGAGACTAATGCTTGTGATGCAGAATGGGTGTATGATGTGATTCATATTATATGACATAATTATGATTATGATCCTAATGCTTATGATATAGGGTGTGTGTGAGTGATTTACACCTTCATGAAATAACAAGATTTAAAGAGAATTTACACTATTCAAAAAAAACTAATCTAAATAATGCACAAATTAATCTAAATATCTCATGGTTCTCTAAATTGAAGTAGTAAGTGAGGCTCTCAGCTGCAAATCCTCACTAGTGACACTCTAATTATGAGAATTGAACTAAGAATGATATGCAAACTAGATCTAATTATCAAATTCTAGCTCTATTTGATAAGAAAATCTCTAAAATGATCAACAATTAAGCTAAATATCAATGAAAATGCTAAGTGAGTGGTGTGGATGCAAATTGCAAGAGCTTTGCTGCAATTCAAAGATATGGAGTGGATGATTAATGCCTCAAAATGCCTTCTATTTATAAGATTTTCTCAAGGGTAGGGGGTAGAGTGAGATAACCATGGTTATGCTTGGGTAAGGTCAATTGGCTTTGCTTTGTCCCTAAATGGGGGGACAAACATTTAAATGGTTTCAAAAGGCTGGACCATTTCAACAAAAGTGAGTGATTTGTGTCCATTTTGTCTCCTTTTTCCTTTGTTGAGGGAATTTCATATTTATTAATTAATTAAAGTAATTAAATTTAGCCATGAAGGGTAAGAGGTTCATTTTGATTTTTCATTTCAACAACTATGTCATTAATTGAATTTAATCAATTTCTTAGTGTTTAATCAATTTCTTAGTGTTTTTCCCCTTTTTCAAGCTTTATTTAATCATTTAATCATTTAATTGAATTTTCCTTTGATTTGAATTGCCTTTGTTCCATTTATCGATTTTTCATGCTATTTTGATGATTTGATGCACCTTTCTGATTGAATTAAGCCTTTGGCCAATTTTCCATGTCTACATAGGGTTATGTGATTGATGTATATGATATGGGATAAGTGTGATGCTATATGGATGCACGATTATGAGATGTATGACTATATGATTATATATAGATGCGATGATATGATGTATATGAGAGATGGATATGATATTTAATTATGTGATTTATGCATGTGATTCTATAAGATGCAATTTATTTAAATTGGATTTACGATGGATGTATACATGATGGAGATTTAAATGTTTATGATACAAATATTAATGATTAATGAGATCGATGTAATAAATATATGTCAATTAATGATTAATGATAAGATGACAATAAATAAATACATAAATAAATGGATATAATAAAATGAATGGACTTAATGAAATATAATGAACCTAAGTGATATATACAAAATGAACATAGAATGAACCTAATGAAATGGATAATAATAATAATAATAATAATAATAATAATGATGATGATGATATAATAAAATTAATGCACTATACAACGAAGATGTTTGTAATGAATGCAATTAACTAAACAAATGTAATGAAAAGCAATGAAATGTGAAATGCAACTAATGCAATTAAATGTAAAATGCAACTTAATGCAATTAATACTGTAATGATAAATGCAACTTAATGCAACTAAGAATGAGACACAACTTAATGCAATGTTCGAATGCAACTAAGACCTCTAAATGGAACATGTTTTTGTGTGTATCAATACAAATGGGATGGGCATTTAGCTAGCTGAGATGGGGGGTAGTGAATAAATAGGAGCCTCACAATGCAAAATGCAAAATTCAAAGTGAATCTAACAATGCAACTAACTAAAATGCAAAGGGAGATTTTTGGAAATTATATCATGTTGATGTTTGAGAGCATAGCTTGTAATCACCTAAAAATTGTCTAGTATAACCAATAGCACTAATCTCAATAAATTTACCCTAAATCAAAGGTTCAAATCTCAATCAAATTCATCAATTCAATCAAATCATAGGCCTAATTGTTTAATTGGGTTGGATCTACTCAGTTACATGATTCATCAATAATCCAAAATCAAGGATCAATCATCAAAAAAGGGTATTAATTCATTAATTGATCCTAGTTGATTAATTAAGTCAAAATAATAAATCCCATAGCTAGACTTATTAATTAAACAAATTACTTAAATTTTCCTATCACCCATCTTATCACTAAAGGACAAAGGACTTAATTCCCACTAATCAAGCTTAATCACATGGATCAATCAAGATTCAATCTCCACCACTTATGGTGAATCAATCTCAACCATCGAATTCATAAGGATTTCTATAAAAGAGCCATCAAATCAAGCTTATATCTAGAGTTTTTGTACAAAGGTTGTGCTAAAATCATTATAGGTCAATTTGCAAAGTATTTTGAGAAAATTGAGATAATTTGAGAGTTAATCGATTGCATTCACAACTTCATCCATTATGTAGAATTGATTTAGGTTGATTTGAGTTTATATTTCCATTGGTCATAGCTTAATTACATTGAATTTGATAGGGTTATCATGATTATCATCATAGATTACATTGAATTTGCATGATTTTCTTTGAATCTTCCATTTTAGAGTGTCTTGTCACTAATCTTAAGCTTCAATTTGAGAGCAATGTTCAAATTTAGATCAAACTCATTCTAACTAAGAAGCGATAAATCAATTTTCATTGGTTTTTAAATGATTTCTATTGACATTGATATACTAGCAAATGGATATAACGATTTATTGAATTTTGTGTTTGTAGGATTCATAGGTACACATTTCACACATATTTTTTGCACCCACCGTGGGGCTAGATACCAAATTTGGCCTCCAAACTTGATGAATTCTTGATTTCGACATGTCTCTAGTTCACTGAATTTTGTATGGAAATTCTTATTTCGTTTGGTATAACTCCTTTTTTCGTATTGCATCTTGTTTTGTGTTGCATATTAAATTAGTTCATACCAAAAACTTCTGATGTTTCATCTTTACTCGTATCTAATTCTTATCTCATATGGGTTGATAAATTGTGTTGTATAAAAATTAGCTTATATCTTGCTTGACATTCTTGTTTTGTATAGTGAAGAGTCTTTGTTTGTATGAAAATATTTCTTCGTATTGCATGGTAAAGGGTTTTGTATGAAAAAATGTTGCATGTTGATTGTTCTTTTGTATCACAAACAAAGAGCAATTTGAGGTTGAATTTGAATTTGATTTTTGGATTACTAATGCTAATCTTGGATGTTTGTGTCCCTACTTGATTATTTTTACAACCTAACATACTTTGTGTAGGATGATTGTCAAAGAAAATAATAATATTGAAAATACTCACATATTGATTTTGCAAGTTACCAAAGAAATTCAAGCAAACAATGTGTTTTCATTAACTTGATTTATTAGGAGTCTAGATTAATTAAAATAGAAAATGAACATGCACTTGGAGTTCTTGGGAGAAGCAACTTTGGTAGGAGAGTATGCTCTTGTCTCTTGAAGACAAACATAAATCCTAACCCTTAGTTGTTATCCATTTTACTTTCATTTTTACCTTGTAGAGGGCTTGTCATAGTGGGAAAAAGTAATCACCCTACAAGGATGACCTAAGTAGAAACAAAGAAAAGCCAACTCCTTCCAATCCACTATAAAAAAATACCTTCTCGAGGTCAAAACCTCAAAGGGCCATATTATCTTATGTCTGGTCTCCTCTAGCAATCTATAGTACCTAAATAGCATTTACGCTACCATGAGGCCTTGTACTAACATTTATACGTTACTTTTAAATGAATGCACTTACTAGACACCCTAGAATAGCGACAACATGGTTTATCTCCAAAAGTTTCATAATCTTTGTGCAAGGATGGGGAAGAATCTCTCATAACGATACTCACCATATGTATCCCCTTGAGTGTTTTAAAGTAGATAATATGACATTCGAGGTCTCATTGGGTAGTCTCCTCTGACTGTATTCTGTATAGCTCTCACCAAAGGAAAAAACATGGGTGCCCTCTTGGGGTGACATGGTTATATGAGATGAAGAGATACCAAGTTGTGGGCAAAGGTTTTGATCACTCAACAATTTCCTTGGGGATAAAGCATGTTTTCTCTTGTTTTCTTTGTGTTAAACCTATGGAAACTAGGTCTTCTTCAAGACCAAAGAACATACACTCATTGTAAATATTTTAGAGACCAAAACAAGACAAGTGTTCTATATTTTATGTGTGTGTGTCACTAGACTACATAAATTCACCTTAAAAACACACTAAGAATCCCCAAAACATGTCAAATTTACATCAAGTAAGTGGCAAAACCTATCACTTAATAATTTTGTGTATATTGTTGAGTCTTATTTCATACAAAATAGGGTTTAAGGTGTCAATCTATCAAATTTTCATATCAGACTGCATCTTTTGTCTTATGAGGTTACCCTTAAGTTGTTACTATGTCAAAATTTTCACCTGGGACACCACATATTTTCATACAAAAACCTGCTATAGGAATCATTTCACCATATTTTCATATTGTTCATCTTTTTTTGTCATATCAAAATATCTTTCCATATCAGTCTATCCCATTCTTCATACAAAACCTTGCATAGCTTTGTAGAACATCTTCTAAAGTTCTGTATCTATTTTTTCATATCATCAACAAAGAGCACTTTCTGACATCTCACATAAGCTTTGATTATTAATCTAGATACCTATTTTGGCTCTCTTTTTCATCCTATCTATTGATAATTCAAACATTTTCAACCCGTTCGTATCACATTTGCTCAATTTCTCCTAGTTTCAATCAATTATTCTTCAAGCCCTTGTCTTATCAAACAAAACATCTGATCTAGGGAGTCTTCATCAGGTATTATCAAACACTCACCCAAATTTCCCAGGTCACATCAAACATTTTTTTCAATTAACTCAAACCTTGGACAAGCAATGTACAATCTTTCAATACTCAAAACATACCAATTAAAACACATTGATCCTAGTCTAGTTGTCTTGTTTTTCATAGTTAGCATGAGATCCAATAAGTATCCTTTTGATCAAGACCCTAAAAACACACATCATCATTGACTAGTCACTTTTGACCAAGGAGAGACATCAAGAAATAAACCCTTTATTTGATCAAGAATCCCCTAATTCAATAAATCAAGAGGATCAAACTACTCCAAACATTTCATGTAAATAGAATGATTGGAGAGGACATCATAGTCGTGATTGTCAAAGTGATCATAGTAATCATAGCAATCATGATAGTTTTGATAATGATGAAGAGAGAACTAAAGAATACTTTAGGAAATGTCAACAAAGCAAAAGGTTCCAAAGGATGGTGGAGAGAATCCTAAACACTGACAAGGAAAGGTTTTTCTTTCACCTAGCTTCTATGGGATTTAAACATCCTAAAGATTTTGATGTAGATCAATTGAAAATGAGAGAACCAGAAATGCCTATATCTATTCTCTCCAAACAAATCTATGCTCTACAAATTGAAATCAAATATCTTAAGAAAGAGAAGGACAAACCATCAAATAAGTATTCACTTGACTCTATATGTCCTTTTTCTTTTGACAAAGACTTGCAAATGACATCGTTTCCCCCGAACATTGACATACCCAAATATGATAAATACACTAGAAATACGAATCCTCAAGACCATGTAAGAGAATTTTATACTTTTAGCATGGAGTTCATGCGCGATCAAACCTATCTTGTGAGGCTATTTCCTATAAGTTTGGGAGAGCGATCCATGGAGTGGTTCTCCAAGCTACCTCCGGGTATAAAATCCTTTTAAGACTTGATCAAATAATTCATCCAACAATAGTTGTACAAAATTCAACACATTTTCATAATGTTGGACCTTTGCAACACCAAACAAAAAAGTGGAGAATCCTTTATCACATTCCTTCAGAGATGGAGGAAGACCTTCACAAGATATCTAGGAAAAATCCCTAAAAATGAAAATATGGATATCTTTATTAACAATCTAATCCTAGAGATGAATTTTTCTCTTCAATTGCAATGTCCCAAAACCTTTGACAAAATGGTAGATAGTACTATAAAAATTGAAGATGTCCTGGTGAGAAAAGGAGAGATCACACTTTACAATGATACAAAATTTTCTAATAATTCTAATTACAACAATAAAGACAAATCTAAATATTGGAATAAAAAAAATGTGGTAATTGATGGAGTCCTATAAGCATCTAATATCAAACCAAAACCGATGGTTTTTAATCTTTCAAGAAGCATCCAAGCTGCTAAAACTCCAAATACTACATCATCTCCTAGAGGTAATTGAGGATCAAACAAAGACAAAACACCTTGGGTATCAAAACCTAAGAGAAAGTTAACTCCTCTTGGTGGGCTACTTAAAGCATCCTTAAAGGATATTCTCTCACACAAAATTATCAAATTACCTGAAGCAAGGCCTTGGGAAACTCAAATCAAACCTAAATGGTGAAATAATGATCATTTTTGTGAGTATGATATAAATAAAGGTCACAAGACAAATGAATACATGAAGCTAAAACACACAATTCAAGATCTAATTGATAATGAAACAATCACAATTGATGGACATAAATCTAATAACGATCACATAATATTCAAGGAGCCATGACCTAATTATGAGAAAGGTGGATCTTTAGACTCCAAAGATGCTAAAATCAATTACACCTATTCTAATGACAATGTGATTGTAATACCCCAAAAATGGGCTATAGGTTCATTAACCTCTTACATCATCAAATCGAATGGAATCGACATCAAAATCCTAACCCAAGGCACATCTGCACTTCAGTTATCAAAATCCTAATTGGTTATCTTAATTCTGCATCGGGGAATATTCATTGAATATTCCTAATTTATCTAATTATCCTAATTGAATATTATTTGGTGATAAATCATATTTATCCTAGAAATTTGATTAATTGAATATTCTGAATATTTAATTAATTAAGTTTAATTTTGCCATTTAATTATTTAATTAGATTTAATTATATTTATTCCTAATTATATTATTTAATTTTGACAATAAATAAAAAATCCTATGAATAATCAGTTGAATTCTTATTTAATTGATTAAATCTAGTTGTCAATATTTAATGATATAGTTTTGAATAAAGTTTGATTAAATAATTGATTAACCCATAAATCAGTTAAGTTGAGAATAAATCACTTTATTTTTAAATTAATTCATATTAAATCATGCACAATCAGAAAAGCAGTCAACTTTAAATCAATTATCAATTTCAATTTGTTAACTTTCTAAACTCGACATCTGATTATGAGTTGAAAAAGTGAACTAAACTCTATTTTGAGTCAAAAAGTGATTTTGCATGATTTTATGATTTAATCTATTCCCGATTTCTTGTTAACTCAAAAATCAACCTGAGTTTATCAAGAGTGATTTATGGCTTTTCTCAATGCATCCTCAAGCCCTGAATTTCTATATAATCAAGGCTCAGCTCCTCACAAAAGGACCCCCTCAAATTTGCACAATTACTCTGGCGAATTTGCATCCGAAGAATCAAGCTCTTGCGAATAGGTGATTGTGAGATTTTGTTATTGTTTTTGAGGGTTCATAGCATCCATTTTTCATATCAATTCATAGCATTGTTAGATCAATTTGTATATCAATTTCATTCATCTAGATTAGATTCATATCAGTTTTCATCTCATTGCATACAAAATCCAAAAAAAAAGATTAATTTGCATTCATATCTCATTGCTCTCAATCATTTAAATCCTTTATTTAGGTGTTGCATTGTCACTGATCTCGGTCTGAATCTTAGAATACCATACCCGCACCTACTAGAAGGCAGTAAATCGCATGGTTAGCTAGTTTCATTTATATTGCCGATTTTTGATTTGCTAACCTCTAATGTTTTACTGAAGTGTTGTGTCTGCAGCTAGGTACAATTTTCACACACACATTTTTGGTGCCCACCGTGGGGCCCTGAAATGGGTTTCCATTTATCTTCTAACAATTTCTATCAATTTTCTGTCATCTTCTATCAAAACTATGATTTTTACTTTTTGTCCGTACATTTTTCGTATGAGTTTTGACAGTGTCTTTCCAGGACCCCTTGATTGTCTTACGATAGTTGGTGTTTTTGAGAATCATGCTAGTTCTTATAGATTGTCATTTCAAGACTACTCTGTCGTGTGTGCATAGACCCACTGTCATATCATGCCTGGATTGTTGTACGAGAGGTAACCCATTGTCATACAATTTTTGGTACCAGAGATTCAATTGTTGTATCAAATTTTTAGTTTGTCTTTCAAATTTGATTTTTGGGTTTGGACTGACAGCTAACCCTAATAAGTGAGATCTTTTGTTTCTGATTGGCACTTGTTGATTCTGATTGGAAAAGCGCAATAATAATTGCAAAACAGGTAAAATCTACTAAGCGCGTTGCGAAGGAACTCAGGTATTCTATTGCATCTGATAACACTTCAATTTGGGACATAAAACAAATTCTCACATGTCAAGCTTAAGTGTCTTTCTTGCTTTCATAAAACACACTTTGGTTTTGGGCTCTAAAATGAACATAGATTTACTTTCCACATATCTGTTACACATAGTAATTAGGCCCTATGAACACTATTTGTGGAGTTCTTGAGGGAGTGGGCTTCATTCGCTTATTTTGCATGTGAAGCTCTTCTCGAAGATAGATCCCCTTGTAGGTAGGGAGGATAATATGATTCTCATGTTCTACTTGGTTTGCTCCTCAAGTTTGATTAGTACGTTCTCTCTTGGTCCCACTTAGAGAGCTCGATAGACATTGTTGTTGACATCACAAACCTTGGTGAGGTGATTTCAGTCTTAGAGTGTCAAAGAATATGTTTGCTGTGTTTGGGTAAAAGTGAAAAGGCTAGAGGACTATGCTCTACTCCCTTTTTGGGTAGTATCAGAAACTCATATCCTTGAATCTGACCAAGTCCCCATGTGGTCTATTTTGTGTGTCACCTTTAGAGAGGGTTAACCATAGTGGACATTCCCTTTATTAGGTCAACCATGTGGACGAAACCTCAAGTGGCAATAGCCATTTTCTTCATGGTAGCAACAACCTCTCTATAAATATCTTTGTGGAAGAAATCTCCATAAGTGTAGTCTCTTGTTGGGCTGTTAGATCTCCTTAGCAGCTCCTGATTGATTAAATTCTTAGACTATGTCAAAACCATGGTGCGCCTGGATTGGATTTTTCCCTTTTGAGATTACAAAAGTTGTAGAGTTAGACCATTACTAAAAACCCTAGTGCTGCCAAATTTTCATTTTCTAGGACTATGTGCATGATTGGAAAAACTTTTTAGAACATACACAAGTAGCATTCCTAGGGTTAGAACAATAAGTCACTTGATTGTTCATGTGCAAGGTTGCTTTGTCCCTTGCTCATTATTTTTAGATGTGCTTGAATTCCCTTGCTTGTTGTTCTATGTGCTTGTTATCTACTTGGTTATTGAAAATGAATGAACCCGAGAAGAAACTATTACACAGATCTTCAAACCTGGATAGAGAAATTTTGCAAACAATTGGATATTGAAAACTGAAAAATTGAAAATCTGAAGAAAAATTCCTTTTTGGAGTCCAAAGTCATCCCACAATCTCAGAAAGTCATATGAGTTTTGCCCAAGTGTCATACCAGAACCCCTATATTGTCGTACGAGAGACTATATACTGTCGTACGAGTGTTGTCAAAAAAAAAAGTTAAGCAAAATCAATCCCTGGTGTAAACTATAATATGAGTGCTTTCAATTGTCGTGCTAGACCTCACTGAGACTCGTACGAGCTTGGGGAAACTCATATCAAAATTTTGAAAAATTGCTAGAAACTTGCCAAATTTGTCAGAAATTCAATTTTTACAGCCTACTTCCAGATGTTGGACTACAACTGATTTGGAATTTGATTGAAGAATCTGTGATTACAAGATCACTGAGGAGTTGTTGATTAGATATGTAATATGATTAAATCAGTATTATGTTGTCATTGATGTCAACTAGTTTGACAACACTTATCTTATAAGTTACTATATCGAGACATCTGAAGAAAGGTGAAAGAGATGAAGAACAGAGAAATCTACATGAGGAAAGATGTACATGATAGATGAGGATAAGGAACACATTGAGTAACTTGTTGATGAGTCTATGACTTGATGATATTGACTTTATTATGTTGCATTCATCTATGATGAAGTATAGAGTTGAAAGACACAAAGCAGTGTTGTCGGTAAATGAAGCATTTCTAGTATACACCGACGGAGTGTAGTGTATACCAATCGTAGTATTAACTGAGCAGTGTTCACCGATGGATTTCTTTGTTAACCGAGCAAAATAGAATGTATTAAATGATTAGTTTAGCCAATAAGATTGATGAGCTAGCAAGAGTATAACATCAAGGTAACAAATAATGTTTGTTACACAGATCGACAGTTGACAAAATTCAGGGAAGATCTAACAGAGAAGATTGAAACGTGTTATTGACACAAGTACCAAGAAAGTTTGAAGTGACAAAATCTATGAATGAGGTTAAGCGGCAAAATCTGATGGTGGAGAAGAAAATGATTTACTTGTCTATACGAGAGAACATATTTTTTTTATGAAATAGGCCAGAAGAAGAAGCTGCAGGAATATCACATGAACAAGGTTTTCATGTATTCTAATCATACTAGTTAGTAAGAACCGAGCTGCAAAGCAATTACCGAGCTACAAAGAGCAATTACCAACAGATAGTAAGTTGATACAGTATTGAATCTGAAGTGAATTATTGATCAGAAGGATTTGTATGGACTAAACATTGATCTATAATTTGCAATTGAAGTCGTATTAAGGCAGGTCATTTACTGTTACATATTTAACCATTGTATATAGTTTAAATCTCTTAACCGAGTGGACTCTAAAAGTCTTATGATGTATCATTCATAGAATGAACATTGTTATCCTGTCAACCCCATAGTGAATGCTGGTTGGACGATAACTTCTGGTCTAAAATCCTCTAACAAGGTCACACTTGATAGTGTGTTTGTAACCTTTAACAGGGTTGGGTCTTAACCGACCTCACTTCAAAAGAGTGAACATTTTTGGGTTGTCGGTCCCAAGTGTTTTTTCCCTTTACAAGGTTTCCATGTTAAATCTCTTGTGTTATGTGTTGATTGTGATATTTGTTTGTTATCATACTTTGCATGTTACATGTTAGATTTGATCGGCAACTATTTTAGTATTAGACTGGTAATCGGTAAAAGCACAGATAGTAAGAGTTATTATTGTTTACCAATGAGTAGAAAATAAAGAAGTAGTTTTGATTATACATTTTGTATTGGGACACTGGATAATTAATTCACCCCCCCTCTTAGTTATTATAACAATTAGTATCAGAGCTGTGGTTGCTTGGAACAGAGTTTTAAGGACTTAAGCATAAAGGTCTCAAGATGTATAAGAGGGAAGTACCGAAACTGAACAAAGAGAACTTTGCAGTATGGCAAAGTAGAATGAAGCTGCACATATCTGGAATTGGGAACTCTGCACTAGAGCTGATGGAGAATGGCTACATGTAACCACCCACTGGTCCCTTAACTATTGATCAACTGAAGGAAAAGCATGAACACAATGTTACTACGATGGAACTTGCTGCTACCTATACCGATGTTGAATTTGAAGATATCAAGACATGCACGACTGCCAAAGGAATGTGGGATAAATTAGCACAAATATATAGTGGAGATCTAAATGTCAAAAGAGCCCGAGCTGAAAGTCTGAGAGGCAGATTTGATGACATGAGAATGAAAGAAGGTGAGAACATTGTCCAATATTCAAATAGACTCAAAGAGGTGGTACATGCTATTAGAGCATCTGATGGAGTAATTGATGATGAAACAGTGATAAGCAAGATTCTCAAAACTTTGCTACCAGTTTATGCAATTAGGATTTTTGTAATTCATGAAACAAGAGCTACATCCAACCTTACTCTTGACACTCTGATTGGTAAACTTACAACCTTTGAATTAAACAATTTTGATAATAGTGTTGTTCCTTCTGTTGAATCCGCTTTCATGTCTTCTTCAAAGATTGGAAAGTCTACCAGGAATAATAAGAATTGTGATAGTGATGACAATACCGATGATGAACTTGATAAGCTTGAAGCACTTATGGCCAGAAGATTTCCCAAAGGAAAAGGAAGGTATAGAGGTAAGCTACCTTTAGCTTGCTTTAATTGTAAAGAAGTCTGTCACATTATTGCTAGATGTCCTCAGAAGAAAGATGATGATAGATCCAAAGACCGATCTAAAGGAAGCTATGGGAGAAGAGTCAACAGAGGCTACTGACACTACAAAAGAGACAACCGAGATGAAAAAGGCAAAAAGGTATGTTACATAGCCGAAGATATTGAAACTAAATTTGATTCTGATGATGATATAGAAGTTGTATTTGTTGCTATGAAAGATGACTCAAAGGAGGAAGAGAAACATGAAGAGACAACACTGATCTCTAAAGTAAGCAAAAATTATACATGGATCATAGACAATGGTTGTACACATCATATGACCGGTGATGTAGAAAATTTTGATCATCTTGTTGAATATAATGGAGGATCTATGAGAATGGGAAATGATGCACCTTGTATGGTAAGAGGTAAAGGCTCACTGATGATCAATGACAAATTACAATGTGAAAATGCATATTGGGTAGATGGATTAAACTATAACTTGTTAAGTGTGGCTCAGTTGAACAATTCAGGCCACCGACTGGCTTTTGAGAGAAAAAAGGTAAAAATCTATGATGTTGGAGGAAGACTTGTCAGAACTGGTACACAATCCAGAGGTAATCTATTCTATCTTGATATGGATCAGTCTTATTGTTTGTTAATAAAGGATGAAGATGCTTGGTTGTGGCACAGAAGGTTATGCCATGTGAACTTTGACAACATGATCAAGATTAGTAGAAAGAAAAGAGTTAGAGGATTGCCTAACTTGACAAAACTTGATCATGCCATCTGCCATGAATGTCAGAAAGGTAAGATGACTAAGTCTAGTTTTAAAAGCAAAGAATATTCAACAAAGAAGATACTTGAGTTGGTTCATACCGATCTGTGTGGTCCTATGAGAACTTAGAGCTATTTTGGTGATAGATATTTTATTCTTTTTGTTGATGACTATACTAGACTGATGACTGTTATGTGCCTGAAAGAGAAATTTGAAGCTTTCAAAATGTTTAAGTGGTATAAAGATAAGGTAGAGAAAGAAACCATAAAGGAAATAAAATGTTTAAGATTTGATAGAGGAGGAGAATTTATCTCTGATGAATTTACTAATTTTTGTAATGAGAATGGAATCAAAAGGCATGTATCTGCACCGAGGACACCTCAGCAAAATGGCATTGCTGAAAGGAGGAATAGGTCTATAATTGATTGTGCTAGAACATTGATGATACAGAAGAATTTTGCTCAGACATATTGGAGGGAAGCTATCAATACAACTGTGTATGTTCTTAACTGAGTACAACTGAAGAAGGACTCCAACTGAACACCTTATGAACTATGGTTTGGACACAAACCTACTGTAAGTTATTTCAAATTTTTTGGAAGTAAATGCTTTATTTTGAAAGATGAGTGAAATGGAAAATTTGATTCTAAAGGAGATGAAGGAATATTTTTGGGATATTCCACTACAAGTAAAGCATATAAATGTTTGAATAAGGCTACAAATAAGATAGTTGAAAGTACTAATGTTCATGTTGATGAGTTTGATGATAAGTACACAAAGGAAAGTACAAAGGAATTGAAAGACTATGGTAGATTCACTTATATTGAACATCTAGAGTATCTACCAACACCGCAAACTGTGTCAACCAGTTAGCAGGGAAATAATGCAGGACAACAGACAACACAAACCGAGGAACAAGATGAAGCTACCGAGCAAGATAATGACCCTGAGCAGGATGAGCAAGAAAGGAGAAACCAAGTTTTGGCTAGTTTTGTTAGAAGACATCATCCTGAGACATAAATCATTGGAGACAGACAAGCTGGAATGCAAACTAGAAGCAAAACAAGACAAGGTACATGTTTAATTTGTGAATTTGAACCTAAAACTATGAAAGTTGCATTAGAGAATGAAGAATGGGTTAATGCAATGAAGGAGGAAATGGAGCAAATAGAGAAGAAAAAAACCTGGTCCTTAGTACCCCGACCAAAAGATAAGAATGTTATCGGTACTAAGTGGATATACAGGAATAAATTGAATGAAAATGGTGAAGTCACAAGAAATAAAGCTAGATTAGTATGCAAGGGATATGCATAGGAAGAAGGCATTGACTATGGTGAAACATTTGCACCTGTTGCTAGATTAGAAGGAGCTAGAATTCTACTTGCATATGCTGCACATAAGAGATTCAAAGTCTATCAAATGGATGTGAAGTCAGCATTTTTGAATGGTATACTTGAAGAAGAGGTCTACATTGAACAACCTGAAGGATTTGTTGATCCCGACAATAAAGACATGGTATGTAGATTACATAAAGATTTATATGGATTGAAGCAAGCACTGAGAGCATGGTATGAAAGACTGCATACTTACTTGTTAAGTATTGTATTTGTTAGAACAAGTGAAAACAACAATCTGTATGTGAAAGGTGATATTAATGATACTATTATAATTGCTAAAATATTTGTTGATGACATTATTTTTGGAGGCTCAGATCTTGTCTACAAGGCATTTTTTGATGAAATGCAAAAGGAATTTGAAATGTCTATGTTCGGAGAGATTAAGTTCTTTCTTGGACTACAAGTGATTCAACAGAGTGATGGGATATTCATCACATAATCTAAATACATAAAGGAAGTACTGAAGACATTTGGCATGGAAGATGCTAAACTTGTAGGAACATTGATGGCTATTGGATGCAAATTTACAAAGGAGGATGAAACTACAGAGGTAAACTAGACACTCTACCGATCCATGATTGGTAAGTTAATGTATGTAGTTCACAGTAGACTAGATATAGCACATGCTGTGGGAATTGTTGCAAGATTTTCTGCTAATCCTAGAGAATCACACATGATAGCTACAAAAAGGATCTTAAGATACTTGAAGAAAATAGAGAATTTTGGATTATGGTATCCTAAGGAAGGGAAGTTTGAACTGAAAGTTTACACTAATGCTGATTGGGTTGGAAATGTGGATGATAGAAAAAGCACCACTGGAGGAGCATTTTTCTTTGGTGAAAGACTTGTAACATGGACAAGTAAAAAGCAGGCTTGTATTTCTCAGTCTATAGCTAAAGCAGAATATGTTGCTACTGCTACTAACTATTCAAACATTGCATATATCAAACAAGTGTTGGACGGAATGAATGAGGTAATCACTGACCCAGTGATTATATACTGTGACAACACTAGTGCTATTAATATTTCAAAAAATCCTATGATGCACTCTAAGGCAAAGCATATATCTATTAAGTACCATTACTTAAGAGAACAAGTGCAAGAGAAGAAAGTAAAGTTAGAATTTGTCACATCTAAAGAACAACTTGCAGATATCTTTACAAAGCCCCTACCGAAGGACACATTTGAATACTTGAGGACTAGACTTGGGGTCTGTCCCCTGTCTATCGATCACTAAGGTGATCTGGTTGTTGCATCAGCCTACTTTTTTATCAAAAGATTATTCATGTTGATGCAACATAGTTCACACTTTGAATCATGTTCAAGGTTGTGATTAAGTTTGAGAACTTGAATCGATTGGAATATCAGTATTCAAAGATATAGAGGAAGACATAATTGATTGTTTATTTGTTTCTTTGGCATTGATGTCAAAGGGAGAGATAAACAATATGAAATTAAAAGGGGAGAGATAAACAAGATATGAAAAGGAACAAGCACCGATGAGAATTATCTAAGGGAGAGACAATCTGAATGAGACAGAGTATTGAAGATCAGTTATAGAGAACAAAAGCAGGAACAAGAGAACTGAAAAGATCATAACTACAGAATGGTAAAGCTGTATTATCTAATGCTGGTTTAGTAATGTAATGATTAAACATATTAAGTCTATTCGACTTACAACATTTTGTTCACAAAGTTGTAGAATGTATGTTTGGTATGTGTATGGTACATTTCATATTACTTGAGTTGCCATCAATGCCAAAGGGAGAGATTGTTGGACTACAACTGATTTGGAATCTGATTGAAGAATCTGTGATTGCAAGATCATTGAGGAGTTGTTGATTAGATATGTAATATGATTAAATCAGTATTATGTTGTCATTGATGTCAACTAGTTTGACAACACTTATCTTATAAGTTACTATACCGAGACATCTGAAGAAAGGTGAAAGAGATGAAGAACAGAGAAATCTACATGAGGAAAGATGTACATGACAGATGAGGATAAGGAACACATTGAGTAACTTGTTGATGAGTCTACGACTTGATGATATTGACTTTATTATGTTGCATTCATCTATGATGAAGTATAGAGCTGAAAGACACAAAGCAGTGTTGTCGGTAAATGAAGCATTTCTAGTATACACTGACGGAGTGTAGTGTATACCGATCACAGTATTAACCGAGCAGTGTTTACCGACACATTTCTTTGTTAACCGAGTAGAACAGAATGTATTAAATGATTAGTTTAGCCGATAAGATTGATGAGTTGGCAAGAGTATAACATCAAGGTAATAGATAGTGTTTGTTACATAGATCGACGACTGACGAAATTCAGGGAAGATCTAACGGAGAAGATTGAAATGTGTTATTGACATAAGTACTGAGAAAGTTTGAAGCGGCAAAATCTATGAATGAGGTTAAGCGACAAAATCTAATGGTGGAGAAGAAAATGATTTACTCATCTATATAAGAGAACATATTTTATTTATGAAATAGGCCAGAAGAAGAAGCTACAGGAATATCACATGAAAAAGGTTTTCATGTATTCTGATCATACTAGTTAGTAAGAACCGAGCTGCAGAGCAATTACCAAGCTACAAAGAGCAATTACTGACGGACAGTAAGTTGATACAGTATTGAATCTGAAGTGAATTATTGATCAGAAGGATTTGTATGGACTAAACATTGATCTGTAATCTGCAATTGAAGTTGTATTAAGGTAGGTCATTTACTGTTACATATTTAACCATTGTATATAGTTTAAATCTCTTAACCGAGTGGACTCTGAAAGTCTTATGATGCATCATTCATAGAATGAACATTGTTATCCTATCAACCCCATAGTGAATGCTGGTTGGACGATAATTTCTAGTCTAAAATCCTCTAACAAGGTCACACCTGACAATGTGTTTGTAACCTTTAATAGGGTTGGGTCTTAACCGACCTCACTTTAGAAGAGTGAACATTTTTGGGTTGCCGGTCCCAGGTGGTTTTTCCCTTTACAGGGTTTCCACTTTAAATCTCTTGTGTTATGTGTTGATTGTGATATTTATTTGTTATCATACTTTGCATGTTACATGTTAGATTTTATCGGTAACTATTTTAGTATTAGATTGGTAATCAGTAAAAGCACATACATTAAGAGTTATTATTGTTTACCGACGAGCAAAATTAAAGAAGTAGTTTTGATTATACATTTTGTATTGGGACACTGGATAATTGATTCACCCCCCCCTCAGTTATTCTAACATCAGAGTTTGTCAAAAAATTTACTAAGTTAGGAACAGAGCAGAAACTAGAAGAATCCAATCATTTTACCAAAGTGGTCTCTTGAGTTTGATCCAGCCATCTAATTTATCAGTTTGAATCTCATCCATCTTGTGTCAAAATTATCTTCAAATTCAATCTTCAAAAAAAATGGTTGTGTTGCGAGCTCATGTCTGCCATCTTTTGGGTGTCTACCCATACATCTAGGACACATTATCCTTCATTTATGTCCAAATCAATCTTCAACCAATCCAATCTTGACAAGGTTGTGTCATTTGATCTTCTTGAATCAAGTCATTCTTCAGTTGTCTTCATGTTTCTCTTTTGCTGCACTCGAAGTTAATGGTGGAAACTAGAGCTTCCTCATAAAGAAAACAAGGAGAACAACCCATATTCTCTTCAGCAGCATCTTCTGTGATTGCTTAGACATTTCATCAACCTTACGACACAACAAAATTTGCAGAAGACGCTCTTGGAAATCTTTACTTGAAAGGTGGTTACGTCACCCCACATGTATCTGTTCACGGAGGTGCTCAACAAACTCCACATCAATCAATCCCTGGTAGTCCTCATAACAACACAATGTCTCAAGGAGGAGCAAACCAAGGCTCCTAAGGACATTAGTCTCAACATGGTGCAGATCAAGAACCCACACCTTCTAAAATTGTCCAATATTAAAATGATGATAACTTCAAAAGAATGATGATACACTTCTTGCGTGAAGAGAAAGAGGCATATTTCCTAGATCTAGCTCAACAAGGAGCCAAACTTCCTCCAAACTTTAATGTTGAAGATATCATTACTCAAGTGGAAGAAACTCCTATTACAACCATGATGAAATAGATGCATGCCATCCAAGTTAAGCTCAACAAGCTAGAAAAAGAGAAGGAACCTAAGGAGTTCTCTATGGAGGCCCTATGTCCTTTTCCATTTGATAAAAACTTGTACATGCCACCATTCCTGAAAAGAATGGAGATACCAAAATATGATAAGTATGATGGAAAATCTGACCCTGAAGATCATGTCAGAGAATTCTGTACTCAATCTATGGAGTTTATGCATGAACCAACCTACTTAATACATCTTTTCCCTCGATCTTTGGGAGGAGAAACCATTCATTGGTTCTCTAAAATGCCTCCAATAATCAAAACCTTTAAGGAGTTGATCAAACTATTTTATCAACAATACTCCTACAACATTCAACATCCGATCACCATGATCAACATCTATAATCTAAAGAAAAACTTGGGAGAACCCTTCTCGACCTTCCTCAAATGATGGAGGAAGAAGTTTTCACTTTATGCTTGACCTATTCCAAAAACTGAAAAACTTGAAATCTTCATCAACAATCTGGTTTTGGAACTCAATTATCCCATGCAAATGCAAAATCATACATCCTTTGATAAAATGGTAGAGAATGCCATCAAAATTGAGAATGTACTTGTCAAAAAAGGAGACATATCACTTCATAAGGAAAACAAGTACGAATCTAGTTCTAGTTCCAACAATAAAGACAAAGGTAAATTCTAGAACAAGAACAAGAATGTTGTAACAGATGGCATTGTTGATCATGTCAGTGTCCCATCAAAGGCACCAGCATTCAATCTCACCATGGGCACTCAAGCCATAAAAGATTCTGAACAAAAGGCATTTGAACCATCTCAAAAGTTGAAAGACTACAAACCATGGGTTACAGTACCAAAACGTGAGTTCACTCCTTTGGGTGAGTCCTTAGAATCTACCATGAAAACTCTGTTGGAAAAAAAAATCATCTCATTGCCTGATATAAAACCATTTGATCCTGAACCTAAACCAAAATGGTGGAAAGAGACTAATTTATGTGACTTCCATCAAAATAAGTACTTGGCCAAATAATAGTATCAGAAACCTAAAGCAATGGACTGCCTATTTCAGGATTGGACACCCCAAATGATTTCTAAATGGATTATTCAGTCTCATTTAATTATCGACCAAGGACGTAAACTTGGAATGGCATTTGCAAAGTATATGCTTCAAACCTTTTCATTCTAAGACTATCTATGGAATTCAAATGCTTATGCTTTAGGAAAACTATGCTAAAACTGGTAAACAAATGTATTCTAATCAAAGCAGGAAATTGCGGCTAGGAACTACTCCAATTGACTGTGCTACAGGAACATGCTACTAATTCTGTTATCAGTAGCTGCAGGAACAACATAGTTCTAACTACTTAGAAACAAATAGGAAAATGAACTCTATGCTAACAGAACAATTCACTCATCAAGTGGCCCCCCTTGAATGAGTGAATGAGAACTACAATCAAGATGAAAGATGCAAACTTGAACTAAACATTCTATTCATCCATAACAAAATCATTACACTAGATTGAAAATAGTATGCAAGAGTTCTATTATAAAAACCAATTTGTTCGACTAACTCCAACAGAGTCACAAGAGTCGATTATTTAAAAGAAAGATACAACTAACTCCTAAATCTACGATGACTTCATAAATGAGGATCGGTTACAACTCATAAAGTTTCAAAATAGAAACATTATTGACCATGAATAATCCTAGAAATATAGGGCATTAAGGAAACTAAATTTGCACACACATGTAACATAAAACATCTATCAACTTGCTTTGCTTGCAAAGATTCTGCAATCTATGGTTGGCTTTGATTACTCCAGCACCACTATGTTGGTCTTTGAATGCCCGTGGTCAACACCTACAAAATGATCAATGCGCACACATCCAACCATATACATATATATCCACATCATTAATATTAGGAAAAGGTGTAAGTCTTAATTAACACTCTTGCAAGTCCTATGGCTACAGGAGGTAACTACCCAAAACATAGCTTAGGCAAGGAAACATTCATTAACATGTATAGATACTGAAATTACCATTCTTGTCCATGAATTCAAGTAGATATTATGTCTTTAAAAGTATCCACATTTCCATCTTATGTTCACACATATATAAATAAAAACCATAAGTTCATATGCTTAAAAACCATAAATTCATGTCTATGTGCAATCAACTGTTCTAGAAAGAGGATAAAAAGTACTGAGAAAGATGGTTATTTAGAAGCCCATCATTCCCCCCAACTGAACTATTCCTGGTCCCCAGCAACCATGAAATTTTGAATCCTAGCACAGACTCTCAAGTCACTAGTTGTTCTTTGCCCAGACTCATCATGAACATAGTCAAAGTATCTAAGAGTCTCTTTGAATCTTTCCCATCGCAGAACTTCAGTGGCCATATCATAATCTACTACACTGTCATTCATCACTAGCAATGGCTGTAGGAAGAGTGGAGGCAGAAACCTCAATGGAAATCAATGATTAAGGAGTGTCCTTCCCAACATAATGTACCATGGAACTCTTCTTGTAGCAAGGGTCAAATTCTATGGTGAGTGAGGTTCCTTTGACTTTAGATCATGTGAAATCCTTATCCATCTTTTCCTGGAGGCACTGATTGCTATGGAAATATCACATGAGGAATGCTGGTCCCAGTCTGCAAAAGCTTGTTCTCATACTGGATATATTTTATTAGCCCCACTAGTGTTTGCTGTGACGGAAAGCCAGTCTAAATATGTTCATCTGGAATGCTTAACTTTAGGCCTCATCATTAAAGGAGCTATCATCTCATTGTTTTTGTATGGTGTAGCCTGATGTTCCCTGCTATTCTACATCCAAGACATAACCGCTCTTAACTGCACATCCCCTACATAGAGGAGTGAATTCCACTCTGTATCATCAGGAACTGCTAGGTTATGCAGGTACAATTCACATAATAGGTTTTTCAGAGTCATTGGAGTAGACATGAGGAGTTGATAGAGAATGATTGAGTCCTTCCATAATTCTTGTTAATTTGAAATTAACAAGTTGTTCTTTAAGGAATAATACATACACTGGAGATGGTGATCTGCATTCCATTAGCTCTAGAATTAGCCTTGTGATTTGATCAATCCTCCATTTCAATACCTCAATCTCATCTAATTTTTGTTCTAACTGAGAGCCCTGCTCACTAATGACTTGTTTCAATTTTTCTTTTTCTAATTCACATTGTGTCTTCTCCCATAATAATTGTTGATATAGGTTTATCCTTGCAGCCAGGGGTGTAGACAAATTTGGTGGGGGTAAGGGTTCCTAATTGAGTACATCCACCCATCCAAATGGAAAGTGAGGAGTTTTTATTATTTTCTTTGGTGTAGAGGACTCTCCTTTCCATAAAATAATTGTTTTTACTACATTACTTTCCTCACTAATATCAGTTGCTACCTTAGCCAGTGTTTCTAACCCATCCTGACTACTTTGCTTGGGCACTTCTTCAATAATTTTTGTCCCAAAGTCAGGGGTTTCCTCAGAATTCATACTAACATCTAGCCTGGCTGAATTATTTACAAATTCCTCTTTGTCCTCAGAGTCCTTGTCACTATCAATAAGTATGTAGTTAACTCCAGGGTTAACTTCTATTTATGGACTCTGATCTTTTAATGTAGTGTCACTGGCTGCAGTTTGATGAAACAATTCCTCAGAAGAGGACTTTTCCAAAGACTCATTTTCTATAGATTCATTCTCTACAGATTCAAAAGACTCAAGGTTAACAATAGGAACAAAAGCTTCAGGATCTTTCTCAAAAATCCTTCTACTTCTCCTCCTAGGGGGTATGAATGAGCTTGGAGGACTCTTCTGTTTCCTTCTTTTAGTGGCTACTTCCTCTGCAACTCCTTCAGGAGGGTTTTCAAAATTTCCTTCCCTAGGGGAATGTAAGGTTTCTTCCACATTGTTAGTATTATCACTAGGTTGTGGCTCTAATATTTCCTCTTTTGACTCCTTTGTTTTACCCTTATCCTCCCTAGATGTAGACCTGGTCCTTACGGACAGTGATGCTTTAGGGATACTAGAAGCTTCTTTACTTTTCTTTTTATTTCTCTGAGAAGTAGAGGCTCCAACAATGAAAGTTCTTTTCTTAGGTGACCTAGAAATGGAAGGGGAGGCTTCAGGATCAATTTCAATTCTTTGAACAATTTTACGAACCCCAGAGGATGTTTTCTCTCTCCGACCAACACCATGACCTCTAGGGCTGACCACTCTAGGTTCAGCCTCATTCATTTGCATAAATTCTTCTCATGTCCCAACCTTTTGTCTATTTAATTCTCTTTCTACAATTAGTTTTATCAAGCAATGATGCAAAATAGACTGGTTGCTTCTTGACTGGACTAATAAAGCTTGCTTTTTCACAATGTTAAATAGGAAGTTGAGAAGATTTACTAGTCTGTTGTCATGTCGAAGATGATTGAGAATTTTGAAATGTAGAGCATGTAACTACTTGTAGCATCCTTCGCAGGTGAAGTACTGGATAACAAATGCAGCTGGTTGAATGAATTCCATAGGCAAAGATAATTGCCAAGTACCTTGCTTCCTATTGATATCTAACTGGGGATCACTATGCAAAGTGAATTGGGCCCTTGCCCAATGCAGGTCGAAGTCTTTCACCCAATGCTCACCTTCTTGTGGCAAACCAGTCACTTCAGCTACTACATCTTCCATGAATTCAAACTTTAAGCCCTTGACCTTTGCAAATCCATCGTTCAAGGTGGATAAAAATTGTAGAGTGACTTCCTCATCAAACCCTTTAAGGCTTAGGCAATAATCCAACCGTCCCCTTCTTCTAAACATTTCACAAGTGGATGCATCATTTAACAAAACCCTGTGATCCACTGGCTCATGTCGTTGAAGGTCACCCCCCATTGCTACTCTCAAAAAATTTTGAATTCGTAGAACTTATTACTTCCACAGAGCTCGGAAATGGTAAATCATAGACCTTAATGCATTATGGAACAAGGTGTTGCAGAAGAAAAGACAACGTACTAACTGCATCTTGCTTCATAGAATTAAAGATTTTTGGACGAAATCTAATGATATTTTTTTTGCATAACATCTCATAATAGCTCACACGTGCCAAGGCTGCCACCTGAACACGTCACAACATATCATTAGAAATTAAGTTTAGCTTTTAATATCTTTAATTCACTTCAAATGTGATGATGTAATCATAGAAGGATAGATCATCAAGTCATGTCGCAAACATCTCTCAAAGATAAGAAACTTTAATTTTACATGCTAATTTGAAAATATAATAGTTCCCCCCCCCCAACTAAGTGATGGCATGGGTCCCACCAAGCTAGGTTATGCAAGAGTAGAAAATTAAAATGACACAAAATCCTAAAAATTAATGAATAAAAATAATATATGTAAGAGTATATGTGGCATGAACCTAGAAGTGCTGCAAGAAGAGTTGTCCAAAAAACTGCACTTGCATGAATAAAGTGATGGGATGGGGTGAATGAGTGGAAGAGAGAGAAGGTGAGATGAAAATTATTATGGAGAAATCATTCCACGAAATGTAAAATATTTATTATGATGTTCTTGAATGGAATCAAGAATTGGCGGAATGCTGGGTAGAAGACCCAGATTCTTCGGCTACAGGATCGCTTGCTTCAGCTGTGCTCTGGAACTACTTCAGGAACTCATCATGACTGATAGGCTTGTTGTAAAGTTTCAGGAGATGCCCATTGACAAGTAACTTAAATTTGACAGGGTTAATGGTTGAAAGCTGGATGACTCCATTGTCAAATACTGATATTATCTCATAAGGTCCAAGCCATCTGGTATGAAATTTTCTGGGTGTGTGCTGGTATCTTGAATCATACAACAGTGCCCAATCTCCCATAGAAAATTTCTTATCATGAATGAACTTGTCATGCCATTTTTTTCTTTGCTGCTGTATCAACTCCGTATTGTGGAGGGCAGAGTTCCTGTATTCATCCAATCCATTTAATTGCAGTAACTGATCTTCTTGAGCTTTGGTGAGATCAATATCCAAATCTAAGGCTGTACGAAGTGTTTTATGCTGGAACTCAATCAGCATGGAAGCTGATTTTCCATACACCAACTCAAAAGGAGTCAACCCTGTGGTGGTTTTCCATGTTGTGCGGTATGCCCATATGGCTTCAGGAAGGCGTGTAGCCCAGTCCTTTTTATGCACAACCACTATTTTGGTTAGAATAGATTCTATTTCCTGGTTTGTTATTTCAGCTTGAACATTGGCCTGAGGATGATAGGGTGAAGATTTCCCATGACACACCATATACTCCTGCATCAACTCTGTGATAAGATTATAGGTGAACTGTGCTCCTTGATCTGTGACAATTTCCCTTGGTACTCCAAATCTAGTGAATATGCATTCATAGAGGAACTCAACAAATTTTTGATCTCTAGCATGTCTCATAGCTTTGGCTTCAACCCATTTTGTGGCATAGTCAGTACATACTAAGATGTAGGACTTCCCATGAGAAGAGGGTTCAATGGGTCCAACAAAGTCAATACCCCACTTTTCAAAGGGCGTGACAACTACCTGAGCCTGCAGGGGCATTTCATTAGACTTTGTGGGACACCCCATATGTTGGCACCTATCACAGTTCCGGGTATGCTTTGCTGCATCTTTATGCAAAGTAGGCTAGTAGTATCCAGTTGTCAAAATTTTATAGGCTATCCGCTTTGCTGCAAAATGTCCACCGCATGGTTCATCATGACATACCCAGAGAATGTCATAAGTTTCATCCTCACAAACATAGCGTCTAGTGACCTGGTCTGGTCTTGTATAAAACATGAAGCTTGATATCCAAGAGGAGTTAAAACTCTTCTCAACCAATATGCGACACTATTTAGGAGAGAAGTGAGGTGGTGTTCTTCCTTCGGCAAGGTAGTTGGCTAAGTTTGCATACCATGGATTAAAAGAATCAATAGAAAATAAGTGTTCATCAGGGAATCTATCATCAATTTCTACAGAATCATCTGGTACTTGCAATCTTGACAAGAAATAAGCCACTACATTAGCCTTTCCTAGCTTGTCTATTATCTTTACATCAAATTCCTGCATGAGGAGTAACCAGCATGCTAATCTACCACTAATGGTAAGTTTATTCATTAAGTACTTGATAATTGAATGATCAGTATAAACAAATACCTAATAAATTGTGATGTAGTGCCTAAATTTGTTTAGTGCATAGACGACTGCTAACAACTCTTTTTCAGTAACAGTATAATTTAATTATGTTCCCTGCAAATTTTTACTGATATAATAAATTGTATGTTCAACAGTGCCTTCCTTCTATCCAAGGATTACTCCAATGGCATAGTTAGATACATCTGTATGGATGTGGAATGGAAGCTTCCAGTCAGGTCCTCTAAGAATAGGTGTTGTTGTTAGAACATCTTTCAATTTCTAGAATGATGCTTCACATGCCTCTGTCCATTCAAATTCAGCTTCTTTCTTCAATAAGTTCTACAATGGTGTTGCAAGTTGGCTAAAATCCTTTATGAATCTCCTGTAGTAACCAGCATGGCTAAGGAAAATCTTGACATCTTTATGCTTAACCAGAGTGGGAAGTGTGTTGATAACTACAATTTTTTCGGGGTCAACTTGAATTCCAAAAGATGAGAGGTAGTGCCCCAGGACAACTCCCTCCTCCATCATCATATAACACTTCTCACTGTTAAGAGAGAGGTTATAATCTTGACATCTCTTAAGAACCTTCTCCAAGTTAACTTGTGCTTCTTCAAATGTGGTTATGTGAGTGGTAAAGTCATCCATATAAATTTCAACATAGTCAGCAGCAATGTCAGAGAAAATACCTAACACTGCTCTCTGGAAAGTAGCAGGTGCATTGCACAACCCAAATGGCAAGACTAAATAAGCAAATGTTCCCCAGGGATAGGTAAATGTTGTCTTATCCTAGTCTTCTGGTGATATTTTTATCTAGTTATACCCACTAAAGCCATCTAAAAATGAAAAATACTTTTTGCCAACAAGATTATCAAGTACATGGTCAATGAAAGGTAGAGGAAAGTTATCTTTCTTAGTGGCTTTGTTAAGTTCTTTATAGTCAACATAGACTCTCCATTTTCTCCCCTTCTTTGGAACAATTACAAGAGGAGAAACCCACTGACTATCAGAGATAGGATAAATGAAACCTGCACTAAGAAGCTTCTACAACTCGGTCTTCACTGTGTCTCTCAAAGTAGGGTTAATTATCCTTTGAGCTTGCCTCACCAGCTTGTATTCAGGGCTTATATAGATTTTGTGAGTACAAAGTTTTGGATCTAGGCCTTTCATATCAGTATAGTCCCATGCATAGGCTTGCTGACTATCTTGTAAAAGCTTGAGAAGACTAGACATCTAAGATTCAATTAGGTTCTTATTAACATTCAGCTCCTTTCCTGATGCAATTTCAACTCTTTTTACTTTTTCCAACATGTGGACTTCCGCTATGGACAAAGACTTTATCTCATGGGGTAGCAAGGTGTAGAGATAATTAGGAACTATAGGAAGTTGAGATGTGGTTTGCTTGGGAATTATTGTTCGAAGGGAACAATTAGGATAATCACAAGATGATTCCTCAAACCATATTGATTGGTAAGGATTGTTGCTAGTATATCATCTTCTTCTTGTGATACCATGAATGAATTTCTCTCAATGACCATAAGTTTTTGCATAGCATTTGCTTCAAGGTCAGTATCACCTAAGTCTAGCCAGACAACACAATCAAGTTCACTTTGGGGTTTTGCTGGAGCATACAAAGTTAACTTCGTGGTATTTATCCCATTTGATATTGTCATTTTTCTTGACCGACATGCAATGCAAGCATCAACTATGGTGAGCCAAGGCCGTCCTAAGATTAATGGGTACCCTCCTAAGCTGCTGTGGGTGATAGGACTATGAAATCCAAAGGGTAATCTAATGGGTCCAAAGTAACAATAATATCTTCAACCATACCATCTGGTTTGACTATGGAATTATCAGCTAACTGCAATATTGTAGGTGTGTCTTGCAAACCAATGATACTAAGCTTTAGTAGAACTTCCCTAGTCATAACATTGATTGATGCTCCCAAGTCAATTAGGACATTCTAAATTTAGGTACCATTATTATGGATGGTGACCACTGGACTTCCTGGGTCAGAATACTTAGGCATTATAACTTTGCTTAGCATAAGATCAAAGAGCTGGCCTAAGACATGGACAGTATCAGGGTCTTTCTTCTTCCTTCTAGGCTATTTGATACAGGCTTCTTTAATTGCTTGGTATAGACTGGAATTTCTTTAAGGGCATCCAACAAGGGAATTTGCATTGTCATTTGTTTGAGCTGATCAATCAAATTAGTTGCTACATGATTTTCTTTTGGAGGAATAGCCTGAGACAATCTTTGTGGATAAGGAGGATGTTTAGGCACTGGTGCAATTTGAACAATAGGTGGAACATCAGTAGGCTGGTTCACAGGTATGTCCTCAACATCAACAACTTTAGTTATTATTAGCTCCTTGGGTGTAGGCAGTGTAGTTCCTGATTTGAGATGGATATCATTTACTTGCAAGGAATAAGCTTGCTACTTATTATTAGGATTTGGAGTTGGCTGAGCAGGAAGTTGAGTTGGATTTTGCAGGTTGATGTTGGCTACAAGAGGTGGCAACATAATAGCTTGCTGCTGAGGTGGAGGCATTATTGCTTGCTGCTGACTAGGCTGATTGGGTCCCCACTGAGGTTATGGTTGCCAGTTACCATGAGGTGGCCATTGGCTATTCTATTGTGGTTGTTGATAGGATTTATACTGCTATTGGTATGGGTTAAATGGTGGCTATTGCGGATAGGCTTGGTTATAGTGCGGTTGTTGGTTGGACCAGTTATAATTCCAATTCTGACCTTGAGGAGTAGAATTGTGGGGGTTATGGTTTGGCCATTGACTATTATTATTATTATAACCAAAATTATTCAATGGCTCCAGAGGCACACCTTGTCTCTAAGCCCATGGATGCCTTTGAGCAACATAGAAAACTTCGCCGTTCTCCTCATCTATGGCTTTAAACTCAATGGGCATTGGATTGATGTCCACAAATGCAACTATTTTGCATGTACATTTTCTTTTCTTCTCTCTACAATGAGAACAGAACTTAGCTAGCATAGCATCTGACTCTTCCTTCTTCCTCCTTGCTTGCATACTATCTAGCTAAGTGGTGACATCATTAATGATGTCCTACTTGAAGTCAGATAACAAATTAGATAGCTCCATTTTGGATACTCCTGAACCACCATTGGACCTATGTGGTAGGTCTCTAAGTGTTAGAAATAGGGAATACTGAGAGGGGGGGTGAATCAGTATTCTACAAACTTTAACTTTTGCCCAATTATGGATATAATAAATTATCTTAACACATGCATAACATAAGAAGCTAAACAACATGCATAGCAATAAAACTAAATAACTCATAACACATTATTTGTTCTTGAGGAAACCCTGGCCAAGGGAAAACCCGGTGGGGATGGTACCCACAAAGATCCACTAATCAAAAGTATCTTGTTAAGGATGTTGACCCTGTTAGGAGTCTATTACATGCATATAGTGTCTCAGTCCTGATTGAGGGACTATAGGCCTTGTTAGAAGCCTCAACCCTATTAGGAGTTGGCAGTACAAAAAGTGATTACCAGATGAGCCCACTACCCAAACAAGTAATATACAATATTTACTGATTACAAAAGTAGGTCAAGATACATAACCTTATACTACTTGCATCAATATCTCTTTGCTGCTCTTTCACTATTTCTATTACATATACATCATATATCTTGCATCATATCACTTCTTGATTATCATCATATCCTTCTTACAATTTACAATTACATTTATACAAGTTATTAAGGCTAATAGCTTTTCAGTCGGCTATCATATTAAAAAATAACTTTACCCAAGGGTTAACATCTAGGATGTCATCCCTTTATATTGTTAAGTCATTATTTTGATAAACAAAATAATCCCTTAACTCTTTATCAATTCTATCTTCATATTCTGTCTTGTCGGCTTAACACTGTCTTTAGAAAAACTGTCATAACTTCTTCCGTACATGCTGTACTGACTTGCACTTGAAGATGAGTCTTCAATAGTCACCATAGAGTCTATGTTCAAGTGTGCAAGCATTGAACTTACTCCAGTTGACATCGCAAACAAAAATTGTCTTCAGGTTCACTGGTAAAAACACACTGTCTCATACTTAGACAATTTTGCATTGTGCTCTGACATACTAGTTCTCTGACTTGTGGGATCTTCATGTAGATCATATGTTGCCATAATGACAACATCTATGTAACAAACTCAGCCAAATTTCCAACACTAAGTCCCCTACCCTTCTTCACAGTGGCCCTTGAATAATTTAGACATATATTCTTTATGTCAGCCCAACCTTTTTGTGTGATATCTCCTCCTGCCATCAAGTCTAGAGCCTCAATACTTCCATCATTCACACCCTTTAAGAAAAGGTGTTTCTGAGATGCCTCATTTAGTTGGTACTGTATATTACACTGTAGGTTGAACATGAATCTTGATACATAATCCTTCAAGGTTTCATCCTCCTTCTGAGACATTTTAAAAATGTCATCACCTTTCAAATATTGACCCCTACAATATTCTTTATACTTTAAAAGAAACATAGTGCGCATGGCATTCCAGTCTACTACAACATTAGCACCCAACCTCATGAACCATCTCAATGCAGCCTCTTTCAGGTTGATGGAAACAACTTCATCTTGTGGGCATCAGTGGTATAGTCATAACTCCGAAAAAGGATGTCAAACTCAAAGAAGAAGGTCTTAGGGTCTTCTGTAAGGAGGCCATAGAATTTGGGGAGCAAAACATTAGGTATGTTCTTAAAATTTTGGTTACCTTGTTGTTGAGGTATAGGAAAAGGAAAGGGAGCTTGAGCATCCATTTTGGGAGGAGGGCTTGGTGGTGGAGGCTGATAGATAATAAGAGCAAGTGGGTTGTCTTGGTATTCAGGTTCAACAAATAGGTCATTCAAATGCAGTGATTCCTCAGATGACGAAGAGGATATATGTTCCTGAGCATCAACAAATGGATTTTCAAAGGGTTCTTCTCCTTCATTCTCACTTTGGGGTTCTTCAACTTGAGGATTAAATAGATCAAATGGGTCCTCTTGGTAATCACGGGGAAGAAATCTCCCAAGGTGATCTCTCCTTCTATGCATAAAAATGCTTACTTAAGACTAAGTGCTAGATTAGGACTGAGAATGCAACTACAAGAATAAGTTTGAATTAACACCATCCTAGACAATGGTGCCAAAAATGCTTGGCCAAATAATAGTATCAAAAACCTAAAGCAATGGACTGCCTATTTCAGGATTGGACATCCCAAATGATTTCTAAATGGATTATTCGGTCTCATTTAATTATCTACCAGGGACGTAAACTTGGAATGGCATTTGCAAAGTATATGCTTCAAACCTTTTCATTCTAAAACTATCTATGGAATTCAAATGCTTATGCTTCAGGAAAACTATGCTAAAACTAGTAAATAAATGTATTCTAATCAAAGCAGGAAATTGTGGCTAGAAACTACTCCAATCGACTGTGCTGCAGGAACAGGTTACTAATTCTATTATTAGTAGCTGCAGGAACAACAGAGTTCTAACTACTTAGAAATAAATAGGAAAATGAACTCTACGCTAATGGAATAATTCACTCATCAAGTGGGCCCCCTTGAATGAGTGAATGGGAACTACAATCAAGATGAAAGATACAAACTTGAACTCAACATTCTATTCATCCATAACAAAATCATTACACTAGATTGAAAATAGTATGCAAGAGTTCTATTATAAAAACCAACTTATTTGACAAACTACAACAGAGTCACAAGAGTCGATTATTTAAAAGAAAGCTACAACTATCTCCTAAATCTACGATGACTTCATAAATGAGGATCGGTTACAACTCATAAAGTTTCAAAACATAAACATTATTGACCATGAATAATCCCAAAAATATATCACATTAAGGAAACAAAATCTACGCATGCATGTAATAAAAAACATCTATCAACTTGGTTTGCTTGCGAAGATTCTGCAATCCATGGTTGGCTTTGATTACTCTAGCGCCACTATGTTGGTCTTTGAATGCCCGCAGTCAACACCTACAAAACAATCAATGTGCACATATCCAACCATATACATATATATCCACATCATTAATATTAGGAAAAGGTGTAAGTCTTAATTAACACTCTTGCAAGTCCTATGGCTATAGGAGGTAACTACCCAAAACATAACTTAGGCAAGGAAACATTCATTAACATGTATAGATACTGCAATTACCATTCCTGTCCATGAATTCAAGTAGATATTATGTCTTTAAAAGTATCCACATTTCCATCTTATGTTCATGCATATATACATAAAAACCATAAGTTCATATGCTTAAAAACCATAAATTCATGTCTATGTGCAATCAACTATTCTAGAAAGAGGATAAAAAGTACTAAGAAAGATGACTATTTAGAAGCCCATCAATAAGGGTCATAAAACCAATAGCTGCATATGCTTGAAACATCTCATATAAGACAAAATTGATAATGGAGAAATTGTAATTGACAGTCACAAAACCAACAATGATCATACAGCATTCACGGAACCATTTTCGAAACATGGTCAAGGAGATTCATCTTCTCAACCTAACATGGGTGCTAAAGTCAATTACACCTACTCTGGAAATAATGATGTCATAAATATGGTGGAACTATGCCTATTTGAACATTGCAATGTCATCATAATTGTAAGAAAGGATATAGATAATCAATTAGCAAATGCAGTAACTTGATCACAAGCTCAGACACATTTGCAAGGACAAAACTTGAATTCATCAAATTCCCCTAAGGTGCCTTTCAATCTTTCATCTGCTTCTAAAGAGAGGGCTGCCTCAAAATCATCGAATCCTAAAGAGACTGGGCCTACATCATATAGTATTGTCCAACAAATCCAGCACACAAATGCAAAAATATCCATGTTTGAGTTGCTTCGGATATCTCTTGCTCATAGGGCTATTCTAGATAAGGCTCTGCTTGGTTCCAATGTTCCTGACAATCTTGATCTAGACAGATTCCAGACTATGGTTGGTCATCTGACATCCCCCCAGTATATCTCCTTTTCAGAGGAAGGTGAAAATTCACTGAATCATCCACATAACCAACCCTTGCACATCTAAGTCTTGATCCAAAACCATCATGTCAAACACGTGTTGATAGATGGAGGCACTGGTCTAAATATTTGTTCTTACAAATTGATCACACAACTGGGGTTATCAGAAGATTCTATTGATCCTAAAAAGAAGATAACCATCAAGGCATATGATGAGCAAGAAAGATCTTCCAAGGGAATAATTTTCCTACCTATCAGAACATGACCTGTTATTAAAGACATCACTTGTCAAGTTCTAGATCTTCCATTGGCTTACAACGTTCTTCTAGGAATTCCTTGGATAGATGAAATGCAAGATATTCCATCAACATACCATCAATGTGTTAAGTTTCCTTATGATGGAGTAGAGGTCACAATTCCAGCTGACATATCCACATCTCGCAATGCCTTGAAAGAAAGTGTTGACAAACTTGTTCCACATAATAGAGAATCTTTCACCAAACAAATAGACATTGCATCTACATCCAAGATGGAAGACATTGCCAAAGAAGTAAAAATTAAGGACACAAGTATGAGAGAATACACAATGGAACCAGTCCTATCTCTCACATCTCTCCCATTGTCCCCAAAATCTTATAGACAACCTTTCAACAAAGTGAAACCTACAGCTAAAGAACCTGAGGTCATATTTAATGGAAGTTTTATCACAAAAAAAGTATCCAAGAAAGAATATGATGAGGAAGAAGCTATATTGGCATGGTTGTACAAAGACGAGTCTCAATCCTAGACAGTTAAAAAATGTGACTCTAAAATGCCTAAAATCCCTGCCGAATCTTATGGACCAAGTCATAAACTCATGTCTAAAATGGGATACACTGGAAAAGGACCTCTAGGAACAAGGGGCAAAGGTATTGCTAAACTAGTTGAACATTGTGGAAGGACGACTAAAGAAACTATAGGCTTGGTATATCAAAAGAAGCCTTTTCATCTCAGCAAAAATGCTCCACATGTCTTAGGGTAGATTGAACCATCAACAGAAACTCAGCTAAAGGAAGAAACTCAACAATCAGACAGTGATGATTCAGACACCTCTGAGCTTATTGCTTTTGAATGTTTACCTCAAGAAATACTAGATCTCCTTAAAGATGAATAAAAACCTAAGGAGAATATCAATGTGGTAGCTACACAAGAACCTAATACTAACCAAAAGGAAGGTAAACCTATCACCATAGCTGAAAATTTGGGATACAACAGTGATTCTAAAATAGACTCTCATGAGTATGAATTCAAATTAGAATCAGAAGGAAATCCTACTTGGGGGATTTGTCCTAACTTTACACATGTTCTCAGATTTCTCAAAGGTCTAGATGAAGAATAAGAGGATGAATCAAATGACTATGAATGGGGAGTTATTCCAGAAGAAGATGAACTTATCACTGAGAAACACATTGATGTCATTCACCAATATTCACCTAAATCTGATGTAAGTCTAGAATGAAATGACAAATTTAACAAGTCTGATCCACCTACTCCTGAAGTGGAATCCAATAATGACATTGAGACTATTCGTGAATTGAACATTTTAAGGAGTAATATCACCTTTGAATTTGAGAGTCAGGTTAGGACCAATGATGACAACACCATATGCATGAATACCATTTCCCAATCCTCCCCTACATTGACTACCCAACATCCATAACTTATTGACCAAACGTCCATTGATCCAAGCCAAAATATCCATACCTTTTGAAATGACTATGCCCTTGCTTGCTACCTCAATGCAGTGGAACCTACGACAACTTCCATCAGTGAACCGAGCATTAGCATGACAGAGTCAGATATCAAATATCTCAGTCAGAAAAATAAGAGTAAAAAGAAAAAGAGTTATGAGGGTGAAAACCACTTTGTGGTATTCTCAAAACCTAAAATAGTAAAAATAAAAGATGTATCTAAAGGTGAAAACCTCGTTGAGGCACCTAAGGTTGAGGTATTTATTGTCCTTCTAAGTCATTTACAAGATAGATCTCCAGTATTGATAGAGCCCACTCAATCTATCAACTTGGGTACAACATAGGAACCACAATTGATTCATGTAGCACAATCCCTATCAGAGGAAGAGAAACAAACATTCACTACTTTCTTAACAGAAAAGAAGATCAACTTCACATGGAAGTATTCAGATATGCCAGGGTTAGATCCAAATTTGATAATGCATCATCTTTCTATAGCTCCAGGAGTCAAACCTGTTAAATAGAAGTTGCAAAAGATGCATCCACATGTTGCACTGCTAGTCAAAGTTGAGCTAGAAAAGTTACTAAAAGCCAGATTTATCCAAGTTATAAATTATGCAGAGTGGATCTCCAACATTGTTCCAGTATCAAAACTTGAAAAATATATTAGAGTATGCACAAACTTTAGAGATGTAAACAAAGCATGCCCTAAGGATGACTTTCCACTACCAAACATCGATATGATAGTGGATATGACTGCGGGCTTTGAAATGTATTCTTTAATGGATGGTTTCTCTAGATACAACCAAATCAAAATTGCTCCAGAAGATCAAGATAAAATAGCTTTTACATGTGCATGGGGTACTTTTTGTTGGAATGTCATGCCATTCGGTCTTAAGAATGCTAGTGCTACATATCAATGAGCCATGACATCTATCTTTCATGACATGATGCATCAAACTATCGAAGACTATGTTGATGACACCCTAGCTAAGTCTATGATAAGATCATAACATTTGAATGACTTGAGCAAAATACTAGATAGAATGGAAAAGTTTAGTCTCAAACTGATCCCTAAAAAGTGTTCTCTTGGTGTCACTTCTAGAAAACTCCTAGGCTACATTGTTTCAAAGAAAGGCATTGAAGTAGATCTTGATAAAGTCAAAGCTATCATGGAGATACAACCTCCTAAAAATATCAGTCAAATGAGAACCTTACAAGGAAGGGTGTAGTCAATCAGACGTTTCATATCTTAGCTAGCAGACATATCACAGCCTTTCACAAAAACATTACCTACAGGTGTGACTTTTGCATGGAACGAGGAATGTGAGAAGAATTTCAACCACATCAAGCAATATCTATCAAATCATCCTATTCTGATGCCTCCTATACAAGGGAATCCATTGATACTATATGTCTCCACCACATATACATCATTGGGGGCATTGCTAGCACAACATGATGAAAATAAGAAGGAAAGAGGCATATACTACATCAATAGAACACTAGAAGCATATGAGAAGAACTATTCAATGATAGAGAAATCATGTCTAGTTGTGATCTTTGCATCGTAGAAACTGAGACATTACATGTTGGCTCATACAACACAATTGGTAGCTAAGATAGATCCATTGAAATACTTATTGAGCAAAGTTGCCCTCATAGGTAGACTAGCTAAATGGGTGATGCTATTAAGAGAATTTGACATAGAATACATTGAAAGGAAAGATATCAAAGGTCAAGTCATTGCAGATCAGATGACTGAAGTACCAATGTTTGATGATACACCATTACAAATGGAATTTCCTAATTCATCCATCATGCACATATCTTCTAGGACTTGGCATATTTTCTTTGATGGATCTTACACATAGAATGGATCTGGAGTAGGTGTCTTATTCATAACACCACAAGGTTACTCAATACAAAAGCATTCAGAATCAAATTTCCTTACACAAACAACATTGCTGGATATGAATCTCTACTTAATGGCATGAAGATAGTAATTGAGTGGCGAGTAACAGAGTTGCACATTCATGGAGACTCACAACTAGTCATACACCAAGTTAATGATGTGTACCAAATGAAAGATGATAAACTAATTTCATACAAACGCATGGTCGATGACCTTAAGAAATATTTCATATCTATCACATTTGAATATATTCCTAGAATAGAGAACAAGGCTACTGATGCTATGGCAACATTGTCTTCTCTACTATAGCAGCTTGAACATGAGCTACGTTATGAGTTCCTGGTGGAAGCACTGTCATTCCCTGCATATGATTCCACTGAAACCTGCATGATCTACACTATTATTGGGCATGATTCTTCTAGATACAAAAAACTATACTCCTACCTTAAAGAACAAATCATTCCTGATACCTTCAACCGCCATGAGAAATGATACCTTATTCGAAATGCATCATGGTATGTCATCATTGGTAATGATCTATACAAACGAAGTCTACATGGTATACTTCTTAGGTGTTTAGAATGTGAAGAGTCTCAACGTGCATTAGAGGAAGTCCATAACAATATATGTGGATCACATTCCAACAGTTTAACACTAGCTTGAAAACTTATTAGGACTGGGTATTATTGGCCTGAAATGGAGAAAGAGGCTATCAAATATGCTAAGAATTGTTAGAAATGTCAAGTCCATGGGAACTTGATTCATGCACCAGGGAGAGATCTTATCCTCACTCTTCTAGTGGACATACCCATATCATTACAGCTACAGACTATTTCACAAAATGGGTAGAAGCAGTCCCTTTGACTCAAGCAACCTGCAAACAAATTTTAATGTTCATCTTGAACTACATCATATGTCGGTATGGAATCCCACATTCAATAGTCACAAATAATGGTGGCCAATTCAAGAATAGGGACTTAGATTCCTTATGTGCTAAATTCAAGATCATACAACATTGGTCGTCCATCTACTATCCCCAAGGGAATGGACAAGCATAGGCATCAAACAAGAACCTCTTGAAGATTCTACATCGAACAGTTAATAAAATAGGAAGAGACTGGCATCTCATGATCAATCCAGCTCTCTGGGCCTATAGAAAAAGTATCAAAATGCCCACTGGGGCTACTCCATTCACTTTAATTTATGGGTCTGAAGTGGTACTACCTATTGAGGTTGAAATCCCATCATTAAGAATTAGAATGCATGGTCTAGTAACTAATGATGACTACATAGTGTCTAGGTTGCAAGAACTTGAACTACTAGATGAGTGCAGACAAGAAGCATATGATCATCTCAGAGTATATAAGAAAAAAATGTCTAGAGGCTACAACAAGAAATTCAAACACAAAGAATTTCAGGTTGGTGATCTAGTCTTGAGAGAAAATCCTAAAAATCAATCACATAGAGAACACAAGGGGAAGTTTGAACCCAACTGGCTGGGTCCCTTTGTTATCACTGCTACTTTTGGCTCTGGAGCCTATCAACTCTCAATGACTAAAGGAGAACAACTTCGAGAACCAATCAACGTTCTCCATTTGAAGAAATTCTATGCCTAAGGCATTTAGTATTAAAAAATGTCCTTAAAAAATTATAAAATTTGGAAAAAGTCCTGAAAAAATGAACATCTTGGTGAAAACCTAGCAATAGGTGCCTTGATGATTCACAAAAAAATAAAAAAAATATCAAAAGTACAAAAAATTTGAAAAGATAAAAATACAAAAAAATGAGAAAAAGAAAAAGTGCCTTGGTGAAAACTTGGAAATAGGTGCCTTGGTAGCAAAAATAGAATCTCTATCAAGATGGTGAAAACCTGGCAAACGGGGGCCACTTGTTCAAAACTCTCCATTTATCAGCACAATCTTTGTCTTTCCCAGCTTTCAGTCCTACTTTAGTTTGTACATATCTCTTGGTTTGTTTCTGCATTCCTATTTTCAATAAAGTCGGTCTATGCACCATTTAGCTCAAACATTTGTATCCTATCAATGTTTCAAAACTTGGGGGCAATTAATGTCATATCCTATAGTCTCCAGTATACCTCAGATGACTCATATCTAGTCAAGGTCCTTTTGAAGCTACATCCGAGTCAGTCAGTCAGTCTCCTTACCAGAAAGGATTTTGCAATAAAACACGAACAACATCAACACAAACAAAATGAAAACAATCTATGCTTCACATGCTTTTATCTCCTTATATGCTTACTGATTCACATTGAGATTTTTGCTTATTCTATCCCCTCGAGCTCTTCGATGATGTCCTTTGTTGGATTTAGAGAGTGATGACTAGGGGCATAATCTTTTCTTTGTCTTCTGCTTGTACGTGAAAATCTAACAACTTTGGAAATTTTGGATTGAAATGGTGTCCATTTGTAAGAGCCTCCATCACGTATTGGATGGCAATGTGTACCTCGACCATTGATACCTAGAAAATTCAAGGATGTTTGATCTAACTATTGTCTTTTTGAGTGAGTTCTTAGTCCTACTATGAAACACAATCTTACCTAAGGATGTGAATGATAAAGGGTCACTACGGGTAATTCACATTGGATTTAGAATGATCTCTTGATTGCTTGATGTGTTTGCACCGCAAGGCATATTTAGGTCATCAAGATGTTTATGTTTTGATGCTTATACAAATTGCTATATCAAAATGGACATGATATTCAGGTCATCCTAGCATTTATGCCTTGGTGCTTATATCTAATCCGACATTCCGAAAACAAAATCAATATTCATATGACCATGGTTGTCTAGTCATTGGGTGTTGTATTGAATTTTGAGAATACAAATCAATATTCATATGTCTATAGTTTCCTAACTAGTGGATGTTGTATTGATTTGATTTATCCGGTTACCTAAAAATTCTGTGATGAAAACAACCAACACATGATCAGTGACTAAGTCCTAGGTCTTAGGTTTGCATTTCACTTTTCACTTTTCACTTTGCATGATTGCATGATCTCAAGATTGCCAAATCAAACTTGAATTCTTAACGATTCTTCAAACCTAATCCAAAACATGATACAAGAGCTGAGTCTCATATGAAGGCCTCTTCATAGATCAACAAGCAGTCACCATCCTGGGTTAAACATCCTTTTTGACAAAAGACCGAGTATTTGTCTTCATCAATACCTGCAAATATATCATGTGTATCACTGTATTTCATTGCATTTCTCATATTCAATTCATTGCATTACATACATGAGCATCCATAAAGCATAAACAAATCATACATTTCCATAAATCATAATCAACTGCATTGCATCATCCATACATTTGAAAGAAATCATTGCATTGCATATTCCATACATTCTACACTACTCAAAGCATTTACATCACATGATATCATCATACATAAAATGACAAGTACACATGAAGTCACAACCAAAATCAATCGATCTCATATATATCATAAATCAGAATAGTCAGAGGTGCACTACTGGCACAAGATACAAAATAATGAGCTCATGAGAGCTATCAAAATAGATCAGTGTGTATGAACAAATGACAAAATCAGTGAACAACATGATAGATCAGCTGTCTGCCTACTCCTCTACATCTGGTGGGGGTGGTGCAGGTGCATCTGACAGTGGCTCAGCCCGCGATGCTCTGGATTCCTTTGAGACAATCATATATTGAGAGTATGTAGGAACTCTCTATGTAGTAGGTACAATGACATAGTATGCAAACACATTATACACAACCCATGTAGTCTAATGTGTGACCTCTTCCTACAACCATTTGCAATCGGCCTCTTGCTCTAGGCGCTGTCTCTCAGACTCCTTTAGTTGCACCTCCAATGTAGTGTTATGTCTAAGCCACCTAATGATGTCCTAAGGAGTCTTCCTCAGTCTAGGATCTACATCTTCCATTGGCATATCTATGTCCTCACTCAGTTGATCAGCAACCTCTACCTTGCGCACCTTGCAGTGTCTAACCTTAGCACCAAGATCAAAATCAAGATCCACCTGTGTAGTATCAGTATCAAGGCCTACATCCTGTTGTGCCCCAAGAACCTCATCAGCACTCCCAATGCTACCAAGTGTACCACCCTCTCCTCTAGTAGATTTCCTCTGAAGCACTACAGGTCTCCCTGCTGTAGAACTTGAAGGGCGAGGTGGTCTCATCTGTCCAACTGACCTCTATGGAGTAACCATAGCTCTAGGTCTAGGAGGTGTGGGCTGCACAATAGTAATATGCACCTCACAACATCTCTGGCCTCTACTCATGGGTGCACCTGTCACATCTACAACCTCCTCCATGGTGGGGATTAGCTCTGTGGGATTAGAGAATCTCCTCATCAGGTACTCCGCTAGCCAAGCAACATAAGCATCTATAACCCCAACATCAACTACCTATGGTCTGTAGTCCCACTCTCTCGACACATATCTTGTATACTCCTGACTACAAAGAGCATAAGATAATCTAGCTGTCCATCCGAGTCCTAGCTCTTGCACAAAATGTGCATATGTGGCATAGTCCTAAGGGGCATCTTGGATGATGTCATACTACCTCCACACTTGTGTGATGATAAATCTCTCGAGGATAGTAGTGGAGGGACTTATCAACACCTGACTTTGGCAGAAATAGCTGAACTGCGACTGAGCAGTCGGCCATGCCTCTACCTGTAAATATAGTTGCCATATGATAAAGGTCATGTCATCAAGGACCCACCTCTAGTACTCAGTGATACCCATACAGAACTATGTCACATATCCAGAATATACATATATAATAGGCTCCTGCGGTTGTCATTGACTCTAACATACTGGCCGACATATGGGAATGTGCTCCCATGCCCAAATCTGTAGAACCAATGCACCCGAAGCAAAAGACTTGCTCTCATGATACATAATCTCATGCATCTCTGTGAACATATGTGCAAACATGCATTGACCCCAACCCAAATCAGAAGGAGTAGCCATCAGATGAGCTACCATCGGGGCCCAGCCCATCAAGAGACCATTCTGCTGACAGTCAGACATGACGATCCCACCGATCATCCCTGCTATGATGCACTCAAGTCTATAGGTCTACCCATATCGCTATGTCAGAGTCTCCCAGGATATAGACTGTGCCAACTAATCATCATCTCCAAATAGAGTCCTAAAAGCATGAAGGCCAACATTCCCCGCACTAACATAATTAGGACGAGGATCATGAAATGGAATATGTAGAATCCTATATACGTCCTCAGGTGTGACAGTAATCTCTCCAGTGGGTAAATGGAAAGTCTGTGTCTTTAAATGAAACCGCTCTATCAAAGCATTTAGTAGACCATGGTTCACCCAAATCTTAGGCAAATGGATGAGGTACTCTAACCCGCATGCAGCTAGGTGCACTCTCAGTGGGTCAAGCAGTGACACACATAATCTCTGAGTAGCTAGGTGTGGTATGCGAACATGAACATCAACATAGATGACCTACACAATACAAAAGTAGGGTACCCTATCAGTAACTTGGTAAAAAATTAGGCTATAAGTACAGAAATTGCAAAATTAAACACTTCAGAAGGTACATTAAATGCTAAGGAATCAGCCTAAGAAATTAAAAAAAATAAAAAATTTGACCTAAGGAGGTGAAAAACAATCATAGTTTTCCATATGAGTTTTCAGACTGGTGTCAAAACTCGTACGAGTTTCTACAGGTTCCCATATGATAATTCATGAGTATACGATAATCTAAGGGTTCCCATACGACACTTGAAGGACCCGACGAAATGTTGTACGACATATGGGTTCTTCTCATATGACTTTCAGACAACACGAGGACGACACTCTAAAATAATTTCAAAACTCGTATGAGTCCCCGTGGATTGTTGTATGACTTTTCACAGTGCAAATATAAAAAAAGAAAAAATGCGTATGAAAGATTCTTAAAATGTTGAAAACATGCAAAATTTGACCTCACAGAGAGGCACAAAGGTCCACTTACCGGGTTCCCGTACTGGGGAGGTCGCTGGTGTTGCTGGCTACACTCGAATCAGTGTGAGGAGACTGGAACTGCCATGTTAGCCATTTTTATCTCAAAGGGCTCCACATAAATCACAAAAGACAAAAGTGAATAATGATTTGAAAATGACCCTTTTGGCCCGTATATAGGTTTTGACCTAATTTTTCAAAGTGCTCCGTTTTCCAAAAAAATTGCACCCCTAGCTAATTTCGACGTTCTAAATCCATTTTCAAGATCAAAATCAAAATCTGAGATCGTTTACATTGTCAAAATCATGATTTAAAATTTTCAGACCTAGGATGACCAACTGCTTGTATAGTTGACCTTCAATCATCATAGAAATCCTATTTTCAACTTAATTGATTATCTTACATCAAACTATCAAAATTTCAACTTGGTCAACCATGCTCAACTCATGGTCAAACTTGGTCAAACTTAGTCTTCTGGACCTCTAAACGATGCAAAATGCATTTCTGAACGTGCACAACCACTTCTCAAATCAATTAACATGCTTCTAAGCCATTTAATGCTAACTTTTCTTGTCAGATTTTGATTTTTATCCCGAAGGGGGCATGGTATTGCACATCAATCAAATCTGTAAATCAAATCTTTCTTTCAGTGATCAAGACAACAACCACGTCTAGTTGCTGATTCATCAAAAGACCTCATCGCTTGGGGCACATCGCTTGGGGCATATCAGATTCATTGAGATCCATATCAATCTGGTATTCTCTTTATCTTGCAAACTGTATCAGCTCTTCGTAACCATCGGTTCAGTTATGTTATTTCCTTGGTTCTTCGTAACTGAAGGGTTCAGATTTGGCATCCTTTTGATTCCTTTGGACATTCAGGTCTGGAGTTAGGACAGTCACTTCTTTGTAATCATAGGTTTAGAATCAGGCATTTTGATACTTCTTCGTAATCACCGGTTCATTGTTGATATAGTTAGCATCATCTTGATTCTTGGTCAATCAGGACCTGAATCACCAACATCTTCAAATCTATCAATCGGTTTCTATCTTGGAATCGGTTAATCTTTCTGGATTAATTTTTCCCACCACATAACTGAGTCCACATCCTCATCAAAAATAGATTAATCTTTGAACCACTGCGCTTCGCACAACAATTCAAAGAGGGGCAAAATGTAATACCCCAAAAATGGGCTATAGGTTCATTAACCTATTACATCATCAAATCGAACGAAATCGACATCAAAGTCCTAACCCAAGGCACATCTACACATTAGTTATCAAAATCCTAATTGATTATCTTAATTCAACATTGGAGAATATTCCTTGAATATTCCTAATTTATCTAATTATCCTAATTGAATATTATTTGGCGATAAATCATATTTATCCTAAAAATTTGATTAATTGAATATTTTGAATATTTAATTAATTAATTTTAATTCTACCACTTAATTATTTAATTAGATTTATTCCTAATTATATTATTAAATTTTGACAATAAATCAAAATCCCTATGAATAATCAGTTGAATTCTTATTTAATTGATTAAATCCAGTTGTCAATATTTAATGATATAGTTTTGAATAAAGTTTAATTAAATAATTGGTTAACCCATAAATCAGTTATTTTAATTTAAGATCAGTTAAGTTGAGAATAAATCACTTTATTTTTAAATTAATTCATATTAAATCATGCACAATCAGAAAAGCAGTCAACTTTAAATCAATTATCAATTTCAATTTGTTAACTTTCTAAACTCGACATCTGATTATGAGTTGAAAAAGTGAACTAAACTCTATTTTGAGTCATAAAGTGCTTTTGCATGATTTTACGAGTTAATCTATTCTTGATTTCTTGTTAACTCAAAAATCAACCTGAGTTTATCAAGAGTGATTTCTAGCTTTTCTCAATGCATCCTTAAGCCCTGGATTTATATATAATCAAGGCTCAGCTCCTCACAAAATGAACCCTCGAATTTGCACAATTACTCTGGCGAATTTGCATCTGAAGAATCAAGCTCTTGCGAATAGGCGATTGTGAGATTTTGTTATTGTTTTTGAGGGTTCATAGCATCCATTTTTCATATCAATTCATAGCATTGTTAGATCAATTTGCATATAAATTTCATTCATCTAGATTAGATTCATATCAGTTTTCATCTCATTGTATAGAAAATCCAAAAAAAATAGATTAATTTGCATTCATATCTCATTGCTCTCAATCATTTAAATCCTTTGTTTAGGTGTTGCATTGTCACTGATCTCGGTTTGAATCTGAGAATACCATACTCTCACCTACTAGAAGACAGTAAATCACTTGGTTAGCTAGTTTCATTTATATTATTGATTTTTGATTTACTAAATTCTAATGTTTTACTGAAGTGTTGTGTTTGCAGCTAGGTACAATTTTCACACACACAGTGACCAACAAGATGGAAGTTTGTGAATGATCCATCAATGAATAGTTCATCAATGAAGTTCCTATACTTAATGATAATCCAATGTTTCAACAAGAGTAAGGGGATGCTGAACCAAATGTCCTAGAATCATCAAATCAATCAATCAATATCATAATTATCAAAGACAAAGACAAATTTGAATCCACAAACATGGTGACTGGAAGTCAATCAAAAGTAACTCTCAAATGTGTCTCATCAAATCAACCAACAATGACAAAACCAATGACATCCAAGCAAATTGCATCATCATCTTCATCATCAAAATATAGCTTGGTTGATCAACTTCAATGTACTCTTACTCAGATCTAGATATTGGAATTTCTTAAAATCTCTCCCTTGCATAAAGAGATTCTCAAATAAGCCCCATTAGAAGTAACTATTCCAAAAGATTTAGATGTGAGTCCATTCCAAGCTATGGTCAACGATCTAACGTCACTGCACCATCTATCTTTCTCAAAAGAAGATGACAAATTGCTTATCCATCTGCATAATCAGTCATTGTATAGAGAGGTCCCAATTCATAAACATCATGTCAAACATGTCTTGATAGATAGAGGCACTAGTTTGAATATCTGTAATCTAAATTTGGTAAAAGCCTTGGGATTCTCTAAACATGCAATTGGTCCTAGAAGGAAAATAAATATAAAGGCATGTGATGATGAAGAAAGATTATCTAAAATGCTAGTTGTGTTTCAAATAAGAGTGGTACCCATTGAGAGGGATGTCAAATGTCAAGTCCTAGATTTACCATATAACATTCTATTAGGTAGGCCTTGGATCCATGATATGCAGGCTATTCTGTCTACTTATCACCAATGTGTAAAGTTTCCTTATAATGGAGTTGAGGCAAGCATAGCAGCAGATACCAATTACCCTTGAAATAATTTAAGACAAGTTGTTGATAGCATGGTACCACATAATAAATAAGCTTCTAGAGATCACAAAGTTGAAAGTTTGAATGCTGCAATATTGAGAGATTTTGAGAAAAAATTGAAGATAAAGGAAAATGGTAAGGGAGAATATAGAATTGATTAGATGCCTTCCATGGATTATCTACCCACATCTCTAAGATCTTATAGGAAAACCTCATCATCCTTCAAACCTTATAGTTCCAAAGCATTGACCATTCATGATGGTACCTTTGTAAGAGCCACTACTTCTCTAGATGATGAGAATGAAGATAAAGTTGTCTTAAATTGGCTATACAAAGGGGAAGAAGAAGAAGTGTACAAAGAAGTCAAGCATATAGAGATGTATCCTCAAATATGAGAAGGGTTACCATTTAATACAACAAATGGGATACAAAGGCCAATGACTGATTGGAAAGAACAAACAAAGACTTGTAGAGCCTATGAACATGATCTTTAGAAATCCAAAAGACCAAACGAGATTAGGATACAAAGAAGAAGCTAACCCTCTATCCAGAGATGGTCCCATCTTTGATCAAGGAGATGATTCCAAAGAAGAAATATAAGGAGATCCTATATCTTATGAAATATTTCTACTCTTTTAAGGAGATCCTATATCCAACATGAGTACTATTTCTCAAGGAGAACTCTATATACCGTAACAACCAAGAGAACTTTCAAATCTAGAAGAATCAATTGTACCTCAACAATCATCACAAGAAGTGGACCAAAAAAGACATGAAGAAAATAATACACATCAAGGAGATAACCAATCACAAGGGAATGTTAGCCATCATGGAGAGTCCTTTATGTCTCAACAACATCCCATTCAAGACCTCGAGATCTATCTCAATGAGGAAAACACACCAATGACAATTGCACATTTCTTAAATTTGATAGAAGAGAGTCAAACATATTCACATGAGTATGAGTAGGATACATACTCTGATGTAACAATGTAAATTGAGATAGATGTGATTCACAATTATTCATATCAACTAGAAGAGGGTCAAAGCTCAAATGTTGGATCTTTTGGATTAGTTCCTCACAATACCAAAAATGACTCTAGTGATGTTGCTCAAATTCTTAACGGTATAAATAATCCTTCAGAGGGTAAATTAGTAGAACTCATCTTGATTATTGATAGTTTTGATGATAACGTGATAATGTCCCTTGATCCTATTGAAAATAATACTAATGACTCCTTATCCATATTGCATCCCAAACTCATTGAATGGAACCATAAACCTAGTTACTTTTTCCAATGACTATACTTTGGCTTGTTACTTGAATGAAATTGAACCTCTCACTTCTTCCATCAATTATTCTAGTGGGAATATGATAGTGGAAGATATCAAGTTTCTCAGTCTAAAGAAGAAAAATAAAAAGAACAAGAGATTTGATGGTGAAAAACACCTAGTGACAATGTTAGATCCAAAAATATTAAAAAAAAAATGTATCGGAAGGTGAAAACCTCTCTGAGGATCCTAAAGATGGGAAACTTGATATTCTTCTTGACCACTTTCAAGAAAGGTCATTAGTGCTGATTGAACCTACACATGCGATTAACTTGGGAACAACAAAAGCTCCTCAACTAGTACACATTGCTCAATCCTTGTTAGAAGAAGCAAAAAAATAATTCACTAAATTATTTATGGAAAATAGAATAAAATTTGCATGGTCCTATTCAGATATGTTGGGTCTTGGTCCTAATCTAATATAATGCATCATTTAGCTATATCCCCTAGGGTTAAACCAGTAAAGCAAAAACTGAGGAAAATGCATCCACATGTGGTGTTGCTAGTCAAAGTAGAACTGGAAAAACTCTTAAAAGTTGGGTTTATAAGAGTAATAGATTATGTGGAGTGGATTTACAATATCATTCTTTTATCTAAACTAGACAAATCAATCAGGGTATGTACATATTTCTGAGATCTCAACTGAGCCTATCATAAAGATGACTTCCCACTTCTAAATATTGATATGATTGTTGATCTTACCACTGGCTATGAAATGTACTCACTTATGGATGGATTATCAGTCTATAATCAAATTAAAATAGTAATGAAGACCAAGAAAAGACAACATTCACATGTGCTTGGGGCACGTTTTGTTGGAATGTAATGCCATTAGGGCTCAAATTTTTTGGTGCAACTTACCAACAAGAAATGACCACCATATTTCATGACATGATGCACAAGAATATGGAGGATTATGTGGATGCGATATTGGAAAAATCATTTAACACAAAAAATCATATAACAAATTTGGGAAGGATCTTTGATAGAATGGAACAATTTAGACTAAGACTAAATCCAGAGAAATGTGCCTTTGGAGTGACCTTCGGGAAAATCTTGTGCTTTATTGTCTTAGCTAAAGGCATTGAAGTTGATCCAGTGAAGGTAAAAGTAATCATGGAAATGAAACCTACCAAGAATATTAGTTAAATAAGGACGTTACAAGGCAAGCTTCAATCAATAAGACAGTTCATTTCTCAGCTAGCAGATAAAGCTTAACCATTCAAAAAGACATTACACAAAGGAGTCACTTTCGAGTGGGATGAGATGTGTGAAAAGAACTCCAATAAGATTAAAAAGTATTTAGAAAATCCACCAATAATGATGGTTTTTATTCATGAAAAGCCTCTATTGTTATATATATCTACAACAGTGACATCATTGGGAGCTTTAATAGCATAGCAAGACGAAGCAGAAGAAAGAGAAATCTATTATATCACCAAAACACTAGTATCATATGAGCTCAATTATACTATTATTGAGAAGGCATGCTTGGTCATACTATTTGCATCACAAAAGTTCAGACATTATATGTTGTCTCATTCAGTGAAGCTTATAGAAAAAATTGATCCATTAAAATGCTTGTTGAGAAAAGCAACATTGACTAGCAAGTTGGATAAGTGGGGGATGATATTAAGTGAATTTTATATTGAGTACATAGATAGAAAGGATAATAAGGGATAGGTAATAGCTGATCAATTAGTTGAGTCACCACTTCAAGATGATAAACTGTTGAATATAGATTATTTGGATGAAGCAATCTTACACTTAGCAGAGTACCCACGTAAAATGTTCTTTGATGGTTCATTCACCCAACAGGGGTTCGAAGGTCGTATCTTTTCATAACACCTCAAGATTTGTATACACCTAAAAATGGTCAAGCAAAAATCAAAGCTATTGGATTAATTGAATTAAGAGGATAAAATAATTGTGCAATAAATTTTAATTAATTAATTGTATAGTTAAATCAAATTCAATTCAACCCATTCAAGGTTACACATAGCTAAGATAAATCAAATAAATTAATTAATAAACCCTATTATTCTCACCAACCACATGGGGACAAAATCAAAATCAACCAATAAGAATGAAGGGAATGAACTCACATGGATCAAGTCCAAATCAATTCTACACCACTCATCTTGGAGATGCATCTTGACCGTTCATTTTGTCTCTTTGTTACAACCTTTGAGAAAAAAATATTTACTTTGTCCCAACATTTGAAAATATCAACTTGACTCAACTTTGATCATGGTTAATCTTACTCTAACCCATAGCCTTGGGAAAATCTATAAATAGTGAGCATTTCTATGAGCAAATAATCTAGAATTCACTTGCATATTGCATCCATATTATAGGCATTTGATTTCATGTTTTAGAGAGAATTTAGCAATGTTTTAGCATAATTTAGCATAATTTGAGTTAGAATGGCATAATTCATCCAACATATCTTTAATTTCTCATTCTAGAGCTGTCTCTAATGGATGCTAAGCTGAGAGAATTTCTTTAGCCTCTTTAGATAGAGAGAGATAAGATGATTTTGAGAGGACTTGCTTGAATTGATTGACCATTTAGCTTTATCTTTCATAATTCAAGTAGATTTATCATTGTAATGTCTCATGAATATATTTTTCATACACAAAATGGTGCGCACTGTGGGGCATTTGCCTCATACTAACATGTTTTGATGATTTGTATGTAATTTTGATGAATTTGTGTTGCAAAATTTTAAATTTGTAGGTACAAAAACACATTTGATAGAAGAAGTAGCACGTATACGGTGAGGTTTGACACCTTTACACAATGGAGTAGTGCATGCATGGTAAAGTCTGACACCTTTACATAGAGTTTTGACGTGTCCAATATTTCTTTTGTCTTCTTTCTATCATTCTTTCAACGCTTACTAGTTACCTTTGTGATGCATTTAATACTATGTTTCAACACGTGTTAAATTTCAATCATTTAAATAATTCTTAATAGTAGTAAAATGACACGTATAGTAATTTCTGTAGCTCTTAGTGAGAAAAATAGCAGTGTGTATGTAGGTTTCTATAGCACATAGCTCTGTTATTTTCTAAAGTTTAAATTCTATCAATTTGATGATTTTAATTCTCTAGTTTCTCTGATGACGGATCATAAAAAATTCCAAAGGCCATAATTAAAAGTTCACAAGAGGGAGGGACAAGCAAAAATACAATTGAAGAAAGAAAACTGAATTCACTTGAACAAAATTTTGGAGGATTCAAAACAAGAAGTGGAAGCATATGAAAGGTTCTTGAAGGTAATCCAAGCTTATAAAGATAAATATGTATCCCTCAATTGGATCTTTACTCAAAATATAAAAAAAATTATCACTTTGGAAAAAGGAAACTTAATTGTTTTGATTTTCTTCATGTTTAACTTGCTTGTGTTGAACTAACATTGTGAAAGGGGATGCTAAGGAGCTAAAACTATAGCCACTAGGTGAATAACATGAAAAAAGAATAAAAAATGAAAAATGAGCCTAACCTTTTCTAGCTTCAAAATGATATAATCTTAAGACCTTATGAGATTGCTTAACTTGTGGCATTTCAATTCCAAAATCTAGCTTAATTAGAAGCAAATTTGACTCCTAAAAAAGGCATTAGGGATATGCTCTTCACTTTTATAGTGAATCACACTCCTAGAAGTGTCAAACTTGAGAGGAAAATGAGCTAAAGAATGAACAAACACATAGAATAAGCCTCCTTGTTTGTGAAGGAAAGCATTAGACCTATACTCTTCACTTTTATAGTGAATCAAAATACCAAATGTGCTTGAATTCCATTAGATTAAAAGGCTTGGGAAAAAATATTGTTAATTGTGTTTGGAAGTGAAAAGGTAGTAGGGATATTCTCTTCACCTTTTGGTGAATCAAACTCTTAGACCTACTTGATCATTTCATTTCATTGTTTTCATTGCACATGCTAGAGATTTAGTGGGCCTGCCTCTTGAGAACATGCCTTAACAATGCTAGTGAGAGGGACGACCTAACGTGGGAACAAGGTGAATCCAACCTATTGCACCCACTATAAATAAAGAGCTCAGATAAGTTAAAAAACTTAGAGGGAAAAAATATCAAATGCCTGGACTTGTAGGGCTATAGGCCCTGATTGCGTGTGCACGACTACATGTTCCTTGTATGATTCATTTGATATTTTTGTTTTGAACCCAAACTAAAATTCCAAATTAATCTAGCAATCCCTACCTTTAGAGCCATGTTAAATGCCAAATTTGAATTTCAGTAGATTGCATAAAGTGGCTTATTGTGAAAGATCAGTGTAAACGTTCTCAAACATAAACTTTTGTGTTTAGAGGTTAGGGTTAAAAGACAATTGTTCTTGATCTTGCTATAGTTGAGGATACATGTTTACAAGAAGGAAACATCCATTCAAATTTGATAACCAATTAGAAATTTTCCTAATTCAAAATATTGTTCCTCAAGGGGGAATAAACTCAATACACAAAAATCTTGTTAATGTTGGTTTTCACTAGAGCTTGTCGCCTTAAGATATCTTTTCAAGAAGACAAAATATGGATTAGACAAGAGATTCCCTATGAAGGAAAAATTTTCCAATGTCCATTTGACAAAGAACAAGAACAAGAGGATAGAATTCCCTATCTATTTTGAGAAAGAATCAAACGTCCAAGACCCCTTTTAATAACAATAACTCTTTCAATAATAAAGGAACTAATAAACTAAGACCCTTATTCAACACAACACAAAGAAATAAGTTCACACCATTGAGGGAACCTTTGGAGAATGAAATAAGAATCCTCATTGCTAATAAAATCATCACTTTACCAGAGTCAAGACCCCATGAACCACAAGTCAAACCGTCATGGTGGAATGATGCCCATCATTGTCAATATCATAGAAGCAAAGGGAATAAGACAAATGAGTATATGAGACTCAAACATGTGGTTAAAGACTTGATAGATGATGGTACAATCAAAGTGGATGGTCCCCAAAATAATGAAGATCATACAACTTTTAAGACTCCTTTCTTGAATCATGAGAAAGGTGAAACTTCCAATTTGAATCAAAGCATCAAAAGAGGAAATGATAAAGTCTATTTTGCCCACAATTATGACAAACTATAGATTATTTATCAGTGTATGAAAATACCATTAATGTCAAAGTGGTGAAAGAGAAACAACAAGAAGAAACCTCTAATGTTGTGACTAAGGGGCAAGCATAAAAGATCACCTTGCAAGGGACTACCCCTAAAATCACTTTACCAAGTCAAGCATCATCATATTCAAAACAATACAATCTTGTGGACCAAATCCAAAGGACACCAACAAAAATATCAATCTTGGATTTGTTGATACTTTCACCAACCCACAAAGAGATCTTGGAAAAAACTCATGTTGAGACTATTGTTCCTAATAATTTGGATGTTGACAAATTCAGAACATGGTTAGACACCTCATTGCACCACATTGTCTATCTTTTTTCCAAGCAAGATGATATGTCTTTGAATTATATTGCATCATGTATTTAATATTTTTAGCAGAGGTAGTTGTAACTACCTCATCATCTTGCCTTTATATGAAAGGATTATTTGCACATTGTATCATATCAATTTCATATCTCATTGAGTAATTGAATCTCAATATTTATGAAAGATCTTGTTGCAACATTATCTTGTGGAAGGTATGTTTATTGGTTGATACTTGATTTTATGAACAACTTCATTATGGGCTCTTTATAATTCCAACATTGTATTAGAGCTATGGCCTTTAAAACCCTTCCTGTATCAGAGAATTGAGTTATTGCTAGAATAGATATTTTTATTGTGGTTTGATCTTGGCCATTTTTTAAAAAGTTGTTAGAATCATGATCTTCGATTACTAATCATTATAAAAAATATAAATTAAATGAAATGAGAACCATACATGCATAAATATGCACATTACACAAGTTATATACGAGGAAAACCCTTTTGGGTTAAAAACCCCATAACGCATAATTTTATTAAAATACTTACAAATATTGTCTATTAAAAAATAGACTTGAAGGTCTAGGGACACTCCTCCAATACTTAGACAAGGCCAATGATACCTCTTGTGCACAATGATACAACTCACTACAAATATCATAAGTCACGCACTCTCAAATGAGAGAGAGCCTCTTAAATATAGGAGGAAGGGTGGTTCCACTAGTCACACCTTTTCAATAATATCCATTCATAAATAATTAATAATCTAATAGTTGAATTAGATTATAATTATTTCAAATGGAATATGCTTATAAAACATATTATATGTGGAATTAGTAACCTTATATTAGAATAATATATAAATGTTATAAGGGTATGACCTTTAATGACATTAAGCTATAACACTCTCCTTTAATGCCAATAGGGGACATCACATGTCAATTTTCATAAAATAAAAAATGAAGTACCCTAGTAACATGTATTCTTTGATAATGATAAATAGGGCCACAAATGTATGCCAACATGAATATCATACATATCAGACCACATGAAAGCCATCTAGTCATAATTTATAATCACAATATTTTAAAATGATGCCATGAGGTCTTATGAAATATTATATTGGAGTTGTGGCCTCCTCAAATTAGCCTCTCCTCAGGTTCATTACATAGGACCCATAGGAATTAATACAATGATTTTACAAGTGGAATATTTACAAGGAGAGGAATTTACAATATTCCCATAGGACTTACGACAGATGATAGGACTTACTAATGTCTACATGTAGTATTTAAAACAAAAGGACTTACTTATGCCTACTTGCAGGCTTAAATGACTTACTAATACCTATAGAGGTCTTATTTTATTGGACTATTAGCACTCATTTAATTATGCCTATAGGATTTAAAACTATAATTTAGCCACTAGGTGTAGACTAGTCATTGACATATGCACTCACCCTCAATGACATCACCTAAGTGTTCTCAAGTGGTCAACACATGTACACATATGCACATGCACATATATGGAATATTTTCATTTATGGAAACACTTATTAGTTTTATGATTGCACATATTGGATATAATGAATATGTTTGAATGTTTTTGTTGAATGGAAAATGCCTAAGTCCACAGACTGTTCCAACAACCCAGTTGACAGAAAAACTTAGCGAGTTGCACAAAAGTTGTATTAAGGCTTGTGATCTTAATGACATGATTGTAGGACACTAATGAACACATGTGTGAGGTTGCACATGTTCATAATGAAGCATTGAAGAGATATGTTCAGTTGATTGGATCCAAAGATAGTAAACAAAGCATTACTTGTTAGCAATCACTGAGACCGACCTTGTGAGCATTTGGAAAGTTATTTTTGGATGCTATCTTAGATTTGGGGCTGAATAAGGATGTTAATGAAGGGTGCAATTGCACTTGAATTAATATGATGTTTAGCTAGAGTAATGTCGACTAGCTTTTGGAAATATATCTCTAACACAATATAAGTATACAAACACTTTTGTTAAAGTGTGCAATGATGATAATGATGATATGAATGGATGTTAGATGTGAATTATGAAGACATATAAAAGATAGAGAAGAGATTAAGAGGAAGGATAAAAATAGTTCTTCTAGGAATACTTTGTTAACTCTTTGTATTTAGGAGAACATATTTGTTGTAAGTGTCGTTGCACCTATTGTACACCCCTAACATGGTTTTTTCACCTTTAGCATGGCTAGGACCTTTAATAGGGTCAATTAGTTATCTGGGATCTCATTGTATACATCTCCTAACAAGGATTTTCCTATATTGTATTAATCAAATCCTAACAGAGCCAGAACTCCTAACAAGGTTTCAAGATTCATAGTGCAGAATTTTGTGGGTACCATCCCCAGTGGGGTTTTCCCTTGGTCAGGGTTTCCTAAAAAATAAATATGGTGTTATGAGTTCTTCTATGTTTGTCTTTGTTGCATGGTTTTTCATTTATGTTATATATTTATTTGTTGGTTAAAGAAGTTAAAAAAGTTTGAGAATTAAATTAGGTACTGTAACACTGATCCACACCTCCTCTCAGTGTTACCAAATCCTAACAATTGGTATCAGAGCATCAGGCCCTTGAAAGAAAAGATTAACAACTTTGGGGAGATCGAGATGGATTTTGAAACTTGAAGAACAATTATGAAATGGCCTTGGAAGATGTGGACATTGCTAATGCAGATAGAGTGGATCTAAAGTACAAGCTAAGGAAGGTAGATGACTTTATCAAGAAGTTGAAGTAAAAACTTGAGCATAAAGGAAAAGTGAGAGATGATCTTATGGGAGCACAAAATGGAGAGTTATCAGACCAAGATCAAATTGAGTAGTTGAAGTATGAAAATGATTCCTTGAAGGATGAATTGGAGATCACAAAATTGAACCTGATGAAAGAACTTGATGCTAAAAAAGAAGCATATAAAAAATTACAAATGAATTATCAAGTACAAAGGATATGATGAAAATGTTTGAAAGAGAGATGAATACATTAAAGACAAAGTATGACATGGTAGAAAAATATTGCATCACCATTACTGGTGAATTTGATCAGACTAAAGATTGCATGGAGAAACTTCATGAGAGTAGACATAAATTGGATGAACAAATTGACATGCAAAGGCCTGTTAGAGATAAGACAGGAGTAGGATTTAATGACAATCCTGATTAGAGGAAAGATAGAGTTGTTGTAAACCTTGATTCACCTAAGAAATTAGAATCTTAAGTTGTGATAGTAGAACTTAAGATCCCTCCTTGCAAGGACAATGACAAGGATTGTAGCCATGAAGATCAATCAAAGAAACCAACTGAAAAAGGTATTCCTAAGCCCAAGTTTAGGGATTTTTTTTTTAATTGATACTTATATGGAAACAAGATGAGATATTGTAGAAAACTAGATGTGAGATCTAGCAGACCTACATATGATCACTTGGATGATTTCCTTAAGAAGCAAAAGGAGAAAAGTTTGAATGAGGCAAAAATAGAAAAAGGTGAATGTAGTAAAGATGCATAACATACACAACCTAAGGATAAGGAAACAAGTAAAGAAAATTATATTATGCAAGATGATGTTTCTAATAAGGATGATGATAAGACAATTGAAGAAATTAAGAAACCTATTACCAGACCTAGAAAGATTGTATGTTACAAATGCAATAACTTTGGTCATATTGCTACATATTGCAAGTTGCAAATTGATCATAGTAAATTGAAACCTAAGAAGAAGGTGACATGTTTTAAGTGTAACAATGATGGAAATGTAGCAAAGTATTGCATATTTAAAGGACTAGTGAAGAAATCCTCCACACCATTCACAAAAGAAAAATAATTGAATAAAGAAGATAGAGAGCTAGCAAAGCTGAAAGTAGAATTTAAGGAGAAATGGGTCAAACAGAATGAATATGTGGAATTTAAAGTTAAGATAGATGAAGAGATTATGCTCTTCACAAGAGTCCTAAGAGTCTTGTTGAATCATTGCTAGGGGGTATTTCTTCACCATCTTTATGATTGACAATGTATGCCTTAAGAGGAGCATGACATATTAATACAGCCACATACATAGCCCCTATATGGATGATTTAAGCTATGCGAACTTGAAGGAAACTTAGTTACTGTGTTATGTGATCTTGGACAAGATCACATCAGTTTTGGAGATGTATGTGAGAAGGTCTACTAGTTTGATCATACACTGGTTTCCCGCAGCTTTATGGGCATTTTTTGGGACTTGCTCCAAATTGTCTATAAGTTTAATATTGTGGTCAAATTATCTACCATTTACAATGAGATCATAGAGAATGAAGAGTCTGAAGAAGTAGTTGGAGCTTGAAGTATTTGTAGCTGTGTTCGCAAAACCCTCACATAGTTGCATGAGCTAGGTATTTGTGATTATCTCAAGAAATATTTGTAAATTGTAGTAAAAAATTAATCAATATGGATACACCTAAGGTTTTCAATGTACTTGAGAGGATTGGATAAAAATTTAAGAGTCACCCCTTCAAATCTACCAAAGGGATCAAGAGGGTGCATTTTCACACACTCTGGTTGGTGTTCTTCATGTTTAAGACATCAGGTCATACATACATAATAAGATTGAATTCATAGGCACCACAAAGATATATGATGAAATGCTACGGTTATATAATGCAGAAAAAACCCTAAAAGAAGAATGTAGGAAAGTTCACGGGTTGCCAGTGGTCAAATTCATGGAGAGATTTGAATTTGATGAGTTAGACTGGCTTAAGATTGTACTAAGTAGGATACATGATGAATTCATATGGATTGGTGGAACCCCACTAAGATTAGAAAAGAACTACTACATGAAATTACTAGATTACCTATGATAGGTAAAATACCTACTGCAGAGAACATAAGGTTTGAAGTAGAAAAATTGACAAAAAGAAAATGGAACAAAAGAGCCATGACTGTAAATGACATCACACAAGAATATGTCAAACTAGTAGAAATGATATTGGGATACAAATTCCAATATAGAAATAGAATAAATAGTGTGTCAACTAGTTTTGTTCACATGACATACAAGATGGTATTGGAGGATGAAGAGTATGACCTATGCAAGGTCCTAAGACAATAATTGATGGAAAATCTTGCAGGACTAAAAAGGAACATGACAACACATTTTAGATTTGGAACACTGATTATGTATATATTCTTTCATGTTATGAGAAGATTCCTAACATGTACCGATGGAGATATGATAGATGCTCCATGTAGATGATTAGTGATTTTTATAGGAGAAGTGATGAGCAAAATAGGTATGCTGAGATTGCGGGAATGATGAAAATCTTTCAAAAACAAATGCATGGAAGGGAAAGAATCCCTTGGAGGCTAGTTGATAAGTATAAAGATGACATCTATTTTATGGTGGAAACTGACAACACATGTTTTGAAGCAATGGAACATAGAACTTCATGGGCTACCCCATGGCTATGAAGTTGATTACACCATTTTGGAGCTTCACATTCAACATGCCCTAAAGTCTCCTAAAGACCCCAATGCTCCTAGATAGGGCACACATGAAGAGAAATACATGCTAGTAAAGGAAGAGATGGTAAAAGGAAGAAGGGAAAAGAAAGTTGAGTCCCTTGTTGATAAAACATCAGGGCAACATGGAATAACTAAAGAAGAGATGAAGATTATCAAAGAAAAAGTGACACAACTTGGAAGAAATATAATATTCCTCCTCCTCAACCTAATATTGAGGCACCTCAAGTGGTGGAGGTCAAAGAAGAAGAAGAAAAGGACAAGGGTGACACTCCTACACCTACTAAGAGGACATAACAGAGGCAAGCTACACAAGCAGCTACATAAGGTCAAACACCTCCTAAAGCTAGACCAAATGCCATGGCTAGTGGACCAGGAAGGAAGAGGAAAACACTTGATACTCCTCCATCTTTGCATGAGAAAGATAAACAACAAAATATTGTAGAAGAACATGAACAAGAAGAGGAAATTCAAGTAATGGATACATAGAAGACCGGGGAACAAAAGAAGAAGGAACAAGAAGATGAAAAGGATATAAAACTTCAAGAGGCCAACCTAAGGGCAATTGAAGTAGACAAGAAGAAAGCAACAAAGATAGAACATAAAAAAGGCTAGGAAGCACAAAGGTATTTGTTTAAACACTTCCTGAAAGCTCTAGAGAAGAGAGCAGTGAATGATGGTAAACTTTCCTCCATCAAAAAATATTTTGATAGATATGACGAGGAAGATAAAAATAAGATAAAAGATATAGTTGTGGAGCACATGATCACCTTAAAAAAGAATTTGATTGAAATAGAAGGTCAAATTAGTAAGGACCTATTTGAGGGACTAGAAGGAAGAAAAAAAGAAGAGAGCCCTGGATGAAGACACCAAGATGAGATAGGATATCCTTTTACAAAATATTCCTACCATGACAGGGAGTGAGATGGGAGATTGCCTTGAAAAGTTAAGACCAAAAGTAAGGACCAAAACTAGAATCATTAAGTTTATGGCCTGAAAATATGAAGAGGTTGAAAAAGAAACACATGAAAAGGTTGGACAATTACTCCTTGAGGAGTGACCTGATCTTGGAAAGTCTACAAGGACCCAAACCCCAATAATCATCTCCAAAGAGCCTACAATTACCAAAATTACAGAGGTATTTGATACTACCTTACCTAATTTTTACATTGATAATGTTGGAATTTCACTGCACACAAAGCATGATCCATTTGATCCATTTTAGATAGCTGAAACCTTGGCCAACATTGATGAAATGGTAAAGAATCTTGAGCCTCCCAAGATCACCCAAGAAGAATCAGCCGAGAAAGAGAAACAAAAAGAGAAAACGCCTAAAAAGAACAAGTATCAAAAGAAAAAGGTGAAGAAAAAGAAACAAAAAAGAAGGCACAAGAAAAGGTAGATGAATAGACAAAAGGATTTCCACCTATCACTTCTTTTGCTACACCTAGTATGTTGGCAAGTGGATCCCAATCACTTCCAACCAACTTAGATGATATGGACCTTAGTACCCCGACCTAAAGATAAGAATGTTATCGGTACTAAATGGATATTCAGAAACAAGCTGAATGAAAATGGTGAAGTGACAAGAAATAAAGCGAGATTGGTATGCAAGGGATATGCACAGGAAGAAGGCATTGACTATGGTGAGACATTTGCACCTATTTCTAGATTGGAAGGATTTAGAATGCTACTTGCATATGCTACACATAAGAAATTTAAGGTTTATCAAATGGATGTGAAGTCAACATTTATGAATGGTATACTTGAAGAAGAGGTCTACATAGAACAACCTGAAGGATTCATTGATCCAGACAAAGAAACATGGTATGTAGATTACACAAAGCTTTATATGGTTTGAAGCAAGCACCAAGAGTATGGTATGAAAGGTTGCATACTTACTTGTTAAGTATTGGATTTGTAAGAACTAGTGAAAACAACAATTTGTACATGAAAGGTGATACTGATGACACTATTCTTATTGCTGAAATTTTTGTTGATGATATTATTTTTGGAGGTCAAGATCATGTATGTAAATCTTTTGTTGATGACATGAGGAATGAGTTTGAAAGGTCTATGTTTGGAGAGATTAAATTCTTTCTTGGATTACAAGTAATTTAGTAGAGTGATGGGATATTCATCACATAGTCCAAGTACATAAAGGAAGTCTTGAAGACATTTGGCATGGAAGATGCTAAACCTGTAGGAACACCGATGGCTACTGGAAGTAAACTAACAAAGGAAGATGAAACTATAGAGGTAAACCAGACACTTTACCGATCCATGATTGGTAAACTAATGTATGTAGTTCACAGTAGACCAGATATAGCACATGCTGTGGGAATTGTTGCTAGATATTATACTAATCCTAGAGAATCACACATGATTTCTACCAAAAGGATCTTAAGATATCTGAAAAAGACAGAGGATTATGGATTATGGTATCCTAAGGAAGGTAAGTTTGAGTTGAAGGTTTATACCGATGTTGATTGGGTTGAAAATGTGGATGATAAAAAAAGTACCACCAGAGGAGCATTTTTCTTTGGTGAAAGACTTGTAACCTGGACAAGTAAAAAGTAGGCTTGTATTTCTCAGTCTACAGCTGAAGCAGAGTATGTTGCTGCTGCTACTAATTGCTCAAACATTGCATATATCAGGCAAGCATTGGAAGGAATGAATGAGGTAATCATTGACCCGGTGATTATATACTATGACAACACAAGTGCTATTAATATTTCAAAGAATCCAATGATGCACTCTAAGACAAAGCATATATCAATTAAGTATCACTACTTAAGAGAACAAGTGAAAGAGAAGCAAGTGAAGTTAGAATTTGTTACATCCAAAGAACAACTTGCAGATATCTTTACAAATCCTCTACCGAAGGACACATTTGAATATTTGAGGACTAGACTTGGGGTCTGTCCCCTGCCTATCAGTCACTAATGTGATCTGGATGTTGCATCAACCTAATCTTATCAGATAATCACACATGTTGATGCAACATAGTTCAAACTTTGGATATTGTTCAAGGTTGTGATTAAGTTTGAAGAACTGAAACAGATTGGGATATCAGTATACAAAGATACATAGACTGTACTAAACAATAGAGAGTTACTTAGCTACTACAAGAGCTGATTATTTATTTATTTCTTTGGCATTGTTGTCAAAGGTAGAGATAAATAATATGAAAAGGAAAAGGAGAGATATGCACCGATGAGAACTATCTAAGGGAGAGATAATCTGAAAGAAAGAAATAGGAACAGGAACCTGAGAGCTGAAAAGATTATATCTATAGAATGAAAAAGTTGTATTTTATAATGCTATTTAGTAACGTAGTGATTAAACATATTAAGCCAGGGAGAGCTTACACAACATTTGATTACAGAGTTGTAGAATACGTGTTTGGTGTGTGTATGGTACATTTCATATTACTTGAGTTAACATCAATGCCAAAGGGAGAGATTGATGAACTACAACTAATTTAGAACCTAAATGGAGAATCTGTAATTCAAGATTACTAAGGAGTTACTGATTAGATATGCAAGATGATTAAATCAATATTATGTTGTCATTGATGTCAACTAGCTTGACAACACTTATCTTGTAAGTTACTACACCGACACATCTGAAGAAAGGAGAAAAAGATGAAGAACATAAATATCTACATGAGGAAGATGTATATGTTAGATGATGATAAGGAATACATTGAGTAACTTGTTGATGAGTCTATGAATTGATGAAATTGACTTTATTATGTTGCATTCATCTATGATGAAGAATAGAGTTGAAAGACACAAAGTAGTGTTGTTAGTAAATAAAGCATTCTAGTATACACTGACAGAATGTAGTGTATACTGAGTGTAGTGTTAAATGAGCTTGTGTTCATCGATGCATTTCTTTGTTAACCAAGGAAAATAGAAAGGAATTAAATGATCAATTTAGCCGATAAAGTGATGAGCTATAAAGTGTATGAAATCGAGGTAACAGATAAGGTTTGTTATGAAGATCGACGGCTAACATAAATAAAAAAGGATCTAATGGAGTAGATTGAAACATGTTACTGACACATCAGCCGAGAAAGCTTAAAGCGAAAAAATCTATGAATATGATTAAGTGGCAAAATCTGATGGAGGAAAAGAAAATGATTTACTCGTCTATATAAGAGACATTGGTTTCATTATTGAAACATCATCGGAAAAAGAAGATATTACAGAATTATCACGTGAACAAGTTGTCATGCATTCTGATCAGACTGGTTAATAAGAATTGAGCTGCAGAACAATTACTGAGCTACAAAGAGTAATTACCGACAGACAGTAAGTTGATATAGTATTGAATCTAAAGTGGTATATTGATCAGAAAGATTTGAATGAGATGAACATTGATCTGTAAACTGCAATTGAAGTTTTTTCAAGGTAGATCATCTACTGTTACATATTTAACCATTGTACATAGTCAAATTTCTTAAACGAGTGGACTATGAAAGTCTTTTGATGTTTCATTCATAGAGTGAACATTATTATCCTGTCAACCCCAGAGTGATTGCTGGTTGGACGATAACTTCTGGTCTAAAATCCTCTAACAAGGTCACACCTAGCAGTGTGTTTGTAACCTTTAACAGGGTTGGGTCTTCACCGACCTCACTTCAGAAGAGTGAACAATTTTGGGTTGCCGGTCCTAGGTGGTTTTTCCCTTCATAGGGTTTCCATGTTAAATCTCTTGTGTTATGTGTTGATTGTGATATTTGTTTGTTATCATACTTTGCATATTACATGTTAGATTTGATCGGTAACTATTATAAAGTTTAGACTAACAATCGGTAAAGACACAGACAGTGAAAGTATTTTATGTTTACCGAGTAGCAGAAGTAGAAGAATTGTTTTGGATTATACATTTTGAATTGGGACACTAGATAACTGATTCACCCCCCTCTCAGTTATTCTAACACACCCCCCTCTCAATGTTACCAAATCCTAATATTAAGGCCAAGTGTTGATTCAAATTCAGAGCTTATAATTCCTAAAGGTCTTATGCCTATTAGGTTTTACATATAGGATTTAGCCAGTAGGAGATGACATGTACACACTAGTACATTTTGCACCATTTTTCGATGCATTATTGGTCAAAGTTTGTACCCAACTCAGTCAAATGGTCAACCAATAGGTTCGTCGCTATTATTGGCATCGAATGATTGACTCCTCTATTGGTCGAAAATGAGGGCAACCTAGGCCGAAGATAACATTGGTAAGTGTTTGTGTATTGGTTGATCTTTCGACCAATATGGGTTGAAAACTTTGGTCACTCTGACCAGGATGCCAAACTTGTGACGGTCATATTTAGCAGCTCTGACCAAAATGCCAAACTCACGACGCCACATTTCGACACAGAATGGTCAATTTTAGGCCAAACTTTTGACTCAGGTGGGTCAAAATGTAATGCCCCGCCAGGGAACCCAGAAGAACTTAACCTAAACATGCAACTAAGTCTGCAGAATATTTTTTAAAAAAAATTTAGCAATCAATAACATCAAAGTTTACAATGCGGAAGCAAAGCATAGCAATACACAACCAACAAAGGTTACAACTCTCAAGGGTTCCTTGACGCAGATTACAAAAGAGTTATTTAATTAATATAAGATAAAGATATGAATCCTGAGATTACATCCAAATGATAAATACAACATCATAAGCATGATTACATAAATACAATTGGTACCATAAGGTGACCAAAACAATAAGCATCCACTGCACATGTCACAGGGTATGTGAGTACAATAACTGAAAAGAAATACAACATGACAACTCTGAATATCTGATACAATGATACAAGAATAAGGAAGATCAAGAAAGAACAACTACAACATGGATCATCCAGCCTTGGTGCACGAATGTCAGAATCTCAAATGGTAAAAGAATCACTACCACCTGACCTCGTGAACCTAAACGGTCCACTCCCACCGTGCTGAGGAGATAACATCAGATCCCACTCGGATAACAAATAACAACAACAACCAAGGAAGAAGGTCCTGAAAGCTTCTAACTCAAAGATACCAAAAGTACAACAAGGTATAACATACTCTACCAGAGGCAAACACAACACGTAGGAAACCTAAGATGCATACAAGAAGTGTCATCACATAAGTCAAATCTAGGGTTATCCCGGTAGTCCCTTAAGACAAGGTGCTCTAGTGACTCTATGTGGTTATAGTAACCTCTCATGTAGACAAGGTACTACCTATGCGATATCCAGTCCATATAGGCGGCAAGCATCATCTCAACTCCCATCCTAGTTAAACTCAATCGGGAACTCAGGCATGGGTGAGGCACAAATATCTTTTTTTAGGTTCATTTTAGATTCCCAATGTTTATTAATTATCACTTATTAAATTACTTGTAATTGGATCTCCAGGTAGCCACTTCCGGGCTCCGGCACCAATTCACAAGCCACTTCCTGATATACACTTAGAAGACCTACTCTAGGTTTCACATAATCAAGACTAATCTTTGAGTTAACACAACTCAAGAATCTTCATAACTAGATTCAACATGCAAAACTAGAAACATGCAAAACCAAATACATCATAAAACAGGTTCACCAACACAACATAATATGCATGGCAAATAAACATGTTAGAAAAAGATACCCAAAACACGCCTCTAGATTTTAATCCCAAAAGATGACTACAACCCCTAAAAATCAATCAAAAACTAATTGAGATAATATTTTACATACCAATTGCAAAACGACTAAAGATTGCCTTACTAAAAAATTCACACAGGAATAAATGCAATTCTATTCCACAAAAGACCCTATTTCAATCTATGCTTTAATCATATACAATCTTAAGCATTATGAAATTTATCTAACTTTCAAATACAACTAGCAATTTAGATATTCATCATTTACCCAATAAAAATTTAGAAACAAACTAAGTAAAAAAATATTGCCAGTCCAATCTAAATTACTTAATGTTCAAATTAAAGAAAATTCACAATTATTAACTTAATACAAATCATTTAATAATACAAGAATCAAATTAAAAATTAAACTATCTTAATAAAAGAATTAATAATTATAATTATCTAATTAACAAATAGATTTATTCTAATACTAAATAAATTTAAAATATTAATAAAATAAAATAACAAATTTAAAACTAAACTAATTAACAAATATAATTAATAACAAAATAAAATAGAAATACCATTGCATTTAAAAAGTTTCGAATTTAATATATAAAAAAAAGGCGAAAGTAAATTGGGGGGGGGGGGGGTACCCGCAAGTACCCTGTCCCTTGTCCCACTCTATCCCGACTGGTGCCGACGACAGTACCCCTAGTACTGCCGCATGACAGCCCCCTCGGGGACTGTCGCGTGTTAGTACTAGCAGGTACTGCGCACACAGTGCCAGGGCCCACGTACACCAGTGGGGGGGGGTAATTCAAAACCCCATTAATAATTTTGTTTATATATATATATATATATATATATATACACTATCAAAATAATGATTACACCAAACATGAACACAATCACCAATATATTCACTATAAGCTCATAACCCTAGTCTAATTGGGTTTTCTAGAGCTTTTCCTACATATTCTTTAAAACCAACAAATTGCAAAATAGAATGGCAAAACTAATTAAATCATATCGCAATAACATATGAAATTTTTCATGCATTTAGATCCAACAGGCACAATGAAGACACACCTTTCTTTTCTACAGAGATCTAAAAAGGAATAGCCATAACAATACAAAACCTACCTCAAATCACAAATAAACAGATTTGATGATGACCAGAATGAAGAACACAAAACCAAGCTTTTCGAAAATCTTTCCCAAATCTGTCTCCAAAATTTCTCCTCCAAAACCTGTGTACCCCATAATGGCCAAAACTCCCAATACTTAAAGAAATCTCCTTTCTCATGCATGAATTTGAACTCAACTCCAAAAAGGGCTTTGCATGAAGATGAACTTTAGTTCACAGTACAGTCTTTGTTGAACTGGAGTCCCCTTTCCTCTTTGACTTGGGTAGAAAACACATAACCAAACTTCAACTTGAATTACTAATTCAATTTCATGCAATTATGAATGTGCAACATAATGCATTTAAATAATTAATAAATAGAACATTTAGTTAACATAAATACCACATGCCAAAATAACCCTTAATTTAACAAATATATTTAATTAAACAAAGGTTAATTTCATGATTAAATATTTCAAAGGTGAAGTTATTTAATTAATTCACATTAATTAAATATTTCAACCACACTTAAAATTTAGCATAAAATTAATTCCCAATTAATTTATGCATCAACTATACAATAATAATAATAATAATAAAACTAAATAAATACATTTATTTAATTACCATTTAAAAGATATTCCATAGCTAAAATAAAAATAAAAATACAATGATCTAAAAATAGAATTCACACTAAACACCACAAATCCAAAGAATCAAAAAGACCTAAGGACCCACATTCATAATCAGGACATAGGTATAAACTCTTACCAATTTGACGAGTTTAGAAGGGTAGGAAACACAAAATCTTGTCCACTATTTCAGGACAATATTTGGCTTAGGTTAGGATTTGGAACTAAATATTATCTCCCCTCTTTTACCATTGAGATTAGCGATAGGGCACGCTCATCCTGACAATTCAGGGAAGTCGATGCCCAGTACCTACAAACCTGCATAAGAGACAAGCATGTACATATATATAGAAATATAATAGACAATGGCGGGGATCGACCGATCGTGTGGATCTCGCAAGCAAGTAACTACGACTCCGTCCCTCAACCACATCAAGCACATCAAGAAAAAATATAAAAGCATACATGAACACCATACACATGCAAGTATGGGGTAAGTATATTCATCACTATAAATAATATTTCAAAACAAATATAACATCATCCTAAATAACAACATATAACTGAATCAATATAAACATCATAAACATCCATTTATTAAAGATCCATCATAAAGTGACATATATCCAATAATCATAATAATACTGAAATAACGAAGCACACATACAAGTGGCCTAAAAGAGTTTGGCAAGAAAACAAATAAGAAAACTATGGAGGGGTACTACACGAAATTTCGACGCAACACAGAGTGTTTAAAAAAAATTGAAGATAAATATCCAGACTAATCACCAACGACATCCTGATCGGTGATTAGTCTATATATTTATCTTCAGGTGTCCACACTCATTCTGTTGCTTGTTGCCAGTAGGTCCCTGCTCATTCTATTTTCTAGACTGCTTTGGGCTCTAGCAATCCATCTGCTCTGCACTGTGTGAAACTGTGGGTTTTTTCATTTTGTTTGAACTATTTGAGAGATAGGCTCTGACTGGTGATCCTTGAATTGGTAGAGATTCCTCTTAGACGCCCATAACTCTTCAAATCTATTGGTGTGAAGCCCCCAAAGGGTATTCTACTCTATGGGCCTCCTGGTTCTGGGAAAACCTTAATTGCTAGGGTAGTGGAAAATGAAACCGGTGCCTTCTTTTTCTGTATCAATGGACCTGAGATCATGTCAAAGTTGGCTGGAGAAAGTGAAAGAAATCTCTGGAAGGCTTTTCAGGAGGCTGAGAAGAATACCCCATCCATTATATTTATTGATGAAATTGATTCTATAGCTCCCAAGAGGGAAAAAACCCACAGTGAAGTTGAGAGGAGAATTTTTTCTCAACTTCTTACGCTTATGGATGGACTTAAATCACATGCCCATGTTATTGTTATGGGAGCAACTAACCAAACAAATAGTATTGATCCAACACTGAGAAGGTTTGGAAGGTTTGACATGGAGATTGATATTGGGGTTCCGGATGAAGTGGGTAGGTTAGAAGTGCTTCGCATCCATACAAAGAATATGAAGCTCTCTAATGATGTACGTGTATTGGGGCCTTATTTTTTGTACTTCTATATTTAATGTTAAACAGTTCTAGGATTTTGAAAGCATTTATTAATCTTTATGTTTCTTGATGGAGTATTTATTTATCTTTAGTTTTCTTGTTACAAGTTGATCTTGAAAAGATTTCTAAGGATACCCATGGATATGTTGGAGCAAATCTTGCTACTTTGTGTATTGAGGCTGCACTTTACTACATTAGGGAAAAGATGGATGTTATAGACTTAGAAGATGAGACAATAGATGCTGAGATTCTAAACTCCATGGCCGTTAGTAATGAGCACTTCCAGATTGCTTTGGGCTAAAGCCATTGATAACAAATGTCAGGCCAATTTCATCAGTGTAAAGGGCCCTGAATTGTTAACAATGTGGTTTGGAGAGAGCGAGGCTAATGTGAAGGAAATTTTTGATAACGCTAGAGGATCAACTCCTTGCATCCTATTTTTTGACGAGCTTGATTCTATTGCTACACAGGTGTGTTGATTTTTTATGAGTGAAGTTCAAGTTGAGGATGATGAATATATTTGAGTAGGAATTTTGTTTGAACTATTTGAGATAGGCTCTCTGACTAGTGATGCATAACTGGTTTGCATGTTTGCAGTGTGGAAGCAGTGTTGGGGATGCTAGCGGTGCTGCAGACAGAGTCCTTAACCAGTTGTTGATGGAGATGGATGGTATGACAAACAAGAAAATAGTTTTTATTATTGGTGCTACAAATAGACCTGATATATATTACATACAACTTTTAAAATTATAAATATAAAAATCTATAAAATATACATATATAACATAAAAGGAAGTGTTGATGCATACTGACAAATAAAATAAGGAAAGCTTCTGCTCTCTTGATTTGTAAAATTTTCTCTACCTCTACTTTTTCTTATGTTGCCACCCTCATTCTTGCAGCTGATATAAAATAATGAAATGAATGATGGTGAAATTGAGAGAAATTTTGGGTAAATAAACTAAACAGATATAGAACAAAATATGAACAAAGTTGAGGATAATGAGTTGGGTTTTCTTAAATAAATGAATACCATCAAACTATTTACAAAATGCAAAATTATATGCTAGAAATCCCCAACATATCATGGTAAAAAGGACATTTAGTATTGGATGTAAAAGTCTCGCTTGCATTTATTTCATTCATTACTTTCTTGACATGCACATTAGCCTCTATATCCACAATAAGTGTTTGAAATATCTCATATTCGTAGCTTGACATAGCCTGTAAGAATAGAAATGAATGATTGTTTCATACTGCATTCAAATTTCATCTTGTTTGATATTTAAGAGATATTTTACAATAATCAATTGACAATACACATCAATAAATAAATGAAACTGATATGAATATATCAACCTTTTCAAGTTCTTCAAAAACTTTAGCAACCTCATTCTTTTGCTCAAAGATATCATCCAAATTCATCTTTGGAACACTGGAATGAATAACTGTAAATCATACATGGAAACAAGGTAGTTTATAAGAGAAGAGATATGATATGATAATACAAATCACATTAATCTAAAAGACTACTACACCATTTCGAAGATCATATCAATCAAATTAATTTGAATCCTCACAGGGAAAACATAACATTTAGGCATCCAAAAATAATGGATGCAAATTCACAAACTAATTTTCTAAAATCAACATTTCATCATATAAGAGGAACTGCCAATATTAATATATTATCTCACAAATAGATGCAAATTCACAAATTAATTTTCTAGATTCAACATTTCATCATATAAGAAGAATTGTTGCAAACCTTTTGTGAGGGTATCAAGCATGCCCCTTGACTCCAAATATTTCCTGAAAGATTCCTTCTTGGATTCATTTGCCTACCATATAAGGATGACAAGCATTATCATAGAGCCTATATGTTCAGTTCTTGTCATTGAATTCATGCATACAATCATCTACAATTGCAACACTAAAACAACTGATTTTTGAGCACATAAGGACTGTTTGCTTAAGTAAATCCTAAGGGGATAGCAAGTAAATTTATTCACGTGGGTGTATTAGGCTATTAGCTAAAGAATATCTATGCTACTTATAGATCCAACTAATATTTGATTTAACACTTCACCTACTCAAAAACACAAACCAATGAAATAATCCACATTAGGCCAAGAGAGGTTGACACATTCAATACGAGAATACTTACACAAAATGAAGCCAAATCATGCCAAACAATGACAATAAGAAGTTGACTATTGGCCCTTCTAGTTTTTTATTTGATAGTTGCCTGACAATGACACATTCAAAATGCACTTATGAGAAAAGACCTAGAACAAATGAAATTGATTAAATAATGAAGGTGTGTTAGTTTGAGCTTCACTTGGTTTGAAGAATACTTTAATATTCTCTACTTAACAAGGCCAACCACGTGAAGGTGTAAGCTCATATTTCCTCACCCCCCCTCCCACTAACACCAATCTAAATTCCCCATTAACATCTAATTACACACTTCATTCATCCATTTATGAACTATAACATTCAATCTTTACAATCACATAACATTCATTAATATGCAACACTAATCGAGAATTCATTAACACATAACAATATTCATTAACATGATATATAACTCAATATTAATACACAAAATTCATAGATAACTACTTAAAACAACGTTCTTTCATTATCCAACAAAGTTAATCAAACAAGTTTTATCAAAGAGCATATTTAAGAAATCATTTCTTTTTTAGGTTTTTCTTAGATTTCTTATTTAGGTAAAGGCTGACAGGAGAATCAATATTATCTTCCTCCTCTTGTGGTTGTGATCTCAAATTATGATGCTTCCTCATGTCTCGAGGAGGAAGACGCTACTGCACTAAAGGGGGGTCTGCTATAATAACAAGTAAATGGGTTAAATTCACATACTTTTTTTTACTGTTACATGTATTTCATTAACTAGTAGAACATAACATGCATTTTTATTTACCTGACAATGCCACATCATCATGTACAATAACATTTTAATCTTCCACCACCTCAACATGCTCTAAAATATTCAAAAAAAGGTTACATGACCAATTGCAATTAAAGATGTTAAATTCTATTAATAATTACATAATTTATTTCCAATAGCAAATTAATACCTCCAACACTGTGATGCACATCATGGCCTTCATCATGCCCAGGTTCTGTGGTAGGATTTGAAGGCTGTAGTGAAATGTCATGCACATTGTTATCATGAAATAGTCAATTTATGTTCAAAATTAACTATTCAATTTGATTTACTTTTCATTTGACCAATTTACCCATGTACCATCTGGTGTAGCAGATTCTTCATTATGGCTTTGGGATTCTTGGCGTAGGCGTGTAGCCATGACTGCATAGCCTTCCTTCAAGGCTATTCTCTTGTCTTCATTTGTGGGCTCTACATTGAATTTTGTGCCCTATATTTTTTGTTTAATATCGTCACTTTTACATGTATGATTTGATTAAACAGAATTGTTTGCAACCTTATATATAAAAATTTGATATGAAATTCCAATGTTGCTACTTACAAGTTGAGAGTGAATTTTCATATAGCCACCAGAGCCAAGTTTGTGTTGGCCAACCTTTGTTAGGCTCACTTGTGTGGCTTTTGATGTGTCTTGCAATCTATGAAAAGTTTGAAACATGTTAGATTATATATTTACAAAGATCACTAATTAGTGCATGATTACATTCTACTTAATACTATCACGACATACCTTCTTTTGCCATCTTCTGGTTGAATTCCACTACCCTTTAGCCTTTTCTCTTTTGCATCTTCCATTATTTCATTCCACTCCATCGGTGGAATCATAGGAGGATGCTCGTACTTTGGGTTATCCTTTAGAGCCCTTCTATATTGGTCTGTCACAGTCTTTATATGTTTGGCTGCTCTTGTAAGAATCGTGGCTATGTCAAAAATTTTAATTCCAAAGAGGTCCTCTAAAGATTTAATGAGCTGATTTTTTACGTCAGCATCCTGATCATTCCACCTTTTTTGAAAAAACAAAATTGTTAGATATCATAACTTTAATATAGTACAATAAATGGAAGATAAGAAAAATATTGTACCAATATTATGAAGCTACGTACCTTTTACATATGGTGGGCCCAAATAGCTTCAATGTCATTTCAAAAAGATGATCATAAAAAACATAATTTCCTACAAAAATAGCATGGGATTATCAGTCCAAAATGAGTTATGTATAAGTAAACTACAATTACACTATAAATAATAACAATTTCAGAGCACCTGGAAGCTTTGGTAATTTTAACGGAACCATATTGTTCTTGTTCATCAACAATGTCCCCGCAAATGAACCGGTACTAGTAACATGGGCTGATCCAAGAAATGGTTGATCTTCACTAGTACTGGTCTGATCTGTTCTTGTACCAGGTGTAGGTGTATCTATTGGTACACAAAGTAGGTCCATCTAGTGTATAAAATTCACACAAGAAAAATAATCAATTCATGATTAGCACATAAAAAAATATAGAAAAATAAGGTTTTACCAGTTGTAGATGGTATAGAGGAAGATGTTTGCAAGCACCTTGTTGTGGACAATGCAGCCATCGAATGAGGAATGTTAACCGAAGGAGGTGTCTACACTTCATCATGAGCTGTAGAATACATTATTTTTGATTAAGGAAAATAGGTTTTGATGGGGCCTTGAAACCCTACAGAACATAAAAGATTAACATAGATAAAGCGTTTGAAGTTTCAACAACATAATAGCCATAGGCTTAACAACATCCCCCCACAAGAAAGCAAGATAAAACCAGAAAAAGAAGATAGGGAAGCAGAACAAAAAACCAAGAAAGGCCCAAAGCTAGGAGAACAACTCAGGCTGTAGAATACATTGTAAAAAAAGACATTTGCAATGGATAAAGATTAAATGGGGTACTAGAAGCATCCCAAACATAAGTTGAGTCAATAATGCATACAAAGGTTAAATCAATGGTTAAAGGTTTAAGGATTATTTACATGAAGGTTGTGCGGCACTAAAACCCTCACCATGTTGACGACGTTTTGCACGTGTCAAAAATTTTTATAAGAAGAACACATCATATTTTATATCATGATCCATAAGATAGTAGAAAATATAAACATCTATTAAACTTTAATTATTTCTTAAGATTAATTATTGATTACATCAATAGAATTGACTCTACGTGTCAATTGTTCTTCGAGTTCCTTTGACTCCTTAGTTTCATTTGCTTCCATTAGAAGGTTAAGAATTTCATTACCATATTTAGTTTTTATTTGAGTAGCCATGAATACATGGTTAGATTTAGATTGTACGTCATCTCTAAATGCCACATCAACTTTAGATTGAAATAGATCTGCTGCCTCTTTTTCTTTTCTCTATCAATAAGTATCAAGTTGTGACATCAATATCAGTAAAATTCTATCAAAATAACTCCAAAGACATAAAGAAAAGAACATAATAATATGACATTTTTTTCTATATAATTTTTAGAATTACACTAATTAAGGTTTGCCTTTATGAAAGAAAGTGTATTGTGAGGAACATCCCCACCTGTATCTTGAGGTGGAATATCCATGTCACCTTGTGACAAAGATTAGTAATTCTTAGCAATTAGAAGCGATTGGAGTCAATATTAATTGGAGGTAATTGGTTTAAATGTTATACTTACCAGTCCCATGATAGGGAATTTTTTTGTATCTACACGATTCAAATTGTAATCTATTAGAAGCTCTTCCCCTGCATTTATTGATTTTATCGCACATACAAATACACAATTTCCCTCACGTGCCTCGAATATACAATTTGGCCTCTTATTAGTTGACATGGGTCAAGAAATATTTATAAAACCTACAATATTCCTTGTTTCTTTTGGCCTTCCATCAATATACATAGCGAGGCTTTTAGTTTGATCATTTTCTTTGCATTGTATATAATTTGCTGACAATGCATACCTACACATACTTTTTTTATATTGCACAATTCACATCCAATTCTTGTAATTGTAACAAGGTCCTACATACTCCATCAATTCAACAACTTGATTATAATTGACCTTTATGCCATCCATGGAAAATAAGCCCAAACCATGTAATGAAGATGGAGCTATGCGATATATCCTTTCGTTAACAAAAAAATCAGTATTAATTGGAGGTAGTTCCTTGGGTACCCATTCTTTCTAAAGATGTGTGTACCTTAAGGGAACCTTCATGTCACCTTTGGTCTCATTATCATAAGAACATGACCCCCCCTCAACAAGAAAAAATTGTATTCGTTTATCAAATTTTCTTCTAATATTTTGACCTTTAGTTGATCTCCCTATTTTAGACCTACTAGATGTCTCACTTTTATCTTCTATTCCTGCATTTTCCTCACTTGAGGAAGACAGATCAAACAAATACCTATTTGGTGATACCTGCAATCCATCAAATGAGAGCCATAGTAGGATCTATATATTTTGCTGACTAAAGAGAAGGAAACCAAATAATAAATTATACCTGTTGATCCATGTCAAAGGCGTTAAATTTCCTACATATGTAAATCATTTATCTTAAGTTAGCCAAAAATTACATGATATGTAAGCTAAAAATTACATAGAAGACAAAATTTACATGATGCAAAATATACTCCATGACTATAGAGTTCAACACATAATAAATTAATTCAAATTTCTATGAATAAATCAATACCTCATACATGGCATTTATCATACCTTGACATACATTTCATTGATCATGTTATTCATCATCCTCCTCATCCATGTCATCATCATGACTATCATCCTCATCATCATCATCATCATCATCATCATGACTACTATCATCATCATCACCATCATCATGACTATCATCATCATGACCATCATCTTCATGACCATCATCAACATCACTAGAATCATCATCATTTTCTTCTTCTTCTTCTTCTTCATTGTGTAACAGTCATTCGTGATCATCATTTACTTTGACTTCTAATTCTTCAGTATCTTCTTCTTCCATCACATTATACTGTACAGGCCTTCCTCTTGGATCATGTCTAACAAGAAATGACCAACCTAGTTTATGTGGAATGGAAAAGTAAAACACTTTCTCACATTGGCTTGGACAAACATAGGGCTCATCTCCAACTGGCTCAAATGACCTTGTATTAATCATTGTAAATCCACTATCATGTTCAATAGCAGTCCTATCAGGATCATTTTGATTCAGCTATAGCCTGTACCATTTGATGAAAAATAGAACTAATTTGAATGAATTAAAGTCACACTCAAGTATATCATCCAAAATGCCATAGTATCAATTTTTAGATTGTTGAGGATGTATGTCATTTCTAGATGAAATATTAGTGACCTTGAAGACCGCACTTATCCTAGAATCACAAGTTTTCTTCGTGTCGTCTAACTTTTTTATGCAAAATTTATAGCCATGGTAGTACATAGCTTTGTGGTGTTTGATCTGCAATTATTCAAACATATCAAGATTATTTGCATCGATCCATGAGTTGATATTAAACTTATGGGTCATGGTTAGTAAACTTATACGTACCTTTCTACCTCTTAAACCATATGCTAGATGATGCAGAGTGGTCAGCAAGAAACTTGGTCTTAAGCCCCAACCCAATTCAAGACACCAAATTGGTTCAATCACTCATTTAGGTTCTGATTCCAATATGGAAAGGTGTAAACTCTTCAATGACATGAATTTAAAAGGTTTCAATATACTCTCTACAACCCTGAAATACAATCCAACTTGATTCAAAAATGCCCTTCTAGGGACAAGTTCCCTGTTTTTCCATCAAATAAGACTTTCACTGTTGTATGCTTTGACAGACCAATCAGTGGTCATAAACATCTTCACCTTCATTAAAAAAAACAATTCCAACCAATGGTTAACCACCCAAATGCTTGGGACTTGGCAATCTTCAATGCACCTAGGAATTCAACTAGGTCTCCCAAACCTGCTTTACCCCAATAACTTTGCAATTCAACAAAGGACCCTAGGACATTATATGATTTCTAGACACCCTTTTTGATGTTCTTTCAGACTTCCAACTCTCAGACCCTGATCTCACTCCTGCACATCAATTTCTTCATTGAGTCCGCAGACCTAATGCATGCCTTAGGTGTGGGTTCCTTAACAAAGCAATTGAAAATGGGGTTGTGAAGCCAAAGTCAGAGCTTGGAATTGTCCACCATGCTCTAGAGATCTAGTTTCAACAAATTTTTAGGTCCTATATTGGTCGCTACCCGCTGATGTTACATAATCCATCAATTTCTAGTCAAGAACATTAAGATTCTTGAACTAGGGCTTACTCCCAAAACCCACAGACTTAATATCCTACTCCAAAGCTTTTGAAATATTAAAATAAATTACCCTAACTCTCATCTTGCCAAGAATGAAGAAGTTTCCATGGTCAAGACTCAAGTTATGGCCATAAAAGCAATCAAACCCTGAAAAACAAGGGTTTGTAGACAAGGTTCAGTAAAAACACAATAACTTTGATTCAAAACCGATTGAATTCACCAAACCAACTCTCAAAGCATCTGATCAAACTACTTCAACTTCCAGAGGGTTTAGTTCACTTCTCCTAATCCGTACAGTACATGTTTTTGCACAGAAACTGCTCTAAAACAGAGTTATTTTATTAGTTTTTGAAAGCAAACTTCTTACAAAATGTCTTCTCCTTTTGTTTCTTTGATCAATGGTATCCTAATATAGCTCTACAGATAGTTTCATAACCATTTTAGATGGTTAGAATAGTTTATCCCCACAAACAACAGTAATTTGCTTAGCAACTTTTAAAGTTGCATTACATCTTTTTGCAATTTTTTTGCCGGTAAGGTAAAGAATGAAATTTTAAGTTTTAAGAACCTTACTAAAGTCACTTTGGACCTCCAAACATCCTAAAAACATCTAAGGACACCTAATAGACACTTAATAAACACCTACCAATCAGATTGCATCCAAAGACTAATGATACCCAAGGCTTATAACAATACCAAGGGGTCATAGTCATACAAGTGGATGGGTTACAAGGAGATCTTAAGATCAATCCTTTAACCATTATTACAAACAAGAAAACTTAAACATTATGCAAATTTAAACACCTTAAAACATTTTAAAACCATTAGTCTATCAATCATTGTCCATCACAAGATGACATGATGAAACTCTAGTGCTTGTTCCAACTGATAGGATTGGATGTCTTCTTGGTTTCATGGTGACTTCTCTTAATCACATGGTTTTTGACTTGCCTCAGGGATGCCCCTACATCAAACACCCCACCTTGAAAAATACTCTTGTCCCAAGAGTTGAATGCAATTGTTCTCTGACCACCCATTCTTCTAGATGGCATTCTTCTAGTCTTCATCCTCAAGCCCTGATCCTGCATAGAAGAACATCTTGCAAGACATTGATTAGAAGAAAAAATACATTGAGGTTGGTTTCCCTTCAAAACAATATCCTTGTTGACTGTCTTAAGATAAACATTTGTGTTCTCTGTCAGAGGTTTGCCATGCTGCGGTTGTTGCAGATTTCCTTGACAGTGTACTGCAGTCTTCAATGTTCTTTGCACCCCTGCTTGTAGTGACAGTATTCTAGGACACCAAATTGTACCAATGTGTACTCCTTCCTCTGAGACTGTACCCTGAACTATCTGCTGCAAATTATCTTGAATGACTTCCTTCTTAACAACCAAACAAGAAGGTTTTGATGGAAAGTGAACCATGTCATGACCTCTATACTTCTGAACCTGCAACTCAACATATTCTTTATTGCCAAAACAAATGATATTTTCTTCATTTTGATTAGACAAAGGTGTGATTTTATATTTGATACCATCCTTATGCACAAGATAAACATTGGATGCTCCAAAATGAATGGTGTTGCTTGAGGCTTGCCATGGCCTACCAAGGATAATATGACTGCATGTCATTGGGATGATATCACACACAACTTGATCTTGGTATTCCCCTATCATAAAATCCACTACTGCTTGTTCTCTCACAATGATGTTTTTAGCATCACTGATCCAAGATGCTTTATAAGGTCTGTCTATAGGGTATTTCTTTAAGCCTAGTTTATTTACCATTTCATAAGACACCAAATTATCAAAAGAACCTGAATCTATGATCAGTTTGCATACCTTTCCATGACTGAGGTAGTTTGTTCTAAACAATGATGGTTTGGTTTGCTGCTGTTGTCTTCTTCTAATTATCAGAAATTCACCTTCCACAATGGGGTCAGCAGTACGAACTCTGCTTTCTTCATGCTCTTCATTGTTTTCTTGGACCAAATGTACCCTTTTATCCTTCATCTTCTCAGGACATTGATAAGATTGATGCCCTACCTTGCCACAAGTAAAACATGTCCCATTAAATACACTAGGACCTCTATCTCCTGACCTTCCTCCTCTGAAAGTTCCTCTTGTCTCAGTCACCACTTCTTTACCTTTTTCTTTATCCTGATTTGCTGCAACATCAGGATGTCCTCTGCCACCTCTTCCTCTCATTGCACCTCCTCCTCTCTGATTACTCTGCCTATCAATCTTTGTCTTTAACTTCTCCTCTGCTCTAACAGCAAGTTGAAAACACTCACCAATGGTTCTTGGTACATTTAAACCAATCTCATCTTGGATACTATATTTTAGACCATTGAAGTATCTAGCAACCTTTTCATCTTCATCCTCCACTCCTCCCCTTATGCTCAGGGTGTGGAATTGCTCGGTGTAAGTCATCACATCCATATCCTTTTGTTTCAAATTGTTTCTCTTCATCTTTATCTGTATGGCTAAATCAGAGGGTAGGAATTGACTCCTAATCATTGTTTTCATTCTATCCCAATCAGAAATTTTGTTCAAACCTCTTTCCTCTCTATCCCTTTGAACACTTGTCCACCATGTTAATGCTGTACCTCTCAACCTTGCTTTAGCAATTTTCACCTTTTTGTCAGGTTCAACATCCTCAAGATCAAAATGGTTTTCAAGGGCTTCAATCCACCCTAGTACCTCTTCACTATCCATTCTTCCTTGGTAAAGTGGCAAATCCACATGATTCTTTATCCCACTCCCTTGCACTGCTTTGATTATCTTCATAAACCTTCTTTCTTCAAGGTCATCTGCTGCCTCATGCTCTTGACTAGAGTTACCCACTTCTTCTTCTTCATGATTCCTTTGCTCCATCTCTTGTTTTTCTTTTTCCAAGGTTTCTATCCTTGCAATGAATTGCAATCTTTCCCTTCTCATTTGCCTTTCTTCCCTCTCTTTGGAGGCTTCAAGTTCTCTTTTCTCCCTTCTTTCCCTTTCAAGCTCTTGTTTCAACTCCTCCATCTCCCTAGCCATTTGTCCCTTTGGAGGCATTTTGTCAACTAGTTCTGCACCCTACTCAAAAGACCTACTAACTGATGCTCTGATACCACTTGATGCAGAATGGTCAGCAAGAAACTTGGTCTTAAGCCCCAACCCAATTCAAGACACCAAATTGGTTCAATCACTCATTTAGGTTCTGATTCCAATATGGAAAGGTGTAAACTCTTCAATGACATGAATTTAAAAGGTTTCAATATACTCTCTACAACCCTGAAATACAATCCAACTTGATTCAAAAATGCCCTTCTAGGGACAAGTTCCCTGTTTTTCCATCAAATAAGACTTTCACTGTTGTATGCTTTGATAGACCAATCAATGGTCATAAAAATCTTCACCTTCATTAAAACAAACAATTCCAACCAATGGTTAACCACCCAAATGCTTGGGACTTGGCAATCTTCAATGCACCTAGGAATTCAACTAGGTCTCCCAAACCTGCTTTACCCCAATAACTCTGCAATTCAACAAAGGACCCTAGGACATTATATGATTTCTAGACACCCTTTTTGATGTTCTTTCAGACTTCCAACTCTTAGACCCTGATCTCACTCCTGCACATCAATTTCTTCATTGAGTCCGCAGACCTAATGCATGCCTTAGGTGTGGGTTCCTTAACAAAGCAATTGAAAATGGGGTTGTGAAGCCAAAGTCAGAGCTTGGAATTGTCCACCATGCTCTAGAGATCTAGTTTCAACAAATTTTTAGGTCCTATATTGGTCGCTACCCGCTGATGTTACATAATCCATCAATTTCTAGTCAAGAACATTAAGATTCTTGAACTAGGGCTTACTCCCAAAACCCACAGACTTAATATCCTGCTCCAAAGCTTTTGAAATATTAAAATACATTACCCTAACTCTCATCTTGCCAAGAATGAAGAAGTTTCCATGGTCAAGACTCAAGTTATGGCCATAAAAGCAATCAAACCCTGAAAAACAAGGGTTTGTAGACAAGGTTCAGTAAAAACACAATAACTTTGATTCAAAACTGATTGAATTCACAAAACCAACTCTCAAAGCATCTAATGGAACTACTTCAACTTCCAGAGGGTTTAGTTCACTTCTCCCAATCCGTACAGCCGTACAGTACACGTTTTTGCATAGAAACTGCTCTAAAACAGAGTTATTTTATTAGTTTTTGAAAGCAAACTTCTTACTAAATGTCTTCTCCTTTTGTTTCTTCGATCAATGGCATCCTAATATAGCTCTGCAGATAGTTTCATAACCATTTTAGATGGTTAGAATAGTTTATCCCCACAAACAACAGTAATTTGCTTAGCAACTTTTAAAGTTGCATTACATCTTTTTGCAATTTTTTTGCCGGTAAGGTAAAGAATGAAATTTTAAGTTTTAAGAACCTTACTAAAGTCACTTTGGACCTCCAAACATCCTAAAAACATCTAAGGACACCTAATAGACACTTAATAAACACCTACCAATCAGATTGCATCCAAAGACTAATGATACCCAAGGCTTATAACAATACCAAGGGGTCATAGTCATACAAGTGGATGGGTTACAAGGAGATCTTAAGATCAATCCTTTAACCATTATTACAAACAAGAAAACTTAAACATTATGAAAATTTAAACACCTTAAAACATTTTAAAACCATTAGTCTATCAATCATTGTCCATCACAAGATGACATGATGAAACTCTAGTGCTTGTTCCAACTGATAGGATTGGATGTCTTCTTGGTTTCATGGTGACTTCTCTTAATCACATGGTTTTTGACCTTCCTCAGGGATGCCCCTGCATCACTAGATCAAGTACCATTGGCGTAACATTGGGATCTCCACTACGATGAGCTTCTTTAACCAATGATGCAACACCATCCCATATTAATGAGCGACCATTTTCTTAAGATTGTTGAATCCATACCGTCATCCAATCAAGATTGTTTGCAATAAAAAAATGTAGTGCATCCCACTCACGACCAACTGTAAAGAAAATAAATAGACCGCTTAGAAACAACTTATATTGAAGATCAATAATAATTAATAAACTACAATAACATTGTATAATTACCTTTCACTTTCCTCAATCTACCTTTCCCCACCAAGTACTCCCCTTCAAATTTGTTAATAGAGTTGGATCCCAAATGCGATCTACATAGATATTTGCTACAAACTGGGGAAGATATTCACTAATATACACCATGGTCTGGTATACCATATATCCCTCCACCATAGAACCCTCAGGACGTGCTCTTTGTCAAACCAAACCCTTCATAAATTTTAAGTGCCTCTCAACCATCCACATTGACCTAGTTTGTACAAGTCCACACAATTCAATCTCCTCAACTAGATGTATGAGGTAGTGTTCTTGAGCATTGAAAAAAGTTGGAGGTAGACACTTTTGCATTTCACACGTAAGTTGGGGAATTTTTCTCTTCCAATATTTTATATCTTTTTTTATCAATTTCCTTAGATGATAACCACCTGAAAGAGATTCAACTCGCAAGAATATATAAACAATATTTTAGATAAAAATATACAATAAATTACATAAAAAGTAAAGCAAGTCATAAATATAATAACACTTCTAACCTCATGAATTCTCCAAGATCGTATATAACTTGTTTAACACTATTTTCAAACTGGTCTGGGAGGGATAGAGGTAGGACATACTGCAATAATTAAAAATGATCTTTTCAATATATTGTAAAATAATACAATAAAAAGTACATGCAATTTTACAAATATATTGTAAATAGAGAACATGACTTACCTTGACGAAGGTATGCCAATCATGTGTTTTCAACCCTGGCCCAAAAACACCTTTCTTTGATACAAGACTGCTTATATTTGCAGCAAATCCTATTGGAAATTTTGTTTTTTTTATGACTTCTTTTAATGCATCACTTTTTTGCTTAGTTAATAACTAAGGAAGGGCACTCGTGTTTATGCGGTCTCCATTGCTATTTGATTCAATGAAAGTTTTCAGTGCATGATTGGATTCATGAATGTCATTACAAATTTTGGCCATTTTTTCTTTGTCATGCCTTTCATCCAATATTTTCCATAGTGTCTTTATTACATTATTTCCAATATGCATAGGATCAAACAAATGCACAATTGGGAGATCCTTGTAGTACGACAACCTACTAAATTGACTAGGATAACTTTTTATTCCTCTAGGAAGTTGGTCATTGATGCCTTGACGACCTTCACAAGCATCAATAACATCATTAGTAAATAAAAGACAATATCAAAATTTAAATTTCAAACAAAAATCATTAGATGGAATGACATTACCTTGGTGATTTAGTGTATCACATTCTAACTTCCATAGAAAAGGTGTCATTCTTCATGGCCTTGATGTTGTCTTTTCTTTCCCATTAAAAAGACATTTTTTGATAGTTCGATACTTATGATTATTGTGGAGAAAGTGCCTAAACTCATCGAACACCTGCTTTCCTAAACTTCTTGAATGATGAGATTTCATCTTCACACCACAAACTGGACATGCAAATTTACCCTTTATCTGAAGACCTAAAAGATATCACACAATTGGATCATGTACAATTATCATGCACAACTTAAACATACATCAATAATGTGTAAGCACTATAACATACAAAAAATATGTGACCTTCATATGAATATATAACATGCCATAAAAATGAGTTAGCCCAAGGGCATCATGTATTGTCCATACAAGCATTGCACAAAATTGAAATTTTCCTTGTCCTATTGGTCTAGAGATGTCATACATAGTGATCCCATTCCATAAAATCAACAACTCGTCAATAAGGGGCTCAATATACACGTTCATATCTTTAACTTGGTACTTACCTAGTTGAATGAACAAAAACATTACATAATTATTATGATTATCTTGATGCGGTGTTTATAAATTAATTTACATAACTATTAAATGAAAAAATAGCTGGTACAATCATTGACAACATTATGTGCTCCCTCTTTATGGACATCCAAGGAGGAATGTTATTGTTAATAACAAAAAGAGGCCACACTGAGTAAGTAGATCTCATATCTCCAAATAGATTGACACCGTTCCCTGCCACTGAAATCTTGAGATTACGAGGCTCTTCTTTAAAGTGTGGCCATGTTGTTTCTATGTCTTTAAATGTAGAACCATTCGTAGGCATTCACATAATGTCATCTTGACTTCTATTGCGTGCATGGTAATCCATAAATTGTGCCAAGCTAGTGCACTTGAATAATCATTGAAGACATGGAATAAGGGGAATGTACCGAAGACTCTTGTGAGGCACCTTTTTTGTTATTTGATCTGACCGATATCTACTAGTATGACAAACATGGCATTCTATTGCAAAATCATGCTGTTTATGATATATAATGTGATCATTGGGACATACATGTATTCTATGATACTGCATTCCAATTTGATTCATAATGGTAGATAATTCTCGGTACGAATGAGGCAAAATATTTGATGGTGGTAAGAAAAACTCACCTATCAACCTACAACAACAAATATGAATTGTTAATATAATGAATCGTAATGGTATGCTAACATTGAAGATGATACAAATGGCATACCTTAGCATACGTGACATTGCTACATTGGATAAACCATTCATAACCTTGAATTTCACCAACAACACTATAGCGGAGAGAAGAGTTATTTGGGAGCCTTGATATAGGGGCTCGTATGACTTCTCAATTATAGCTATATCAAAACCATCTGCATCATCATTATCAGATGCGCTAATACCATCATCATGATCATCTTGATCATCTACGCCAATACCATGTTATTCAATCATGTCCTCTGGCACATTATCAACTACGCCAATACCATCATCTTCAATTGTGTTCTTTGCCACAGGATCATCTTCTTCCATGGGAACATTATTGTCAGCTTGGATATTCACACCTCCATGTTCCTCCAATTGAAAATCCACATTCACCAATCTACTAAAATCGTGCCCCCTTCAATGTGACCATATTGCCTACAATGACTCTGGGCTGTTTTGATTAGAATTCTTCAATTCTTTAAGCCCTTACATTTTTTGCAAGGACAATAACATTTTTCAAAGTCTTTTCTTTGGAACTAAGACCACAATCTAGCAAGTGTCTTGTTATTTTGTTCTGGGTTCATATTTCTAGGTGTGGACTTTCTTTAGAGGCTATAGATATACAAAATGTAAACATACAAACATTAGTAGTATCTTGTATATAATTAAAAAAAATATATTATAAGATTATAGAAGATTTACAAATACACACACAAATCATGCTCACTAGACCACAAAATATTGAAAAGGATAAGTATTTTGGGAGTAATTATTATTTTGGGAGTTACACAAATGTCCTCACTAGACTACTAAATTAGAGATTATAGAGAATATATTCTGGAGTTGTACAGTCACATTGTCTAGTCTGTAAAGATATACAATATATTTTTACAAAAGAAACTTGCAATTGAAGATAATAACACATCAAAATTTGGCATTGTAGTGGAGGTGATTCTATTCGTAGTACAAATTATTTCCTCTAAAGCTTCCAGATGGCCTTTCTCTGGGAGCTGCATTAAGGCATTCAATTGAGAAATAATGCATTAATGCCCATCTATATCTAGGTTTGCATCTTACATGCTTAAGGCAAAAGTTCCTAATACAACTGAAGAGAGTAATTAATATGGAAATTGAATCAAATGTAAGCAACATATGGCATTAATTTTCAAAGACAGTGACAATTTAAAAGTATTGGAAAAATAAAGTGTACAAGAAATGGTAGTGCGCCATGGGAAGTCACAATAAGTATGAACCCATAGAGGATTTTCATTGTTTCCTAAAAGAAGATCATTTTCAGAGTGAGATTTAGATACATAGAGGTGAAGCCATGACATACAAAAGGTAAGAGAACCTCAAAGTTTCTGCCATATAATGCTATCATGTCAAAAGGACAACAAAGTGTAGTTTTTAGAACAATGGAACAACCATCTCTCTTAAAAGGAACAACCATCATGTTATAGAGTTATTGAATATGGCCATTATCATGAGATCATAGGGAAAAACACATCTATCTACTATTAATGAACAATTTCTTCTATAGAGGCAATTTTGAATTCTATGCTCATGTGAAAAGGAAATGTCACTTAGTTTGAAGTCCTAATAGAATAAATACAATAAGAAGACATTGACATATCATGCCTTATATCAGAACCAATTACAATAAGAAGATGGAACAACCATAAGGTACAAGCATGTGCAAGTCATTGTAATAATTGGAGATATGTTAAAGGTTAAGTACAATAGTAGAGCACAACCATGATACAATTAATGAAAGTGCCATAAAACACCAGGATATTTATAATCAATCATAGAGAAAAGAAATAGTGACACAAATGATTTGTATTTTAGTGCCACCAAATACTTTCCAAATAGTCATCAATGTATTAAAGCATTCCAAAGTATAGGATAGCAAGGTGCTTCAATACATAGATGCCATGATCAAAATAGTATTTTACAATATCATGAAGTAAACAAATGCAATGTTTCAAAATAAGGCAAACTAAAACAACAAATGACAGGCATTTTCATTAAACACAACATAAAAGGCATCTTTGACATTGAGCCCTCAAAGAACAAGTTTGATGTTTTCATGTTTTGAAAGTTAACAAGGTTTATATTTTCATCATGACTACATGAAAAAAATCACAAAGGATCACAATAAGTAATCTCTAATATAAAGAAACACAATGACTATCAACATCAAAGCAGTGGTGTATGAACTCAAACATCATCTAAAGATAATTTGTCATGTTCTCTTTCCTCTGCACTTTTAAAGGATATTGAACGTGAAAGAAAAAGAAGTGAGAACCCCGAGGCAATGGATGAGGATGATAGTGATGAGGTAGCTGAAATAAAGGCTGCTCATTTTGAGGAGTCGATGAAATATGCCCGAAGAAGTGTCAGTGATGCTAATATTCAGAAGTATCAAGCCTTTTCACAAACACTACATCAATCTCGAGGCTTTGGTTCTGAATTTTGATTTCCAGATAGACCTGATGGTGCTTCTGCTAGTGCTTCAGATGTATTTGCTACAACAAATAATAAAGATGATGATGACTTATACAAGTTGCACATCCACATCCACATCCACATATGACATATAATTTATTATTATAAAGTCTTTTTATGGAAATCTATTTTACATTAGTCTATATTATTCTGAAGCCTTGTTATAGAAATCTATTTTATATTAATCCTCATAATTAGTTAGCAAATCTTCTTCTTTCTTTCTAAATCATGAATGATTCTATTTTTCTGCAATAAATAGCATACGTAACAGATAAACATGAAATCAACAACAAATATCTACCTCTAAATACAACTCCAAATGAATGAATAAAATAAGAAAATGATAATGCTGATTGGGTATCCAGTAAATTAAACAGTTTAATCATGTAAACAGATGTGGATGTGGATGTGCAACCTTATACTTTTACTACTAAGTCTTTGTTTGTCAGGCATACTAATTATAAGTACTTGAGGTATCAGGTTATTGATACATCCTTGGTATTTTCATGCATTTAATCTTATAAAATCATCAATTCTTAAGCATTAAGCATAGTAATAGGTCAATCTTCATTTAATTGCAAAAACGAAACACCAATGAAGAAAATAATGAGCAGAAAATAATAGATATTATTAACATAGGTTGAAGCCAATCTCATCCTTCGATTATAAGAAGGATTTCCAAGCTCCTATTTGAAAACAATAGATATTATTGAAATAAATGGAAGCCAATCTCATCCTTTCTCTTGTGATCTTATATCATAGGATTTCAAAGCTCCTATTTGAGAATAATAGACATTATAGACACATAATTTGAAGCTAGTTCTTCCTTTCTCTTGTGATCTTATATGAAGGATTTCCTAAGTTACTTTATTCAAATTGGATAGTATTATCACTTGATATTCATACCTTCTCAATAAAAAGAAGTGTATCGCTAGATGCCTAGTGACAAAATTCACCCTCTCCTAGTTTTAGATTGAGGCCAAGTAGCGCTAGGCTTTCAGCGGGATAACGTTTAGTATCCATATGGCATTCAGCAACCACACTCTACTTAAATCCATTTTTCTCATCCTTCAATCTTACCAAATACATATTTATACTCTTCACATAATGATAGTAATAAACTTTAAAAGGAAATAACATAGAGTGACAAGCCACATGCTTGATGGAGGAGGGAGCCAAGACTTTTGCTCCCTTTACTGTAACCAAATAAATAAACATCATTGTAACACGGAGGAGCGAAAATCTCAAAGAGCATTCATGGCTTCTCCTTATTTTCAATGCTCAATCAAGTTGTTACTGTTTAAATATGTCAACAAACTGGCATAATAGAAAACCCTAAAGAAGAATAATACAAAATAGAGAACATAGAAAGCCTTTAAGTTGAGAAATGTGCAAATATTGCAGAGAAACCCTTGACCATAACATTATATAATGGAACCCTCATCGATCCATGAGAGGAATAGGTAAAAGACATAAAAATGTGATATATTTTCTTGTGTTTTCCTTTAGAAGAACAGAGCCTAGGGAAAATAATGATGCATAAATAAGATTTTAGATAAAAATATACAATAAATTACATAAAAAGTAATTCAAGTCATAAATATAATAACACTTCTAACCTCATGAATTCTCCAAGATCGTATATAACTTGTTTAACACTATTGTCAAACTGGTCTGGGAGGGATAGAGGTAGGACGTACTGCAATAATTAAAAAATGATCTTTTCAATATATTGTAAAATAATACAATAAAAAGTACGTGCAATTTTACAAATATATTGTAAATAGAGAACATGACTTACCTTGACGAAGGTATGCCAATCATGTGTTTTCAACCTTGGCCCAAAAACACCTTTCTTTGATACAAGACTGCTTATATTTGCAGCAAATCTTGTTGGAAATTTTGTTTTTTTTATGACTTCTTTTAATGCATCACTTTTCTGCTCAGTTAATAACTAAGGAAGGGCACTCGTGTTTATGTAGTCTCCATTGCTATTTGATTCAATGAAAGTTTTCAGTGCATGATTGGATTCATGAATGTCATTACAAATTTTGGCCATTTTTTCTTTGTCACGCCTTCCATCCAATATTTTCCATAGTGTCTTTATTACATTATTTCCAATATGCATAGGATGAAAAAAATGCACGATTGGGAGATCCTTGTAGTACGACAACCTACTAAATTGACTAGGATAACTTTTTATTCCTCTAGGAAGTTGGTCATTGATGCCTTAACGACCTTCATGAGCATCAATTATATCATTAGTAAATAAAAGACAATATCAAAATCTAAATTTCAAACAAAAATCAGCAGATGGAATGACATTACCTCAGTGATTTAGTGTATCACATTCTAACTTCCATAGACAAGGTGTCATTCTTCATGGCCTTGATGTCTGTTGGAAATATAAGTGGGAAAGTAATACTGAGAGGGGGGGGGGGGGTGAATCAGATATTACCTACTTTAACCTTTTCAATCTGATAAAACTTTATGCATGACATAAACAAAACTTGATCATTGTAAGCAACTAAACATATTAAGCAACATACATGAAATCACTCATGACACCATACTTTTGGTAACCCAGAAACCCTTGAAAGGTAAAACTGGGGTGGGGATGACACCCACAAATCTCCACTACTACAGTAATAAGTTTTTCCTGTTAAGGCTTACAAAATGTGATCAATTCATGATCTACCTTGTGAAAGGTCTGCTCTGTTAAAAGCTAAAAGACTTATACAGTCTACCTTGTTAAAGGATTTATAAACTTACAACAAAGTAAGCACTCGGTAAAGAGATTACATAAAGTCTGTTAAGACTACTCGGTTAAGAGATTTACCCTGATACACTAGTTAAAATGTCTCAGTACCTGATCTTTCGATTTGCACTTGTATGCAGATTACAGATCTCCTCTTTACTGTATATTGGTGATCTCTTCTATCTGATCTTCCTTGATTCTATCCTTTCACTGCTTAGCTCGGTCACTAGACTCTGTCTGAATACTTGACTATTCTGAATATACCTCTCTGATCATTCTCTCATACTCATTCGATCTCAATATCTCTTTTTATCTCTGATTCACACACTTCTCTTGGTTTAGATCTTGACATTATATAATAACCAAAATGTCTTAACGATTCAAGATCTACGGTTCAGATTTATTTCTATTGCCGCTTAAGCTATACAATTTTCTGATTAGCTCTAGGTGTTACATAGGGATCAATGATTATAAGATGGATGCATAATTACCTCCGTAATTACCTCAAAAAACAAAATACAAAACACCACTATCACCAAAAATGGTTTACCTTGACCATTGTGCCTTTCCAAACTTATATGTCATTCCTGGCTAACTCAGTAAAATTTATTCCTGGTACTCGGCATTAATTGTACTCGACATCTGTTAATCTTCTCTGTCGCTTGGTAATCATTGTATATGTAACTTGACAAAAACTATACTCGGCATAATACAAACACATAGTGACCATGACTTTACTTGGTAGTACTACTGCTCGGTAAGTATACAATACATAACTCGGCCTTTACAAAAAGACTCGGTCGCAGTGATGACCGACCATCATTGCCTAGATATATGACTAAGTGTGAAGCACTAATGGTCAAAAAAACTATAGAGATCTACAATGTCGTCTCTTCTTTCCCATTAAAAAGATGTTTTTTGATAGTTCGATACTTATGATTATTGTGGAGAAAGTGCCTAAACTCATCGAACACCTGCTTTCCTAAACTTCTTGAATGACAAGATTTCATCTTTAGACCACAAACTGGACATGCAAATTTACCCTTTGTCTGAAGACCTAAAAGATATCATACAATTGGATCATGTACAATTATCATGCACAACTTAAACATACAACAATAATGTGTAAGCGTTATAACATACCAAAAATACGTGACCTTAACATGAATATATAACATACCGTAAAAATGAGTTAGCCCAGGGGCATCATGTATTGTCCATACAAGCATTGCATGAAATTGAAATTTTCTTTGTCCTATTGGTCTAGAGATGTCATACATAGTGATCCCATTCCATAAAATCAACAACTCGTCAATAAGGGGCTCAATATACACGTTCATATCTTTAACTTGGTACTTACCTAGTTGAATGAACAAAAACATTACATAATTATTATGACCATCTTGATGCGGTGTTTATAAATTAATTTACATAACTATTAAATGAAAAAATAGCTGGTACAATCATTGACAACATTATGTGCTCCCTCTTTATGGACATCCAAGGAGGAATGTTATTGTTAATAACAAAAATAGGCCACACTGAGTAAGTAGATCTCATATCTCCAAATGGATTGACATCGTCCACTACCACTGAAATCTTGAGATTACGAGGCTCTTCTTTAAAGTATGGCCATGTTGTTTCTATGTCTTTAAATGCAGAACCATCCACAGGCATTCACATAATGTCATCTTGACTTCTATTGCGTGCATGGTAATCCATAAATTGTGCGAAGCTAGTGCACCTAAATAATCATTGAAGACGTGGAATAAGGGGAATGTACTGAAGACTCTTGTGAGGCACCTTTTTTGTTATTTGATCTGACCGATATCTACTAGTATGACAAACAGGGCATTCTATTGCAAATTCATGCTGTTTATGATATAGAATGTGATCATTGGGACATGCATGTATTCTATGATACTACATTCCAATTTGATTCATAATGGTAGATAATTATCGATACGAATGAGGCAAAATATTTGATGGTGGTAAGAAAAAATCACCTATCAACCTACAACAACAAATATGAATTGTTAATATAATGAATCGTAATGGTATGCTAAAATTGAAGATGACACAAATGGCATACCTTAGCATACATGACATTGCTACATTGGATAAAACATTCATAACCTTGAAGTTCACCAACAATACTATAGCGGAGAGAAGAGTTGTTTGGGAGCCTTGGTATAGGGGCTTGTATGCCTTCTTAATTATAGCTATATCAAGACCATCTTCATCATCATTATCAGATGTGCTAGTACCATCATCATGATCATCTTGATCAGCGACGCCAATACCATCTTCTTCAATCATGTCCTCTGGCACATTATCAGCTATGCCAATACCATCGTCTTCAATTGTGTTCTCTGCCACAGGATCATCTTCTTCCATGGGAGCATTATCATCAGCTTAGATATTCACACCTCCATGTTCCTCCAATTGGAAATCCACATTCACCAGTCGATGAAAATCGTGCCCCCCTTCAATGTGACCATATTGCCTACAATGACTCTGGGCTGTTTTGATTAGAATTCTTCAATTCTTTAAGCCCTTAAATTTTTTGCAAGGACAATAACATTTTTCAACATCTTTTCTTTGGAACTGAGACCACAATCTAGCAAGTGTCTCGTTATTTTGTTCTAGGTTCATATTGCCAAGTGCGGACTTTCTTCACAAGCTATAAATATACAAAATGTAAACATACAAACATTAGTAGTATCTTGTATATAATAATAATAAAAATTTATAAGATTATAGAAGATTTACAAATACACACACAAATCATGCTCACTAGACCACGAAATATTGAAAAGGATAAGTATTTTGGGAGTTATTACTATTTTGGGAGTTACACAAATCTCCTCACTAGACTACTGAATTAGAGATTATAGAGAGTATATTCTGGAGTTGTACAGTCACATTGTCTAGTCTGTAAAGAGATACAATATATTTTTGCAAAAGAAACTTGCAATTGAAGATAAAAACACATCAGAATTTGGGATTGTAGTGGAGGTGATTCCATACCTAGTACAAATTATTTCCTCTAAAGCTTCCAGATGGCCTTTCTCTGGGAGCTGCATTAAGGCATTCAATTGAGCATTAATGCATTAATGCCCATCTATATCTAGGTTTGCATCACACATGCTTAAGGCAAAAGTTCCTAATACAATTGAAGAGAGTAATTAATATGGAAATTGAATCAAATGTAAGCAACATATGACATTAATTTTCAAAGACTATGACAATTTAAAAGTATTGGAAAAATATAGTTTACAAGCAGTGGTAGTGCACCATGGGAAGTCACAATAAGTATTAACCCATAGAGGATTTTCATTGTTTCCTAAAAGAAGATCATTTTCAGAGTGAGATTTAGATACATGGAGGTGAAGCCATGACATACAAAAGGTAAGAGAACCTCAAAGTGTTTGACATATAATGCTATCATGTCAAAAGGACAACAAAGTGTAGTTTTTAGAACAATGGAACAACCATATCTCTTAAAAGGAACAACCATCATGTTATAGAGTTATTGAATATGGCCATTATCATGAGATCATAGGGAAAAACACATCTATCTACTATTAATGAATAATTTCTTCTATAGAGGCAATTTTGAATTCTATGCTCATGTGAAAAGGAAATATCACTCAGTTTGAAGTCCTAATAGAATAAATACAATAAGAAGACATTGACATATCATGCCTTATATCAGAACCAATCGCAATAAGAAGATGGAACAACCATAAGGTACAAGCATGTGCAAGTCATTGTAATAATTGGAGATATGTTAAAGATTAAGTACAATAGTAGAGGATGACCATGATACAATTAATGAAAGTGCCATAAAACACCAGGATATTTATAATCAATCATAGAGAAAAGAAATAGTGACACAAATGATTTGTATTTTAGTGCCACCAAATACTTTCCAAATAGTCATCAATGTATTAAAGCATTCCAAAGTATAGGATAGCAAGGTGCTTCAATACATAGATGCATTGATCAAAATAGTATTTTACAATATCATGAAGTAAACAAATGCAATGTTTCAAAAGAAGGAAAACTAAAACAACAAATGACAAGCATTTTCATTAAACACAACATAAAAGGCATCTTTGACATCGAGTCCTCAAAGAACAGGTTTGATGTTTTCATGTTTTGAAAGTTAACAAGGTTTATATTTTCATCATGAATACATGAAAACAAGAACAAAGGATCACAATAAGTAATCTCTAATATAAATAAACACAATGACTATCAACATCAAAGCAGTGGTGTATGAACTCAAACATCATCTAAAGATAATTTGTCATGTTCTCTTTCCTCTGCACTTTACAAGATATTGAACGTGAAAGAAAAAGAAGTGAGAACCCCGAGGCAATGGACGAGGATTATAGTGATGAGGTAGCTGAAATAAAGGCTGCTCATTTTGAGGAGTCGATGAAATATGCCCAAAAAAGTGTCAGTGATGCTGATATTTAGAAGTATCAAGCCTTTTCACAAACACTACATCAATCTCGAGGCTTTGGTTTTGAATTTTGATTTCCAAATAGACCTAATGGTGCTTCTGCTGGTGCTTCGGATGTATTTGCTACAACAAATAATAAAGATGATGATGACTTATACAGGTTGCACATCCACATCCACATATGACATAATTTATTATTATAAAGTCTTTTTATGGAAATCTATTTTACATTAGTCTATATTATTCTGAAACCTTGTTATAGAAATTTGTTTTATATTAATCCTCATAATTAGTTAGCAAATCTTCTTCTTTCTTTCTAATTTCATGAATGATTCTATTTTTCTGGAGTAAATAGCATACCTAACAGATAAACATGAAATCAACAACAAATATCTACCTCTAAATACAACTCCAAATGAATGAATAAAAGAAGAAAATGATAATGTTGATTGGGTATCCAGTAAATTAAACAGTTTAATCATGCAAACAGATGTGGATGTGGATGTGCAACCTTATGCTTTTACTACTAAGTCTTTGTTTGTTAGGCATACTGATTTTAAGTACTTGAGGTATCAGGTTATTGATACGTCCCTGGTATTTTCATGCATTTAATCTTATAAAATCATCAATTCTTAAGTATTAAGCATAGTAACAGGTCAATCTTCATTTAATTGCAAAAATGAAACACCAATGAAGAAAATAATGAGCAAAAAATAATAGATATTATTAACATAGGTTGAAGCTAATCTCATCCTTCGATTATAAGAAGGATTTCCAAGCTCCTATTTGAAAACAATAGATATTACTGAAATAAGCGGAAGCCAATCTCATCCTTTCTCTTGTGATCTTATATCACAGGATTTCAAAGCTCCTATTTGAGAATAATAGACATTATAGACACATAAGTTGAAGCTAGTTCTTCCTTTCTCTTGTGATCTTATATGAAGGATTTCCTAAGCTACTTTATTCAAATTGGATAGTATTATCACTTGATATTCATACCTTCTTGATAAAAAGAAGTGTATCGCTAGATGCCTAGTGACAAAATTCACCCTCTCCTGGTTTTAGATTGAGGCCAAGCAGCACTAGGCTTTTAGCGGGATAAGGTTTAGTATCCATATGGCATTTAGCAACCACACTCTGCTTAAACCCATTTTTCTCATCCTTCAATGTTACCAAATACATATTTGTACTCTTCACATAGTGATAGTAATAAACTTTAAAAGGAAATAACATAGAGTGACAAGCCACATGCTTGATGGAGGAGGGAGCCAAGACTTTTGCTCCCTTTACTGTAACCAAATAAATAAACATCATTGTAACACGGAGGAGTGAAAATCTCAAAGAGCATTTACGGCTTCTCCTTATTTTCAATGCTCAATCAAGTTGTTACTGTTTAAATATGTCAACAAACTAGCATAATAGAAAACCCTAAAGAAGAATAATACAAAATAGAGAACATAGAAAGCCTTCAAGTTGAGAAATGTGCAAATATTGTAGAGAAACCCTTTACCATAACATTATATAATGGAACCCTCATCAATCCATGAGAAGAATAGGTAAAAGACATAAAAATGTGATATATTTTCTTGTGTTTTCCTTTAGAAGAACATAGCCTAGTGAAAATCATGACACATACCTAGCAACGAGCCCAGATTTGTAAAAAAGAGTCTCAGAGATCTTCTAACTAGAAATATTCTAATTCGTGTTTCTAGACAAACACTGGGATGAAGCTGATGACACTCAACCAGATGAAGCAACGAGCCTAGATTTGTAAAAAAGAGTTTCAAAGATCTTCGAATTCGCGTTTCGCGCGCTGCAATTCCCTTGAAAAAATTCACCATGGTAATAATGAATGAGAAATGAAACCTTTTTTTTTAAAGTTATGTTCGCGTTCGTCGAAATTTTGACTCACACAGTATTGGTCAAAATTTTGACTAACACGAGCATAACTTAAAAAAAAAGAAAGTTTTCCTTCTATAATCCGACCAACCAAAACCTTTTTATTTCATGGTCGAAAATTTTGGTAGAAAAACTAGGTAAAATGTAGTAGTGACACTCCCCTTAAATAGTACCACCTTAAAGCCAATCACCACACAAAGGTTTTAATAAGTGATGGATAATATAATTCCAATCTCTCTCATATCTTAACATCCTTTGTCTTCAGTAGAACTAGAAAGATCTTTAATGACATAATACTTTTTCTTGAGTTAGTTTCCCATGTTTTTTTATGATGGAGTTGGATAAAGCTTTTATGATGGAATACTTTCACTTACTACGGTGCCCATGGTCTTCAATGTTATTTTATCTCTTTAGAAATGACATTCTTTAGAAAGAGTAAAATAACTTCAAGTAATATGATTTTTTTACGTGTATCCATTTGAACTCTTCCATAAATCTTCAAAGCCATGTTTATTTTTCAAGAGTAACTTTTGCATTTCACCCTTTGATTCAAAGTAACAATAGAAGATAGCTTTTTTATAAAAGTATTGCATCATCAATGTAATAGCACATGCACCATATATTTTTAAGGGCATAATCTAAAATAGAATAACCAATGTAGTTAGTAACATAGTTTAATCAATTAAACTTGACTCTTGGTGTACCTTTATAGCTTAAAGTATTGTTATTTAATAGAACCCTTTTCTCTATGATGTATAATATAAGATTGATTCTTGATTATCACAATATTTAAATAAATAATACCAAAAATTATTAATCTTTGCCTTATTTTTCCATATTAGTTTTACTTTCTTAATTAAAAAATGAGATCTCAAATGCTTCTCTATCAAAATAGGATCCAAATAGAAAATACGTTGATAAGAAATGGATTAAATAGAAAGGTGTTTGATGAAAATCAAAATATCAATCAAAATGAATGGAAATGAAAAGATAAGCAAACCTCATGTGGTGGTTGTTCCCTATGCTAGTCAAAGGATTTTTTTTAAATTTATAGAGAAAACAAAGCATGTGGCATGCCATGAAAAGCTAACATTCCACATTTATAACATTCTATTTAAAAAGGGCTCATAGTGTGAAGAAGTAATCTCCCAAAGAGTAAAAATAATTGGAAATACATAATCAACATAGTAATGGCCAACATGGTGAAAATTGAATAATTCAAAGGTTTGTAATTTGGTTCTAATCATGAATCCAAAGGAAAACTGATACTACTCAACACTATTATCTTAGTTCTTAACCTTTGTCAAAAGTTTAATAAGTAGATAAAGAATTGTGATGAAGAGTTTATCAAAACTTTTATATTTATTCATGACGTTTGTTTGAACAATGTGTAAAGGAAAGTTGAAGACTATTAAAGGAAATTTGAAGACTGTCTTCTATACAAGTTTCTGGATTTGATTGTGTAAATTTTTTTTCCATCAATGTTTTGAATCACACTACGTGATCTATCATCATTCTTTTCTTCTTTGGCTCTCTTTTATCTTGATGATGGATCATGTAGTGTAATTCAAAACCTTGATGTAAATCTTTTTTTACACAATCAAACCCATAAACTTATATAGCATTCTAATGGATTGTGGAAATCTGATAGCTCTCACTATAAGCTTCTTGATATCCACTAATCAACTAATAGACTATTTTGTGTTGCCACTAGAAAAATATGATGTCTCACTGGGAAAAATAATTTCCACATAGGAACTCATCAAAAATTTTTGACTAGGGGAGAGGACCCAGTAGTTGGGCACCCTAACTTCGGGCTTCTCAAAATCCTATGTGGAAATTTCAAATCACTCCCATTTTTTTACAGTAGCTTACTTGGCGAGTCTCCTGCTTATAACTAAGGTTTCAGAGCCACATCATCAAATATGATGCCACTTCAACATGCTTTTTGCCAAAGTGTCCAAAACAGCCCAAAAAAAAAGTGAGACCAATCATAGTGAATTAGGGACCCCAATACTTGTGTAGCTAATGTGGCATCACACTATTGGCTGATTTTTAGAACAAATGGCACATTTCACTCAATTATGGGTAGTCATCATTAGAAAAAACAACTTTAAAGTCACAACTATTGGTACAATGTTATAAAAAATATTGAATATTAAATCAGCAACTGTGGGTATTAAGTTAAGAACAACTATCACAACCATTGGAACGTGTTCAAGTAGTGGGTCCTCTCCCCTAGTGGATACATTCCGATTACCACCACCATCAACCAATGCTCCCTCAAACCGCCATTGAACCCACTTGACCACAAAAGATATTTTGGGTACTCTACATTGGCACCAGCCATATGGAGACATGCATCATAGGTAGATTGCTTCATGGCCATACTGTTATACTCTAAGACCCTCAAAATGACCGTGCACATTATTTACAAATTTGGTTTCCTTCAAATTTTTTTTGTATATCCTTGGCTGTACATAGGCACTGCTATTGGAATGCTGACCTTTGCCAGCATCCTCGTAGCTTGTCACAAAATGGGAGAAGAATAGGGCATGAATATCCATCAAAGGACTGATAAAATATGTTAGTATTGTTGTAAATTATGGCCTCATGGTTAGCAATGATTGCAAGATATGCACAAAAAAAGACTTGTTGAAAAATCCTTAGAGACTCGAGCAAATGCATCTAACAAGGATAAAGACAGATTCAACAACATTTTCCAACATCCATCAATGCATAATGAAGTTGGATTTATGTCAAAAATTATGGTTGGAAATGCAATAGTGTGAAAATTCTCTATTGCAATCACTGGTTATTAATCTCATATCTTACAAAGATTATTTGAATAACAAAAAATAACACAACTGCAACTTCACCAAAAAAATATAGAAAGAAATATGCCACACAATGACACAACATTTTTGGACAAATCATCCCTGGAAAAACCTTGAAGGGAAAACCAGTACTGCAGATGAGAAATATATTAATCTTCAGCAAATTAAGAGATTAAAAATTCCTTGCCTCTTATTGGCAGAATTCCGACAATCTTTCAATTTCTCCTGTTGATATTCCTCCCCTGCTATCCCCAAACACTATCACTGCGCCCTTGCAAACATTGCAAGACTGCCCCTTGCTAACTCTGCAAGACTACTCAAGCTTGTTCTTGCTAACACTACAAGACTACTCAAGCTTGTTTTCAAACTTGATCTCAAACTTGATGTTAACTTCATTGCCTCCAAATGCCCCTTGACCCCCTTTTATACTACTCCCATTGTTTCTAGTTGCTTCTAATTGCTAGAAGTTTCTAGAAACTAGAAGTTTCTAGAAGCTAGAAGTTTCTAGAAGGAGTCAAATAATTAATAAATACAATTATTTACTAATTATTAGCAAATGGATGAACAATTGTCCAAGCTACCAAACTAACAGTAGAAATGTATGATAATTTCCAAGCATAAACGAGGCACGCAAACTGTTTGACAAAACATTTTCCAACATCCATCAAAGCATAATGATGCTGGATTTATGTCCAAAATTATGGTTGGAAATGCAATAGTAGAAATGTATGATAATTTCCAAGCATAAACAAGGCACGCAAACTGTTTGACAAAAATCCTCTGTAGAATGTGGAAGCACGAACAATGCATGCAAAACACTTGAAAAAAAGCCTCTGCAAAATGTGGAAGCGTGAACAAGCCATGCAAAACATTTGACAAAAATCCTCTGCAGAATGTGGAAGCATGAACAACACATGCAAAATATTTGACAAAAAACCTCTGCAAAATGTGGAAGCATGAACAAGGCATGCTAACTGTTTGACAGAAAGCCTCTGTAAAATGCGGAAGCACAAACAAGGCACGCAAACTGTTTGACAAAAAGCCTTTGCGGGATGTGGAAGCATGAGTTACAAGGCATTCAAACTGTTTATTACAGCTCATCAAGGCTAAAAATACAATTTGTTTTGGAAAAATAAACAATTTAATAAATTGTTTTATAAACACTTGAACTATATTTTTTTTTAAAGATGGGTAGACGTTGACTTCCTACGAATGGCCCGATGGATCTTATTTTCCCAATGTCAATGCCAAACAAATCTATGCTTTTCTTAATAAGGATGACTCTATCATAAACCATGCGAACTCTAGATGGAAATTAAACGTGGACCACTTAGTGTGGAAAAAAGATTTTTGATAATCTTTGGACTAGTCTAATAGAACCAAAACAAAGTACTTCATGTGGCACTTCCTTTTGCATAGGTTGCCGCTAAAAATGCCTAACGGAGAACCTTATATCTGGACCTTCTATAAACTTCCGAAGTCTATGCATTATGTGTTATTTGAGTGCTTTTTTTTCCAAGGAGGTCTGGGGTTTATCTGGTATTTGCATTAATGGTTACATCAGTATTTTGGAAATTATATTTGGTTATGTCAAGAACCTCAGAAAAATATGTAATATCTTCTTTGCTTACCATTCTATTGAAGTATTGTGGCACACCTGGAAACTAAGAAACGACAATATTTTTGGTGGTAGAAATAGACATATTACTGAGTGTGTATGGAGACTCATTTACCATAATGTTAAAATGCAGGTCTCGGTGGTGATTAAGCTCCACGGTAAAAAGTTAAGAGGGTTTGTTAAGAGATGGGATAGTGAGGCTCGGAGCATGGGAAATTTCCCACAGGTACACTTGGACCAGAAGGTCTGCAGAACGTACTTCTTTTGAGACTTTTTTGGAGAACGTTTTGGCATATTATTTGAAAGATCAGAGAGAGAAGGAGAGACATGACAAGGAATCGATCGTGGTAGATTCTCTTGCTACTGCCCCAATGGGAGATATTCATGTTGCAGAGGTGATTAGTCACCCATACTATGAGCAGATTGTGAATGAAAAAGTGTTGCGTTGGATTGAGGGAGACAGGGGATGGATTGTTTGGATCCCGCGTAGGCAGGAAGACCATATTTGAATGTAGGATGGGAAAAATAGTCTATGCTACAAAAATACTTCTTTAATAAGTTCCGTAATGTGTATATTCCAACATGTTCTACGAGAAGCGGTGTAGGAGATGACAAAGAGTGTATTCAAATCTAGGCGGTGGTGGGTATGGTGTATCATGTAAAAGGTGTAAAAATAAAAACCATGGAGAAGTGTAGAAAAATGTGGTATGTGGAAGTGATGGATGAAAAAGGGAAAAGATAAGATGATTACAAAGGGGGTGAAATTATGTAGAATTGTGGAAAGATAAAATGGAAAATAGGAAATTGGGTGCAAGTGCAAAAGAAAAGGAAAAGGAAAAGGAAAAGGTGGGGGTTCGAGGATGGGCAGGGCGGGAGGATGAGCGGTTAGAGGGGCAAGCGGCGCGTAATCCTTCCACTGTAAGGAGCGGGAGGTGGTCGTTGCTCTGTGAAACCAGCCTCACTCGGTCCCCTCCGCCTTACGCTGCAAGACAGTCATCCAACCTTCGAAGGATGGCCTCGCAGCAACTCTCTACTTGGAGCAGGGCGCGCCACATTATATGCCACGCGTCTTTCCTCCTACCGCCCTTCACCCGCCTGTTCCTCCACCTTGTGCGTCCCCACTCGGGTTACAAGCCCTCGCTACCGAGCTCGACACAACATCCGGTCAACCTCTCCAGTCTTAAACTATAGTTTAACTTATTCCTTGCTACGTGTGGGATATATAAACATAAACATCCCCCGCTTAGACCATCGCAGCTGCTGCAACTCTGCTTTCCTCCCATTTCTTCAATTCTGTCTTCGCCGCCACCCCAATTTATTGCACAGCATTATATAGTGGACGGAGCGGTTTTAAAAGTTTAGTCCATTAGTTGGCATGGAAATAAGCTGTTCATCAACTGCTTTACTGATAATTCCATTATTTTTTATGCAGGATATAACATTGTTGTCATTTGACTTGCAGCCGTTGAAATTTAACCATTGTAATATAAGTTGGGTGTCTTCATAATTCTTTTTTCATCAACATACATACTGCCATAATTCCTAATTTGCTCCTCGTTCGCTCTGTGAATTTTGGCCTTGGTCTTCTATTTAGAACCGAATCCTTCACATATTTTGGCGCATGGCTTTCTTGCTGTTTGGTTTGTGTTTTTGTTTCTCATTTCAAAAAACCACGATTCACACAGATCTGCTCTTTGTGTTTTCAGATTTATACAGGCAGCGCGCCATATGAGGAAGTCCACAAGGAGGAGAAAGAAACAGTTATAAGTTGTCATTTATGATAATGGGAATAAGTGCACAGTAGGTGAAGGAGGAGATTGTGACGAGTAATGTGTGAATGGAGTGTATTCCTTGCTGTGTTTTCATTTCTTCAATTCTGTCTTCGCTGCCACCCCAATTTATCAATTTAGTCCATTAGTTGGCATGGAAATAGTCTTTACTGATATAACATTGTTGTCATTTGACTTGCAGCGGTTGAAATTTAACCATTATAATATAAGTTGGGTGTATTCATAATTCTTTTTTCATCAACATACATACTGCCATAATTCCTAATTCCTAATTCCTAATTTGCTCCTTGTTCGCTCTGTACTGTTTTGGCCGTACTGGTCTTCTATTTAGAACAATTAATGGAAATGGAAAATTGAGTGTAAATAAACGGAATATACAATATGGTCAAGGATAATGGGATAGTTAGAAAAACGTGATTTAGGATAAATTAGTAACAAAAAAGATTCATCAATAAAGGTGACAGACATGGAAGAATTTACAATACAAGATTAGAAAAATCTAATATTGTTAGGGGTGTACGGATAACAAATTCAAGTCTTGGGACAAAGATAAGCAATCATGTGATTGACTAGACGAGTCTTGTGATAACATAAAGCTTATGGAACACTCGTGAAATATAGGCGAGTTTGGAGTTTTGAAATAAGTAGCCTAGGGTTTGGAGTTACAAAATGAGGATATGGAAAACATAAAAAGCTAGCAAGATATAAGAAATGAGGTAAAAAGAAAAAGTGTACATGTAGATAACAAAGTGATAAAAGAGGTTGAAAATAGACGAAATGCTTTTAGAAGGGTGGACGTTAGAAAATATGAGTGAAAAGTGAGGAAATCCTTCCACACCAATGCATTTGGTGTTTAAACAAACATGGTCTAGGGACTCTATATAGTCGACCATGGGGTTGAGAATGGGAATCACATACCATTCTATAAGAGCCCTAACTAGAAAGTAGTGTATTTATCTCAATTGGAGATGCGAATGTAAGAACAAAGCATTGATGAAGAAATATTTATTAGCATTGCTCAAGAAATATTTCTTTTCTTTTCATTCTTGGCCTCTATTATTTTGGAAAAAGAGCTCTAGAACTTCTTTATATTCTTTAAATAATCTGGCCAGTTTGAGTGAAAACAAGGCTTCTAAAAGTGTTTATTGTTTTCTTTGAAAATGCATTGTATTGCTACAACTTTGAGAAAAGAAAAGCTTTGCAAACTTTCTATGTTCTTTAGTTTACCAATATTGTGATAATGGTAGTAGGAATGTGTTTCTTTTGGTTGAGAAACTTGTAAAACATACAGGAGTGTAGCTACTATTTAGGGATGGTATGTCTAGCTGGTGCTCTGGAGTAACATTGAAAGTTCTCAACATCTCTTGATAATATGTTCTATACTCTAGAAATCCTCATAAGTTACTCTAAATTGTAGAGGTGGACTTCAAAATCGTATAGAAGAGATGACATATCTCATGAAACCATTTTAATTCAAAAGAAGCTTCTGACTTTTGTATATGCTTCTTGTTGCATATACTTGTTATGATTACAACTATGGTGTGCACTGGGAAAGACACTATTAGAGAGAATAGCATGGGCTCTAGTCATCGACGTTAGAGGTGTAAATAATATTGGAAGAAAAATATAACATTATCACTAGAAACCCAATCTGTGAAATTTGGCTAACAATGTATTTTTATAATTAGAGTGAGCTCTCGATGTTGGATCGTTAAATGATGAAATCTACTTTTCAATGGTTTTGTAACAAAGTTGACAATCGAATGAAATTATTGGTGTGTTGAGTATACTATCTGGATGTGAATAAACCACTTGTTGGTCTTTTAGTGTTGAAAAATACGACAACAAGGTGTAGAAGCATGCTGGTAATTTTGAAAATGTCAAATGTTAAAATAAATTATGTCACTACACTAAAACAAATCACTTTCTCAAATTGAGACATGTCAAAAACCACGTGCAAGAAGAATTAAAATGGTAGAAAACAAAATGTGGAAGAATTATTTTTCAAAGAAATTGATGGAGAAAGAAGAACCCATTATAATAGTGGAAAATAGAAGAGAGATAAGTTCTAAAATATCATGAACAAACTTGACATTTTTAAAGGAGAAAATCCAAATGAAGAGGAACAACCATTAGATAATCCCAACCATTAGAATTTAAACTACAAAGTGAAGGAATTGAAAAGATGAACCTTTTCAAATTATTAAGGTGTATAAAAATAATTTATGAACTTCTTTTGTGTGTTGTTGTGTGTGCATATAAAGGGTAAAAAATATTATATTGTTGGTAAATGGTTTCGTTGTTGCAAAATATCACCACTTATTAACAAGTGAAACTTTCCAACTTTCCACAATTAAAATAGAGGCCAAAAAAATAAATGTTAAACTAAAAGTCATTCATCCACCTTGTATATATTGTTTAGTCATTATTTGTTACGTGTGGGATATATATAAATCTCACTTAGACCATCGCAGGTGCTGCATTTTCTTGCGCACATCTGATTTCTCAAAATACGTCTTCACCACCACCCACATTTATTGCATAACATTCAAATTAACATTATGCTACACGTCATTTTCATTAGATTTCATGATAACATTTTTATATTGACTGATGTCTTCATTTCAAAACTACTCCATTTTTCAAAGAGAAGAGATCTTCGCAATCTATGATAATCACTATTAAGCATTTCTGGATTTGATTGTGTTTTAAATTTTTCGCATCAAAGTAACTTCGAATCACACTCTGTGACTCATCATTGGGATGAGTATAAGAGACCATAAGGATAATGAATCACTCTGATTCAAAATGTTGATGCAAAACATTTACAACACAATCAAATCCAAAAATGTTTAATGGCGAACTCCATTTTCTTAAAATCTCTTCTACAATTGAATACCGCCACTTTTGTACAAACTCACAAGCAATCCTTAAAATGTTGAATGTCATATCTTTTGAAGTGATTTTTAGAGAAGATTATAAGATCAAGCAATTTTATCTTTGGTTTTTATTGAGATTTTAGTTTTAAGACGAGGATTTGAGAAGTCGAAGGGTCTCTTGGGCTCTATCATTAAATTTACTTTTCTCTACTTAGAGAGATCATCATTTTTTGGAGTGATCTTTCTCGTTGTTGTTATTTTTCATCATGTTCTTGTTTTCTAATTGGTGAGTAGTGGTGTATCATAAAAAAATATTCAAGCAGATCTCTCTGAACTGACTACTGAAATACATAAATGCATATTTTAGAAGAGATTGTATTTGCTTCACTTTTATATTAATATTGAATTGTTGTTTTGTGAACTATTTATAAGCTGCAATTCAAGTAGTTTTATAAATCAATTTATATTTATGTTGTCTTAATGCCATAAAATTTATACCATGTATTGTATTCTTGTGCGTTAACAATAATGTGGCTCTTAAATTGTCTCATCTGAATTTTCCTTAAGCGATAACTATAAACTATATGTCTCTAGCTTTGCATTTGCTGCATAGATGTCTATCCTTTTTGCAATTGCAGGATATGCTCCTCTCCTGCATTGGTGTGTTTATAAACAAAAATGAATAGGAAATAGCCTGGGTATCGTACTAGCAAGTCCAGAGCCATCACCCGTTAAGAGTCATATATATATATATATATATATATATATATATAACACTTTAAAAATATAGTTTATTTCATGAACTAGATGAACATTCCAATGGAATAATGAAATGTTGAGTTCTTTTGGTAAACTAACCTTGATTAATTGATCCTGGGTGCTAGATATAAATTTAGACCACTAATTCTGAACAAAATTAAAAAGGAAAGATTTATACATTGGCTCCATTAAATAAACTCTTCAGTCCTTCTTCTTAATTATTGTAAGAATTTGCAAATAGCAAATATTGAACCAAGGATCTAGAGGTTGAAGAAAAGCACAAGAGAGAAAATCTGCATCATGAGAATCAACAAGTGTTGAAGATGCATCCAAGTAGTCATCACATTCTGCAAGATCTGAAACACTATGATCATCTTGCTGAATAGTAGAGCCCATGTTTGAAGAAGCAAGAAGTGGAGGAGTATGAAGATCAACACTTGTCTCAACAACAGAATGATTCAAGTACCCAAAATTCTCCTCATAATTATCCCTTGGCAAAGGGATGGGTACATCATGTATATCATCATCATTATCAACAAAATTAGAAAAGGAATACAAGCGGGATGTACGATCAACAACTCCCATAGCTATGACATCTCTAGTCTCCATGTCCCTAATGTAGACATAATCAGGAGTGAACTCAACAATTTTACCTTGTGTCCCATGTGTAATTTGGTAAATAGAAAGGAGATTAGTGGTCAAGGATGGTACACAAAGAACATCATTAAATGTCCCCTCTCCCATAGGAATAGAACCTTTCCCACAAACTCTCATGAATGTGTTGTTACCCATCAAAATATTAGGAGAATTACGAAGCTCAATAGATGAAAACATATCCAGAAGATGCCATATGATGTGATGCACCTGAATCAAGAAGCCATTTACCTTGCTCAGGATGTGCGGAAGCCAAGAGTGCTTGTTACCTTTATCTTTGGATGATGATGGAGATGTAGAAGCTGCCAAATGTGTAGAAGAAGGAGCAGACATTGATGAGGGAAACTTAATGTTGTGTTTCTAAATAATGTGAGTTAGCTCATCAATCTTCTTTTGAAAACACTTATGCTCATCATGTCCTAACTTTTGACAATATGCACATTTATCTCTCTTTCTTCTAGATGATTCCTCTCTTGAAGAGGACTTGGATTCAGTACTTTTTGGTGAAGAAGATTTATTACCTTTGTCATGAGGCTTAGGATCCTTATTGTGTTTCTTTCCTTTTCCATTAGAAGCCTTTGAAGTAGACTCAGTTGCAATCAATGCTTGATGTGTGGAAGGCTTCAAATGACCCATGTGTGCCAACTTTGCTTGTTCCCTTGTGAGCTGCGCTACAAATTCATCAAGAGAGGGCAATTTGTATGCACTACCAAGAGCATCCATAGTAGCATAGAATGTAGAAACAAAGATAGAATAATCAGGACCAAGCTTGGAAAGAATAGAAAAGATCAATTGTTCATCCCCTTTAACAATACCACATGAAGAGAGCTCCAATCCAATAGAATTGAACTTAGAGAAAAAATCTTGAATATTGTCAAAATCACTAGGATTGAGACCTATGAGATCATTCTCTAATATAGATTTCCTCATCCTATCAGGTTTACCAAAGAGTCCTTCCAATGTGACCCAAGCATCATGAGGATGTGTGCAAGATGCAATATGAAAGTGCAAGTTGCGAGAGATGGATGATCTAAGAGAGCCAAGTGCTTTATCCCTTCGATCAAACCATTTTTGCCTTTCTGGTACACCTTTTTGAGGTTCTTGATCCTGCCCAAGAGTCATTCTAAGCAATCCAATACTCAACAAATGATCACTTAAAGATACTTTCCATTCATGGTAGTTATATGGAGTGAAGATTTTAACCTTTGAATTATCCATATTGCAACCAAATAATGACTGATAACTATTGATAACTCCTTCAAATGATTGATGCAAATCAAAAAATTGAAATCCAAGGATTAACCAAGTGCAATTATAGCCCCAAAATGACCTATTTTTGAAAGTGATATGTCTACCCAAAATCACTCAAATCTAATTGTAGATCTGGAAAGTAGACGAAAAATCATGCACTTTCAAAAAAAATTTCACCTCAAAATGTTACTGTATGTGCCCAAACAAAGCCCTGGAAGTTGCAGAAATCAGGAATAGTCAACAAGATCTACAATTTTTGACAAATCAGGCCAACAAAATGCAAAATCAATAACCATTGGCAAGCTCAAGAAATTCTACCTAATTTCAAAAAAAATTGCACCTGATTTGGAGTCCGGATGACCAAGTTATGGCCTCTCAAAGTTGGATTGTCAAATCAAAAAAGCATATGGTGAAGGCAGTCAAATTTCCAAACCCTGCTGATGTTAGCAATCTGGGAGGTTAAATTTGATAGTCATACGACCATCACAGAAAACCCAATATGACCTATTTTGATGGTTAGATTGCTGTCAAATTTAAGGTCATAGAAATGATGATGTTAGTGAAAAAATCCTCCTTGCTTACGTGGCGATGATGTGGATGACCGTATAATGATGTCAGCACCATACATGCTGATAAGGTAGGGTGATGTGGCAGGCAGTATAGATGACATCAGCAAATGACATCACCTACTGATGGGGTCGGGTTTGCTGAGGTGGGCTTGCCTTGTGGGGTCAGTTGGCAGCTGACTGGGCACTGCTATGGCATTCCCGGTATGTTTGGATGGTGCCCTGCTGAGTTGTCTTCGACCGTTGATGTGGCTTCACATGGCACTATAGGATGTGCTGCGTGGTGCTACAGGATGTGCCGCTGGGGCGGAGGTTCATGCGGGTGGTGGATCTGGTCACCTGGGTGGAGCGCAGTGCGGGAGGAGCAGTGCAGTGGACTGAGCAGAGCGCAACATGGAGGAGCAGTGTGGGAGGAGCTGTGGGTGGGAGGAGCAGCGCTGGCCGGTGGAGGAACTTTAGGCGGTGCTAGGATTTATAATCCCACATTGACTGTGGAGAGGGTTTTTCAACCCTTTATATATGCAAAGTCCCCATAACTATACTGAAGAAACCTACGGGCTCAGGTTGCCACTTGCCTTCGGGCCTCGAGCGCTGGTCTAGGCGCATTTGTACATGACCTGTCTTATGATGTCACGCTGCTTGATAAATAAAGAATATTCTCTAATATAAGGGCTATACCTCACTCGATAAATTTTGCAGAGAAATTTTTTTTGACTAAAATAGACAGATTAAATTTTTTATTTTTTATTTTTTGAAAAATCATACCACAGAGGTGCAGATCGGGCTGTACGGTCTGATTTGCAAATTTTTTTTGCTTCAATTTGGACTTTCGCTGAATATGGGTGAGTTTATAGTCCATCTTAATCGAAATAGCCTCCCAGACGCAATGGTGAGGTCATATCTGCTCAAGACGCCTCTATCGCACGTTGGTTCCCAGATCTGAGATTTGGACCTTCAAAGCTTGCATCAAGATTTCTTCAAATTGGCTGATCTAAACGCTCCAATGGCTCTGATACCATGTAAGAATTTGCAAATAGAAAATATTGAACCAAGGATCTAGAGCTTGAAGAAAAGCACAAGAGAGAAAATATGAATGCAATGATGGATTGAATAGATCCAATGAATTCACCTTCAATGATTGATTGATGAATGGATGAATGAAATGATTACATAATAGGCATCCTTCTATAGGAAAGGCAATAAGAGAGAATGATAAGGAGCTGATAAGCTATCACCTATGCTAGGTGTAATCACATGTCCACCAAATGTGGATCATCCTCCATTATGCAATAAAGGATGTGCAATGGATTAGGATGATAATGTGATAAGAGCATGAAAGGTGGATCTCACACACAACGAGGTATGTGAAGACAACTATCACACCAAAAGTGGAATTTCTCCTACACAATGTGCTTAATAGATGTGCACACTCCTAGGTGTCTCAATCACAAACTACTATGCAATGCATTAACCTAAGTAAGATTAAGTAAAGTGTAATTAGGAATAATTAATTACATCAACAATTATCTTACACATTGTTTTGTCCCCCATTTCCGCTTTACTATCTATGTCTACCATACATTTTGCCCATTTTGCAAACAAGCATCAGTAATTATTTATCAAAATGTGATCCGACTACAATGGAATATGTTGCTCTTGTTATGAGTTTATGTTACTATGGAATATGTTGCTCTATTTGATGTTCTTCTGGGCATATGCTTGTTATGAGTTTATGTTACTATGAAATGATCTTGTCTTCCTTTTTCTATTTAAGGAGAAATTTCTATTTTCAGAGAAAGTTAGTGATGTCATGGGAAATGAAGGAAAAGAAGCATAGTTTTTCTAATTCAAATAGAGTATTCTTGATTTAGCAGTTGACCAATGTTTTTATTTTTATTTTTATTTTTTAAATAATATTTCTATTTTTTTATTGGCTTTTGCTACTTTTGCGGGCAGTTTTTCATTTTTCTATATAGAAAATTTATTTTGTTTTGTTCAACTCCTATTTGCTATTTATATTTTGTATGTACATATAGAGGTTTTTAAATCTACTATAACCCAGTATGATCTATTACTTCCTGGTATTTCTAGTTCAAATTTTTCCTACTGCAAAAATTGCTCAAATCCCCAGAAAAAAAATTGTCAAATTTTACTTTAATAAATAAGTCCTCATATTGTTCTGGGTTTCCTCAGAGTTTTAAACTATAGAGCTGGCACAAATTACTACACCTGGCCTTGGAAACTCACCACATTGTCATTAGGGTTACGGGAAGCCTCATTGCTATTGTTGATTTGAATATTTTCTATTAACAAAACTTTAATGATTGTGTGAACAATAGTGTTATATTTTAGAATTCCACATGTGTTCTTATTTCACATTGCATGTTGACTCTGCATTCATATTTTAAGATCACTATTTTTCGGTGGTAGATATCCCAAAGATTTTTATCAAAAAAATGCAATTTTCTCGAGCACCAGAATAATTGTGATTACACGACAAATTCACATTAAATCAAAGGCCAATATGATTTTTGCATATCCACATATCTTGATTACATCTTGTGAGTGGTTGCAGAGAAAGAATGACAAATAGAAACAAACACACACATTGCTCAAGCCAATATTTTTTCTATCATTTTTGAAGAGATATTTCAGATTACTTGAACATAGATTCGGTGTTGCTGCATCTAAAAAAAGTTGGGGATATCAGGTCCATGTATCATATTTTCAACCTCTTCCTCTTCCCTTGGAAAAATCCTTGTGATGAAATCCATTATAGTAAAAAAGGGATTTCATAAATTGATTTTCTGTTTGTCCAGGCAAAAATTGGAAAATAAGTTGTTCGTGATCTAAAACAAGAATAGAAACAAACTAAAATGAACTTATGCCTTATAATTTCATCCAATGTGATCTTTAAAATCGTGTCTATAATTTGGTTCTTTACTCTAAGATCAAAATTATCCCAAACAACAAGAAATGTCAATTTGTATAAAATCGTAGAAACCATGCACTGAAAATCTTTGTGGGAAATCTGAAGAGTACCAATTGTCTTAACCAGTTCTCACAAAGTTATTAAAAAAAGTTCTGATAAATTCTTACAGCATTCTTGCAACATTTTGATAAGTTCTCACAAAGTTATTAATTTTTTTTTTGATAAATTCTTGCAACATTTTGCAAACCTGGGTTCTTTATCTCAATATGCTAACAACACTAGAGTTCTGCCCCTGAAAAAGGCAAAGTCTTAAGTAAACTGGCGGTATATTCTCTGACTATCTAATGCATATTCTTTTTTGGTCACCTGACTCAAGCTCAGCAATATGTTTCTTGAAGTTATTTCTTATGTATTATCCATTCTTTGGTATCCAAACACAACAACCCATCCAAAATGACATGTGATAAAATAACCCAATGATAAAATAACTGCATATTGATACTAAGAATATCTTTGGAGTTGGGAAGCTTTTGTTTTATTATTTTGGCATCAGATATTTGGATATTAGCTCTCCTTGGCTTCACATGGTTTTGGTGTGAACATCCTTATATTTCTGCAACCGTGATAGATAAAATGACCACTACTTTTCTTAATTTGAACATGTTCTTGTATCTGCAATTAATGATTTCATTTCGATATTCTTCTGATTTGTAATGCCAAGGTTCCTTCACATATTTATCAAACAACACATTCTCTTCTAGATGCTTTCTATTGTAAGAGAAAAAGGGATTAAACAATTACCATGGCCTTCCAAGGTTCCTTCGACACCAATGCATTCAAGGTGTTTAAACAAACATGGTCTAGGGACGCTATATAGTCTGGCATGGGGTTGAGAAAATGATGGAGAAAGAAGAACCCATTATAATAGTGGAAAATCAAAGAGAGATGATTTCTAAAATATCATGGACAAGTGACATTTTTAAAGGAGAAAATCCAAATGATGAGGCACAACCATTAGATAATCCCAACCATTAGAATTTAAACTACAAAGTGAATGAATTGAAAAGATGAACCTTTTCAAATTATTAAGGTGTACAAAAATAATTTATTCTTCTTTTGCGTGCTGTTGTGTGTGCATATAAAGGGTAAAAGACTATTGTATTGTTGGTAAATGGTTCTCTTGTTGCAAAATATCACCACTTATTAATAAGTGAAACTTTCAAATTTTCCAAGAGGGTTCCAAATTTGTTATAAGTGTATACTCCTTAACTCATAAAAATCATTTAATTGTATACAAAACTAAGAAGTTTTGATATAGGTGATCTAAAGGAATGAGGTAATGGAAATATGGAATGAATCTACCTATTAAATAAAATTCAAGTGATGTAAAATAGATAAGGATGAAAGTAACAACACGGAAGAGTATACCAAAATATTTAGTCTTTACCTATAAGGAAAAAGCCAAAACAAATAACAAACCTTATTTCTCCAAGTTACAAAGTAGCTAAAAAAATCCTCATTTTAAATTTTGATATATGTTTACAAATATATCTAAGACATTTCTAAGTAGGAGGTGCAAGCATGCTATTTAAAGATGAGGGACTTTAATTATGTTATTGTACTAAAATAAATCACATATTCACATATCAAAATGATCTTTATTTGTAGTATTTTCAACATGTTCATTGTTGCTTGAATCATAATGCTAGATTAGCTCGGGACCATCTTGGGGCCAATGGTGATGTTCTAGAAGAATGTAAAGTAAACTTGTTCTCCAAATTTTGTGAATTTTGAAACCTTTTGTTATTGTTGCAAGAGTGGTAAGTTTCTTCTATTACAAATAGATCTAAGGAATTCTACATAGGACAATGTCAATGTACAAGCATGATAATTGAAAGTGACGAATCCAAAATAAAGACTATTTAAGATCCACAATTAAAAAAGAGGCCAAAAAATAAATGCTAAACTAAACTCATTCCTCCACCTTGTGTGCCTCTGCTTAGGGTCATAGCCCCAAGCCCACACTAAGGAGATTGGTACATGATATGCTCAAACTCTTTTGATTTAAAGTATTGTTTAGTCATTATTTGATGCATGCGGTATATGTATATAAATCTCTGTTAGACCATTGTGGGTGTTGCATTTTCTTGCGGGCCTCTAATTTCTCAAATTCTGTCTTCACCACCACCCACATTTATTGCATAAAATTCAAATTAACATTATGCTGGATGCCATTTTCATTAGATTTCATAACAATGTTTTTATACTGACTGATGTCTTTATTTCAGAACAACTCTATTTTCAAAGAGAAGAGATTTCCACAATCTATGATAATCACTATCAAGCGTTTCTGGATTTGATTGTGCTATAGATTTTTTGCATCAACATTTTTAATCACACTCTATGACTCTTCATCAAGATGAGCATAAGGATAATGAATCACTCTGATTCATAATGTTGATGCAAAAAATTTACAAAAAAATCAAATCAAAGAATGCTTTATAGTGAACTCCATTTTTAAAAAATCTCTTCTACAATTGGATACCGTCACTTTCATACAAACTCAAAAGCAAGCCTTAAAATGTTGAATGCCATATCTTTTGAAGTGATTTTTAGAAAAGATTATAAGATCAAGCAATTTTATCTCTAGTTTTTTATTGAGATTTTAGTTTTAAGATGAGGGATTTGAGACGTTGAAGGGTTTCTTGGGCTCTATCAAAAAATTTATTTGTCTCTACTTAGAGAGATCATCATTTTTTGGAGTGCTCTTTCTGTTGGTTGTTATTTTTCATCATGTTCTTGTTTTCTAATTGGTGAGTAGTGGTGTATCATAAAAGAAATATTCAAGTATATCTCTGAAGTGACTGTTGAAATACATAAATGCATATTTGACTAGAGACTGTATTTACTTCACTTTTATATTAATATTGAATTGTTGTTTTATGAACTATTTGTAAGCTGCAATTCAAATAGTTTTATACATCAATTTATTTTATATGTTATTCTTAATGCCATAAAATTTATACCATTTATTGTATTCTTGTGTGTTCACAATATTGTGGCTCTTAAATTGTCTAATCTGAATTGTTTCCTCTATATGTCTCTAGCTTTGCATTTGTTGCATTGATGTCTATACTTTTTTGGAATTGCGAGATATACCCCTCTCCTGCACTGGTATGTTTATAAATAGAGATGAATAGAAAATGGCTTGGGTATTATACCAGCAAGTCCAGATCCATCACCGGTTAAGAGTCAAAAATATATATTTAAAACTGCAAAAATAAATTTTATTTCATGAACTAGATAAGCATTCCAATGGAATAATGAAACGCTGAATTCTTTTTGTAAAGTGGCCTTGATTAATTGATCACGGGTGCTAGATATAAATTTAGACCACTAATTCTGAACAAAATTAAAAAAAGGAAAATTTTCTACATTAGCTCCATTAAATAAACTCTTCAATCCTGCTTCTTAATTATCTTACACATTGTTTTTTCCCTGATTTCTTGTTTGCTATCTATGTCTGCCATTAATTTTACCCATTCTGCAGACAAGCGGCAATAATTATTTGTCAAAATGTGATCCAACTACAATGGAATATGTTGCTCTTGTTATGAGTTTATGTTACTATGGAATATGCTACTCTATTTGATGTTCTTCTGGGCATATGCGTGTTATGATTTTATGTTACTATGAAATGATGTTGTCTTCCCTTTACTATTTAAGGAGAAATTTCTATTTTAAGAGAAAATTAGTGATGCCATGGGAAACGAAGGGAAAGAAGCATAGTTTTCTAATTCAAACAATATATCATTTATTTAGCAGTTGAACCATGTTCTGAAAGACTGGCCTTCAAAAATATTTAACAATATTTGTAATGTTGTGCAGTTCATTCATTTATTTATTTATTTTTAAAATAATATTTCTATTTTTTTATTGGCTAAATTCCTACTTTTGCCTACAGATTTTTCATTTTCTATTTAGAAATTTGAAAATTGTTTTGTATGACCAATGAAAAATGGGCAGTAGAAAATATTTGTGAAATTTCTACTATTTTTTAAACACCTAGTTCTAGAAGCTTCCCATGGGTCAAAGAACTATTCATTACCTAATTTCTCCTCTGCAAATCTACCCTCTTTTCTCATAGTGTTTTAGACAATTCTACAAGAGGCCACCACATTTTAGAATTATTTTATTTATCTATCTCATGTCAGTAGCTCGAAGTGAATCTGTGTTGCAATGGTCATCATTTTAGCCACACTCACTATTGTGTTTGGTATTGGGATAAAATGACCACTTTTTCTCATTTACTTTGTTACTATTACTATTCTCTAGTTTATTCCTTATATTTTATATTCTAGTTGTTGTTTAATGCAAATGAAATCGAGAAAAAGAATTTTGAGGTAAGCTGCTTGGCATGGTTCTAGTGAGTTTATTTTATTGAGGGCTTGAAAATTAGGAAATCTATGATGCACACAAGCAGAACCCTCATTTATGAGTTTCATTGGCCATCTGAATCCTCTTACATCTAGACTATTCATTAAAAAAAATAGATCCAAGAAAATCAAACTGGGTACATTTTAGAAAATTTGTTATGGTTATGTAATAATTTTCTTCAAATTTTGCTCATTTTGCCCCATCAACATTGTTGACTGTGTGACACAGTTTGTGTAGTATTTTGAGGTAATTTTCTTGCCATGGTTTCAACCAATTTTATTTTTCATGCTCTCTTATTCTTGACACAAGTATGTCTGCTATTTTTTGTATCCACCATCCAACTATCATGCTCCCTTCTAGATATTTTTCTTTTTCATGGGTATGTGCAAGATCATGAGGGGCCAAACTATGCCTTTAAGTGGCAATGAAAAATCAGCAAATCAGGGTTAGTCAACTTGACGTGAAAATTTGAACTAGCTATCAACCTAATACCAAAAAGTTGTAAGAATAGAATCTATAGGAAATTGAATGTAGTTTCTAAACCACTAGGCCTTTTCTAAAAAAAAATTAATATAATTGGTGAAAAGTATAGATTTCAATACAGCAGTACAAAAATTTTAGGAAAAAAATAAGAAGTAGGTGTATGTCTGATCACTTTAATCATGATCAAATGATAATATTTTTTTATAAGATTTAATATATAAGTAGTAGACTCATGCCCAGATGTGACACATATTTTTTTGTAATTTTATTCTAAAAAAAAAATTAATTATGAATTTTATGCTACAACGTTTTCAAAATAAAAAAACTCCTGTGTCTGACCACCTTAACTCATTCAAAACTTTACAAAATTTAATTTTTTTTTCCTAGGCGAAGCATAAAATGTGACGCATTTTTCAGATTTTGAAAATGTTATACCGTCTGAAAGTTATAGTCATTTTTCAATCAGTATATAAATCCACACTTTAGAGGTAGCTCAATTAGAAAATAACTAATAATTACTTACCGAATTCAAAATTTGACAGCAATTATATCGATAGAAAGCTGATAATCTCTTTAAGACACCCTTTTCATTTTATCAAATTCGGGTGAAAAAAAAGTGGTTAGCTACATTGTCAAAGTCTGGAACTCAGAGAAATAGTGGAAAAACACGTATTTGAGACATTTCAATAGTTGACCATGTAGGTTTGGTGCACAAAGCAATACCGAGCCTAATTGGGTACTCGATATTTTTGGGTACTCGAATATGACGACAGAATTTTGAATTTTCACTTTCCCTTCCCTCCACTTTCTCCCTCCCATTTCTCCATCCTTCGTATGATATATTATATATAAAAAACTATATATTAGATATATTAAATATTATATAATATCAATTATATATTAAATATTATATAATATACATTTTACATTAAATATTATTTAGTATATATTAATATTAAAAACTATATATTAGATTATATATTATATATATTAAATATTATATAATATACATTTTACATTAAATATTATTTAATTATATATCAATATCAAAAACTATATATTAGAATTATATATTAGATTATATATTATATATTATATAATATACATTTTACATTTTAAATATTATTTAATATATATTAACATTAAATGTTACATTATATATTATATATTATTCTATATGTATAATATATTAATATGTATTTTACGACTATGTACGAAAGGTTGGAAGATTGCAGAAAAATCATGGATGGCCATTGAAAGAAGCAAAGGAAATTAATCAACCATTTAAAAAATTCATGGGCAACCATTGAGGAAGAGAGAGAGTGAGAAGGTGAGAGAGAGAGATAGCTCGAGATAGAGAGAGAGGGTGATGAGAGAGAGAGAGGAGATATATATATATATATATATATATATATATATATATATATATATATATATATATATATATATATATATATATATATATATATATATATATATATATATATATATATATATATATATATATATATATATATATATATATATATATAGAGAGAGAGAGAGAGAGAGAGAGAGAAGGGGATGGGGAGAGAGTAGGAGAGAGAAAAGGGGATGGGGAGAGAGTAGTTGAGAGAGAGAAGGGGAAGGGGAGAGAGCAGGAGAGATAGAGAGAAGGGGAGAGAGAGAGAGTGGGAAGGGGATAGAGTAGGAGAGAGAGAGAAGGGGAAGGGGAGAGAGTAGGAGAGAGAGAGAATGGGAAGGATAACCAATTCATTATAATATTAATCAGTAAGGAGCAATGCAAACTTAAACAATATCACAGAAGGCATTAGAAATCCAAATTCTAATTAGGAGTTTTAAGCAAAGTGAGTAAGGTCTTGGATAGGGACATTATAGATCCACACATTGTTTAGTAGATACCTCCAAGAACCCACATACACAGGAGTAGGTTTGAAGTAAGACTAAGATTGTTTATCAGTTCAAATTTATATTACTGTGTTGTACTTTTGATTAACATCCAATGATTGGATGTGAAATTCACAAATTTGATTATATTGCCACTGGTTCTATTTCAAATTTTGGAAAAAATGGATATTTGACATATGTTCATAAATTTCAATCAACACCATTTTAAAATAACACATCAATTTATTTTTACACATTGAGAATATCATCCTTAGGAATTGAACTGAAATTGACATAGGTCATAGGAAATAAATGCCCCAACTATTTGGTGTCTTCTGCATTTTGAGTTTCTTATTACAATTAGGAGAAGAATATTACTCTCCAAATGGTTTTGGACAGTAACATTTGTACTTCCTCTTCACAAATATATTTCTTCCCTCATCTTGCTACCTATTGATACTGACAAAGTGAATCTAGGCATTTCTGCCATGTAATGGGAGAAAATTGGTTTCCTTATTTATTGATATGTGTCTAAATAACACATGCAATAACCTTTTCTTTGATATTGCTCACTAACACTTTAGAACTGAAAATGTTTACAAAAACTAGCATGTACTTGCATGAGGACATTATATATTACAGGAATCCCGCACAGAAGCAGCTGGCAAGCCACTCAAAAAGTAGTAACTGATAGCAAGTGGGATAATGCAGATGCTTTAATAAACCACTATCTTCTTTACTCAAGTAACATCTGGTTCATCTGCTCGACCGGGGCATGTTTGGGAACAAACAGTCTCCATTTAAACTCAAGTCTCTGGAAATGCAGTTATATTTGTCAGTGGAGAAGATACACCCATTGGATCTGTAATAACTTTATGCTCACTAGAATTTCCAGTTCTCTTCAATTGGGATACTCTTTCAAAAATTGCATCTACCCTTTTACCAATTTGGGAAATCAATGGGTCTATTTGTGGACCTCGAAGGAGTTGGTCACCTAAACGAGAACCTTGAGATGAATCAGGAACTTCTCTATGAAAGAGATCAGTACCTTGAGAAGCTCTCCATTTATCAGCTGAATTGAAACCTTGGACCATAGATGGCTGCCCTTTGTTGTAAAATGAGGAGTGAGACTGCCTTGCCAAAGGTGGCAATGAACTTACATTTGAGGGATATTGCCCAACATGAGTAACCTGGTTTCCCAAGTCCTGTAAATTCAAGGCCATTGATGAATAGGCATTTCTAATAGAAATATTTGTGGTGCTATAATGAAGTGCATGACCAAATTCTTTGCCTGCTAATGAACCAATTTGAGGCTTCATTTCACATTGCTTTACGGATAATTCCATAGCACTTGTTACTTCTCTATCTGAATTTTTTGAGTCAGTGTACATGTGCATTGAAGAGCTTCTATCACTACTTGAGCTACTACCAGATGGTGAATACTCATCATCATCATCTGACATAGGCTCACATGCATATCTTACTTCTTTCGTTTGTTGCTTTCCCCGTCTAGCTCTTCCTCCTTATCTATAACTTCTATCATGGGTCCAAGAAGCTCTTCCCACTCTTTCCCATTAATATGCAAATATTTTTGTTTATAACAATATTTTTTGCATTTATTATGATATTGATCCGATTTGATGCACCATCGCTATTTGATCCATACTTCCCTTTCATTTTACTTGCTTTTCTCCTTTTGCACGTCATAGGCCAAGATTTGATAGTGGGTATGACCTTGGTACTACCGGCGTTAATGATAAATTTTACCCTTTAGCTATTAATTTTTTGTCATTTTTCCTATATGATGCTTTTGTATACGAATTGTGGATATTCTCTGGGAAACTTTTCATTTTTTCCTATAGGATGTCTTTGTATACAAATTTTGGAGAATCTCTATTAAAGAGTAGGTAAGGATGGCTAAGTTGAGTGCAGCGGAGAGGGAGATGACTAAATTGAGAGAGCAGAGGTGGAGAGCGATAACGAAAATTTTTTTTTAGGGCTTGAAAAAATATGGAAATTATAATCTTCCTCCCAGAGAAAACATTAATGAAGTTCTTTGTGCCTTAGTAGAGGAAGCCGATTCTATTGTTGAAGCTGACGGTACTACATACAAAAATGCGGTATGTATTTTTGGCCTAATTTTTATTTTTCATTTCTTCTAGGTCTTTAAAGGGGGCTGGCTAAATCTTTAAATGTTAGGGAATGCATGAAAATAATATGATTCTGAGCATGAGCATGAGTCCCTACAGGGGCATAGTTGTGCCTTTTATAGGTGCCGTAAACCCTAGCTACGCAGAAATGGAGGCTTTGAAGAATAGTTCACTGGAGGCGGATTACAGAAGTAGAGGGCAAGAGAATCACTCTGTTTCCACCACCTACGGTTGTGAAATGGTATCTTTCCCTACTTTTTCAACCAGAACGCTAAATTGAAAAGGTTCTCGAAATAGATTATGGTCACTGAACAATTGTACCCCGCCTGTTGATAATCTGACAGCTCAACAGAGTCATTGGGAGGTTAAAAAAGAACAACCAGACAGATCTTTGAACTGGTCGAAGATTATGGAGAGAAGTGTTAGGATTAACAAGGCAGAAATAACAATTATGTGCAAATATAACTAATATCAGAAAATAATAAACTACACAGAATAGAACACAAGACACACAAATTTAACGTGGTTCACCCAATCCCTGGGCTACATCCACCAACAGCGAGTCCAATATTATTATTATCCAGTGATTACAACCTGATTACAATCCGTAATCCCTTACAGCCCAATTCTGCCGCAAGTACTAAAATCATACATAATAAAAAATCCCTAACCCTAAGCCATATTATACAATATTTTCCCGCTTTAGGGTTAGAATGAGTTATAAGTAGTCGGCCCAAATAACTGAAAAATAGTCAGCCTCAAAAAAAAATTTCCTCGGGGGCTGCGCCCCCGAACCCCCGCTCGGGGCCCGGCCCGGCCCGGCCCCGAACCCCGGCGAGGTCGGGAGGAAAAGTGTACAGTACTTTCCTGATTAGTCACCACAAGCTAACAAGAAGGGAAGGGTTTGGTAAAATTAGAAGCTATATTGGAAATTATGCAAGCACCATAGAACTGACCACATTAATAAATTTAAAGAAGAGATCAGGGGTGGCGTGACATTATGAGGAAAGCCTTGCCATTTCGATGGCGCCGCCCTGATATTATGAAGAATGTCTTGTTTCTTCAATGCCTACGCCACCTCTGTCTTAGACTTTCACCATTGCTTCTCATCAGTACTCTGAGATATGGCAAGGATTGCGGGCTTTTGCATAGCATAGTCCGTCATAAATTCTCTATAAATCATCATGCATTACAGTATTCTTCGCGTTTCTAAATGACTTACTCTAAGAATTTAATTTTCACCATAATTTTGGCTCCATGGATTGTCATTTTGTGCTCGGAGAGAAGCTGCAGATTGCAAGAATTTGATAAATTTGGTTTATCTCATTTTCTTTCTCTACCATTTCTGAGTAATACGATTTTGTTTTTGTCCGTCTTAAATGATTTCGCCTGAAGTTAATGAATTTTTTTAGATGATTTTGTCTGAAGTTAATGAAATTTCTTCCATGGATGCTAATGAAATCTCTTCCATGAATGTTGATAAGACATTTAAATTTAGAGTTAATAAATTCTATAGCTTGAATGTTCTTTGTTGCAGAAGGTTATTTTCATGGTTTGTGATTCATGCAATTCCTTAATAGTTTCATTCTTAACAGAATTCATAACTAGATTTTCCATAGCCAATTTTCTTCTTGATCATTGCAATATTTTCTCCTCAACTGAACATTTTGTAATTAGTTGATATACAATCACATTTTTATCTTGGCCAATCCTGTGGGCTCACGATTGAGCCTGTAGATCCACAAAAGGATTGAAATTTGGATTTGGTGGAAGAGTAGTATTAGCAAGAAGTCATTCACTAACATCTCATCTTTATAAGAACTAAATTTGGATTCACTAGAAGCATTAAAGAATCTAGAATGACCCCTTTTGACACATTGGAATGCTCAAGTGTGTCTTAAGGGGTCCTAGGACCCCTTCGGACACACTTGAGCATTCAAATGTGTCAAAAGGGGTCATGGGGACTTCCTAGGGGTCCTAACGTGTGATAAGGCGTACTAGGACCCCTAGGGAGTCCCCATGACCCCTTTTGATACATTTGAATGCTCAAGTGTGTCCTAAGGGGTCCTAGGACACCTTAAGACACACTTGAGAGGACCCCTTAGGACACACTTGAGCGTTCAAATGTGTCAAAAGGGGTCATGGGGACTTCCTAGGGGTCCTAACACGTGATAAGGCATACTAGGACCCCTAGGGAGTCCCCATGACCCCTTTTGACACATACCACATTTTTGTATGTAGTACCGTAAGCTTCAACAATCCAGCCGGTTTCCTCTGCTAAGGCACGAAGAACTTCATTAATCTATGCTCTAGGGGGAAGATTATAATTTCCATATTTTTGCAAGAGATTCTCCAAAATTTGTATACAAAGGCATCCTACAGTAAAAAATGAAAAGTTTCCCACAGAATATCCACAATTCGTATACAAAAGCATCATACAGGAAAAATGACAAAAAAATAATAGCTAAAAGGTAAAATTTATCATTAACACCGGTAGTACCAAGGTCATATCCGCTATCAAATCCTGGCCTATGATGTGCAAAATGAGCAAACCAAGTGAAATGCAAGGGAAGGGATCGATCAAATAGCGAAGGTGCATCAAATCAAATCAATATCATAATAAATGCAAAAAATACTGTTACGGACAAAAATATTTTCATATTAATTTGTTACATCTTTCCTGAGCTTTTGTACCTTGCTACTGTAATGTTCCCAACCACGTAACTAGGCATGATTCAACCAATCTGTACAGAGGAGGGAATGGAGTCAGGAAGATTTATGGTAGAAGGTCGTACTAAGAGGCTGCAGGTAGTATAGAGTCAGTGGAGAAGGTCGTACGGTTGTGTTTAGGCTATACGGTGTGCTGAATATGGGGGTCATACGGTGAGGTAGAGCCGTATGAAATTCAAGACCTGTACAAATGGGAAGCTAGATGACGTACGGTATGGTAGTTTGGTCGTAGTATGGATGGAAGTGTGTTGAGTATGGGAAGGAAGTGAGTTGTAGTACAGAAGGAAGTGTGTTGAGTATGGGAAGGAAGTAAGTTGTAGTGCAGAAGGAAGTGTGTAGTATGGAAGGAAGTGTGTTGTAGTAAGGAAGGAAATATGTTGAGTATGGGAAGGAAGTGTGTTGAGTACGGGAAGGAAGTGAGTTGTAGTACAAAAGGAAGTGTGTTGAGTACGGGAAGGAAGTGAGTTGTAGTACGGAAGGAAGTGTGTTGAGTATGGGAAGGAAGTGAGTTGTAGTATGAAAGGAACTATGTTGTAGTACGGAATGAAGTATGTTGAGTATGGGAAGGAAGTGTGTTGAGTACGGGAAAGAAGTGGGTTGTAGTACGGAAGGAAGTGTGTTGAGTACAGAAAGGAAGTGGTGTTGCCGTATGAAAGAATGTTGGAAGTGCACCAAGGGATGGAGGCAATCTAGAATGATGAGGGATGGAGGTGGTATAGAATGATGTTGGAAGTACGCTGAAGGATGGAAGTAGTACAGACTGATGTTGGTAGTACGCCAACTGATGAGAGTCATTCCAATCTTTAATTTCCACCACAAAAATCAAACTTAAACCCTTGCAAGATGAAATATGAATAATAGAGATTGATTGCCAAATCTGGAACCAGAGAAACAAGCAGAATAGGGTGAGGGTTGAATCCCACTGAAACTGCACACAAACCAAATAGGGAGGATCTTTCACCTCTGAAATGGCAGACGACAGAATTCCAATAGGAATTCGCAAATACAAATCAAATATAAATCTCAACATGAAAAATAAATCCTACACGCCGGTCATAAATACCCCTTAGGAGAAACTCTAGAGGGTTTACAAAAGAATGCCGACATGGAAAAAACCTATGGACAATAATAATAAAAATGCCCCCCCGCCCCCTTTTTATTAATTAAAGGTCATTTTATAATATTATTTAAATTTTGGGACCAATAATTAATTAAAAATAATTTATTAAAAATGGGGACATTACAGCTACATGATTAGACTTTTTGTTAGCAGAACTAAATTTTTAGGTTAAGTTTTACAGATCATCTTTTTCATCCAAAGGACGTAGATCAGCTACTGTATCTTCCTCAGATAGTTTCCTAGAGAATATCCACAATTCGTATACAAAAGCATCATACAGGAAAAATGAGAAAAAAATAATAGCTAAAAGGTAATATCATATATAATATATTAGTATACATTAGTATATGCATTATATATATATATATATATATATATATATATATATATATATATATATATATATATATATATATATATATATATATATATATATATATATATATATATATATATATATATATATATATATATATATATATATATATATATATATATATATATATATATATATATATATATATATATATACACACATTAATATATGTAAAAGTTCAATTTTTTTCATTTGCTCCCGCCCTTTTTTTCATCTACCTAGGAATATTGGGTACTCGATATGGAATCGATTTAGGGTTTAGATACGGGAGATTGTTTTCGGGATTGTTATTTGGTGCGAGAGGGTTATTTTCTTCATTGTTGTCAGCCATGCCTGATTAAATAAAAATCAAATCTAAATTTCAATCTGATTTCATATATTATTACAAATATAAATACAAAACCCTATTTCAACAAAAAAAGCTACATTTAGCATGAAAATGAAATAAAATAATAAAAATATACAAATAATTTACTTACTGAATATGCTGGGGAGTCGAATTTGTTGTTGCCAAAATTAGATACCCAAAAATATTTCGGGTATATGATATATCAAGCCGTTTTAGCAAGAAAAAATGCGGAAAGAAATGAAGAAAAGGGCTCATGGGTTTTAGATTTATGCCACAGTTATCCGGTACCCGATATAATATTAGGTACCCGATAATATATCAGGTACCCGATTAGGCCTGTGCTTTGGTGTCAAGTTTGCCCAGGTGTACTGACACCCAGGCCTACTAAAAAGTCAACAAACATTTTCATGTGCTTTTGGACGAGTGAAAAGTGAATATTTATCACATCACCACTTTTTGGCCCCTCATGATCTTGCACAAACCCTCATATAGATTGTATTTTATGTTGACTTCATTTTCATTCACATGGTTACTAGAGAAGGTTATTGGAGTTACCTTTGTAGCAAAGAAAAAATTTAAGGGTTGCTAGCATATTTTATTTTATTTTGCTCAACTCCTATTTCCTTGTTTTCTTCTATTCCATTCTATTACTTCCTGGGATTTCTAGTTCAAATTTTTCCTACTGCAAAAATTGCTCAAATCCTCAGAAAAAAAAAAACTGTCAAATTTCACTTTAAAAAACAAGTACGCATAGTGTTCTTGGTGATTTGAACATTTTCCATTAACAAAAATTTAATGACTGTGTGAACAACAATGTTATATTTTAGAAATCCACCTGTGTTCTTATTTCACATTGCCTGTTGACTCTGCATTCTTATTTTAAGATAACTATTTTTTGGTAATAGATCTCCCAAAGATTTTATTCTATAAATTTCAAATTTTTGGAGCACCAAAATGATTGTGATTACAAGACAAAATCACATTAAATCAAAGGCCAATATAATTTTCACATATCCACAAATATTGATTACATCTTGTGAGTGGTTGCAAGAGAAAGAATGAAAAATGGAAACAAACACACACATTGCTCAAGCCAGTGTTTTTTTCTATCTTTTTTTTAAGAGATATTTAGGATTACTTGAACACAGATTGAGTGTTGTTGCGCGTCTAACCAAAGTTGGGGATATCACCCACGTATTAGATTTTCAACCTCATTCTCTTCCCTTGGAAAAAGCCTTGTGATGAAATCAATGATAGTAGAAAAGGGATTTCATAAATTGATTTTTTGTTTGTCTAGGCAAAAATTAGAAAATATGTTATTTGTGATAAAACAAGAATAGAAAAAAATTAAAATAAACTTGTGCGCTATAATTTAATCCGATGTGATCTATAAAATTGTGTCTATACGTTGGCTCTTTATTATAAGATTAAAATTATCCCAAACAACAAGAAATGTCAATTTCTATTAAATCCCATAAATCCTGCATTGAAAATCTTTGAGGGCAATTTGAAGAGTACCAATTGTCTTAACCAGTTCTCACGAAGTTATTAAAAATAGTTCTGTTACATTATTATGTAGCATTCTTGCAAACTTGGGTTCTTTATCTCCATATGCTAACAACACTAGAGTTCCACCCTTGAAAAAGGCAAAGTCTTAAGTAAATTGGTAGTAGCTTCTCTAACTGTCCAATGCATATTATTTTTTGGTCACCTGACTCAGGCTCAGTAGCATGTTTATTCAAGTTATTTCTTATGTATTATCCATTCTTTGGTATTCGAACACAATAACCCATCCAAAATAATCGGTGATAAAATAACCCAGTCAAAATAACCCAGCGATAAAATAACTAAGAGTAATAATAACCTGGAGCAATAAAATAACCCTACATTATATTAAATTACCACGTAGATCAGAAATTTGGCACACAATTGCTTATGTATACCTTGCCTTTGCATCCAGATCATCGTTAAGCATTATTTGGTTGCAACATGCATTTGGATATGGGGTAATTTAATGTAAGGTTATTTTTTTCGTTGGGTTATTATTACCCCGGGATATTTTTTTGATGGTTTATTTTGGTGTAGATTAGTTTGGTTGAGTTATTTTGTCATGTAATCCCATTTTCTAGATTCTAAGTAAACTTGCAAGCACTCGAGATGGATGTTTTTCCCTCTGCTATACTAAGGCAATATAGAGTCTCGATATTCCTCCTCGCTTGAGTTAACTTCTTTCATCATGCTTAGTAGATCAAAGGATTTTTATTTGGCTCTAGCATAATCATTCTGAGAAAGCCAACCAAATGGTTCTATAATCCTTTCTTGAATTTCTAATGAAATAAAACATATATTGTTATGAGAAAGCAGCAATAAGATTGTAACTATTTTCTCTTGGATTTCCTAACTAGCTTTACTTTTAATATTTTGATCTTTGGAAAGTATGCCCACTAGCTTAGCCATGTCACTGACATCCATTAATGCATTATGTCCTTCTGCAATTACTGCAATATTACAAAGGATCATTAGAGAGTATTGGCCAGTTTGATGTTTTTTATGCCTACTTAGTAAATATCATGTGCTGAGCTCTTGTCAGAAAATACCTCACATAAATTACCCTGTTAGGGAATCAATTCTGAAACCTTGTGCAAACTCATTTAACCAAAGTGGGTAGCGAATGAATTGGGGCCCAACATACAAGTATACTCAGTAAAAGCAATTACTAAACAACAATTTGTCTATGAACAACGAAAGGAAAGAGCAAACAAAAGAAATCATACACACCACAATTTAAGGCTGTTAAAAGTTGTAAATTAAAAAATCTAAAGAATAAACAGCTGCAACCATGGGTTCACTATTAACATATGCCAATAGCATTAGAGTTCCACCCCTGAAAAAGATAGACGTTTTTCCATTATCTATGCAATTAGTAGATGAATGCTTCTAAAATTGATCTAGTGAGTATGTTTCCCCAAGCCTCATTAAACATATGCTAATGGAATCAATAGATGGAATCTCAATGCTTGTAATTGGATGACTTGTCCTCTCAAATAGTTCTTTATTTAGTTAAATTATGTATGAACACTCAATTGGCTATATGCCATTTGCAGTAAACTTACTATTCTCTTGATCTGTCTCTTCCATTACCTTATGGATATCCTCTGCTATACCAAATTTTTGAGCATCTCCTCCTCCATCTTCTACATTAGACATTTTGTTGTTGTCTGGGTTTTAAAAGTATTTAGTCCTTTTTCTTATTTTCTATTGTCAATTTGTAGAAAAGCTTGTGCAAGATCAAGCTAGCGCAAATACTAACTTTCAAAATTTGGTACGTTTTGAATTTAACTATTTTTTTTGTTTGAATGTATCCATACTATAAGCCTGGAGGAAATATGATGATTGTTAGTACCAAAGAAGAAATTTCAACATTTCTAAAATTGTTTATATTTATATGTATTTCTAGATTACTATGCTATATTTCTTAGAATTTTGAGGTTACCCTTGAATCTTGTACTTCTCAAATTTTGCTTGGATTATTTCTTTTCTCATAAATTTCCTCAATATTTTTTTCATTTCATTCTCTACTTCATTTTTTTCCAGCTTACATTTGAATTATGTAGGTAAAATTTTCTCAAGTTTGAACATAAAGAATGTCATCTCAAACACTCATGTCAATCATGTAGGATACTCATTGGGCTTCACTTGGCAGTTCCATAGATTATCGGGATTTTCTTCTACATTTTAATTCTAAGAATCATTTGTCTAAAATATTACTAAATCGACTATTTACAACAACTTCAAGTGCTATCATATCAGGCAGTGGAGCTGGGACACACCTTTTTCCTCTTACACGAAGAAGAGCCAAGCCAATAATATGTAGTTTTTGATGCGAAGATATTTTTATCAATATTATCTTGCCTTGCATATGATCTTGTCTTCTCATTTAAGTACTTATTTTTCCCGCATTTCTAGTAAAAACTGCGCCAAAAAGAAATACTTTGTTTTTCCCGCATTTCTAGTAAAAACTTGAGAAGAAAGAGGTAAAAAAGGAAACCTACAGACAAATAGCATTATTTGCTCTTTACCGCTAGAGAAGTGAATAAAAATTGACTCGTAAAATTGATGGCTTATTATTATCATTTAAACATCGTACTATCTCTATATAAATTACAAATTGTTTGGATCTCTTTTCTAAGAAAACATTATCTAGTGACTCATTTTTCTGTTGGATTCCTCGTATCATATTTGTAGTGCTTTGTAGATTTGTAGTATATTATTGTAGATTTGTAGTGATTTAATAAATGAAATTATAATGTGATGCTTTAATTAATGTAGTATATTATTGTAAAAGAGTTATACTTTGATGTTTTAATTATACGTGTGGGATATATAAACCATCTCCCGCTTAGACCATCGCAGCTGCTGCTGCTGTGTTTTCATTTCTTCAATTCTGTCTTCGCTGCCACCCCAATTGCTTTACTGATAATTCCATTATTTTTTGTGCAGGATATAACATTGTTGTCATTTGACTTGCAGCGGTTGAAATTTAACCATTATAATATAAGTTGGGTGTCTTCATAATTCTTTTTTCATCAACATACATACTGCCATAATTCCTAATTTGCTCCTTGTTCGCTCTGTACTGTACTGGTCTTCTATTTAGGACCGAATCCTTCACATATTTTGGCTCATGGCCGCTTTCTTGTTATTAGAGAATGGTCGTATTCTCAGTTTTGTTAGATAATTACGTTGGGATTGGCTGAATGTTGGAAAGATTACTGGTGATTAAAAAAACATAACTGCATATTGATATCTTTAATGGAGTTGGGCAGCTTCTGTTTTATTATTTTGGCATCAGATATCTGGATGTAATTAGCTCTCCTTGCCTTGGCTTCACATGGTTTTGGTGTGAACATCCTTGTATTTCTGCAACCGTCATAGATAAAACGATCACTACTTTTTTTAATTTGAACCTGTTCTTGTATCTGCAATCAATGATTTCATTTCTATTCTTCTGATTTTTAATTCCAAGCTTCCTTCACATGATATTTATCAAACAACACATTCTCTTCTGGATTCTTGAATCTAGCGTAAGAGAAAAAGGGATTAAACAATTACAGTGGCCTTCTATACAATATTCTATGCTTCAACATTAAAAGAATCTTGAAACATTTATTTTGCACCAAGGAAATGAATTAAAAACAAAGGATAATAAGAGAAAAAGGTTATAGATTGTGAACAAACATGGTTGTTTGAAGTTAGAAAATTAGTGCAAAAATTAACATCCCAGGTCTCGGAGGGATATGATCGATGTGGGAGAAATTCGAAAATGGATATTGATCAATAAAGGAAGTGTCGTAAAATGGAGTAAGGGTTTATATGCTAGGGAAACAAGTGAAAGTTAAGTAATTTAGAAAATGATATCCAAGCTACAATCAATGGAAATAGAAAATTGAGTTTAAATAAACGGAATATACAATATGGTCAAGGATAATGGGATAGTTAGAAAAACGTGATCTAGGATAAATTAGTAACAAAAAAGGATTCATCAATAAAGGTGATAGACATGGGAGAATTTACAATACAAGATTAGAAAAATCCAATATTGTTAGGGTGTACAGATAACAAATTCAAGTCTTGGGACAAAGATAAGCAATCATGTGATTGACTAGACAAGTCTTGTGATAACCTAAAGCTTATAGAACACTCGTGAAATATAGGCGAGTTTGGAGTTTTGAAATAAGTAGCCTAGGGTTTGGAGTCACAAAACGAGGATATGGAAAACATAAAAAGCTGGTAAGCTATAAGAAATGAGGTAAAAAGAAAAAATGTACATGTAGATAACAAAGTGATAAAAGAGGTTGAAAATAGACGAAATGCTTTTAGAAGGGTGGACGTTAGAAAATATGAGTGAAAAGTGAGGAAATCCTTCCACACCAATGCATTTGGTGTTTAAAAAAACATGGTCTAGGGACTCTATATAGTCGAACATGGGGTTGAGAATGGGAATCACATACCGTCCTATACGAGCCCTAACTAGAAAGTAGTGTATTCATCTCGATTGGAGATGCGAATGTAAGAACAGAGCATTGATGAAGAAATATTTATTAGCATTTCTCAAGAAATATTTCTTTTCTTTTCATTCTTGGCCTCTATTATTTTGGAAAAAGAGCTCTAGAACTTCTTTATATTCTTTAAATAATCTGGCCAGTTTGAGTGAAAACGAGGCTTCTAAAAGTGTTTATTGTTTCTTTGAAAATGCATTGTATTGCTACGACTTTGAGAAAAGAAAAGATTTGCAAACTTTCTATGTTCTTTAGTTTACCAATATTGTGATAATGGTAGTAGGAATGTGTTTCTTTTGGTTGAGAAACTTGTAAAACATACAGGAGTGTAGCTACTATTTAGGGATGGTATGTCTAGCTGGTGCTCTGGAGTAACATTGAAAGCTCTCAACATCTCTTGATAATATGTTTATACTATCAAATGACAGTATTATACTCTAGAAATCCTCATAAGTTACTCTAAATTCTAGAGGTGGACTTCAAAATCGTATAGAAGAGATGACATATCTCATGAAACCATTTTAATTCAAAAGAAGCTTCTGAATTTTGTATATGCTTCTTGTTGCATATACTTGTTATGATTACAACTATGGTGTGCACTGGGAAAGACACTATTAGAGAGAATAGCATGGGCTCTAGTCATCGACGTTAGAGGTGTAAATAATATTGGAAGAAAAATATAACATTATCACTAGAAACCCAATCTATGAAATTTGGCTAACAATGTATTTTTATAATTAGAGTGAGCTCTCGATGCTGGATCGTTAAATGATGAAATATGCTTTTCAACGGTTTTGTAACAAAGTTGACAATCGAATGAAATTATTGGTGTGTTGACTATACTATCTGGATGTGAATAAACCACTTGTTGGTCTTTTAGTGTTGAAAAATACGACAACAAGGTGTAGAAGCATGCTGGTAATTTTGAAAATGTCAAATGCTAAAATAAATTGTGTCACTACACTAAAACAAATCACTTGCTCAAATTGAGACATGTCAAAAACCACGTGCAAGAAGAATTAAAATGGTAGAAAACAAAATGTGGAAGAATTATTTTTCAAAGAAATTGATGGAGAAAGAAGAACCCATTATAATAGTGGAAAATAGAAGAGAGAGAAGTTCTAAAATATCATGAACAAACTTGACATTTTTAAAGGAGAAAATCCAAATGAAGAGGAACAACCATTAGAATTTAAACTACAAAGTGAAGGAATTGAAAAGATGAACCTTTTCAAATTATTAAGGTGTATAAAAATAATTTATGAACTTCTTTTGTGTGTTGTTGTGTGTGCATATAAGGGGTAAAAAATATTATATTATTGGTAAATGGTTCCATTGTTGCAAAATATCACCACTTATTAACAAGTGAAACTTTCCAAATTTCCACAATTAAAATAGAGGCCAAGAAAATAAATGTTGAACTAAATTCATTCATCCACCTTGTATGTATTGTTTAGTCATTATTTGTTACGTGTGGGATATATATGAATCGCTTAGATCATCACAGGTGCTGCATTTTCTTGCGCGCCTCTGATTTCTCAAAATACGTCTTCACCACCACCCACAATTATTGCGTAACATTCAAATTAACATTATGCTACATGTCATTTTCATTAGATTTCATAATAACATTTTTATACTGACTGATGTCTTCATTTCAAAACTACTCCATTTTTCAAAGAGAAGAGATCTTCGCAATCTGTGATAATCACTATTAAGCGTTTCTGGATTTGATTGTGTTTTAAATTTTTCACATCAATGTTTCGAATCACACTCTGTGACTCATCATCGGGATGTGTATAAGAGAGCATAAGGATAATGAATCACTCTGATTCAAAACATTGATGCAAAAAATTTACAACACAATCAAATCCAATTTAAATGTTTAATGGTGAACTCCATTTTCTTAAAATCTCTTCTACAATTGAAAACCGCCACTTTTGTACAAACTCATAAGCAATCCTTAAAATGTTGAATGTCATATCTTTTGAAGTGATTTTTAGAGAAGATTATAAGATCAAGCAATTTTATCTCAAGTTTTTATTGAGATTTTAGTTTCAAGATGAGGATTTGAGAAGTCGAAGAGTCTCTTGGGCTCTATCATTAAATTTAGTTTTCTCTACTTAGAGAGATCATCATTTTTTGGAGTGATCTTTCTCGTTGTTGTTATTTTTCATCATGTTCTTGTTTTCTAATTGGTGAGTAGTGGTGTATCATAAAAAAATATTCAAGCATATCTCTCTGAACTGACTACTGAAATACATAAATGCATATTTTAGAAGATATTGTATTTACTTCACTTTTATATTAATATTGAATTATTGTTTTGCGAACTATTTATAAGTTGCAATTCAAGTAGTTTTATAAGTCAATTTATTTTTATGTTGTCTTAATGCCATAAAATTTATACCATGTATTGTATACTTGTGTGTCAACAATAATGTGGTTATTAAATTGTCTAATCTGAATTTTCCTTAAGCGATAACTATAAACTATATGTCTCTAGCTTTGAATTTGCTGCATAGATGTCTATACTTTTTGCAATTGTGGGATATGCTCCTCTCCTGCATTGGTGTGTTTATAAACAAAAATGAATAGGAAATAACTTGGGTACCATACCAGCAAGTCCAAAGCCATCACCTGTTAAGAGTCATATAACTATATATATATATATATATATATATATATATATATATATATATATATATATATATATATATATATATATATATATATATATATATATATATATATATATATATATATATATATATATATACATATACATACATACATACATACATACATACATACATACATACATACATACATACATACATATATACATACATATATATATATATATATATATATATATATATATATATATATATATATATATATATATATATATATATATATATATATATATATATATATATATATATAAAACTTCAAAAATATAGTTTATTTCATGAACTAGATAAGCATTCCAATGGAATAATGAAATGTGGATTTCTTTTGCTAAACTAACCTTGATTAATTGATCCTGGGTGCTAGATATAAATTTAGACCACTAATTCTGAACAAAATTAAAAAAGGAAATATTTATACATTGGCTCCATTAAATAAACTCTTCAGTCCTTCTTCTTAATTATCCTACACATTGTTTTGTCCCCCATTTCCGCTTTGCTATCTATGTCTGCCATAAATTTTGCCCATTTTGCAAACAAGCAGGAGTAATTATTTGTCAAAATGTGATCCGACTACAATGGAATATGTTGCTCTTGTTATGAGTTTATGTTACTATGGAATATGTTGCTCTATTTGATGTTCTTCTCGGCATATGCTTGTTATGAGTTTATGTTACTATGAAATGATCTTGTCTTCCTTTTTGTATTTAAGGAGAAATTTCTATTTTTAGAGAAAGTTAGTGATGTCATGGGAAATGAAGGAAAAGAAGCATAGTTTTTCTAATTCAAACAGTGTATTCTTGATTTAGTAGTTGAGCAATGTTTTTATTTTTTAAATAATATTTCTATTTTTTTATTGGCTTTTGCTACTTTTGCAGGCAGTTTTTCATTTTTCTATACAAAAATTTTATTTTGTTTTGTTCAACTCCTATTTCCTATTTATATTTTGTAGACACATAGAGGTTTTTAAATCTACTATAACCCAGTATGATCTATTACTTCCTGGTATTTGTAGTTCAAATTTTTCCTATTGCAAAAATTGCTCAAATCTCCAGGAAAAAACTTTCAAATTTTACTTTAATAAATAAGTCCTCATAGTGTTATGGGTTTCCTCAGAGTTTTAAACTATAGAGCTGGCACAAATTACTACACCTGGCCCTGGAAACTCACCACATTGTCATTAGGGTTATGGGAAGCCTCATTGCTATTGCTAATTTGAATATTTTCCATTAACAAAACTTTAATGATTGTGTGAACAAGAGTGTTATATTTTAGCAATCCACATGTGTTCTTATTTCACATTGCATGTTGACTCTGCATTCATATTTTAAGATCGCTATTTTTTGGTGATAGATCTCCCAAAGAGTTTTATCAAAAAAATTCAATTTTCCTGAGCACCAAAATAATTGTGATTACACGACAAATTCACATTAAATCAAAGGCCAATATGATTTTTGCATATCCACATATCTTGATTACATCTTGTGAGTGGTTGTAGAGACAGAATGACAAATAGAAACAAACACACACATTGCTCAAGCCAGTATTTTTTCTATCATTTTTGAAGAAATATTTTAGATTACTTGAACATAGATTCAGTGTTGCTGCATCTAAAAAAGTTGGGGATATCAGGTCCATGTATCATATTTTCAACCTCTTCCTCTTCCCTTGGGAAAAGCCTTGTGATGAAATTCATTATAGTAAAAAAAGGATTTCATAAATTGATTTTCTATTTGTCCAGGCAAAAATTAGAAAATAAGTTGTTCGTGATCTAAAACAAGAATAGAAACAAACTAAAATAAACTTTTGCTTTATAATTTCATCCAATGTGATCTTTAAAATCGTGTCTATAATTTGGCTCTTTACTGTAAGATCAAAATTATCCCAAACAACAAGAAATGTCAATTTTTATAAAATCCCAGAAACCATGCACTAAAAATCTTTGCGGGAAATCTGAAGAGTACCAATAGTCTTAACCAGTTCTCACGAAGTTATTAAAAAAAGTTCTAATAAATTCTTACATCATTCTTGCAACATTTTGATAAGTTCTCACGAAGTTATTAAAAAAATTTCTAATAAATTCTTGTAACATTTTGCAAACCTGGGTTCTTTACCTCAATATGCTAACAACACTAGAGTTCTGCCCTTGAAAAAGGCAAAGTCTTAAGTAAACTGGCAGTATATTCTTTGACTGTCTAATGCATATTCTTTTTTGGTCACTTGACTCAAGCTCAGCAACATGTTTCTTAAAGTTATTTCTAATGTATTATCCATTCTTTGGTATCTGAACACAACAACCCATCCAAAATAACATGTGATAAAATAACCCAACAATAAAATAACTGTATATTGATAGTAAGAATATCTTTGGAGTTGGGAAGCTTCTATTTTATTATTTTGACATCAGATATCTAGATTTTATCTCTCCTTGGCTTCACATGGTTTTGGCGTGAACATCCTTATATTTTTGCAACTGTGATAGATAAAATGACCACTACTTTTCTTAATTTGAACATGTTCTTGTATCTTCAATTAATGATTTCATTTCGATATTCTTCTGATTTGTAATGTCAAGGTTCCTTCACATATTTATCAAACAACACATTCTCTTCTAGATGCTTTCTATTGTAAGAGAAAAAGAGATTAAACAATTACCGTGGCCTTCCAAGGTTCCTTCAACACCAATGCATTCAAGGTGTTTAAACAAACAAGGTCTAGGGACTCTATATAGTTCGACACGGGGTTGAGAAAATGATGGAGAAAGAAGAACCCATTATCATAGTGGAAAATCGAAGAGAGATGAGTTCTAAAATATCATGGAAAAGTGACATTTTTAAAGGAGAAAATCCAAATGATGAGGCACAACCATTAGATAATCCCAACCATTAGAATTTTAACTACAAAGTGAATGAATTGAAAAGATGAACCTTTTCAAATTATTAGGGTGTACAAAAATAATTTATTCTTCTTTTGCATGCTGTTGTGTGTGCATATAAAGGGTAAAAGAATATTGTATTGTTGGCAAATGGTTCTCTTGTTGCAAAATATCACCACTTATTAATAAGTGAAACTTTCAAATTTTCCAAGAGGGTTCCAAATTTGTTATAAGTGTATACTCCTTAACTCATAAAAATCATTTAATTGTATACAAAACTAAGAATTTTTGATACAGGTGATCTAAAGGAATGAGGTAATGGAAATATGGAATGAATCTACCTATTAAATAAAATTCAAGTGATGTAAAATAGATAAGGATGAAAGTAACAACACGGAAGAGTATACCAAAATATTTAGTCTTTCCCTATAAGGAAAACACCAAAACAAATAACAAACCTTATTTCTCCAAGTTACAAAGTAGCTAAAAAAATCCTCATTTTGAATTTTGATATATGTTTACAAATATATCTAAGACATTTCTAAGTAGGATGAGATCTAGGTGCAAGCATTCTATTTAAAGATGAGGGACTTTAATTATGTTATTGTACTAAAATAAATCACATATTCACATATCAAAATGATCTTTATTTGTAGTATTTTCAAAATGTTCATTGTTGCTTGAATCATAATGCTAGATTAGCTCGGGACCATCTTGGGGCCAATGGTGATGTTCTAGAAGAATGTAAAGTAAACTTGTTCTACAAATTTTGTGAATTTTGAAACCTTTTGTTATTGTTGCAAGTGTGGTAAGTTTCTTCTATTACAAATAGATCTAAGGAATTCTATGTAGGATAACCTCTAGGTACAAGCATGATAATTGAAAGTGATGAACTCAAAATAAAGACTATTTAAGATCCACAATTAAAAAAGAGGCCAAAAAATAAATGCTAAACTAAACTCATTCCTCCACCTTGTGTGCCTTCGCTTAGGGTCATAGCCCCAAGCCCACACTAAGGAGATCAGTACACGATATACTCAAACTCTTTTGATTTAACGTATTGTTTAGTCATTATTTGATGCGCGCGGGATATGTATATAAATCTATGTTAGACCATTGTGGGTGCTACGTTTTCTTGCGGACCTCTGATTTCTCAAATTCCGTCTTCGCCACCACCCACATTTATTGCATAAAATTCAAATTAACATTATGCTAGATGCCATTTTCATTAGATTTCATAAAAATGTTTTTATACTGACTGATGTCTTCATTTCAGAACAACTCTATTTCCAAAGAGAAGAGATTTCCACAATCTATGATAATCACTATCAAGCGTTTCTGGATTTGATTGTGCTGTAGATTTTTTGCATCAACATTTTGAATCACACTCTATGACTCTTCATCAGGATGAGCATAAGGATAATGAATCACTCTGATTCATAATGTTGATGCAAAAAATTTACAAAACAATCAAATCCAAAAATGCTTAATAGTGAACTCTATTTTTTTTTAAATCTCTTCTACAATTAGATACTGTCACTTTCATACAAACTCAAAAGCAAGCCTTAAAATGTTGAATGCCATATCTTTTGAAGTGATTTTTAGAAAAGATTATAAGATCAAGCAATTTTATCTTTGGTATTTTATTGAGATTTTAGTTTTAAGATGAGGGATTTGAGAAGTTGAAGGGTTTCTTGGGCTCTATCATAAAATTTATTTGTCTCTACTTAGAGAGATCATCATTTTTTGGAGTGCTCTTTCTAGTGGTTGTTATTTTTCATCATGTTCTTGTTTTCTAATTGGTGAGTAGTGGTGTATCATAAAAGAAATATTCAAGTATATCTCTAAACTGACTGTTGAAATACATAAATGCATATTTGACCAGAGATTGTATTTACTTCACTTTTATATTAATATTGAATTGTTGTTTTACGAACTATTTGTAAGCTGCAATTCAAGTAGTTTTATACATCAATTTATTTTTATATTTTCTTAATGCCATAAACTTTATACCATGTATTGTATTCTTGTGTGTTCACAATATTGTGGCTCTTAAACTATCTAATCTAATTTTTTTCCTCTATATGTCTCTAGCTTTGCATTTGTTGGATAGATGTCTATACTTTTTTGGAATTGCGAGATATACCCCTCTCCTGCACTGGTATGTTTATAAATAGAGATGAATAGAAAATGGCTTGGGTATTGTACCAGCAAGTCTAGATCCATCACTGGTTAAGAGTCAAAAATATATATTTAAAACTACAAAAATAAATTTTATTTCATGAACTAGATAAGCATTCCAATGGAATAATGAAATGCTGATTTCTTTTGGTAAAGTGGCCTTGATTAATTGATCATGGGTGCTAGATATAAATTTAGATCACTAATTCTAAACAAAATTAAAAAAAAGGAAAATTTTCTACATTAGCTCCATTAAATAAACTCTTCAATCCTGCTTCTTAATTATCTTACACATTATTTTGTCCCCGATTTCTTATTTGCTATCTATGTCTGCCATTAATTTTACCCATTCTGCAGACAAGTGGCAATAATTATTTGTCAAAATGTGATCCGACTACAATGGAATATGTTGCTCTTGTTATGAGTTTATGTTACTATGGAAAATACTACTCTATTTGATGTTCTTCTGGGCATATGCGTGTTATGAGTTTATACATTACTATGAAATGATGTTGTCTTCCTTTTTCTATTTAAGGAGAAATTTCTATTTTAAGAGAAAATTAGTGATGCCATGGGAAACGAAGGGAATGAAGCATAGTTTTTCTAATTCAAACAGTATATCATTGATTTAGCAGTTGAACCATGTTCTAAAAGACTGGCCTTCAAAAATATTTAACAATATTTGTAATGTTGTGCAGTTCATTTATTTATTTTTTAAATAATATTTCTATTTTTTTATTTGCTCAATTCCTAGTTTTGCTCGCAGATTTTCCATTTTCTATTTAGAACTTTGAAAATTGTGTTGTATAACCAATGAAAAATGGGTAGTAGAAAATATTTGTGAAATTTCTACAATTTTCTAAACACCTAGTTCTAGAAGCTTCCCGTGGGTCAAAGAACTGTTCATTACCTAATTTCTCCTCTGTAAATCTGCCCTCTTTTCTTATAGTGTTTTAGGCAATTCTACAAGAGGCCACCACATTTTAGAATTATTTTATTTATCTATCTCATGTCAGTAGCTCGAAGTGAATCTGTGTCGCAATGGTTGTCATTTTAACCACACTCACTATTGTGTTTGGTATTGGGATAAAACGACCACTTTTTCTCATTTACTTTGTCACTATTACTATTCTCTACTTTATTCTTTATATTTTATATTCTAGTTGTTGTTTAATGCAAATGAAATTGAGAGAAAGAATTTTGAGGTAAGCTGCTTGGCATGGTTCTAGCGAGTTTATTTTATTGAGGGCTTGAAAATTAGGAAATCTATGATGCACGCAAGCAGAACCCTCATCTATGAGTTTCATTGGCCATCTGAATCCTCTTACATCTAGACTATTCATTAAATAAAAAAGATCCAAGAAAATCAAACTGGGTACATTTCAGAAAATTTGTTAGGGTTATGTAATAATTTTCTGCAAATTTTGCCCGTTTTGCCTCATCAACATTGTTGATTGCGTGACACGGTTTGTGTAGTATTTTGAGGTAATTTTCTTACCATGGTTTCAGCCAATTTTATTTGTTGTGATCTCTTATTCTTGACACAAGTATGTCTGCTATTTTTTGTATCCGCCATCCAACTATCGTGCTCCCTTCTAGGTATTTTTCTTTTTCATATACATTGTATTTTATGTTGACTTCATTTTCACTCACATAGTTACTAGAGAAGGTTATTGGAGTTACCTTTGTAGCAAAGAAAAAATTTAAGGGTTGCTAGCATATTTTATTTTATTTTGTTGAACTCTTATTTCCTCGTTTCCTTCTATTCCATTCTATTACTTCCTAGGATTTCTAGTTCAATTTTTTCCTACTGCAAAAATTGCTCAAGTCCTTAGAAAAAAAAATTGTCAAATTTCACTTTGAAAAGTACGCATAGTGTTCTTGGTGTCCTCAAAATTTTTAAACTGTAGAGATGGCACAAATTACTACACCTCACCATGCAAACTTGCCACATGGTCATTAGGGTTACAGGAAGCCTCATTACTATTGGTGATTTGAACATTTTCCATTAACAAAAGTTTAATGATTGTGTGAACAAGAATGTTATATTTTAGAAATCCACCTGTGTTCTTATTTCACATTGCTTGTTGACTATGCATTCTTATTTTAAGATCACTATTTTTTGGTAATAGATCTCCCAAAGAGTTTTATCTGTAAATTTCAACTAATATAATTTTCGCATATCCACATATATTAATTACATCTTGTGAGTGGTTGCAAGAGAAAGAATGAAAAATAGAAACAAACACACACATTGCTCAAGCCAATGATTTTTTCTATCTTTTTTTTAAGAGATATTTAGGATTACTTGAACACAGATCGGGTGTTGTTGTACGTCTAACCAAAGTTGGGGATATCACCCATGTATCAAATTTTTGACCTCATTCTCTTCCCTTGGAAAAAGCCTTATGATCAAATCATTGATAGTAGAAAAGGGATTTCATAAATTGATATTTTGTTTGTCCAGGCAAAAATTAGAAAATAAAATATGTTATTTGTGATAAAACAAGAATAGAAAAAAATTAAAATAAACTTGTACCTTATAATTTCATCCGATGTGATCTATAAAATTGTGTCTATACGTTGGCTCTTTATTGTAAGATTAAAATTATCCCAAACAACAAGAAATGTTGATTTCTATTAAATCCCATAAATCCTGCATTGTAAATCTTTGTGGGAAATTTGAAGAGTACCAATTGTCTTAACCAGTTCTCACGAAGTTATTAAAAATAGTTCTGATAAATTATTACACCATTCTTGCAAACTTGGGTTCTTTATCTCCATATGCTAACAACACTAGAGTTCCACCCCTGAAAAAGGCAAAGTCTTAAGTAAATTGGCAGTAGCTTCTCTAACTGTCCAATGCATATTATTTTTTGGTCACCTGACTCAGGCTTAGCCACATTTTTATTGAAGTTATTTCTTATGTATTATCCATTCTTTGGTATTCGAACACAATAACCCATCCAAAATAATCGGTGATAAAATAACCCAGTTAAAATAACCCAACGATAAAATAACTGAGAGTAATAATAACCTAGAGCAATAAAATAACCCTACATTATATTAAATTACCACGTAGATCAGAAATTCAGACATAATTACTAAGGTATACCTTGCCTTTGCATCCAGATCATTGTTAAGCATTATTTGGTTGCAACATGCATTTGGATATGGGGTAATTTAATGTAAGGTTATTTTTTTCATTGGGTTATCATTACCCTAGGATATTTTTTCGATGGTTTATTTTGGCATAGATTAGTTTGGTTGAGTTATTTTGTCATGTAATCCCATTTTCTAGATTCTAAGTAAACTTGCAAGCACTCAAGATGGATGTTTTTCCCTTTGCTATACTAAGGCAATATACAGTCTCGATATTCCTCCTCACTTGAGTTAAATTATTTCATTATGCTTAGTAGATCAAAGGATTTTTATTTGGCTCTAGCATAATCATTCTGAGAAAGCCAACCAAATGGTTCTATAATCCTTTCTTGAATTTCTAATGAAACAAAACATATATTGTTCTGAGAAAGGAGAAATAAGATTGCAATTGTTTTCTCTTGGATTTCCTAACTAGCTCTACTCTTAATATTTTGATCTTTGGAAAGTATGCCCACTAGCTTAGCCATGTCACTGATGTCCATTAATGCATTACGTCCTTCTGCAATTGCTGCAATATTACAAAGGATCATTAGAGAGTATTGGCCAGTTTGATGTTTTTTATGCCTACTTAGTAAATATCATGTGCTGAGCTCTTGTCAGAAAATACCTCACAGAAATTACCCTGTTAGGGAATCAATTTTGAAACCTTGTGCAAACTCATTTAACCAAAGTGGGTAGCGAATGAATTGGGGCCCAACATACAAGTATACTCAGTAAAAGAAATTACTAAACAATAATTTGTCTATGAACAACGAAAGGAAAGAGCACACAAAAGAAATCATACACACCACAATTTAAGGCTGTTAAAAGTTGTAAATCAAAAAATCTAAAGAATAAACAGCTGCAACCATGGGTTCACTATTAACATGTGCTAATAGCATTAGAGTTCCACCCCTAAAAAGGATATACTTTTTTCCATTATGTATGCAATTAGTAGATGAATGCTTATGAAACTGATCTAGTGAGTATGTTTCCCCAAACCTCATTAAAGAGACGCTAATGGAATCAATAGATGGATTCTCAATGCTTGTAATTGCATGACTTGTCCTCTCAAATAGCTCTTTATTTAGTTAAATTATGTATGAACACTTAACTAGCTATATGCCATTTGCAGTACACTTACTATTCTCTTGATCAGTCTCTTCCATTACCTTATGGCTATCCTCTGCTATACCAAATTTTCGAGCATCTCCTCCTCCATCTTCTACATTAGATTTTTTTTTTTTGTCCTGATTTTTAAAGTATTTAGTCCTTTTTCTTATTTTCTATTGTCAATTTGCAGAAAAGCTTGTGCAAGATCAAGCTAGCGCAAATACCGACTTTCAAAATTTGGTACGTTTTAAATTTAACTATTTTTTTTGTCTAAATGTATTCATACTATAAGCCTAGAGGAAATATGATGATTTTCAGTACCAAAGAAGAAATTTCAACATTTCTAAAATTGTTTGTATTTATATGTATTTCTAGATTACTATGCTATATTTCTTAGAATTTTGAGGTTACCCTTGAATCTTGTACTTCTCAACTTTTGCCTGGATTATTTATTTTCTCATAAATTTCCTCAATATTTTTTCATTTCATTCTCTACTTCATTGTTTTTCAGCTTACATTTGAATTATGTAGGTAAAATTTTCTCAAGTTTGAACATAAAGAATGTCATCTCAAACACTCATGTCAATCATGTAGGATACTCATTGGGCTTCACTTTGTAGTTCCATAGATTCTCAGGATTTTCTTCTACATTTTAATTCTAAGAATCATTTCTCTAAAATATTACTAAATCGACTATTTACAACAACTTGAAGTGTTATCATATCAGGCAGTGGAGATGTGACACACCTTTTTCCTCTTACACAAAGAAGAGCCAAGCCAATAATATGTAGTTTTTGATGCAAAGATATTTTTATCAATATTATCTTGCCTTGCATACGATCTTGTCTTCTCATTTAAGTATTTAGATATTTAGCCTCACAGATAAATTGCACCAAAAAGAAATACTTTGTTTTCCCGCATTTCTAGTAAAAACTTGAAAGAGAAGAAAGAGGTAAAAAAGGAAACCTACAGACAAATAGCATTATTTGTTCTTTACCACTAGAGAAGTGAATAAAAATTGACTCGTGAAATTGATGTCTTATTATTATCATTTACACGTCGTACTATCTCTATATAAATTACAAATTGTATAGATCTCTTTTCTAAGAAAACATTATCTATTGACTCATTTTTCTATTGGATTCCTCGTATCATATTTGTAGTGCTTTGTAGATCTGTTTGATGTGTAGTTCTTTTTAATATTATTTACGCTTTTATCTAACAAAAAAATCTTGCTTATTGATTGGTATAACTATTGTATTAGAAAAAAACATTCTTAATAGACAGTAGCAATTGAGTCACTTGATGAACCCTCAAGTAGATTTTAAATCTATGGTACCTTACTATAACTCTTTAAATGTGTCCTCTTTTTGTCTGTTGGTCACTTGTATCGCATGAACTACATGGAATATATGCAGGTGTGGAATGAGCCCATTACATTGATGTATTCACCTTGCAAGTTATTTCTCTTTCTAGATGTTCTCAAGTTTCTTAGTTCCCATCTTTGTTTGGAATTTTTTTGCATGATTGGCTCTTCCCTTGAAATAGTTTTTCTTTTTGAATTATGCTTTTGATAGCTTGTGTTTTTTAAACATGTCCTTTGTATGCAGAGGCGCATCGATATTGGAGCCGATTAACAACTTCATTTTTCCCTATGGATGACAAGTAGGCTTTTTTTTTCAAACACTAATATGTTTTCCACGGTTGCATTTTTGGAGTTGATGGCCATTACACTATATTTTTCTGGAGACATAACTGCATTGATATAGAATATTTTAAGTGACTAGAGTATTTAATATAAATAGAGGTATTCTTCTTTATTTTTTGTCTTAACTATTTTTCAGATTGGACAATTTGAAGGTGTAAATGTATTGTTTCAAGCAATCTAATTTATCTTATCTGCTCATTTTGATTGACCTCAAAAAGGTCAAATTTATCACAACGCAATTCTCTGAGTGTGAACGTAGACAAGGCCATCAAAGATGAGCCCTCAAGATTTTAGGTGAGACCCTTAGGATTTGTCATTGAGTTTTCTGATGATATTAATTTATTTCTTCCTAATGGTGTCTCACTTAGATAAGATATCAATGAAGAGCTTAATTATACTCATGTATCTAATATTTGACACCTAGTTGCATAGAAATATGTATAGTTATAGGTATTTGGACATGGTAATCACAATACATGAAACAAGAAAATGATATTCAGGTATGGAATAGTAATTATTGTTAATTGAGTGCGATAGCAAGTATAATTTGTATCTTTCTCTTTTCTGTCTAGGTGATTTAATAAATGAAATTATAATGTGATGCTTTAATTAATGTAGTATATTATTGTAAAAGAAATGTAAAAGAGTTATACTTTGATGTTTTAATTATTTTAATACTATGTATAAAAAAAACAAGAAAGAAAATCTACATATTTTAGTGTGTATTTTGTCCTTGCGTTGAGGGTTACTCGATGAGGCATTACACGTTATTAAATTATGACAAGGGGTAATGATATGCAAACGACAATGTGATCTAATACTTAAGGGAATAGCCAAGGTAACTAAGCAAGGCAATTATGAAGACTTGAGAATGAAAATGAAGGTTTATGCAAGGACTAATACAAAGTTTAACCTAAAGTTGAAACAAGACTCCAAGGTTTTTTTTGAAATCCCATATTTTGAAAAGATTATGACAAGGTTTTGAAATAATTTTGAATGTTTTGAAAGGCTTTTAAGCATTTTGACAAGTTTTTTAAATGTTTTGAAATGCTTTGACAAAGTTTTGAAATGTTTCGGTGAGGTTTTGAATAATGCAATTGTTCGTAACACTCACATAAGACACTTCAGAGAAAATAACTTTTTTTTTTTACTTTGTGTACAAAAAATTTACAACCTAAGCTAGAAAAGATACTACTTGTTGAATCCCCACTTGAATTTCTACATATGGCTTAGACAAGATAGACAAGTAGACATTCTAGTGTCACTAGTTCCCCTCTACAACATAGGAATCACCAAAATATCTTACCTCAAATGTTTGAAAACCTACAAGGAATTTATGTATCATAATGAAGGGTATGTGTGGAGCATCTTAGTTGGCATGGGGGCCTTTTGCATCAGCAAGTATATAAGGATTTTGGAAAACTAAAACTGAGTTTGTAGTAAGGGAATCTAGTTCAGGGGATGCAGTGATCAACTTCGTTAAGAGGTTTTCCAACCCTTAGAAGAAGGGCTTTACACATCTCAAGGATACTGTTACCCAAAATTTCCCTGTTATTCAATTTTGGCCACAGTCCCTGCTATAGCTTGTTTTAGCTTGCGAAGTTGATCCACAAAGTTCTATGATTTGCGCCCTTAACCCCATGTTCTTCAATGTAATGTCAAGCCCCAACTCTAATCGCACACCCTAATTCGCAAAGCCCAAAAAGATATTCAAGTTTGAATGCTTGCAGGAAATACTGGTGTCGAAAGGTTCAAAAAGTTGTTCAGTGTCGAAAACCCTCTGTGTTTTCGACCCTTTGCTCTAGAAGCCCAAGATGTTTTTGACCTTCGCTATTTTGCACTTCTTTCTCTGGCGTCTGCATTTTTTCTAAGTGCGCAACTCTGACCAGGTGGGTCCCTTTGATGTTTTCGACAAACTGCTATGACTTGTCACATGATCGCATAGCCCTTTTTAAGGCTATGCAAACATACGACTTGTCGTTAGGTGCGCAACCCCAAGGTACTAGGTAGGCCCCAATCAGCAGTCAATGAAGATTTATTTTGGTTGCATGATCGCATGCGGTCTCTTAACCACATGAGATCATGCGACAAGTGGTTAGTGGGGCCCAAAGTTTCTGCAATGGCACAATGTGATGAAGATCTACGGTGGTCGTATGATCTCATGGAATCTTCTGAGCCCATGAGATCATGCGACAACTGTTCGATGGGAATCTCAGTGGGTGGTGGGTCCAGATTTTCTAAAGCAAGGTGGTAGTCAGCGTAGATCTAATGGTGGTCATGTGTTCGCATGGAATCTTCTGAGCCCATGTAATCATACGTCCACCATCTGATACAAAGCCAGGATTCTTCTGCAGGTGGGTCCAATGCCATGTCGTGCTGATGTGTTCATTTCTCATTCGCTGAGCTAGCAATGATGATGCGGTTGTCAGTGGGGCTAGATTTTAAATGGTAAAGGTTTAGAGGAGGTTGGTTTTGTCCTCTAGACTTGGCGGTGTCCGATAAGTGTTTCCTTGATCGCAAATGGTTTAGCAGAGCTCCACCTTTTTTAGCGATGCATGGTTGCGCGAATAATGGTTTTGTGTAGTCGCCAGGTGAAACCAGGGTTAAATTTACAGTGCGATCTCGGGCCTAGGTTTTTTGCCAGTGTTTGTCTACAGGCCGTGTGTGAAGTAGAGACAAATATTCAAGGGTCAGTCGCATGATCGCATGAAGACTTTTGGGCTCATGCGATCATGTGACCGGTGTTATTTCAAAGGCAGTGTGACTATTTTTTGCGGGCTTTCTTCTAAGTGAGATGTTTGCAGTGGCGCGGTAGCTCAAAGAATTTATGTCACTAGGACATGCATAGTTAAGCGAAGATGATGAGGTGGTCCAGCTAGCCATCAAGGGTTGATTCTTTGTCCCAGCAAGGTACCAATCAGTGCATTCATGGTGAGTTTTGTGCAGGAAGGTTGTTGGATCCAGGTTGTTTATCTGCAGGTTGATTGTGGTACAAGGATGGGTACTCAAGGTCATTTATCTGATCGGCCATGATGTTGTAGAGTGATATTTATGATCAGTCTTGTCTTGATTTAGGGTTGGTTGTTATTGTAAATCTGTAACCCTGGTTAGTTTTTTGACTCTTGCTTGCATGCAGTTGAGTATGTATATACTATTTTTTTGGAGCCTTTAGTGCGGAGAATTCACATTTTGTAAAAAAGAAAGTCTCTTTCTTGGGAAGCTATCCGTGGCATTTCTTCTTGCCCTCTGGTTTCCCACATTCTGTAATTCCCATTGATAATACAAATATTGTAGAGGCAGTTTGTGACAATCCTTCATGTCCCTGTGCTTCCTTGTTTGCATTATCTCTTATTGGATTTAAGTTTATGAATGTTTTCAATGGCAACTTAGGGTTCTTGATCCCTCTTACTTTTAGCTTATATGTGTACTACTGTGTATGATCTAATTTGAATGATTTTGTGGGTATTCTTCAGCCCCCTGTCATTCTGTCTCATTCCTGTGCCCTTTTGCTGAAAAGAATGTCTGCTTGCAGGTCATAGGTTGTGTCTAATGTTTAGGCCCTCCTATGAAACACTTATTCAAGCCTATTCAGTAAGTTGTGACCTACTAGACTTGAGCTTTTCATTGATTCCATCCCTCTATACTGAGATCCAAACCCTAATTTCGGTGCATCACCTAGTAGGTAGTTTGCTTTCTTGTTATTTCCCCTTCATGCACTCCTTCTAACCCTTTCCCTTCAAAGTTTACTTTCCTATTTAAGAGCATACTAAGGTGATAATCCAAGAGGAATTGGCCTAGAACCTGGAGGTTTCATCTCAATTAGCAAAAGGTCCCACAACCTTGAGATGATTCCCATGTTATACTAAGTTATCAAGACCAAGAGAGCTTGAAACAGAGGCGCAAAACTCAGTGTATAACAGATACTTTAGAAAAGATATCACAAACTGCATCATGTTAATTGAGACTTTAATCCCAATTATGCTAATCCCAAGTATGCACTTATATATTGGTTTTAAAGTTTTTGGCCTTAGTTTGTTACCCCTTGGGTCCTTCCCTCTCACCCAGCCTTATGGGCTTCTCGGGAGGCAAGCCCTCTAAAAAGATAGAATGAATTTCTCTTACACCCAAGATCCACGAAGGTGAGGGAAGGGGATATGTTCACTGGATATATTTGGATAAAGCAAATGTTCCCATCACACCACAAACATAAAAAAAGAGATTGTTCATTAACCTTTATAAATCAAGTGTATCCTAAACTACTAAAATAAAGCATATAAGTTATGGAAAACACACAAGGTCTTTGTCATATGTCTTGCACCAAACTTATATTAGTAGTTTTCCATATAGTTCTTCATCCTAAAATTGTCAAAGTGCTTCATAGACTGATTTATAACACAACCTCTATGCTAACATAAAGGATAAAAAAATATAAAGCGAAAAGATGCCATCAAATTAGAAAACCGCCATACCTTCCCAATTGCGCAAATTATCTTCCAACTGCACAAGGGAAACATCCAAGTGCATAGAATAGGGAATGAACTACACAAAACAGGGCCCAACAAAGCAACAAAATAGGCCAAGTGTCCAACACCTAGGACAAAATGCAGATTTACTTAGGATTTTGAAAGATGCGCTTATTTCTTGAAAAAAAATGGGTTCCTAATTATGCCTATTTAAGAAAATTGGGGTTTATTGATCCAACTTACTTAATCTACATGAGTATTTGATGTCAATTGAACCCCCTAATTAGACTAGGTGAATATTTAGAATCAATTTTTAGTCTCCTAGTTAAACTATGTGAAGATTTGCATTCATTTTAAGAACCCAAATGAAAGTGTGAAGTTTATTTTAAGACCAATTTGCAAAAAAAAAGTTCTTTTTAAGCCTGATTTGAAAGATTGATTCATTATTATGTACATGTGCATGAAACAAATCAAATACTATTCCTAAACACCACACAATTTTTCCCAACTATGCAAATCTAAGCCTAAGTGTGCAGATCTAGATCCGAATTGCATATATCGTACCCTGACTACATACAAGGACTTCCTAAATGTGCAGGAAAGGATCCCAATTGTGCCTATTCTACCCTAACTAGGTAGAAAGACTTCCTAGAACTATGTAGAATAGGCTCCCAACTATGCAACTTAAACCCTAAGTGTGCATCTTGACTCCCAACTATGCAACTCATATTCATCTACTTGCAAACACATCAAAAAAATAAGAAATTTGATCAAATTTTGCATGTTTGACGTCGGGTTCACTAAAATGTATGACAAGGAATTGGGAAACGTCAGAAAACAAACATGAAATAAGGTCAATAGGGGGTCCCTAGGAAGTGAGATCAACAATGGATTAATAAAACTAATACTTAAGGATGGTGATAGGTCTCTGATTAAAAATTGGAGGCGTATCACATTACTCAACATTTCCTACAAGATATTGTTCAAAACTCTTGTAAGACGACTGGAGAATATCCTCCCTGAAGTGATAAACCCAACCCAAACAAGCTTTGTTGAAGGAAGATTTATCTTGGAAGCTTTGTTGGGAAGCGATGGGTTTGGCTAAAGACTCCAACCAGGAGGTATGTGTGATGTTGATTTATTATAAGAAGGCATACGACATAATTGAACAGAAATTCATCTTTATGATGTTGGATTGCTTGGAGTTTCCTAATATGTTCTCTAAGATGGTCCAAACTTCAATGAAGGATGCCAAAGCATTGGTAGAAGTAAACAGGTGTTCATTAGTTGGCATGGAAATAAGCTGTTCATCAATTGCTTTACTCATAATTCCATTATTTTTTGTGCAGGATATAACATTGTTGTCATTTGACTTGCAGCGGTTGAAATTTAACCATTATAATATAAGTTGGTTGTATTCATAATTCTTTTTTCATCAACATACATACTGCCATAATTCCTAATTTGCTCCTTGTTCGCTCTGTACTGTTTTGGCGTGAACCTGAGGGCCCGTACTGGTCTTCTATTTAGAACCGAATCCTTCACATATTTTGGCTCATGGCCGCTTTCTTGTTATTAGAGAATGGTCGTATTCTCAGTTTTGTTAGATAATTAAGTTGGGATTGGCTGAATGTTGGAAAGATTATTGGTGATTAAAAAAACATAACTGCATATTGATATCTTTAATGGAGTTGGGCAGCTTCTGTTTTATTATTTTGGCATCAGATATTTGGATGTAATTAGCTCTCCCTGCCTTGGCTTCACATGGTTTTGGTGTGAACATCCTTGTATTTCTGCAACCGTCATAGATAAAACGATCACTACTTTTTTTAATTTGAACCTGTTCTTGTATCTGCAATCAATGATTTCATTTCTATTCTTCTGATTTTTAACGCCAAGCTTCCTTCACATGATATTTATCAAACAACACATTCTCTTCTGGATTCTTGAATCTAGCGTAAGAGAAAAAGGGATTAAACAATTACCGTGGCCTTCCATACAATATTCTATGCTTCAACATTAAAAGAATCTTGAAACATTTATTTTACACCAAGGAAATGAATTAAAAACAAAGGATAATAAGAGAAAACATGAAATAAGAGAAAAAGGTTATAGATTGTGAACAAACATGGTTGTTTGAAGTTAGAAAATTAGGGCAAAAATTAACATCCGAGGTCTCGGAGGGATATGATCGATGTGGGAGAAATTCGAAAATGGATATTGATCAATAAAGAAAGTGTCGTAAAATGGAGTAAGGGTTTATATGCTAGGGAAACAAGTGAAAGTTAAGTAATTTAGAAAATGATATCCAAGCTACAATCAATGGAAATCGAAAATTGAGTGTAAATAAACGGAATATACAATATGGTCAAGGATAATGGGATAGTTAGAAAAACGTGATCTAGGATAAATTAGTAACAAAAAAGGATTCATCAATAAAGGTGACAGACATGGGAGAATTTACAATACAAGATTAGAAAAATCTAATATTGTTAGGGTGTATGGATAACAAATTCAAGTCTTGGGACAAAGATAAGCAATCATGTGATTGACTAGACGAGTCTTGTGATAACATAAAGCTTATAGAACACTCGTGAAATATAGGCGAGTTTGGAGTTTTGAAATAAGTAGCCTAGGGTTTGGAGTTACAAAATGAGGATATGGAAAACATAAAAAGCTGGCAAGATATAAGAAATGAGGTAAAAAGAAAAAATGTAAATGTAGATAACAAAGTGATAAAAGAGGTTGAAAATAGATGAAATGCTTTTAGAAGGGTGGACGTTAGAAAATATGAGTGAAAGGTGAGGAAATCCTTCCACACCAATGTATTCGGTGTTTAAACAAACATGGTCTAGGGACTTTATATAGTCGAACATGGGGTTGAGAATGGGAATCACATACCATCCTATAAGAGCCCTAACTAGAAAGTAGTGTATTTATCTCGATTGGAGATGCGAATGTAAGAACAGAGCATTGATGAAGAAATATTTATTAGCATTTCTCAAGAAATATTTCTTTTCTTTTCATTCTTGGTGTCACGACCTGTTTTGCGACCTCCTTATTATGTGGATCATTAAGTCGAATTATGCCGACTTGATGAATCGACATGCCTTGGTAATTATGGAAATTGGTAAAACGTTTAATTAAATGAGATGGAAATTGGCAATATGTTGCAAATTTAAAATGATTATTTAATTTTGGAGATATATTTGTCATGTGAGTTACTGATGATAATTTCTATTGTCGAGTGTTTGAGTGGTTGCAGGTTGGAGGACAGAGGTGTGGTCGAGGAGAGAGGTCTAGCTCCTCGCCTAGTGTTAGATTCGGATGCAGTAGTGCCGTGCACACACCACTTTTTAATCATTTATTAGTTTTGCTATGAGTGTTTAGTGTTGAATGATTGAAAATAATTAGCTGCAATCATTTTTATTTATCTAAATGGAAAATTTGAACCTGATTATGTTAATTTTATAATTGTTAGGACGTTGCTATATTGGAAAAATAATTTTAGTTTCCAGACTATAGATGGAATGTGAAATTAACAAAAATTATGATTTCATAATTATGTGTCCTTATAATCTTTTATTTTTACTTTCATTATCGGGAAGTAAATCAAGATTCAGTTATTTGGGGGGAAGTGTTGATTAAATTCAGAGAAAACCCTTCATTTTACACACACCTTTCTTGATGCACGAGAGAAGTAGCTGAAAAAAAAAGGGAAACTGGGTTGTGATTTGGAAAAAATATTGGGAATTCAGTACATAGGGAACCAGGACCAGGGAGGACCTGAGGAGCAGCGTAAAAACTTGCATATAGCTGGACTTGGAGACACTTACAGGTTCCATTTTCCACTTACAACCAGGATCCTTTATTTTCTTCTTGAATGCTCTGGTTCAGTCATGCACTTACGTTTTCTGGCAATTATGGTTCTGTCAATTCTGTTTCATTGTTTGGTATATTTCTGGGTGTTTTTGATGAGAAACAGGGTTGGAGTTTTCAATCTTTTCAATTTCTTTGATAGTTCGCAGGCCTTGTGTTCCTTACCTTTCGTTTTATCGCTATCTTCCAAATGTTTTATATTCATCGACTCACGAAATCGCAGCTTGCTCAATGCGAACCCTCTGACACAGCGATACTCAATGTTTCCACACTCGCAAATGCCTATCTTTCTACGCGAGCAATGGCAACCACAAAATTTGTTGAAAAATCTTATGCTTTATTAATGGATGTTCATTTGCCATTTCAAAAGTTATAATTTTTCATCCCGCTGGTTGCATTTGTCCATTTCACCTTGGAAAATTTGTACTTGAAGCAATTCAATTTTCACTGGCGATTCCAAACTTACGTGCTTGATCATTTCAAAATAGTATATTACTGGCGACATGGAAGATGCTGGTCAAAATTGTTTAGGTAATACCTGCCAATTGCAATCTGCTTTGAAAGTTTCAACATTTCTTTAGAAATTTTATCTCTTCCATACCCTAGACTGACGGCAGCCATGGGACCATATTTTAGTGAAGTAAATCGTTTACCAGTCCTAATGCCTCGATGGATAACCTAATTTAAACTGTACACATTGTAGGTTGTGACTTATAGATCTGGGCCGTTTTTTTCAGCTTATTAGCACTCCAAAAACATTAAAAATGTTGTTAAAAAAAAAGGCCCACGGAAAAGGAAAAAGGTTTGGACATCTATTTAGAGATAAAAATCACCATTTATTACTCATATTGATCATGATCAGCCCCAAAATACTGCCCAAGGTTTACACAGGTATTAAATTTTGATGCCGTTCTGTATGCCTTATTGAATCAAATTTTGAGAGTTTCCTACCAAGTTCACTTTCTGTATTTGCAATCATTTCGATTATCTGAAATCTCAATCATGCTTTGATCGTTGTTTCCACATTCTATACTTGTCTTGGTGCAGTTGAGGCAGAGGATTTACATGTTTAGAAATATATTTACACGGTCGTGGTATCTCTTAAGATGATATTGTTTTGAAATAGTCATTCCTAGACGCCTTGTCTATTTTTCCTTATCTTACATTCATGTTTACACGAGCAGTTACAATTGCAATATTAGATCAAAGTTTATGCTTTGATAAATGTCCATACAGTGTTTTATGGCTCCTATTTTGGCTCCGTCTGCTCATTTTTATCCATTGCAATATCTTAATTATTAAAAATGATCTCCAACTATTTTCTGAGGATTTCAATTGTTGAACTTCTAGAAACTGCTTTTACTTCTTCTTTTGAAAACATTTGAAATCAACTGATGATGCCCTGCAATCTAACACATGCAACATAGCATGCATCGCCATATAGTTGAATGGTGATGGATGCCATGCAATCCATCACCAGTGGTAACCATGAGTGCACCAAGTTCTTTGTCGGTCAACTGTTTAACGAGATGTGTTTTGCAATGTTTAAAAGATATTCAGTGCTGTTAGTTTGTCAGGTAACTGTATGACGAAATGTAAATTACATTGTGGAAATGATCTTGGTGTATGTAATTTCAGTTGGCAATTTGATGAAATGTTCTGTTCATTTGAGGTTTAGTTTTAAACTCTTTAAAGAAAAACAGAGACAAAACTTGACAGACATTAAACCTTTTCGAATATTCCAAGCATTAACTGAGTTCTGTTTTGATAGACAAACTGAATGGTTAGTAAAACACCTTGCTATGATTGTTGTATTTATTGAATTATGTATCTGGGATGCTATTATTTTCCTGTTTTCATGTGGAATCTGGAATGTATCAATTGATGGGAGTTGTGCCGAATGTAGATTACAAGGGAGGGTGAATTCTTTTATTTACCTGCCAGTTCAAATCTGGATTAATACTTTGGCCAAAGTGAATGTGTTTGTTCGTATTTGACATACATGGTTATGTTTACCCCTTGCTACATCCGTTGTATAGAACCTACTGTAGGCATATGTGCTTGTAGGTTAAGTTACATAGCTGCACTAAGACCATCCGAATCTGCCAGTAGCGAGAAGCTAGGCCTCTCGTGCAGGGACGGGGCGTTCTTCGTGTCAGGAAGAACCCCAGGGAGGCTTATCACTTTCGGAGCTGACCACTCCATGGTTGGGCGGTAAAAGCGCCTGGACCCCACCTCTGTTCTCAAGGAAGCGTAAGGGACTCAGTCCGAGGCTCAGGAGACAGAACCCGATGAGTTGATACTTCCAGTGTTTATTTCTTCTCTTCTTTCTCTATCTTTCATGTTGTACTTTATCTAGTGATCGACAAGCTGGTCGACACTCCTGGATGTAATGACTTTGTTGTATAAATGTAATTTGTAAATTTGATTATTATTCCGACAAGTTGGTCACTTGTATGATCTTCATTTGATGTAACATGTGATTAATGAATTGAATTGTCGACTTTGCCTTTCGACTTTTCAACTTTCAACTTGTTATGCTTTAATGATTATGTGGCATACTTGTATGTAATCTCAGTCTTTACACTTGGCCTCTATTATTTTGGAAAAAGAGCTCTAGAACTTCTTTATATTCTTTAAATAATCTGGCCAGTTTGAGTGAAAACGAGGCTTCTAAAAGTTTTTATTGTTTTCTTTGAAAATGCATTGTATTGCTACGACTTTGACAAAAGAAAAGCTTTGCAAACTTTCTATGTTCTTTAGTTTACCAATATTGTGATAATGGTAGTAGGAATGTGTTTCTTTTGGTTGAGAAACTTGTAAAACATATAGGAGTGTAGCTACTATTTAGGGATGGTATGTCTAGCTGGTGCTCTGGAGTAACATTGAAAGCTCTCAACATCTCTTGATAATATGTTTATACTATCAAATGACAGTATTATACTCTAGAAATCCTCATAAGTTACTCTAAATTCTAGAGGTGGACTTCAAAATCGTATAGAAGAGATGACATATCTCATGAAACCATTTTAATTCAAAAGAAGCTTCTGACTTTTGTATATGCTTCTTGTTGCATATACTTGTTATGATTACAACTATGGTATGCACTAGGAAAGACACTATTAGAGAGAATAGCATGGGCTCTAGTCATTGACGTTAGAGGTGTAAATAATATTGGAAGAAAAATATAACATTATCACTAGAAACCCAATATGTGAAATTTGGCTAACAATGTATTTTTATAATTAGAGTGAGCTCTCGATGCTGGATCGTTAAATGATGAAATCTACTTTTTAGTGGTTTTCTAACAAAGTTGACAATCGAATGAAATTATTGGTGTGTTGAGTATACTATCTGGATGTGAATAAACCACTTGTTGGTCTTTTAGTGCTGAAAAATACGACAACAAGGTGTAGAAGCATGCTGGTAATTTTGAAAATGTCAAATGTTAAAATAAATTGTGTCACTACACTAAAACAAATCACTTGCTCAAATTGAGACATGTCAAAAACCACGTGCAAGAAGAATTAAAATGGTAGAAAACAAAATGTGGAAGAATTATTTTTCAAAGAAATTGATGGAGAAAGAAGAACCCATTATAATAGTGGAAAATAGAAGAGAGAGAAGTTATAAAATATCATGAACAAACTTGACATTTTTAAAGGAGAAAATCCAAATGAAGAGGAACAACCATTAGATAATACCAACCATTAGAATTTAAACTACAAAGTGAAGGAATTGAAAAGATGAACCTTTTCAAATTATTAAGGTGTATAAAAATAATTTATGAACTTCTTTTGTGTGTTGTTGTGTGTGCATATAAAGGATAAAAAATATTATATTATTGGTAAATGGTTCCATTGTTGCAAAATATCACCACTTATTAACAAGTGAAACTTTCCAAATTTCCACAATTAAAACAGAGGCCAAAAAAAAAAATGTTAAACTAAAGTCATTCATCCACCTTGTATGTATTGTTTAGTCATTATTTGTTACGTGTGGGATATATATAAATATCGCTTAGACCATCGCAGGTGCTGCATTTTCTTGCACACCTCTGATTTCTCAAAATACATCTTCACCACCACCCACATTTATTGCATAACATTCAAATTAACATTATGCTACACGTCATTTTCATTAGATTTCATAATAACATTTTTATACTGACTGATGTCTTCATTTCAAAACTACTCCATTTTTCAAAGAGAAGAGATCTTCGCAATCTGTGATAATCACTATTAAGCATTTCTGGATTTGATTGTGTTTTAAATTTTTCGCATCAACATTTCGAATCACACTTTGTGACTCATCATCAGGATGAGTATAAGAGAGCATAAGGATAATGAATCACTCTAATTCAAAATGTTGATGCAAAAAATTTACAACACAATCAAATCCAATTTAAATGCTTAATGGTGAACTCCATTTTCTTAAAATCTCTTCTACAATTGAATACCACCACTTTTGTACAAACACACAAGCAATCCTTAAAATGTTGAATGTCATATCTTTTGAAGTGATTTTTAGAGAAGATTATAAGATCAAGCAATTTTATCTCAAGTTTTTATTCAGATTTTAGTTTTAAGACGAGGATTTGAGAAGTCGAAGGGTCTCTTGGGCTCTATCATTAAATTTAGTTTTCTCTACTTAGCTCGAGATCATCATTTTTTGGAGTGATCTTTCTCGTTGTTGTTATTTTTCATCATGTTCTTGTTTTCTAATTGGTGAGTAGTGGTGTATCATAAAAGAATATTCAAGCATATCTCTCTGAACTGACTACTGAAATACATAAATGCATATTTTAGAAGATATTGTATTTACTTCACTTTTATATTAATATTGAATTGTTGTTTTGCGAACTATTTATAAGCTGCAATTCAAGTAGTTTTATAAATCAATTTCTTTTTATGTTGTCTTAATGCCATAAAATTTATACCATGTATTGTATTCTTGTGTGTCAATAATAATGTGGCTCTTAAATTGTCTAATCTGAATTTTCCTTAAGTGATAACTATAAACTATATGTCTCTAGCTTTGCATTTGCTGCATAGATGTCTATACTTTTTGCAATTGTGGGATATGCTCCTCTCCTGCATTGGTGTGTTTATAAACAAAAATGAATAGGAAATAGCTTGGATACCGTACCAGCAAGTCTAGAGCCATCACCCGTTAAGAGTCATATATATATATATATATATATATGTGTGTGTGTGTGTGTGTGTGTATATATATACATATATATATATATATATATATACATATATATATATATATATATATATATATATATATATATATATATATATATATACATATATATATATATATATATATATATATATATATATATATATGTGTATATATATACACATATATATATATATATATATATACATATATATATATATATATATATATATATATATACATACATATATATATACATATATATATATACATATATATATATACATATATATATATACATATATATATATATATATATATATATATGTGTATGTATATATATATATATATATATATATATATATATATATATATATATATATGTATGTATATATACATATATATATATATATATAACTTCAAAAATATAGTTTATTTCATGAACTAGATAAGCATTCCAATGGAATAATGAAATGTTGATTTCTTTTGGTAAACTGACCTTGATTAATTGATCCTAGGTGCTAGATATAAATTTAGACCACTAATTCTGAACAAAATTAAAAAAGGAAATATTTATACATTGGCTCCATTAAATAAACTCTTTAGTCCTTCTTCTTAATTATCTTACACATTGTTTTGTCCCCCATTTCCGCTTTGCTATCTATGTCTGCCATAAATTTTGCCCATTTTGCAAACAAGCAGCAGTAATTATTTGTCAAAATGTGATCCGACTACAATGGAATATGTTGCTCTTGTTATGAGTTTATGTTACTATGGAATATGTTGCTCCATTTGATGTTCTTCTGGGCATATGCTTGTTATGAGTTTATGTTACTATGAAATGATCTTGTCTTCCTTTTTGTATTTAAGGAGAAATTTCTATTTTTAGAGAAAGTTAGTGATGTCATGGGAAATGAAGGAAAAGAAGCATAGTTTTTCTAATTCAAACAGTGTATTCTTGATTTAGCAGTTGAGCAATGTTTTTATTTTTATTTTTATTTTTTAAATAATATTTCTATTTTTTTATTGGCTTTTGCTACTTTTGCAGGCAGTTTTTCATTTTTCTATACAGAAATTTTATTTTGTTTTGTTCAACTCCTATTTCCTATTTATATTTTGTATACACATAGAGGTTTTTAAATCTACTATAACCCAGTATGATCTATTACTTCCTGGCATTTCTAGTTCAAATTTTTCCTACTGCAAAAATTGCTCAAATCCCCAGGGAAAAACTTTCAAATTTTACTTTAATAAATAATTCCTCATAGTGTTATGGGTTTCCTCAGAGTTTTAAACTATAGAGCTGGCACAAATTACTACACCTGGCCCTGGAAACTCACCACATTGTCATTAGGGTTATGGGAAGCCTCATTGCTATTGTTGATTTGAATATTTTCCATTAACAAAACTTTAATGATTGTGTGAACAAGAGTGTTATATTTTAGCAATCCACATGTGTTCTTATTTCACATTGCATGTTGACTCTGCATTCATATTTTAAGATCACTATTTTTCGGTGATAGATCTCCCAAAGAGTTTTATCAAAAAAATTCAATTTTCTCGAGCACCAAAATAATTGTGATTACACAACAAATTCACTTTAAATCAAAGGCCAATATGATTTTTGCATATCCACATATCTTGATTACATCTTGTGAGTGGTTGTAGAGAAAGAATGACAAATAGAAACAAACACACACATTGCTCAAGCCAGTATTTTTTCTATCATTTTTGAAGAAATATTTCAGATTACTTGAACATAGATTCGGTGTTGTTGCATCTAAAAAAATTTGGGGATATTAGGTCCATGTATCATATTTTCAACCTCTTCCTCTTCCCTTGGAAAAAGCCTTGTGATGAAATCCATTATAGTTTAAAAGGGATTTCATAAATTGATTTTCTGTTTGTCCAGGCAAAAATTAGAATATAAGTTGTTCGTGATCTAAAACAAGGATAGAAACAAACTAAAATAAACTTGTGCCTTATAATTTCATTTAATGTGATCTTTAAAATCATGTCTATAATTTGGCTCTTTGCTGTAAGATGAAAATTATCCCAAACAACAAGAAAAGTCAATTTTTATAAAATCCCAGAAACCATGCACTAAAAAGCTTTGTGGGAAATATGAAAAGTACCAATTGTCTTAACCAGTTCTCACAAAGTTATTAAAAAAAGTTCTGATAAATTCTTACAGCATTCTCGCAACATTTAGATAAGTTCTCACAAAGTTATTAAAAAAAATTCTGATAAATTCTTGTAACATTTTGCAAACCTGTGTTCTTTATCTCAATATGCTAACAACACTACAGTTCTGCCCCTGAAAAAGGCAAAGTCTTAAGTAAATTGGCAGTTTATTCTCTGACTGTCTAATGCATATTCTTCTTTGGTCACTTGACTCAAGCTCAGCAACATGTTTCTTGAAGTTATTTCTAATGTATTATCCATTCCTTGGTATCTGATAAAATAACCCATCCAAAATAACATGTGATAAAATAACCCAACGATAAAATAACTGCATATTGATACTAAGAATATCTTTGGAGTTGGGAAGCTTCTGTTTTATTATTTTGGCATCAGATATCTGGATGTTATCTCTCCTTGGCTTCACATGGTTTTGGTGTGAACATCCTTATATTTCTGCAACCGTGATAGATAAAATGACCACTACTTTTCTTAATTTGAACATGTTCTTGTATCTACAATTAATGATTTCATTTCGATATTCTTCTAATTTGTAACGCCAAGGTTCCTTCACATATTTATCAAACAACACATTCTCTTCTAGATGCTTTCTATTGTAAGAGAAAAAGGGATTAAAAAATTACCGTGGCCTTCCAAGGTTCCTTCGACACCAATGCATTCAAGGTGTTTAAACAAACATGGTCTAGGGACTCTATATAGTCCAACACAGGGTTGAGAAAATGATGGAGAAAGAAGAACCCATTATAATAGTGGAAAATTGAAGAGAGATGAGTTCTAAAATATCATGGACAAGTGACGTTTTTAAAGGAGAAAATCCAAATGATGAGGCACAACCATTAGATAATCCCAACCATTAGAATTTTAACTACATAGTGAATGAATTGAAAAGATGAACCTTTTCAAATTATTAGGGTGTACAAAAATAATTTATTCTTCTTTTGCATGCTGTTGTGTGTGCATATAAAGGGTAAAAGAATATTGTATTGTTGGCAAATAGTTCTCTTGTTGCAAAATATCACCACTTATTAATAAGTGAAACTTTCAAATTTTCCAAGAGGGTTCCAAATTTGTTATAAGTGTATACTCCTTAACTCATAAAAATCATTTAATTGTATACAAAACTAAGAAGTTTTGATACAGGTGATCTAAAGGAATGAGGTAATGGAAATATGGAATGAATCTACCTATTAAATAAAATTCAAGTGATGTTAAATAGATAAGGATGAAAGTAACAACATGGAAGAGTATACCAAAATATTTAGTCTTTACCTATAAGAAAAATGCCAAAACAAATAACAAACCTTATTTCTCCAAGTTACAAAGTAGCTAAAAAAATCCTCATTTTGAATTTTAATATATGTTTACAAATATATCTAAGACATTTCTAAGTAGGATGAGATATAGGTGCAAGCATTCTATTTAAAGATGAGGGACTTTAATTATGTTATTGTACTAAAATAAATCACATATTCACATATCAAAATGATCTTTATTTGTAGTATTTTCAACATGTTCATTGTTGCTTGAATCATAATGCTAGATTAGCTCGGGACCATCTTGGGGCCAATGGTGATGTTCTAGAAGAATGTAAAGTAAACTTGTTCTCCAAATTTTGTGAATTTTGAAACCTTTTGTTATTGTTGCAAGTGTGGAAAGTTTCTTCTATTACAAATAGATCTAAGGAATTCTACGTAGGATGACCTCTAGGTACAAGCATGATAATTGAAAGTGACGAACTCAAAATAAAGACTATTTAAGATCTACAATTAAAAAAGAGGCCAAAAAATAAATGCTAAACTAAACTCATTCCTCCACCTTGTGTGCCTCTGCTTAGGGTCATAGCCCCAAGCCCACACTAAGGAGATCAGTACACGATATACTCAAACTCTTTTGATTTAAAGTATTTTTTAGTCATTATTTGATGCGTGCGAGATATGTATATAAATCTCTGTTAGACCATTGTGCGTGCTGCATTTTCTTGCGGACCTCTAATTTCTCAAATTCTGTCTTCGCCACCACCCACATTTATTGCATAAAATTCAAATTAACATTATGCTAGATGCCATTTTCATTAGATTTCATAACAATGTTTTTATACTGACTGATGTCTTCGTTTCAGAACAACTCTATTTCCAAAGAGAAGAGATTTCCACAATCTATGATAATCACTATCAAGCGTTTCTAGATTTTATTGTGCTATAGATTTTTTGCATCAACATTTTGAATCACACTCTATGACTCTTCATCAGGATGAGCATAAGGATAATGAATCACTCTGATTCATAATGTTGATGCAAAAAATTTACAAAACAATCAAATCCAAAAATGCTTAATAGTGAACTCTATTTTTTTTAAATCTCTTCTACAATTGGATACCGTCACTTTCATACAAACTCAAAAGCAAGCCTTAAAATGTTGAATGCCATATCTTTTGAAGTGATTTTTAGAAAATATTATAAGATCAAGCAATTTTATCTCTGGTTTTTTATTGAGATTTTAGTTTTAAGATGAGGGATTTGATAAGTTGAAGGGTTTCTTGGGCTCTATCATAAAATTTATTTGTCTCTAATTAGAGAGATCATCATTTTTTGGAGTGCTCTTTCTAGTGGTTGTTATTTTTCATCATGTTCTTGTTTTCTAATTGGTGAGTAGTGGTGTATCATAAAAGAAATATTCAAGTATATCTCTGAACTGACTGTTGAAATACATAAATGCATATTTGACCAGAGATTGTATTTACTTTAGTTTTATATTAATATTGAATTATTGTTTTTACGAACTATTTGTAAGCTGCAATTCAAGTAGTTTTATACATCAATTTATTTTTATGTTTTCTTAATGCCATAAACTTTATACCATGTATTGTATTCTTGTGTGTTCACAATATTGTGGCTCTTAAACTATCTAATCTAATTTTTTTCCTCTATATGTCTCTAGCTTTGCATTTGTTGGATAGATGTCTATACTTTTTTGGAATTGCGAGATATACCCCTCTCCTGCACTGGTATGTTTATAAATAGAGATGAATAGAAAATGGCTTGGGTATTGTACCAGCAAGTCTAGATCCATCACCGGTTAAGAGTAAAAAATATATGTTTAAAACTACAAAAATAAATTTTATTTCATGAACTAGATAAGCATTCCAATGGAATAATGAAATGCTGATTTCTTTTGGTAAAGTGGCCTTGATTAATTGATCATGGGTGCTAGATATAAATTTAGACCACTAATTCTGAACAAAATTAAAAAAGGAAAATTTTCTACATTAGCTCCATTAAATAAACTCTTCAATCCTACTTCTTAATTATCTTACACATTATTTTGTCCCTGATTTCTTCTTTGCTATCTATGTCTACCATTAGTTTTGCCCATTCTGCAGACAAGCGGCAATAATGATTTGTCAAAATGTGATCCGACTACAATGGAATATGTTGCTCTTGTTATGAGTTTATGTTACTATGGAAAATGCTACTCTATTTGATGTTCTTCTGGGCATATGCGTGTTATGAGTTTATGTTACTATGAAATGATGTTGTCTTCCTTTTTCTATTTAAGGAGAAATTTCTATTTTAAGAGAAAATTAGTGATGCCATGGGAAACGAAGGGAAAGAAGCATAGTTTTTCTAATTCAAACAGTATATCATTGATTTAGCAGTTGAACCATGTTCTTGAAGACTGGCCTTCAAAAATATTTAACAATATTTGTAATGTTGTGTAGTTCATTTATTTATTTTTAAAATAATATTTCTATTTTTTTATTTGCTAAATTCCTACTTTTGCCCGCAGATTTTTCATTTTCTATTTAGAACTTTGAAAATTGTTTTGTATGACCAATGAAAAATGGGCAGTAGAAAATATTTGTGAAATTTCTACTATTTTTTTAAATTTCTACTATATTTGTGAAAACATGGTCTAGAGGGACTCTATATATTCGAACATGGGATTGAGAATGGGAATCACATGTCGTCCTATAAGAGCTTTAACTAGAAAGTAGTGTATTTATCTCGATTGGAGATGCGAATGCAATAACAGAGCATTGATGATGAAATATTTATTAGCATTTCTCAAGAAATATTTATTTTCTTTTCATTCTTGGCCTCTATTATTTTGGAAAAAGAGCTCTAGATAAGTAGCCTAATATAGGTGAGTTTGGAGTTTTGAAATAATTGGCCTAGGGTTTGGAGTTGCAAAATGAGGATATGGAAAACATAAAAAGATGGCAAGATATAAGAAATAAGGTAAAAAGAAAAAATGTACATGTAGATAACAAAGTGATAAAAGAGGTTGACAATAGACAAAATGCTTTTAGAAGGGTGAAAGTTAGAAAATATGAGTGAAAAGTGAGGAAATCCTTCCACACCAATGCATTTGGTGTTTAAACAAACATGGTCTAGGGACTCTATATAGTCATACATGGGGTTGATAATGGGAATCACATACCGTCCTATAAGAGCCCTAACTAGAAAGTAGTGTATTTATCTTGATTGGAGATGAGAATGTAAGAACATAGCATTGCTGAAGAAATATTTATTTGCTTTTCATTCTTCACCTCTATTATTTTTAAAAAAAGAGCTCTACAACTTCTTTATATTCTTTAAATAATCTGGCCAGTTTTGGTGAAAACGAGGCTTCTAAAAGTGTATATTGTTTTGTTTAAAAATGCATTGTATTGCTACGACTTTGAGAAAAGAAAAGATTTGCAAACTTTCTCCGTTCTTTAGTTTACCAATATTGTGATAATCATAGTAGGAATGTGTTTCTTTTGGTTGAGAAACTTGTAAAAAAGATAGGAGCAACTACTATTTAGGGATGGTATGTCTAGCCGGTGCTCTCGAGTAACATTGAAAGCTCTCAACATCTCTTGATAATATGTTTATACTATCAAATGACAATATTATACTCTAGAAATCCTCATAAGTTACTCTAAATTGTAGAGGTGGACTTCAAAATCCTATAGAAGAGATGACATATCCCATGAAACCATTTTAATTCAAAAGAAGCTTCTGACTTTTGTAAATGCTTCTTGTTGCATATACTTGTTATGATTACAACTATGGTATGCACTAGGAAAGACACTATTAGAGAGGATAGCATGGGCTCTAGCCATCGACATTAGACTAGGTGTAAATAATATTCGAAGAAAAATATAACATTATAACTAGAAACCCAATGTGTGAAATTTGGCTAATAATGTATATTTATAATTAGAGTGAGCTCTCGATGCTGGATCGTTAAATGATGAAATCTAATTTTCAATGGTTTTGTAACAAAGTTGACAATTGATGAATATAACAGCTATGAATGAAATTATTTGTGTGTTTTTGATAGATAAAAGTAGCAGAAGGGCGTTATTGGTGTGTTGAGAATACTATCTGGATGTGAATAAACCACTTGTTGGTCTTTTAGTGTTGAAAAATACGACAACAAGGTGAACAAGCATGCTGGTAATTTTAAAAATGTCAAATGTTAAAATAAATTGTGTCACTACACTAAAAACAAATCACTTGCTCAAATTGAGACATGAAAACCATGTGCAAGAAGAATTAAAATGGTAGAAAATGAAACAGGGGAGAATTATTTTGCAAAGAAATTGATGGAGAAAGAAGAACCCATTATAATAGTGGAAAATAAAAGAGAGATGAGTTCTAAAATATCATGAACAAGGGACATTTTTAAAGGAGAAAATCCAAATGAAGAGGCACAACCATTAGATAATCCCAACCATTAGAATTTAAACTACAGAGTGAATGAATTGAAAAGATGAACCTTTTCAAATTATTAAGGTGTATAAAAATAAGTTATGAACTTATTTTGTGTGTTGTTGTGTGTGCATATAAAGGGTAAAAAATATTATATTGTAGGTAAATGGTTCTGTTGTTGCAAAATATCACCACTTATTAACAAGTGAAACTTTCAAATTTTCCAAGAGGGTTCCCAATTTATTATAAGTGTACACTCCTTAAGTCATAAAAATAATGTAATTGTATACAAAACTAAGAAGTTTTGATACAAGTGATCTAAAGGAATGAGGTAATGGAAATACAGAATGAATCCACCTAATAAATAGAATTCAAGGGATGTAAAATAGACAAGATTTCAAAAGTACCAACATAGAAGAGTATAGCAAAATATTTAGTCTTTACCTATAAGGAAAAATCCAAAACAAATAATAAACCTTATTTCTCCAAGTTACAAAGCAGCTAAAAAAATCCTCATTTTGAATTTTGATATATGTTTACAAATATATCTAAGACATTTCTAAGTAGGATGAGGTCTACGTGCAAGCATGCTATTTAAAGATGAGGGACTTTAATTATGTTATTCTACTGAAATAAATCACATATTCACATATCAAAATGATCTTTATTTGTAGTATTTTCAATATGTTCATTACTACTTGAATCATAATGCAAGATTAGCTTGGGACCATCTTGGAGTCAATGGTGATGTTCTAGAAGAATGTAAAGTAAACTTGTTCTCCAAATTTTTTGAATTTTGACAACTTTTATTATTGTTGCAAGTGTGGTAAGTTTCTTCTATTACAAATAGATGATCTAAGGGATTCTATGTAGGATGGGCTCTAGGTACAAGCATGATAATTGAAAGTGACAAACTCAAAATAAAGACTATTTAAGATCCACAATTAAAATAGAGGCCAAAAAAATAAATGCTAAACTAAAGTCATTCATCCTTTTTGTATGTATTGTTTAGTCATTATTTGTTACCTATGGGATATATATAAATCTCGCTTAGACCATCGTAGGTGCTGCATTTTCCTGCACACCTCTGATTTCTCAAAATACATCTTCACCACCACCCACATTTATTGCATAACATTATTCTAGACGTCATTTTCATTAGATTTTATAACAACATTTTTATACTGACTGATGTCTTCATTTAAAAACTACTCCATTTTTCAAAGAGGAGAGATCTTCACAATATGTGATAATCACTATTAAGCTCGGGACCATCTTGGGGCCAATGGTGATGTTCTAGAAGAATGTAAAGTAAACTTGTTCTCCAAATTTTGTGAATTTTGACACCTTTTGTTATTGTTGCAAGTGTGGTAAGTTTGTTCTATTACAAATAGATCTAAGGAATTCTACGTAGGATGACCTCTAGGTTAAAGCATGATAATTGAAGTGACGAACTCAAAATAAAGACTATTTAAGATCCACAATTAAAAAAGAGGCCAAAAAATAAATGATGAACTAAACTCATTCCTCCACCTTGTGTGCCTCTACTTAGGGTCATAGCTCCAAGCCCACGCTACCGAGATCAATATACGATATGCTCAAACTCTTTTGATTTAAAGTATTGTTTAGTCATTATTTGATGTGTGTGGCATATGTATGTAAATCTCTGTTAGACCATTGTGAGTGCTGTGTTTTCTTGTGGACCTCTGATTTCTCAAATTTTGTCTTCGCCACCACCCACATTTATTGCATAACATTCAAATTAACATTATGCTAGATGCCATTTTCATTAGATTCCATAACAACATTTTTATACTGACTGAAGTCTTCATTTCAGAACAACTATATTTTTCAAAGAGAAGAGATTTCCACAATCTATGATAATCACTATCAAGTGTTTATGGAATTAATTGTGCTGTAGATTTTTTGCATCAACATTTTGAATCACACTCTATGACTCATCATTAGGATGAGCATAAGGATAATGAATCACTCCGATTCATAATGTTGATGCAAAAAATTTACAAAATAATCAAATCCAAAAATGCTTAATAGTGAACTCCATTTTTTAAAAATCTCTTCTACAATTGGATACCGTCACTTTCATACAAACTCAATGTCATGCCCCTATCCGCTTCTAGCTTGGTTTCTGATTCTGCAGCTTCATATAGTTCTTTTTGTGTGAATTCATGTCTTGGTTCAGATTTGTTTATGTCCAGACTCTTTTGGTTGTGATTTGGATTATGGCTTTGTCTAGTTTTCGATCTATATCTTTGACAATGTATGGATATTTAACTTGTCAGGTGGTTGTTAATCTTTTATTAGATTATGGTGTTGGATTTATTTGCTGAAATAAAGACAGTTGCAGGTTCTGAATTTTCTGAGCTATCGGTTTTCTCTGATTACTTTTAGGTATTTGGGAATTTGTGTTGTTATAGAAGATGATTGTTTATAAGTTTAAACAAACTCATTTCTTAAATAGGAAGAGGAATTTCTATGCTACTATTAAAGATTTGATTAATGTAATTTTTGATGTTATGTTAGTCTGTATTTGTTAAGGAAAAATATTATTATTATATGGTTAATGTTAGTTGTTAAAATGATTTTATTATGTTGATGTTAATTGTTAAATGGAATTGAAATTTAAAAGGATATAAGTTAGTAAAATGTTAGAATGAATTAGTAGTAAGTTATGTGTAAAAGTTAGAAGGGGTGTTAGTAATATCCTAACATTCTATGTATTTTGGTAAGACAGGCTAAGGTTAGTAATTTGTCTAACCTAGGCTTTGGGCTTTGAAATACTTCCTATGGTTTTCGTGACCTATGATCTAATATGGCTATGACATATTAATCTCACTTTGTTAAGATATTTGTTTTGCTTAGTTTCGTATGTGCATTGGGATTTGATTGTTTTATCCATGTGCGATTTAATTCTGAGCATGTGTATTTGGGAGTTCTTGGTAAGTACTTGTACAGCAGTAACAACTGTCGATATTTTGAATGGAAGTGGCAGTAAAAGATAAGTTTGAAGTAAATGCAGCTACGACCACACATACTAGAATTGAATTACTCCAGTTTGCTATCGGTCATTTGCATTGGCAAGGGTTTTCTGTTATGAGGTAATGTGTTTGATACCTAGAAAGGTTGCGAAAGGGGTTGTTCTGTTCAGCTTGGAGGGAAAAAATGGTTGTACACCTGTACATTATTAATGGGATTCTCCATTATGCATATCACGGTTTTGTTTCTGTTCTTTGAGCTTATTATTTGGAAGCACTATTCGGTTTTTGTGCTTGTGAACTGAGCTCTATCACGGTGTGCTCTGTTTCATTGCTTGGTTCTTGGACATTTTCACAGTGGGTTTAGCTTTGCTGCTGAGCAAAGGGCTTGGATTTGGTGTAGCTCACCAGTTGGGAGTAAGATCTTTGGTTTCAACTTACGGGTTTCAGAACACCCCCACTCTGTAATAAAGGCAGGGGCATTCTCTAA